>OU342698.1:6250000-6875000 GCA_910589285.2 Mythimna ferrago | reverse complement strand
ATGCGCGGGAGGGCGGAGCGTGCGGGCGGGTGGGTATGATGCATTCGGTGTGCAGTTCACACGACTGCTATCGGACCGCACGTTTGGTTGGCAGTTCTATTGCAGTCGTGTTTGCAGTTCTATTGCAATCGTGTCAACTGCATTAAAACTGCACTTAAAGTGCAATTTGCAGTTGGATTACAGTTGAAATGCAATCCGTCTGTTTAGATCCTTTCCGTTGTCACAGTCAGCTATCGTGTAAGGTTGCAACTTTGACCTGAGAGTAAGCTAGTATTTTTAAGAACGTCCGCCTTCTCGTCTGTCAAGAACACGTATAATTCAGCAACATTTACGTAAGTTTTGAATCACAAAAGTTCTCGAACTTCACGAAATCGGGACTGTATAGTTACACGTTTTAAAGCAGTCGTTAACTGTCGGTAAGAGCAACTAAACTGGCAAAGACTAAAATTAACCAATAATAGATTTATATGCGCGGCCGCAACCCAGATTAAAGATCCCAGTTTCAACAAGAAAACACAGGAAGTCGCACTATTCGTATTTGCGCTTGAACACAATACAAAGAAACAGCAATGAATAGGCTCTTAATAAACTAGTGCGCCTCACCATCAGAGATTGCATCACTGCTTACCATCAGGTGGGATCGCAGTCAAGTACTAGTTTATATCAATAAAAAAAATGCTTTTTAAATAATATATGTGTACAGTACGGCCGACGGGTCTTGGCGAGCCCGAACTTTGCGCAGAAGGCTGCATACGAACGTTATTTAGGTACCAAATGGTGGCATGAGGCGACGTGCGGGGAGGTCTAAACTAAAGATTGACTCATAGAGTCAACAAAATCGACCCTATATTCAATCAAATATCGCAATCGATTTGGAATTTATAAATTTTTGTGTATATGAGAATATTGAACGAAATAGATTTACAAACATAGTGAATATTGTCGAAATCTCGTTTACTAAAAACGAGATTTCGAGAGCAGAGCCTATGTTCAGGCTCGCCAAGATCGGTCGGCCGTACTTCATAAGAGAAATCGCTAACGATCTCATTCACGGCTCAATGATACTGAAACTAATCACTTTTCACAGATAAATTACTACGCTTCAATGTTAATTCGCATTACAGTGACAATACTAATAAATCCGCAAACAAATCGATCGAGAATCCTATGCAAAAAACTGGACTGGATAAAAACAACAATAACCGCTATAACTACTCTTTGTAAAGTTCTTTTTGTTCAGAAATTAGCAAAAGCAAAAAACCAGTATTTTTTAACACAGTTGTGTATTTTGTAACTCCTTTTTTGGAGTAGAACGAGAGGGCATTTCAGTACCTCTACCATGAGTTTAAAGCAATAGTATTTGTCGATACTCGATACTGACTACGTAAATATTTTGTATGGCAAATTTTGGTTCCGTCAGTGACTGCTAGAGGCGCTGTATTGCCATACAAAATATTTACGTAGTCAGTATCGAGTATCAACAAATACTATTGCTTTAAACTCATGGTAGAGGTACTGACTGTCTTAAACCCATCCATGTTCCTTCATTTGTCCTTTACGTTCCAGGGCCACAGCAACTCTTTCGAATAATACCGCAACCCCTGGTCATCGGACCTTTATCTAGTGTTGTAACTATATAAAACACGCAATAGTCTGCTAGTCAACCATTTTGTTAGCTGAGCGAGTATCCCGCATCCTGATAGACAGTGACTCGATCTTAATAATTGGTTGACACTCACTCAGTGGATAGTAAGCAGAGATAAATCCGAGCAGGCTTAAATAAAGCAGGACCAACGTGTCCCCAGAACAAAGTACTCGACGAGAATTTTAACATCATCAATCAACGAGTTTTGAGAGCAATGGTGGCCGAGTGGTAGACGTACGAGTTCTAGATCGCGGGTTCAAACCCAGCCAGGCGAATTACTTTGTGTAATTTATTTCATTACCACTGCTCCCAAAACGGTGAAGGAAAACATCGTGAGGAAACCGGCATGTCCTAGAACCAAAAATTCGAAGACATGTGACATCCACCAACCCGCACTGGGCCCGCGTGGTGGACTACGGTCCATTCCCTCTCCTAGAGAGGAGGCCTGAGTCCCAACAGTGGGAACATTGTAAAGCCGACTATGCTATGCTAACGTGTCACGTACCTAGTTGTCTGGTATTTTTGCTGAATTGTACCTATTTGGTGCAGGCGCGAGACACACAATGTTAGTTTTTACATTGTGTGTATCTGTGTGCTAAGTAAAATATTTTTCTTTCTCTCTTTCTTTCCCCAAAACAAAGAACAACAACATCATCAATCAACGAGTCAAACAACATCCATGGTCCAAAAAATCTGCCCCAATTTCTGGATTGTACGTAAAAAGTAATTTCGCCCAGAGGTTTAATCCCGTTGACACCGGACGACGCTTTTTAGATATTATGTCACCGTTTAATTGCAAGCACCGTAAGATTATAATAAATCTTGTGAAATCTAAACTCTATGAATAAATCATTTTTAGTACAATAAATCCCAGCCTTTGATCATTTGCAATGTATCCGAGTCATATTGAAAATAGAGATAACAATTTTACACGATTTATCATAAACTAAGGGTGTTTTTAATATCGTGCGGATTTCATCACGCATGCGGGATTGCCCCATATGCAGAAAATTTCAAAATGCAAAAAAACGCGCCCCGCGTGCGTATTCCACGTGTTGCAACAAATATTTGTATGAAATGGACATTTGCGGGAGTTACGCTTGCCGAATTCATCACGCATGCTGGATTGCCCCGCCCCGCATGCGTCACGCATGAGTATTCCCCGCATTACAATAAATACTTGTATGAAAAGGTCATTTGCGAGGGGTTACACGTGCGGAGCAATCCGCATGCGTGTCAAAAACCGCACGATATTAAAAACACCGCTACGGAGTCTGTTTCCAAATATTGCAGAGTCAAATTTTTTATGGATCATTTAATTAAAATAATTAAAACAAAAATGAAATAAGTACTTCTATCAGTAATTTAAACTGATGCTTACGATTACGACATAAGTAGGAAACAAAGGTGGCGAAATCGGTAAGTAATTATGAATTCATAATGTACTTGTATATTCATTACTCATTATGAATTTTGATTGGTTTATGTAGATACTTTTGACGTGCAATGATCACCTTATCGTTGGATCCTTCCTTCGTTTATTATTTTATTTAAACTTTGTGTAATAAGAATGGTGATATTTTTAAAAGTTTCACGTTGACATGAGCCTATGAGATCTGATTTTTTCAATGCTGATCCCATTTGAAAGAACTGCTCTATTTTAAAATATAATCAGTACCGAAAAAATCACAGTTAGGCCACTTTGGCTCTGAAGCTATGAGAGCTACAGTGGCTGAACTATTATTTTTTCAATAAGGATTTATTTAAATAATAAGTTGCTACTTTTTTCAAATGAAATTAGTAGCTATTGAAAAAATGAGTTAGTGGCCTAACTCAACTGGCTCTAATGGCCTCATATGTTCCAAACAGTTCTACAAATCTGTGCCAACGTTCGACTACAGTTGAACTTTACCCCTATTTCCTAAAGGATATGGTTTAAATTCAAACAAAATTATCTCCGGCCCAAAACACAATCGCTCTCAAAGAAACCCCGTCCTTAATTACAAAGGCAAACAGCATTCAACACCGCGGTAACTGTGTTAACGATCGCCGAGACCCATCACTCAACTCCAAACACTTCAATCTATTCTAACACTTGTGTAACTAAAAATAACAACCATTTTTCTTTAACATCTATAGAGCAGTGGAAAATGTATGAAAACCTAGCGATTAGGTGTGACAATTAAAGTGTTATGTCGATGTTTAAACAATAGCATCGTATGGAGGTCATTGTCCCATTGTATAACACAAACAACATAGCGTTTTTATGACTTATAAAACTAGATACAACTATGTTTTTAGAGTTTTTATATCAATGAAAGTACACGCGAAGTTTCAGCAGTAAGCAGCATAAATATTGTAACTTGTTGAATATTTGTTTGTGAAACTGAGAGCCTTCTTAGTTAGAAACATAAAACAAAAATAAATTCTGAGACGCCTTAGATTGCCATTCACACAAAAACACAACTTGATTCTATGCAACCACTGCCTTCGTGCAAATAAAAAAGATAACATAGAACCGAATTACATTTAAAAAAAATTGAATCGTTTCCCGATGTTTCTGGTTTATTTTCTTATATTATTGACAATGTGTGTTTATTTTTTTGGAATTTTATAAAAAAGCAATTATTTTGTTAATTTCATGTGAAAGCCTGTTCTATTTTTGGTACTTTAATTTTTTTGTACACTTAAATTATAAAGAGGTAAAGTTTGTTTATTGAAGGTAATGTCCGATAAACAAAATCCGATTGTGAAAATTATTTCACCGATAGAAAGTTGCTTTATTCCTGAAGTGACATAGACTATATTTTTATGTATGCGGGCGAAGCAAAAACTAGTAAGTACTTTATAAAAACAGGTTATGTATTCAACCCCTATGTATGTTTGTAAGTCTACGATTTTCTCAAAAACTACTGACCGATCCGATTTGGATGTTTTTTTTTTTAAATTGTGGTTCCCGGCAACCAAAACCAGCCAGTGAGTAAGTGCTTTGGTAGATACAATTGCCGTCACAGATCTTGAGCGCTGGCTTCAAGTTGCGCAGAAGTCAAATATTCGGCTCTTTAGTGGTGCGAAGTGAGTCGCGGGGGCGGTGACTGTCAGTCATTGGCTCGCCGCGCCATCGCGTCATAGACTTCAGTCCTGATTTGTTCCCTGCGTTGCTGCATATATCTAACAACGAAGACGATTGGCTCGCCAATGAATGGAATGCGAAGAGCGATCCCCACTGACGCCGAGTGCTCAAGATCCGTTTTGGCAATTGTATGGTGAAAAGGTAGTGGTACGGTTATGCCCATACTTTACACGTTGGCGCTATTTGTGATATGAGGCTGTACCAGGTGATAGTTCGAACGAGTCACCACGGCACTAGTACGAGAAGGACAACTAAATAAACACGAGTTTCAAGTCTCCGACTTACTCCACTCTACTGGGCCCCTACGGTTTTGCTGAAATCTCTTTGTGGTGCGCATAGAACTTGATCACTCGGGTTCAGTCCTCACCGAACGACCGGACGGCAAGCTACCCATTGCTCGTCGTCCTAAGATCGACCTGTGCAAATGTTATTACTTAGACACGACCTAAAAAAAACCATTTTAAATATCGCAAAAGGCTGTCAAACTGAAATGGGACTGGGCAGGATATGTCTGCCGCACAAATTGTGGGCCAAAGTAGCACAAAGTTGGTGCCCTGAAACAGTAAGACGGGGTCGCGGCAAACCACGAAGGAGATGGCGCGACGAACTAGACAGATTCCGCCAGGACCTGCAAGAGGAAGCCCGGGCGCGGGAAAGATGGAAGGAGTGGAGGCAAGCCTTTGCCCAGGAGTGGGGCAGAAAAGGCTAATAAATAAAATAAATAAATATCGCACTGCATCCATAACTAAGAATGTGTCAACACCGTCGGCACGTCGAAAGTTAACCGCAATCTACACTTGTGCTCACAATTCACAATAATGACAGTCGCTGATGTATCGTTAAAACATACTGTCACCGTTGAATTACTTTTATGTGTCACGCAAGATGACATACCACTTTCGCACTATAACTTTCCTTGAGAGATTAGATCAATGACTGTTCTTACTGTGGAATTGTTAATTTTGTGTGGCTGTAGAATTGTTCGAAAGGGTTATCGTGGCCTTGGAACGCAAAGGGCAATTGAAGGAACACACGTGGGTTTCAGTCAGTATAAGTCTGACACGCCTTCTCTATCCAGATCAGGAGCAATTAATTGACGACGTCTGGGAGTAGGACCAATCTGGGTATAACCTATGGAATTCACTCCACGTAAGGTAGTGTTGGAAAGACCAAGAAAATCGAAACCCTTCTTCCATAACAGTTGAGTAAAATGATGGCGGGATGAGGTGGCTAGATTTATCAAAAACTGGAAATCTTTAGAGGTAAGTATGCGGAACAGGGTATAAAGTCCCACATAACTCCGTTGAAAAGGGAGAATCCTCCGACGGGTTTTGTGTATGGCCCTAGCAACTGCTCGACAGTTAATTTCGGGCTGTTGTATTTATTTTTTCACTAGCTTTTGCCCGCGCTGCTTCGCACCCGCTCTTCCCTGCTCCACCCTACGATACCCTAATCTACTTTACTTTACCCTACACTACCCTACTCTACACTACCCTACTCTACACTACCCTACTCTACACTACCCTACTCTACACTACTCTACTCTACCCTACACTACCCTAATTTTCATTTTTTTTTTCCATAAGAACCTTCTCCTCACAATAACGACACAACAAAAAAAAGAATTAGCGAAATCAGTCCAGCCGTTCACGCGTGATGGCGTGACCAAGGAAATAGGGATTCATTTTTATACTTAGAGATGTGGTGACATAAACGACTAAAAGAAAGACTAGGACGACTACATCTCCTGGCCCATAGGAAATCAGAAACTAGCTTGATCCACCACTCTTGGTTGACTGGCAGAGAATGCCAAAGGCATTAAACCCGCTTGTGTGCCTTTGACTTTCAAAACGGTTTTAATAAACCAAAACAAAGTAACGCAGATAGAAGTATTTTTTTCAGTAAATTACTTTTTTTCCTTATACAGCTCTTCAAACAAACATGCAACATCCAAGAAAGTTCCCGGGGGAATATTACTTCCACTTCTACTCCCGAAAAAACTGGCCAAAAAGTTTCTACATGACCAGTAAGACAACGACTTCCGCACGAACGATTGGGTAAAGTTGGAATAAAGAGAATTGCGCAGCGATGTAATCTGTTGCTGGTCAAATAAAATACGCCAAAGAGCAAAGGGCTTTAACGTACGCAATAACCTCAACTTGCCTGCCGATCTGTTGCCTCAACAGATCGGCAACAAGTTTCGTTAAGATTTCCTATCGAATATCTTAGGATATTGGGAAATGTCTTGTCAAGTTAAATTCGAAAAATCGTAGTAAAGATACTATGAGTTAACCTCCCATCCTTTGGGTAATGTTAAGAGGTCCTTTTCGAGTTTCATTTTCAAACAACCGCTCTTACGTGATTATGATGTTATTACACATCTTTTTCTAGATATTTTGGATACACAGCTATCTTGTGGATATTATCTAGGCTTTTATAGAAACCAAAACATAAGTGTAAAACTAATCTAGTAAAGACTTCTGAAAATCTGCTGTTTTACGTGAACTTTGGCCCTCCATAATGTACTCATATATTAAAATTAATCATTCCGAATGACGACAATGTTTTTGAAAAACTTTTAAGGGTTTAAAAAAACACGTATTTCCTGGAACAAGTTTTGTGAAATTTTCGAATAAATCACGGAATTACCGAATGCCAACAGAGTTTCCAGGCCTTTTCTTTCTTCTTTTGCATTGCCTCTTCATCAAACATCACGTTGGATTGCGTTAGATAAAGCAACAAGCTTTTAAACCATGCTCGATGTTGACGAAAGGGGAATGGAAAAGGAGCCTCTTAAGATTTCCTATCGAATATCTTAGGATATTGGGAAATGTGTTCTTAGTTAAATTTGAAAAATGATAATAAGATTATTATTATTATTTAGAAGATAAGGGGCTATGCATCACCCATAGTGTAGGGGATGTAGTCACTGCGACCTAAAAGATCTATTGTGACTCGCCACCTTGTTAGAGTAACTCTTTTAGCCCGGAGGCTTCCAAGAAATTTAGAATACTCCTAGCTTTTAGAGTTTTAATCTCCTCCGGGCGAATAATGTGTCGGCCCAGATGGACACTGCGTTTGTGGACAAGGGGCCCGCATTCACACAAGAGGTGCTTAGGCGTCTCCCTCTCCTGATTGCAGTACCGGCAAACATCAGATAATAAGATACTATGATATAACCTTCAGGTGTAATGCTAATATTGTTTAGTTGTGCTTTGCGTGATCAACACACATAGTGAAAGTACGCCTTGTTTACCTCTGCTTCTAATAATAGATAGATGAATATCCTCTTTATCGTACATCATAAAAAATTACGTGTTGTAGGCCCCCAGCTTTCATTGTTTTAAGATAGTTAATATTGTAAATGATATTGCTTTTGCGTGGTCAGAACTGCACATAATGTTTATTGAAAGGTTATGCATTGAATGACCTATGACCACCTTTGCATTTCTCTCCGACTCTCTCTGAATATCATGACAATATCACGTGCAAAATCTAGACATAATATTTGCGCGTTTGACCACTATCTCACTTGGTAATGAGCGTTGATGTGATCGAGAAGGAGTACGCTTGCCTAGAAGTAACCTATTTAGCATAATCAACCTTATAATGTTCCCACTGTTGGGACCTACTCTCTAGAAGAGAGAAGTAACTTTTGAATCAAAGAACCTTAAGTAGTAGACTTGAAGTCATCAGGGAATGCTTTCCGCGTCTGTATGTTTATCTGCATACTTCTGCTAAACCACGCAACGGATTTTGATGGTTTTCACTAATAAAAAGAGCAATAAACGAAGAAGATTTAGGTATATAATTTGCACGCATGTGAAATCGGGGCAGAGCAATAGTTTACAATAATTACACTTCCTAATAATCAACCTAAAATCAGCTCTTAGCCATTTTTTACCGCTTTATACGAGACGGGAAAGATGGATCGAATGTTTTAGTCTTACAAAGGCTTTAGAGGAGAAAAGACTGATTAATAACCTAGCTACTTACAGTGAAAAGGCTCGCAGTTTTGCCAAAAAAATATAAAAGTTCCATTCAATTTATCAGCTTCCTTTACTTTCAAAAGGTCGAAATCAATAGGAGTTAATAATAACCAGCGTAATGTGGGTGTCGTACACCGCCAACGCCTACGAGAAATTCAGGAGGTATTACGTTATCTACCCACAGGGATAAGGGTTCTCACACAAAACTGCGATGCGACGCGACGCGATGCGATTTCGTGCGGCAAAAATTGGTTTAGGGCCTTAGGGGCCTTATCATGACGTGTTAACGCCCAAGCGCCCGAACATAGTATATGTAAATCAATCAATGTTTAAAGAAAAAGGATTGAAAGGTAAGCGGGGCTCTATCCGGGCGCAGCTGGGCGGAATCAGATGCACAGTTATTCGTACTGCCGCCTAGGCGGATACGAGTGTGGTGTCCTTTTAATTCCGGAATTAATGATCGATGATTGGGACCCTTCTTTTTTTGAAAGATAGAAATGATTTCTCCCGCTCTAGGGTAGAGCAAAAGGTCGTGTCAGACTTTTACTGACTAAAACCCTATGTTACTTCAGTTACCATTTTTTACGAGGGTCACCGTAACTTCTTTTTGCGGACGACGAGGAATGGGTAGCTCGCCGTCCGGCCGTCCGGTAACCGTCCAGACCGAGACCGAGTCGTCGACGATGCTTTATGTTCCACACGCGCCTCCAAGAGACTGAAATTCCCCATGTGCTTCAGCCCTAAGGTATTGTTTACTGTAACTTCATACCTTGGCTTATAACACCCACATTTCGTTCGCCATTCATGAATAACGGATGATATAAAAGTAACAGAAAGTTGACACAAAGATATAGTTTGAGATGGTTTTAGACAAGTTAAATAATTCCACGAAGTTATACGGACAGTTGTTTCCGAGAATATAGTGGCAGTGGTTTGTGCTTGTTGATAGGTTCGCGCTTGACCGCTATCTCACCTCGCATCTCTCTAGAATAGCATGATATCAAAAGAGGCTGGTTTTTAGAGGATTATACAGAAGAACAGTTTTTGAATTCAATAAAGTAATAGTTTTTGGATTATTTCTATAATATAAAAAATCAATCGATAAATGTGTTGCTAAGCGCAAATCTCGAGAACAGCTGAACCGATTTCGCAAATTCTTTTTTTGTTATGTTTGTTTTTGTGAGGAGAAGGTTTTATGGTAGTGTAGGGTAGGGTAGGGTAGGGTAGGATAGAGTAGGGTAGAGTAAGGTATAGTAGGGTGGAGTAGGGTAGAGCGGGAGCGAAGCCGCGGGCAAAAGCTAGTTCATTATAAATGTGAAAGTAACCATCAGTATATTGTCTATCTGTTATTATGCCTTGATCACACGTACCGAGAAAACGGGCGAGACAGTGCTCTCGGCCGAATACTCGGTACGTATAAACAAAGCGTCGAGTGCTCGGCCGAGAGCTTATCTCTACAACTCGCTTACATTACTGTCTCGGCCCGGCAACATTTTACTGTCTTGCCTTTTTACTCAGTACGTGTGATCAAGACATTAGGCTCTCTTGGTTAAACTGCTGGACAGATTTTGATGAAAGGAGGATGCAAATTCTGGTCCCATCTTCCAATAATTATGTGTACATCATTGGATACGTATATTTGAGCAAATTACTACGACACCAAGTTCTAAACCTAAAAGACCAGATTTTATCGAAACCCTGGCAACATTCTTTGGTACGGAGTATAGAGCCCTAAGACTACTTTTATCTGGTTTAGGCTTCGACTATGCATCTGCTACAACCGTCATGTATGCGAACGAAGTCGTGGGCATAAACTAATTTTATATTTAATAAATAAAATCTACAATAAAGTAAAATTCCAGTAATAAACCCGACAGTCTATCGAAGAATGCCTTTCATTAATAGTTGGAATACCACAATAGTTACGTTCTATCAGGCTCCTTTATCACCAAAGATGTGCGAGAGAAATGTGTCGTGCGAGGTATTCCAGCAGTGCAGTGAAAATGTGTGGGGTTTCCACCAAAGCTGTGCGAGGAAAATGTGCCGTACGAGGATGTGTAGCAGAGCTGTGAAAATGCGCATTAACCACTCATATTCCAAGCGTTCGCGCGTGATCCGCGCCATTGGGTTAAACACCAAGCGAACGCCGGATCCGCATAGATTATTAAAATATGGAGCGTTTTATTTATAGGGTATGTATGTATCCAAGAATGTAAATAAGAAGTTCTTCATAAAGTAGTCTGTAAACATCGAAAATAAGCAACCTTTCCATTTTTCCGTATTTAAACCTACTTAAATGCCCAAGGCCGAAGCGTCGTGCGGTGCGAGGATGGTTGGACTGGTTGGTACAGTATGTCGCAAACCTCGCAACACATCCTTCTCAACACACATCCCTCGCTTGTTTTGTATGCGCAAAAATCTAGCTCCGCTGAGCCGTTTCCACCAGAACTGTGCTGACCGAGGCGAGGTAAATGAAGCGATTCTATTGGTTCTTTGCAAACACATCCTCGCCACGCATCCTCGCACATCTTAGGTGGAAACATAGACTAACAAGCCAAGGACTAGTTCTACACATGCGTTTGAGTACTGTTGCAGTTTTCAATGTCTGTATCTATTCAAGGCACAAGAGACTCTTTGTCCAACTTGGAGTGATGCAACATGCAACTCGGGAGATTCTGTGTTTAGATGTGGACTGCGTATGCAGGTATTGAAATCATTAATTGGAGGAATTATTTAGTCAGTAGTTGCTGCCAGCGGCTTCGCCCGCATGATACTAGAAAATTATCCTGTCTTTTTCCAGGATATGGTCAACCCGTGCCAAATTTCATCCAAAGCCGTTCAGCCATTCAAGCATGAAGAAGTGCAGTGGACGCCTTTCGGCTGTAATGATGATGATGATGATGTTTTTTATAAGCAGAATTTAGGGGAGGTTGGAAACAATGGAAATTGGAAAAACTCTGTCAAAGAAACGTAAAGTGGATGACATGTATTGCTTTAAAACCTGAATTTAGAACTATATTCTTAAAGATTTTTGTTTATTTATTTATAACTAGCACTTTGCCCACGACTACGTCCGCTCGCATCGCCGTTTTAAGAGTTTGGGTTTTATTAATAAGTTAGCATAAGCCCATTTATTGAATTGAAGAAAAAATTACTTGTAATAATAGATGTACTTAAACATAGATATAATACTTCGTTCCGGAGCACAAATCACAGACGTAGGTGATTCAGCCGGTAAACTAAAATGGAACTGGGCAGATCACATCATCAGGAAATTGGGCGAGGGCAACTGGCTGGATTCCGAACAGCAGGAGCCGGCGACTCGGTAAACCCAGAAGGAGATTGCGTGACGATTTGGATTCCTACCTAAAGGATTGGCCGGAAACAGGACGGAAATATGAGGAATAACTGAAGGCAGGGCTTTGGCCTTTAGTGGGACACGACGGGCTCATAATAATCATCATCACCCATCATCTCTTCATCAGGCTCATTTATACCCTTATTTTTCTTAATAATCTAGTTTTTTTTGTGCACCTGCCATGTTTACTCTTCACCACCCTAGGTTGACTGGTAGAGAATGCCTAAGGCATTAAGTCCGCCTTTGTAAATTTGTGTTGCATAAAGTTTTAATAAATAAATAACTAAAAAAACCGGCCAAGTGCGAGTCGGACTCGCCCATGGAGGGTTCCGTAGCAGCAAGTAACATAGTATAAAAGTTCTTGTAGTTCGTTGTAACTTTGATCGATGTTTTAATAATAGTGTATTTTTTTAGATTTATGACGTATAAAAAAAACTACTTACTAGATCTCGTTCAAACCAATTTTCGTTGGTAGTTTACATGGTAATGTACATCATATATTTTTTTTAGTTTTATCATTCTCTTATTTTAGAAGTTAGAGGGGGGGGGACACACCTTTTACCACTTTGGAAGTGTCTCTCGCGCAAACTATTCAATTGAGAAAAAAATTATATTAGAAACCTCAATATCATTTTTGAAGACCTTTCCATAGATACCCCACATGTATGGGTTTGATGAAAAAAAAATTTTTGGGTTTCAGTTCTAAGTATTGCTTTTTTTCTATTTTTGTGTAAAAATCTTAATGCGGTTCACAGAATACATCTACTTACTGAGTTTCAATAGTATAGCTCTTATAGTTTCAGAAAAAAGTGGCTGTGACATACGGACGGACAGACGGACAGACGGACAGACAGACAGACAGACAGACAGACATGACGAATCTATAAGGGTTCCGTTTTTTGCCATTTGGCTACGGAACCCTAAAAATTAAAAAAAAAAAACAGATGCAAGATGAAAAAAAAATATACAAATATTTTTACAAGCTAGATAACGAAGACGGTTAAAAAATAGTAAACACGATTTGTATATAAAACACAAAGTCACTACGTACCTACTTCTCGAGGGCCGTGAACGAAATAACAATATGAACGAAATACGGAACTATGCGGCCCGGTAAAGATGTTAATCTTACTTATAAGTATTCATAGCTTGGTAGGATACAGATAAACATAATAACTACACCATTGAGGACCGCCGTACGATGTCCGGTATATTTTTGACCAGCTTATACCCGCCGCGGCTTCACCCGCGTATATAAAATATACCCTATGTCACTCATGAACAAAGCAGCTTTCCATCGGTCAAAAGGTACTAGGGAATCAAATCCCGTAAGCGCGGTATCCCGCACCTATTCTGCGGAATCGGAAATCCGGAATTGCGATTTTGATTTCCCTAGTAGTAATCTCAGAAAGTATCTGAGATTACATCCGGATCCTACAAACATGAAAACCAACTTTACCTCTTTATAATATTGGTGTAGATTGCAACTTTGAAAGTCTGTGACGCTGATGAATTGTAAGAGCGTTGGATTTCTGATCAAAAAGTGCTAAGAATTACGGCAAGAGATCTTCCGATACGTCTAAAGGACTAATACTCATGATGTAAAAAAACAAGCTCACAATAATCGAAAGACTACAATATTTATTAAGAAAAACATTTACTATAGGTACAAAACCGCAAAACTTAACCACAAGAAATGAATAGACTATGCACTAAAAAAAAAGTCATCGCGGGGAATATCCAACAACACAGTTCGATGTCTCTTAAAATCGTTTCTAAAGCCTCGTTTAGACTACGAGACACAAAACCGTGCCAGTGACCAGTGACGGATTGGCCAAGTAGCAAAAGTGAAGAATTTTCACGTATCTTTCCCAATCTTAAAATCCACTGGATTATTGAAAATGAGAATGATAGTGTCAGCCCGCACTGGGCCAGCGTGGTGGATTATGGCCCATTCCCTTTCTTATAGAAGAGGCCTGAATCCAGCAGCAGTTACGCTTATGCTATGCTAGTACCTACTAAAAAGGTTTACGCAGAGGCCTCTTGGTCGAATTTGCTACAGATCCCGTGTGGCTTAATCCGCCACTGCCAATAACCATGGTACTGTTAACATAAAAATAAAAAACAGTGTAGAGAACATGTAAAACCCAACATAACTGCAGCTATAACCAGGTACTAGCGCAGATTGAGGATGGACAGGGGCTATTATTTCCAACAGCGCTATTTCGAAAACAATACCTGAGCTAAAATAGGACAGGTTTTAGTTTGAATTGGATGGAGACTCGTACACGCTAAGGTACGCGTATTAGTCATCATAATAATTGTATACTAAAGCGCAATAGAATATAAGGATAACGTGAGTTTATTTATTGACATGTTTAATTTATGTGCAAGGTTTAACTGTAAAACACTGGCTAATATTTTACTGCACTGTTCAAAATAACATTAGACATTTATGAAAACTTTTTATTACTGTCCGTTCAACCGATTTTGACTTTTATTACTTTGGAGGCACGACAAATGCCGGCGGCAGTAAATAGTTGGTATTGTAACCGCTTTTTTGTTTTTAACGCCATCTTTAAGCCTACGAAATGGAAGTTAAAATCAATTGAACAAACAGTAAAAATAGGGTATAAAATTCTTGCCTTGATAACAAGAAAGGATACCAGCAATGTAAACGAGGCTCGAGAAAAACTATAAATAATTTTCGAAGCTTATTTGGCGCGAACATCAACTACTTACAAAAAAAGAAGCTCCAAACCATAAACATAACCAAAAAAAAAAGAATACATTTAAAAATTCAAAAAGAGAATACATTTGTACGATAATTCCTCGCTGCCAGTTGCACCGGCCCCTTAGCATGGACCCGCAGAGTAAGGTCAAATCCATTAGTTCGATGAGTCACTGGCATACGGGAATCATGCACCGTCGATGGACCATAGTATACGTACATAGATACTATACGGCTGAAATGGATTTAATTATATTTTTGACACGTGTTATTTGGAATAGGGCAAGCAGAGGGACACTGCGTAATTGTTTATGGAGAAGAAATATGCGAAATACAAAGATGGCGGATAAAGGTGTGAACGTAATACTCGTATCACGAAATCAGTATTTTAATTTAAACTTATAAGCTAATATTATCAAACACTAATCTGTTTAGGTGTTTGAAATTAGTGTTATAAAAATTTTGCGGTCGGCTTTCAGTCCTTCCAAGAGCAGTTGAGAACTGGTTTTTGACGTGAACATGGTAAACAGTCACTTATCTGACGTTCACAACCCAGTAACTGGGAAGCACAGTGGCCATAAGAAAGCGCAGATGTCAGGTTTTATGACTTCTATCTATATCGACTGTCAAAGATGTACAAATGAAAGCCGGGACCAACGGCATAACGTGCTTTCCGGGGCACGAAGGAATCTCGATATGTGATAGGCATCCCGTGTATAGGGTGAGTATCCAAGACCTAGCTCAACAAATGTTGCTTAACCTTAAAAATCGACCACATTTTTCTTGGGTGGGAAATCATCAATCGACTTCTCCCGCTTTAGCGGAGTGGGAGAGCTTGTCAGACTTCGTGATTAATTTTTTTTAAATCCACTCCCAAGTTCCATCATTGCCGTCGTTCCAGAATCCCGGGGTTATCTCTCGCACAATCCATAGCTCCTACGGTTTTGCTGACATCTTGAAAGATCAAATCTGTGTCTGTTATTAAAAACGTAACTAAATACTCGTAGCCACGAGGTCCGCTTTGTAGCCAAGCCTGCCAATGCCCATCGCTAAACAAATACATTCTGAAATAATTATCCATTCAAAACCGTAGTAAATGGCGGGAATCACAACAAAGCATAGAGATAATGGCAGATTGTGGTTTTTGTTCTATTTGTTTATTCAAATTGCTGCAACAGTATCGTGTACAATAGAATTATTGATGCATCAACCGACACTATGGTGAATTTACGGCTGCATCGATTTGCGGTGATTTGAAACTGTATCGGTAATAATGATGTAATATAGACCCACGCCTGTTGTGTCTATATTTTGCTTTGCCAACTTGGTTGATACACTGTTTTATGGTGGGAAATCATCCAATGACTTCTGCCGCTCTACTTTTACTGACTAAAATCCACTCGTATGTTCTTCTTTCTTTGGCTTGTGTTCCAGGAACCTAGGTTTCCCTTTCAGAAGCCAACCCAGAGCCCCAGTAGGCTTCGGCCCTATTAGACCCATACGGTTTTGCTGACATCTCTTTGATGCGCGCTTGGAACACTACGCCACAAAATAGATAGGTACACAGAAGTCAATCTACATACAAAGCGCGCTCGAGCAACGCACACATAGACACCGCTCACGGACACGATATCTCGGAGCGCCTCGGACCACTCGTCGAACAGTTCCGGCTCAAACGCTCATTAGTGTGCGTCCAACGAGCGTAGGTATAAAAAGTGAAGTACAGTTGCCATCACGGATCTTGAACGTCAACGGCGTCAGAGTGGGGATCGCTTTGCGCATTCCATACATTGGCGAGCCAATCGTCTTCCTTGTTAGATCATGCAGCAACGCAATGAAAGAATGAGGAGTGACGTTAAAGAGACAGAATATTTGACTTCTGCGCAAGAGTTCAAGATCCGTGATGGCAACTGAAGTACATACATGAGATTGTCTTCTGTACCTATCTATTTTGTGACTACGCGCCGTCGTCGAGTCGGTCTCGGTCCGGACAGTCGACTACTCGTAATACACTGTCGTATGTATGTCTTTTGTCACATTATTGACTCGTCGATGGAGATAGAAGAAGGTCAAAGAAAATATAGGATTGTGTGAGGAATAGCATAAGAATCAACAACAGGTTGAAAAAGGAGAAAAAAGAAAACGGTTTTCCACCGATCGGCGATCCCGACTAAAATGGGACAAGATGTAAGATAATGTCGATTTTGATAAGTAGTATAATTTGAAAGACCACCTCTGTTGCCTTTGTAATTTAGTACTAACAGAGAATTCAGACTAATTTCAACCTTATAGGTGTCTAGCTACAGTAGAAGTTCAATTGTTTTCGTAATCGCTTCGTCCGTCGTCGCCTTACCGATCGTCTTCGACGTCCCCAGGGAGATCATCTTTCTGTATGCTAACAACACCATTGTATACCTCCTGGACCATCATTGTTGTACGAGTATATTAAGAACTTTACTAATTATTTAATTTACCAAGTTCAACCTTCATAAGATCAGCCTTTCTCCCTTTTTTTTCAATCAAATCATGTAATAGAGTTTCTTGCACGTTCTTCTCCATAGAGATCTACCCTTTGGAACGTGCAATTTAGCCTCACTTTTTTGACTGAACGACATTTTGACAATTCAAAAGTGCCTGTAATTGGTCTATTTGAAATAAACGTTTCTGATTTCTGAATGACTTTTTCCGCCCTAGGACGGGGAGCGCGTCTAACTTTTACTGACTAAAACCGACTATGTTCCTACTCTGCCTTGCATCTAGGACTCCGGGTTACCTTTCAGACAACTCGTGGGCTCCGGCTTCGGCCCTACTGGGCCCATACGGTTAAGCTGCCATCTCTTTGAGGCGCGCGTGGAACATCATTAAACGGTCACCGGACGACCGGACGGCGAGCTACATATTGCTCGCCGTCCAGCCTTTCTCCATCTACATAATTATGTCCATATTGATTTAAATCATATCCAGTTATATAATAAAAGCAATGTATATCTTTATTACGTAAACAACAGTTCCCTCTGACCCGATCGTTGCGACAAGATTATCCCTTCGTATCACGTCCGCCGGAATAGATAAAAAAGTTAACTATAAAGTTGACAGCCTAGTTATTGCCATTGGAATTTGCAATCTCATCTTTAATTTTTACGACTCCTTTGCAAAGGTTTATAGAACACTAGCTTTCACCCGCGGCTTCGCTCACGTACATAAAATATAGCCTATGTCACTCAGGAATAAAGCAGCTTTATAGTGGTGAAAAAATTTTAGCAATCGGGTTAGTACTCCCAAAAATTACCTCCTACAAACAAACAAAACAAACTTTACCTCTATAAAATATTAGTGTAGATAATATAGGTACCAAGGGGTCCACATTGTAGAAAATAACTTAACGAGATGCGTCGAATATGAGGGAAAGTGTACTTTTTTAGAAGATTTCGTTTCCATAATTATTGTTAACTAGCTTCTGTCAGTGGCTTCGCCCGCGCGACAGTAGCTTTCTCTGTACAAAATTTGGACCCATTTCATCCCTTTAGGGGGTGGATTTTAGAAAATCCTCTCTTAGTGAAAGAAACCTTGTGCAAAAATTCACACTCCTAGGCCCTGTAAAGGCTGTGCGTTGTATGTAAATATGTATCTCATGAATAATCAATTTAAAATCACAGTACCAGACGCTAGATGTAATAAGAAATAATAATAATAATTTTATTTTTTTTATAATACAATGTTACTCAAAAATTATTTAATTAATTATATTAATTTTCTTTAACAAGGAAACATGTTGTTATTCCTATTTAAGGACAGACAAATTGAATACAAAATAACAATAAATTAATTATCCTTATACCTGATACATATACTAAAATTGTACATATGTATAAATATTATATTATTGATACTAGCGGTTCCAACAGACATTGTCCTCGCTGCAAGCTGGCTATTTGTAAAAAAAATTAAGAATCCGATTGCAGCGCCATCTAACCAGATCCAATTGTATTTTCAAACCGTCTAGGGATTCACTTAAATATCCTATTTCAATAAACCCTAAGGGAACACTGGTGTTCATTCTTTCATAGTCTTTCTAATCACAGTATTCGGAAGGTTAAGTAAACAAATCTTACCAAACAGACACAAAAGCCCAGGACTTACAAAATCATCTTCAATAATGAAAAAGTATAATAACTAAGATGTTATCAGAGTAACCCACACAGTAAGAACGGTAAGCTCTTAACAATTAGATGAGTCATGTGAAAACTTGACAAGGTAACTGGACTTAAAGTGGTAAGCGGTCATTATAACTGTATGGTTCAAATTACTATGAAATGACTTAGTAAATAAACATTAGATAAGTATTTATATAATGTGTGTTAATGACAGACTAAGTGTAATATTAGCTGGTCTTCCTTGAGGAGCTGGGGTGGTTCGAATAACAAATTGTCCCACTCATATGCAAAATTGGACTTTAGTTGTGGAGTTACGGACAGCAGGCCGAAATACAATACAATGTTAGCAACTAGCAGTCCAGCTTTTGACTAAATTTTCACCAGAAAATAAAATTGAGAACCCGACTGCTGCACCACATACCGGCTTCTATTTTATTTTTAAATTTTCCAAGGGTCCTTTCAAATATAACACCAAAATTTCATCTAAATCGGTCAAACCGTATAAGATGAATTAGGTGATAAACACACATATAAAGATGTTGATAATATACCAAATACAATATATGTGAGATAGTTTACAAATTGACCCCTGGAATACTCCAAAAGACACCTGGGTCTCTTAGCACCCTGGTCCCGAGTTGCACAATAAATGAGAACCACACAAAACTTTCAGTGCCACAGACAAGTCCTGATAATGTGTCACTGAAAATTTATCAACAAACTGTTTATCAATGATAAGAAACAATAAAATTATCATATTTATGAATATTGATATTCACCTTATGTGTGTTGTTTGTGTATTGTTTGTTTTGATGACAGTGGTGGTTATAAATGTTGTTCCATTTATTACTTGGGACTACTTTTTAGACTGTAAGAGTACAGGAACATAAAATAAATTACGGATAGCTTTTCTACAAATTGTAGGAAATACTTGGCAAGGAAGTGACTACTGAGACAGCGTCTAATATGGAAATATATTGCGCTGACCACAACTATATTAAGTAAAGTCAGGTTACTTTGAGTCTGTGGCATAACTTTGGCCCAACATATTACTATTACACCAATAAAAGCCAGGGACACAGTGTTACCGAGTGTCTACTGGTTGATGAACTTGGGCCAAAGTATATCTTTAGCTTTATGACTTTAAGGTTTTAATTTTATTTATAAACATAATATATTGAGATAAGGCTATAAGAATGCTGATCTGTTCAACCATTAACCAATATTTATATAAAACAGCAGAACAATAACAATTATAAACTGAAATGTTGAACAAGGAAAAAACTAATAATAATTGGTTATTAATGGGTATAAGTAATTAACTGCCAAAAAATTAAAGTTAATTAATTGTTCAAATATCACAAGTTAATTGATTGATTAGAAATTATTGTTACATTATATTGCATTTTTTTATTAAAAGTTTTATATATCTTAGTCATTATAACTCGAGGTTGTTCACCCAAAAGACTACCAGTATGTGTTTATGTATATGTTTTAAAGGTTAAAATGTACCTATAATTTTAATACAAATTAGTACATACTAATCTGCATAACTACCTATAAATATAATAAAATATTATACCAAGTTAGTTTTCTTGCACATCTATGTTATTATACATAGCCTGTTTATGAACAAAGCATTTTCCTTTATTGTTTTACCTGTGTTTCTCAGAAATTGCTACTACTATGTGTTATTTACTTTGATTATAAGGTGTTATAGTAAATTCAGTGTAGCATAGCAGTAGTCTAATAAGATTAATATGTCACAAGTTTTTCTTGCAGCGTATCCTGGAATAGATGATTTTAAGATTTCATACATAGGTTACCTATTTAAAAATAATTGTATCAAAGCAATTATGCTAACAGAAAAATATCACTCAGTATGATAACAATGTCCATGTGGGTTGTACTCAAGTGGGAACGATTACTTTAGCATAATATCAGGAAGTTAATACAGTAATTATAAACAAAGACGGAGAAAAATAAGGTAACTTCGGCAATACTATGTGAAGAAGCCTGCGGTTTGCGCCTCGCGAACACTTCGTGGGCGGCCTGTCACACATAGGCGTGATACGACAAAACAACAAGAAATCTCATTATCTCTCATCTTAATCTATTAAATAACAAATAAACCAGCTAACTCACCGTAAATCTCCTTGATTTCGTTGTCGTTGGCTATATTATCACAATGAACGCACAAAATAAATACAATAAAAATGGCTCCTATGGTGTAATGAATATACATCTTAATAACACAATACGCACGTAAGAAGCGTGCGTAAACAGCTTAAACAGTATTTATAAAACACATTTTCACTTTGTTATCGGATAAGAGCGGAAATAATCTCTTTAACGAGTCATTTAATTCGTCTAAATTGGACCAATCGAGCTGCCATCGAACAAGACCCCGCCGTCTGTCATTCGTCATGTCAATAAACAATTAATGTTGCCGTCTTAAGTTTTTTATTTACTACTATTTCTATAAAAAAACTAGCAGTGCTTCCAATTAATTTGCAAATATGGAAAAATTAAAATTACTGGCACGTATGAGCTCAGAATTGCGCTGGCGAGGTATTAATGGTTGACATTAGTTGCATGAAGACCATGACTATATAAGTACACCATTTGTGCCTATAGGTCCCACTATTTTCAAGCCCGAACCATGTGTACGATACTTGTTGAAACAAGGAGGAGACCAAAGATTTTACATATCTTACAGGAGGAGACCTTTTTATCAGTATGACTAAACTGTCACACTCCTGGCTAAAGACGTGAGTGATGGGCACTCACTCCTTTTATTTTTCACGGTATTGTGCTTCTTCACACTTGTTCTTGAGAAAGCGGCCCAAAGTGTCCCGTCACCTTCACGACAGTCTGCTACGACATCGTGAGGACATACTACGGACGGGTACAGTGCAATTTCAGTCAAATTGTTGAAATTTCACTGGATACGTTCTAGAGGAGTTAGTGCTATTTATGGTACACCGTGACGAATAGAAAGCAAAAGCTAAAGCTAAAGCTTTAGTACACTGTCACCATTCTATCTTGGGGGCAGTTCAAAATGTCGGTACACAAATGAACGTCTACCTCTATGCGTCGACATACGAAACAAAATCCAGCAGAAAGATAATTGTGACCAATTCTGATAGTCACTCATACCTTTATAGTCTTGCTTTATGTATATTACATAAATATAATTATTACAAGCATTTCCTGGGTTTTCATTTCCGAAGACCCAGGAAATGCGTACATGGGTGAAGGACTCTTCACCGTTGCCAATCGGCACTGAAGCAGTGGAACGCGTCCACTTTACGTACGTGTCGTGGCGGAAACTGGAGGTGTCGAAGAAGACGTCACTTCTAGAATTCGTGGTACCTTCGCGCAGCTGAGACCTGTTTGGCAATCACGGAAATTGATCCGAAGGTATTAATCTCAAAATGGTCTAACGTCAAATCCGTGTTACTTTACGGGTGCGAGACGTGGAAGGTGACAAAAGAGATCTTACGCCAAATACAGGTTTTCGTAAACCGTTGTCTTCGTCGCATCCTCGGAATTTACTGGCCCGAAACCATATAAAACGTAAAGCTGTTGGAGAAATGCCGAGAAAGCCCGATCGACCTCCAGATCAAGCTGTGTGTGTGAGAGTGGAGATGTATTGGTCCCACGCTTAGGAGGGATTCCGATCACATACCTAAACAAGCGTTGGACTGAATCTCTAAGGTAAAAGAAAGCGTGGCCGTCCTCGGCTAGCCTGGCGACGTACCGTGTTGGCAGAAGCGACGGCCATCGGATTGACATGGAACGACTGTGAAGCGTAAAGCACAAGACCGAACGCGATGGGTGACTACTGTCAACACCCTCTGCCCCAGCTAGGGGACATAGGATCTTAAGTAAGTAAGTTATTATTACAAGAGTAATACACAACATCGTATTAAGACAAAGTGGCCTTTTCTAAGAGAAAAGGCACAAAATTCTGGTTCAAAATTCTACTCTTATCTCTTTTTAATCTGTGGAACTAACCCGGGCTAACTTTTGCCTCGGTCAGAGCTCTACCACGCTCACGTTGTATAGTAATGAATAATAGCATTGCCATTCAACGTTACAATGCCGTCAGACTTTTGAGCACCCTTCTAGACGACAGCAATGCGAAGAATTTCTTTGACGCCATAATTTAGCTAGGAGTTATTGCCTTTATTGAAGATCTCTGTTAAAATTTGTTCTAGAACCACCATTGGTCTTCATTTACGAGTGAGGGCGCGAAGCGAGCATAAAAGTGTAAACGCTACCGTAGGTGCTTTATTAGTAGAATGTTCAAGCGAGCGAAGTATGTAGGTAGACAGTAATCCTAGCAAGTTATTTTTACAAGAATGTGAAAAATATTTTTAGAATTTTAGTTTCCCCACGTCACATCGCGCATTAACCCAGCGATTCTTCAAAATACCTTTTATAAACAATACTTATTGTTATACCTTGTTGACAGAAATAAAAGAAAACTGGCCAAGTGCAAGTCAGACTCGAGCACGAAGGATTCCGTGGCAAAAAACGGCAAATAAGCTACGTTTGTTTTGTAGGAAAATTTTAATTGTTTGTTTAGCTATCACGGTTCATGAGATACAGCCCGGTGACGTACGGACAGACAGACAGAGAGCCGCACGGACAGCAGTCTTAGTAACAGGGTCCCGTTTTACCCTTTGGGTTCAGAAACATAAAAGAGCCTAAGTCTTAGAAATGTAGCAATGCTATACACATACCTACTCATACAAAATATGAGTAACTATAGTTGTATGCCAACAAGATGACCCTCTCGTGTGGGTAATTTTAGCTTGGTTAACCAATCAATCAAAACTAAAATCAAAATTTAGTCTGTGCTGTTTTTCTAAAAATTTTTTGAGGGAGTATATCATCAAACGACTTCTCCCGCTCTAGGATGGGCGAGAGGACGTTTCAAACTTTTACTGACTAAAACTCAGAGGTGTCCTTCAGTTGAGAGATGAAAACATCGTCTCCGAATGTTTCCAATTCCTGTACTAGTTCCGATCCCACGGCCTCTATTTATTATAGTGTATGGGCATGGCCTTCACCTCAACCACTCCAAAACTCCTTAGTTTATACATTAAACTAACACTTTGCAAGCGACTCCTAAAATCTCAAAATTGACATCCAGTCACGAAATATTGCAAGCCATATTTCAAGTATTTTCCCTTTATTGAATACAGTGGAAGTCTGCCCCACTTGGAGCAGCCCCAATTGGAGCAGGCAATCGACGGCGGTAATCTCTCGTATCTGGTCCTGGTACCTACAAGCCGTGGTACGAAGTGAGAGGGAATGGGAATGGGTCTTCCAGCTTTCCGCAAAGCAATAATGGGTGCGAAGGAGGTGGCTGAAACCACAGGAGATGTCAAGGGCATCGGAAGTAGCAGGGTGATTCTCGGCCATTCAAAGTGAATGTGGGCTTGTGGGTGACGAGTAATGGGTACACGCACGTCTCAAAGAGATGTCAGCAAAATGAACGGAGACTAGTAGAGCCGATGCCTGTTAGCGATACGTGATTGCTAGAAAGAGTTGCCGTAGCCATGGAACGCAAAGGTCAACTGAAGGAAGACAGGTGAGCTTTAGCCAGTTAAAGTCTGATACTCCTTTATGTAAATACTTAAATTATATAAAGGGTACCTACTCCTGGGATAGTACCTAAGTACCTACTACCCGTGGGCTAAACTTAATCCTAATCTGTTTAGCCATTTATGCATGAAAGAGTAACAAAACAAACACACACCTACTTCAAAAACAATTCTATAATTTTTGATAAATTCTGCGATAAGTATCCAGAAGGCAAACATTATTATTACATAAACAAGTTTGAAATTTCCTTATTTATAGGAAAATATTGACCAATACAAATCCCTGCACAGTTACTATGTAAATACTGCTTTTACTGACATGAAGTCAAACCAAATCATATGATTTGAGTTTATTAATAGTTTTTCATCGATAAAAATCTGTCCATCACCTATTCATGTTCTATCAGCAGAAATAATTTGGATGAACTTTGGCACACGGGTAGACCACGTACCGGAATAGAAGTAACTTTTCGTCCCGCAAGAATGCTCCTTCGATTAATTTTTTGACATTCGCTAACAGAAGAAAAAGAAGAATCTAGATAGTAGGTATTTTAAAATAAGCAGTCTCACATTTGGGCCCTCTGCTTACCCCGGCCCCGATCGAAATAAAAGGAATGTCCCGGTTTTTGTCTATGGTAAAGCGTAAAATTATAGACAATTATTTTTCTAGTTTACCTTTTCGTGTTGCCAACAAAATAAAGTTTTCAATAATGTTTTTGAACGTGATGCTATGAAATAAGAATTAAGTTTTAATTTCACAGAAAAAAGCTCGCTTCTTGTGTTAAAATTATACGTGATTTATTTGGAAGGCACTCTAAGAACATTACAATATTTCACTCACTTTGTAATAACAAGCAAATAAAATTATTTTTCCATATTGGCAACACTGGCAGTGAGATTGTTTGTTCGGCTTTGGGTGTCAGCCGCTTTGTAGTTTTGCGTGATAATTATAGAAATAATCAGTGCTATCGTTGTATAAGTGAATAGAAAATGGTTTAATAACCGTGCGATGACTTTAATGCCGCGTTATTGCGCGTATTGTATGTAAAATCGAGGTGCTTTCGCGATGACAATGGATAGCACCGTCGGGAAGTATCCCGCGGCACTTGTGCTATATTTTCTGTGTATGGGACTATGGTATCCAATTTTAGGTGAGTAATAAACAATTTTAGATTGTTTTCAGCGTAAGAGCTTAAGAATTTCAATATCTAACGTGTGTACCAACGGTTTAACCCGTAGTAACATGGAACAGGACGATATTTTTTGTTCAGTACGCGCATTTTTTCAATTGATGTGTTTCCTCAAAATTTACGGACAGCGGATGCTATTTAGCATCGCAATCAACGTATTCCTGTTGGCAAAAGTTATGTAAATGATGTTTACACATAACAAACGCATTTTTGTACGATTTAAAACTAAATACAGCATTCAATAACACTAGTTTGGTTTAGTCTGATAAGCCTCACAGGTTTTGCGTCTAAAATGCTCGATGTGAAACATTACCGAAGTTTTATTGAGGATAATATGAGAAATGTACTATTTAAATAACATTTTATGTAGGTTCATTATATTTCTGGATCATGAATCATTTCTTCTGTCACAGTGGTATTGGTATTAGGTACTATTTACATAATACTAGGAACTGAAGTATTTATCTAACAGAAACAAAGATAAACAAAACAAATCCCCTAACCATTTAATGGTTAGGGGACTTGTTTATCAAGAAAAAAGTAAATTTAAATAATAAAGCCGGCTATGTGTCCTAGTTAAATGAAATAACATCCATAATGATATGTACCTACTGTAAAAAAAATATTGGAACAATGTAGCACAACTTTGTAAGAGTTTAAGATAAAAGAGGATTTAATTGTATATTGAATATCAATGTATGATGACTTCTTTTCATATACTTCACATACATTATTATTATTATTTTTAGTTTAAATTGGCCTATTAATTCATTAAACCCAGGGCTGCGTTCAAAATTGAGTTTAGAGTTAACTCTAATGATGTCATTGGGTACATAATTACTCTACCCTGACATTTTTGAACGCAAACGGAGTTAACCTGTCAATATCAAGCATATTGCTGCTTACTCCAACCTATCCTGTTCAAAGTTAGGGTTAGTTGGGTTAACTCTAGGGTAGCTATTCCAGTTATTTAATTCATTAAACCCCAAGCGTTCGTGCACCTATTGTCTTTCTATTGTGTCTGTAATATCCACGATTGAAAGGTCAAGAACGACCCTGGGTTGCAACTCTACTCGACTCTGGTTATTTTTGAACGCACTACTGAGCGAACACCGACATTCACTCTCTCATTCTCTTTCTATTGTCTCATATTACGGTATTTGAACCCGTACGCAAAAAACGCGCTTTAGTTGTGGAGTTGTGGATAATGGACCGTTGTACCTATGGTATTCGAAAGGTTAAGTTATAAGGTATTTAGGTAAAAAAATATGATTTTCAGAGTTAATAAGAAAATGGTGGATTACGGCCCATTCCCTCTCCTAGACAGAAGGCCTGAGTCCATGCAGTGGGAAAATTAAAAGGCTGATTATGTTGTACGATAATAAGACAGTTACTCATGTATCCATTAACACCTATGAAACGTTTTATGCTGGGGGTATGTTCCTTTTCTTTTTTGGGAGGGAGTGCATTCCCTTGCAATAATTTTCTACTTTCATACATGCTTGCCACTTTTCTAACTGGACAAGTTAAGTTAAATTTTGATACATATAAAACTTTTGTTACCCAAACAAAAACAATAAATTATTTAGTGTTCTGTAATAATTTAAGAAAATTATTAAGAAAATTAATATTTAAGAAAATTAATTAAGTCCCAAAAATTATTTTCGGTTTTCTTTGCTACTCATAGTGCCCCTAAGCGTATACTCCAACTCCTAAAAATACGCAACTGACGACCCATTGACCCATGTTTTTGTTGGAGTCAAATTGTGCGTAAAATAATATTATATATTTATTGCTACTTTGACAATTAAACAATCACATTTCATCAAATCAAATATTTAATAATACAATATTTGTTATACTATTCAATTTTAATAACAAACCTATGGACTCATTTAACATACATTAATTAATTAATGGTAATTGCACATAAATCAATAACAATCTGCTGCATCTGCTAATTCCTTAGCCTTTCGAATGGTAATTAGAGACACAATAAAAAGACAATGACAGAGTAAACACTGGCGTTAGCTTGGGGCACAAAATATATAGGTACAGAAGTCAATCTACATACAAAATGCACTTGAGCAACGCACACGTAGACACCGCTCACAGACACGATGTCTCGGTCGCGTCTCGGACCACTCGTCGAACAGTTCCGGCTCAGACGCTCATTAGTGTGCGTCCACCGAGCGTAGGTATAAAAATTGAAGTACATACATGAGATTGTCTTCTGTACCTATCTATTTTGTCACAGTGCTTGGGGTTTAACAAGTTAACCGTGCAATGGTTTTTGATGCAGTTTTAATTGATAAAAAAGAGAAAAAGGTTAGTGTAATAAATTTGTACCTATGCATATCCAGGAAAAAACATTTTTAAATATTTTTTTCCTGAAAAGATAGCATGTGCCTTCAAGACACCCAATGCTATAAAAGATATATATGTATTATCATTGTGTGTCTTCAAGGCTATAGTGAAAAGGCTCTTAAGGCGTATAGTCCCTTAAACCATCTGGCCGAAATTATGTGAACGCAACTCTCGCACTCGCCTAGGCGGCAGTACGCAAATCTGTGCATTTATTTGCGGCCAGCAGCGCCCGGAAAACGCTTTAAATCCATTTTTTCTACGAGATATTGATTGATATATATACAGATACAGATACATATGCAATGTTCACTTTGAAGAATATTTAACCACCAATTTTTATGTGTCAAAATGTTTCTAAAGGTCCAAGCCGTTTCGAAGGAGTAGGGAAAAGTTGTGAAAAGTTGCGAAATTGCTAAATATTTTTATTTGACAAAAGTATTGATTGCACGAAAAAATCAAATGTTGATATTATTGTTCATGAATCTATAATAAACATATATTTTTTTCAAATCAATTGACTTAGCCATTACGGAGGAGTAGGCCTCAGAAAATCACTGTTTTATGGCACTTTTCGGGTGCTTGGCCCTTAATAAACTAGTGTGCCTTACAATACCATCAACAATTATATCACTACTTACATGGGATCACAGTCAAGCACTAGTTTATATCAATAAAAAAATTATAAAAAGTTATAGACATAAAAACTTACTTTTGTGTTTACTTCACAATAGGTATATAAATTAAGTGTTTTTGTACAATATTTCATACTAAATTATAAATAACAGTAAACAGAAGTCTTTTTCTGAGAACAGCATCAATATTGATTATATTAAATGAAACAACAATTAGCATTCCTAATATTGATATGGGGAGAGTGGGGTCATAGTGAGGACATCCCATTATCTCTTTTGTACACGCGTAATCTAATGCCAGTGACGTCACACTTTTCTTTGTACATGGTTTTTCTGTTACTTTACAGGTTCCCCTTTCAACAGAATTGAAAAGGTTATGTTTTACTTAAGTTCAAATGTAATAGCAAAATTACTTTATGGTACACTTTTTTTATAACTTATGTAGCGACATCTATGGCGCCACATAAGAACTATGAAGAAAATACAAAATCCTGCATCGCGCAATCAAAGTTCTCCGCGCGATTTGAACATATACGACAGTCCGAAATCATCTACCGGGCAGTAGCCCACCAGACTATAACATCTGTCTGGTCGGAGGATCCTCCCTTTTCAAAAGGAGGCATGCGGGACTTTACTCTCTGTTCCGCATACCTCCAAACTTATTTCGGTCCCACTTCTCAACCACCACTCCTCCACTCCTCTTTCGGTCTTTTTGGTGTACAATAAAGTCTATTCTATTCTCCTCCATCATTCGCGGGACCACTCTTCCTCTTGCCGATTTTGGCAAAATCTGATTACTTCGTTCCACCATCTCTTTCGTGGTCGGTCGCAATCGTATATGAAACACCTAATAATGAAAAATGAGTTAACTAAATACCCGATTGTCCATATAAATGTAGCAAAGAAAAACGTCTAACATTTACACATACTCTTATCATCATTCATTCATAAACGCTCATAGAACAATACCTACAGTTTAGTAAAAATATATCATTATCAGTTTTTGCAAGCTCTATTATTTGACCCTGATAACGCTGTAGTACAATCATGTTTACACTTGATTTCAGTATCTTTGTAAAAGTGATTGCTTGATAGTTAAATTTTTTGTCTATTGTGAGACTGGTTCTAGACTTTTTGTAAAAGATATTGACCTTACTAGATTAGTAAAGGAGCAGAAATCCATGACACAAAATATATATTGAAATGGTCACTAATCAACCTTATCTAAAGGCTAGTAAAATACTTCTACTTTTTCCTTTTCTTTAGTTGTTTTTATACCTCTAACATAAGCATAATCAGCTTCATAATGTTCCCATTGAAACGACTTAGGCGTCCTTTCTAGAAGAGGGAATGTCTAGTGTGGGTTAGATAATTTTTGGTTCTAGGACATGACGGTTTCTTCACGATGTTTTCTTTACCGTTTTGTGAGCAGTGGCGTTGAAATAAATTACGCAAAGTAATGTGCCTGGCTGGGTTTGAACCCGCGACCTATATGTAAGTCGTAAACCGGGACTGATGACCTGGTGAAGGTTGCCGGAATCCGATGGATGCGGGACGCACAGGATCGTTCATTGTGACGACACTTGGGGGAGGTCTATGTCCAACAGTGGACGTCTATCGGCTGAAATGATGATACGGTTTGGTACAAGTTGTACCCCTACATACAAACTGACTAATTTTACTATTTTGTAATATTTGTATAGATTACTATATCTATCTGATAGGTACATTATCTGGTTCCGTTTTGACAATAACAAAGCAGATAATAAATACATAAATCAATCCTTTAATCAATGTTTTCAAAAACAATTATAAAATTGCTGGATACCATACCACAAATGTTTATATACATTTGACAGGGTTTCTTTTATTAGGTGTGAAATCATTGAATAACTCTCCCGCTCTGGATGGAACGAGAGGGTGTGGAAAACTTTTACTGCCTAAATCCCACCTTTGTCCCTTCAGTTGCTGTTTGTGTTCCAAGGCCACGGTAACTCTTTCGAATTCCCACAACCCTTAGTTGGTACTGGTAGGGTTGGCATTTGATTTTGCTTTGTATCCAAAGAGTTTTATATATAGGGCTTATTAGAAAAGCCCTTGTTAGAGTCTGTGCGGAAAGTAAACCATCGTGGAATTTGAGGGCGCTGCTGTAGATAAATATCGTTTTTGTTATGTAAGCAACATTGTGACGTCATTATAGTGCGACTGTTAAATCTTGATATTTTGAAACTATGTTAGACTAGCTTCTTCCAGCGGCTTTACCCTATAATAAAAATTATCCTATTGGCTGAATTTGCTCACCTAATGAAACTGCAAAGTTGTAGCTTATGTGCTATATTATTGAAATGTTTATGATTAAGTTCATCTTCTTGTAGTTTTTGCGCGACACATCCATACATACGAGTACCTCCATCCATCTTCACAAACTTTCGCATTTATAATATATACTTAGCAAAAATATAGGTTATAAGCTACATTATTGCAACGTTTATCATTAAATTCATCCATTTATACGTTTTTGCGTAATGAGTAACAAACCGTTAATTGTGGCGACACCTGGGGGAGGCCTATGTCGAACAGTGGATGTCTTTAGATTGTAATGATGATGAACATTTAAATGCAAACACGAACCGGTAAAGGAAAATAGCGTGAAGAAACTGCTGTGCTGCCTATCTAGGTAGGTTCCACCAACGACCACTTACCCAGTTCCAACGAAAATGGTTCTATCACTTTGACTGGGATCGGTCTATTATCACTGACTGGAATATTGTAGCTAACAGCAAGTTTATGTTTACCCTAGTTAAATATAAAGGTAAAAATGAAACACACTAGCACTTTATCGTTGTCTTCCTCAGTATATTTTTCCCTTATGCTAATCAATGAAAAATATGAACATAATGACTATGAAAATAAAGTACACTTCAGAATTTGTAATGTTGTTTCGTAAAAAATCTATTTAGCCTGTAAGGGACCATCTCGTATATAAGATCTTTGGGATCACTTGGTTGTCCGTCTGTTTATCTGTTAAGACCCTTTAACTCGAGAACGCTTGGAGGTATCGAGTTAAAATTAAAACCATACACTCAAGTCTGCGGTCTTTTGAAGTTGTGAAAAAATCAGACTTCTGAGTTAACGACAAAAAAAGATACGGCCGTTTATGTCGCAAAAAAACGTATATTTCTATACTCAAGGGAATCAAAGTTCATAGGGTGAATCCCGTTGACCTAAAATCCTGAAATTTGGCATAAATCAAGGTCTCATAGAACAAGTACAGGGAAAAATCTGTAAATTGTAAATTTGTAGACACGCCACAAAAAAAAAAATTTGTAATTCGGAAAAATCTTCGTAACTCAATTCGGGAATTGATTTCATAGGTAAATTTGTACAGAATCCTCAGTGCGCGAGTCCGACTCGCACTTGCCCTTTTTTATTTTAGTTACTGTACTCGTACTCAAGCCTGAAAAGAAATATTCTAAGTTATAGTCGAAACGCATTATAAACTTAAAGTATCAATACTCTTTATATTGTCTGTGCGATAAAAGAACCGTCGTGGCGTAAAGTGAAAACAACATTAAAGATTTTAAGTAGCAACCCAACCCAGCCATCCGTCAAATGCCAAACGTCATAGTATGTTGACAGAAAGTTTGTTTACTATGTTATTTTATTGTGATTTTTAATTGAAATCTTCAGAAATGTGATAAAAAATTTCACTGAGCTGCAAGGGAAATAATTTTTAATATATTATAGTTTTGCCAAAGATAACAAATGGCAAATCACACCATTATTGATCAAAACAAAGTCACAAACTTGGGAAACATTGGTATGCTGTGTTTTTGGTACGTAACACTTTTATTTTAATGTTTTTAGACTTCCTAGGTGAACTCCTGTCCCTGTTATCTCCAAATATATATAAATTAAACGGAAATTCATTTAAACATGACGATATTTGTTTATTTTGTTTTGGTCAATATTTTCGATGGCTAGTATAAAGAGTATTGATACTTTAAATTTATAATGCATTTCGACTAACTTAGAATATTTCTTTTCAGGCTTGAGTAAGGATACAGTAACTAAAATAAAAAAGGGCAAGTGCGAGTCGGACTCGTGCACTGAAGATTCTGTACAAATTTACCTATGAAATCAATTCCCGAATTGAGTTACGAAGATTTTTCCAAATTGCGAACAATTTTTTTTTTTGTGACGGATCTATCAATTTATAATTTTCAGATTTTTCCCTGTACTTGTTCTACGAGACCTTGATTTATGCCAAATTTCAGGATTCTAGGTCAACGCGATTCACCCTATGAACTTTGATTCCCTTGAGTATCGAAATATATGTTTTTTTGCGACATAAACGGCCGTATCTTTTTTTTTCGTTAACTCAGAAGTTTTTCACAACTTCAAAAGACCGCAGACTTGAGTGTATGGTTTTAATTTTAACTCGATACCTCCAAGCGTTCTCGAGTTAAAGGGTCTTAACAGATAAACAGACGGACAACCAAGTGATCCCAAAGAGCTTATATGCGAGATGGTCCCCTATAGGCTAAATAGATTTTTTACAAAGCAACATTAAAAATTCTGAAATGTACTTTATTTTCATAGTCATTAAGTTCATATTTTTCATTGATTAGCAAAAGGGAAAAATGTACTGAGGAAGACAACGAGAAAGTGGTAGTGTGTCCCAATTTTACCTTTATGTTTAAATAGGGTAAACATAAACTTGCTGCTAGCTACAATATTCCAGTCAGTGACAATAGACCGATCCCAGTCAAAGTGATACAACCATTTTCGTTGGAACTGGGTAAGTGGTCGTTGGTGGAACCTACCTAGATAGGCAGTACATCAGTTTCTTCACGCTATTTTCCTATACCGATTCGTGTTTGCATTTAAATGTTCATCATCATTACAATCGAAAGACGTCCACTGTTCGACATAGGCCTCCCCCAGGTGTCGCCACAATTAACGGCATTACGCAAAAACTTATAAACGGATGAATTTAATGATAAACGTTAACGTATAGCTTATAACCTATATTTTTGCTAAGTTCAATAGGCTACTAATATTATAAATGCGAAAGTTTGTGAAGATGGATGGAGGTACTCGTATGTATGGATGTGTCGCGGAAAAACTACTAGACAGATGAACCTAATCATAAACATTGCAATAATATAGTACATAAGCTATAACTTTGCAGTTTCACTAGGTGAGCAAATTCAGCCAATAGGATAATTTTTATTATAGCGTGAAGCCGCTGGAAGAAGCTAGTCTAATATAGTTTCAAAATATCAAGATTTAACAGTCGCACTATAATGACGTCACAATGTTGCTTACATAACAAAAACGATATTTATCTACAGCAGCGCCCTCAAATCCCACGATGGTTTACTTTCCGCACAGACTCTACTAGCCATAGAAAATATTGACCAAAACAAAATAAATAAATATCGTCATGTTTAAATGAATTTCCGTTTAATTTATATATATTTGGAGATAACAGGGACAGGAGTTTACCTAGGAAGTCTAAAAACATTAAAATAAAAGTGTTACGTACCAAAAAACAGCATACCAATGTTTCCCAAGTTCGTGACTTTGTTTTGATCAATAATGGTGTGATTTGCCATTTGTTATCTTTGGCAAAACTGTAATATATTAAATATTATTTCCCTTGTAGCTCAGTGAAATTTTTTATAACATTTCTGAAGATTTCAATTAAAAATCACAATAAAATAACGTAATAAATAAACCGGTGTCATTATCATATGACGTTTGGCATTTGACGGATGGCTGGGTTGGGTTGCTACTTAAAATCTTTAATGTTGTTTTCACTTTACGCCACGACGGTTCCTTTATCGCACAGACAATATTTTATAAGTAAAATCTCAATAAATAATATTCATAAACAGCAAAGTTATTAGCGTTGGTTTATGTCTCAAAATGTCACTCAATTTATGGAAATATTGGAATGAATAAGTGACAATTATTAAGGAAAAACACTGCCCGCAGTATTTTCTACTAGCAATTTTTATGTTTGATTGATTCTATGATGAATTTACCTTTTCGTGGTCAATTTTAGGATTTCGGTTTTTTCTACTTTTGACTACAAAAATATGATCAGTGACGGGTACAGATAGAGCCCCATTTTTTTTGTGTACTAATTAAAAAGTAGGGATGTATAGATTTTAAGCCGTATACTTAGGCGCGTACGAACTTTGTTGCGTTGCATGATACGCAACATCTTTCTTCGCACGTGTGTACCACTAACGAACATCGAACACTCTGTTCGTCAAACATGTTTGCGGCGATCCCATTAGTATGTTCTGTATGGACGATGTTCTTCATGAAGCAATGCGAACATCAAAAAACTTTTCGCTACTTCACAACCATGGCTTATTATGAGAGTTCACGACGAGGGTGCGAACTATGTTCGGGTTCGTGTTTGAATATGCTGTCCATACGAACAAACCAACCAAACGTTCAAGTTCGGTGTTTGTGTTCGCTATGTTCGTGTTCGTACTTTGCTTTAAATAGAGTACTGAAACAGGTAGTTTTTTTTTTAATGAAATGTTTTGAATGTTTCGAGATAGGGAATTACACACAGGAGTTTGAAGGGAGTAAGGGGAGCCCTTTCCGCAGAAGTTGAAAGTGGCGAGGGTGTGGGCCAAATAGTGGTGACAGAATGGGCTGTACTGTTCTCTCTTCTAGAGGGGAGACCTGAGTTCGAGGAGTCCAAGTAGCACTATACAAGACCAGTGCTGCTTCATGGATGTCCCTGGTCTTCCTGATCAATACAAAGTGCCGTAACTAGCTTTTTATACGCCCAGTGCGAGCTTCTATAACTGTATCTTAGAAAAAAGTAGTGTTTTTTTTTTTTTTTTTTACAAATTGACTTGTATACATTTTAAGTACTTAAAGTATTTTTTTTTTTCTTTGACACAAATATTTACTTTGCTAAATATTTTGTAAACTATTAATTTCCTTAGATTATTGTAAATGTGAGGACTATGTTGATTGCTTTTTCTTTTCTATTCAGTAATTTTAACGTATGTCTGGCAATTTGAGTATTTTCTGCGGCCTACCCAAATGTCCTTTCTTTGGTATTGTTCGTCAAGTCGTGGAGCTCCTTAGTAGTCCTAAGTTGAGCTTTTCGAATACTGACAAATGCTTACACTGATTGGACAGGTCCACTCAAATCTGTATGGTTCTTTCTTCAAAAGACCATCTCAGACAAATCTGAATGGTTCTCATGTGATTTGACCATTACATATTTACTGTATGGACTTTAAAAGAGACTTTGACCCCTGAGTTTGTTTCGGTGTTTCTTCTCAGGGTAGTCAGATAGGAAACACCGGCCTCATCTAGCATAAATTGACGAAAAAAAATTGACGTGTAAAAGTGTTTTTTAAACCTATTTGCAAAATAAATATCATTTATCATTTATCATTTAGTACAATACAAATTAAAAGGACTAGATATTATATAACATTTTTGCACCCCTCCAGGGATTGCGCCCTGTGCCTGGGTACCGCTGGCACCGCCCTATTTACGGCACTTAATACAAAACAAAAAGAATGGGTGCCTGGTTTTGTTGCAAGCGAACGCCGGCGTTCGCTCTCTCATTTTCTTTCTATTTTGTCTAATTACGGTATTCGAAAAGTTAAAACATCAACTTTCGAAATTAAAGTTATTTTGTTTTTTTTTTGTTTTGTTATTTGGTTCTATTTTTACTGGTGTCAACAATAAATTACTAAATTTCCTTCTCCACAATTATGTTTGAATCATTTCAAAACAAGCTATTAAACTAATGAGGAAAAATATAAATTAGACTTACCTACTGAAAAGCTGTGGCAACAAATGTGACACTCAGAATACATTCTTTTTAATTAAATGTCATGATCAAAACGTTGTTATTTCATGATCAAAAATGCCGCTATTTCATGATCAAAAATGCCGCTATTTCATGATCAAAAACGTCGCTATTTCATGATCAAAAACGTTGCTAGTTCATGAATTTCCGACAGGCAGGACTTGTAAATTTTTGAGGAAGAAGTCTCGTAGAAAAATAAATAATAATGCTTTTTTAAATCACAGTTACTTTTACAAATATTAACGCGTTCTCTAAATAAATAAACTGTCAGTTTTAACAATAGTGACTTTAATTGTAACGAAATAAGATTCAAATCACATTAGACGTGTTGATATGCAAGACCTATAGGCTTCTAGCTTTGCCAGGCGCCTTCTACCGGCGGATTAATTATTAATATTCTTTACCCCAAACTAAATCATGGTCTGTCTAAAGTTCTTCTCTCCCAGGTTCTTGGCAGCGAAAGTGTTAGAAAGAAAAAAAAAAACTGCCCAACACTAGAAAGTTCTGCTGCATTTATTTATTTATTTATATACTCTTTATTGTACACCAATATTACAATATTTTATGAAGGAAACGACGAGCGGCCTGGACAGTAAAAGACTTATCCATGAAAATGGTTGAATGCATTGGCATTTTCAGTTTCAAATTATCTGATGACCTAAGAACTTTCAAGTGGGAATCGCAAATAAATTGGAACCGTTCTTTGAGGTAATGAGGGGTAAAAGGGGAAAAAAGGACATTATACAAAAGGGAAAGAATATGAGCATTACGACGAAGGCGAATTGGCAACCACTTGAGTTTAGCACGAAATTCAGAAACATGGTCATATTTACGCAAACCGAATATGAACCATATACAAAAGTTTTGAAGTCGCTCCAGTTTATCCAGTTTGCATTGTGCATTGTGGGTATGTTCACAAACATGTAAATAAACTATCTGTGGATCATACAAATATTTGTTCCGTACGGGAATCGAACCCGTGACACATAGCGCAAAAGCCAATCGCTCAACCGTGCCGTCAAAAATTTTCATCCCAATATTAATCCATCAACGATTTCGTCACTGCTTACTATCAGGTGGGATTGCAGTCAAGTACTAGTTATTTAAAAAAAAATGAGGCTATATTGATAAACAAATCCAGACTGTCACATTTCTTTGGCCTAATTAGTTAACCTTCTAAGTCCATTTTGACATGTTTACAGGATGAAGAAAAATTTGAATTAAGTCTATATTAATTTAACAATCAAAATTCTGAAGATCCCGTTGGTTTCTATAATTTTTCTTGATATTTTAACAATAAAATTAATAGCAAAACTTACACACATTTTATAAAACTGAGGAAAACAATTATTTAGCAGTTTTTCGAGGTGCAGTTTCAATTTGCTTAAGGACTTAGCAGTTTTTGACTTGAAACTAAAATGTAAAGATTATTTAATTATGCAGTAAAAGGACATCAACAAGTAATCAAAATATTTATTATTAAGAAAAAAAAAACAGCCTTTTACTGACTAAAACCGCACCTGTGTCCTTCAGTAGACCTTTGTGTCCTAGGACTACGGGTTTCCATTTCAGAAATTGCCCTCGGCCCTAGCTAGTGGGCTGCTGCTGGGACCCTGCTGGGCCCCTACAGTTTGCTGACATCTCTTTGAGGAGCGTGTAGATCACTACGTGCTGGTGTCGACTTGGACTCGATCCGGTGGATTACCGGACGGCCGGACGGCGAGCTACCCATTGCTTGGCGTCCGCAAGCCCGCGTCTACCGTAGCTGGTAGTCTGGGTCGGCTCGGCGGCTAGAGCGTGAGAACGTTCGTTCCCTCACGCATGTGGCCTTTTTCGCTAGCATTAATGCTACGCAGATGTAGGCGACCGCTTGCCATTCCTTCTCGCTCCGGACCATAGCCCGAACCAGAGCCCGGTGCAAGAGGTCGCTGCCACCAATCCCCTTCTCGAGGACACGTCGGAGCTCTGCCCAAGCGGAGCACGCCTCCAATGGTGACACCAGGGCGTTTCTTCCGCCTGAATCCGATGCAGGAACCTCCTGAACTTGCCATATCCGATGAGGACGTGCTTCATGCGGAAGGTGAGGACGTCGTGTTGCCGCTCCAGTCACTCCTTAAAGAGGGGCCTTATCACCGTTTTCGCGTGCTCAACACTGGGTTGCGACAGTCGTTGTCGCCATATCACCATGAGATCTCGCCGAAACCCTGTCCGCCATGCCGCAACTTGTCGCCATCAGGGAGGTCACCGCGCAGCACGTAGTCGTACCCGATATTCCACAAGAGGGGTCCAAAATATCTAAGATAGACTCTTCATAAAAAAATCTGTAATAGTTTGTTTGTCTGTAATAATCGTGTCGCAAACGGCACGTAGGTGGGGGAACGTTGTCAGTACAAACCTGACGCCCCAACAGGACTTAGCAGGTTTGCGTTGTGGAGATCGACTGGTGGTCTGAAAGCAGCTTTTCGGGCATAACCATTTGTCACCATTTTTAGCTGATAACCCAGTTCTTCCCTTACAGTACGGTAGATATTGAATTCAACTTTTTGACTGGTATAAAAAGTAATTTTTGCCAAAAAAATGCACTTAGCAGGTTAACAAATTAGGCCGACGATTAAAAATTACTAGCTTTTGCCCGCAACTTCGGCCGCGTACATAAAATAAAGCTTATGTCACTCAGGAATAAAGCAGCTATGTATCGTTAAACAAATTTTTGCAATCCGACCAGTACTTTCAGAGATTATCCCCTACAAACAAAAAAAAAAAAACAACAAACTTTATCTCTTGTTCTTCTTCTTTTCCTGTCGATGCTCTCAAATTATATATTTCTGACCAATATTTGGCAAACTGTGCCAGCTCTATTGTTAGCCTCGTATAGATCCTGAAAACTGCAGGTGGTTATGCAGGATGGGCAGCATAGCAGGTGGCGCATGTCCCGAGGAGATGCTCCACACTGGCACTGCATTAGAGATTCAGATTCAGATATTTTTATTTGTAGAACAGGTAGGTAAACAAACTTACAGATGTGATGTCAATATAAAAATGAACACTATGTCTTGCCGTCATGGCTTACAAATCCAAAAAAAAAAATCTTCTATCTCTTTATAATACTAGCGTAGATAAAAGGTAGAATTGCAGTCACAGAGTCTCTTCTTTTGTTACAGCTCAAGAGGAAGAGGCATTGGAAGTAATCCAGCCGAAATGGACAGGCGAGTTGGGGAAGACATCTAACGTTAGCTGCTCAGCCATCCCTGATACTACCAAAATCATATGGATGTTCGATGGGAAACCGCTGGAGACTAACAATCGGTAACAATTTTATTAGTTTTGTTAAAAATCTGGCAGGAAAGCAGAGTGCCTTTATTTCATTACCACTGCTCTCAAAACGGCGAAGGAAAACATCGTGAGGAAACCGGCATGTCCTAGAACCGAAAATTCGAAGACATGTTACATTCACCAACCCCCACTCTCCTAGAAAGGAAGCCTGAGTCCCTGCAGTGGGTAAGTATATTAAAAAGGCTGATGATGATGAAAAATCAGGCTTACCACGGTGCACGGTAACAGGATTTGCGTCGTAGATTTGTATAGTGTAGGAGAGGGAGACCAAAGAAAAGATGGATGGATTGTAGAAAGAGTATCTCCTGCGTCGATGGATATATGTTTTTAAATGTATAGTCTTAATTCATTTTAGTAGTTTCCTATCCATCCAATGGGAAAGGGAGGCCAAAGAAAAGACGGATGAATTGTATGAGAGAAAAGGGAGTCAGTGATAGCGTGAAGCTGCTAAACATATAGATTTCAATTGCCAAATCCGTCGATGTTTTATGGGGAAATTGAAAGTGTCAGCTCTCGGAGTTCGGATGTTGACGGTTTGTCACAACACCCCCGTGTCTCGGAAAGCATGTTGAGCCATTAGACTTGTGCCTCATCTCGGTCGGTCGGCTAGTGACCCATCGGACTATGAAAGTTAGGGAAGAGAGAATGCGCCTGAGTTTGCTCATATACTTATGCACTATAGTATAGTGTAATCTTCCGCGTTAGTTGACCTATTTTTGAATGTATAAATATATGTATGGTAGACTACCCCTAATATTATTTTAATATTTTTCCTATCCATCCAAAAGTGGTCTATAAAGATACATATATGATAAGATATTGATTACACCGCTAAAGAAACTGTAGGAGTCGCGACCGAAGTGGTATGGACTGCTATGCTATTAAATTAAATACTTTAAATAACTTTAAAGATTTATTTATAAAACGGTAATTATGCTAAGTTACGCTAAATGATATGATATGCTAATGAGTACGAAAGCACCCGGTTTGCTGTCCGAATATGTACTCATTAGCATATCATATCATTTAGCGTAACTTAGCATAATTACCGTTTTAAAAATAAATCTTTAAAGTTATTTAAAGTATTTAATTTAATAGCATAGCAGTCCATACCACTTCGGTCGCGACTCCTACATTTTGGTCCTTCGAGCCGGATTGGTTTATGCACACACTCACACTGGCTGGCACGCTCTCGGTCCGTCCCTGGATGGGCGAACCTCCGGCACGCTGACACCTTCTCCTCAGTAACCAAATTATGATTGCTGCGACGGCTGCTGCTAGTAGTCCATACAACTTCGGTCGCGACTCCTACATTTTGGTCCTTCGAGCCGGATCATTTTTATTATTTTTATGCTCAACAAAGCGTATTGATGATGGATTTTGAATGATGCGCGGTTTTGGATGATGGATTTTAGTGAAACTTTTAAAGTAAGTAGACTGATAAAAAACACATAATATATATCCACCATAGGTCAATTTATAGGGAGCATTTCAGAGGCGTTACTCCACTCCAACTGCCTACAGTTGGAGTGGAGTATTCTTAAATATCTCATTCATAATAAATCATTGCAATTTACAGAACAAACGTGACGAATAGCACTCGAGATTCTACACCGAAAGATTTTCCACATAAAGAGATTTTCACGCCACAGAAAATGATTACATCCACATTGGTGATATCGAACACAACTACAGAAGACGCCGGCAACTACACATGTGTCGCCATTGGAACATCCAGAAATATTTCCGAAATTGCGGTCTTAGATCTGAGTTTCAATGCCAGGCTCATAAACCAGACTAACAGTCCGATCCGGAAGAATTCTACCAACACCGTATTTATTAATCTGACGTGCACGTTCGAAGGTTGGTATTACTGTTCACATGTTCATTGGAAACAAAAGTAGCACCACATTACTTCATCCACATTTATTTGAGTAAAGGATTGGAATTCCCTGCCGGAGTCTGTTTTCTGATAGCTACAACTAATGGATCTTTAAATCAAGAGTGAATAAGTTGCTTTTATGCAAGCGTGCTCCATCTTCGAGCACATCACCGCTTTCCATCAAGTGTGATAATGGTCAAACGCGAGCCTATCCATAAAAAAAAAAATATAATAGAGCCTATGCTCTTAATAAACTAGTGCGCTTCACCATCAACAATTGCTTCACTACTTACTATCAGGTGGGATCGCAGTCAAGCACTAGTTTATATCATTTAAAAAAAAAGACAGTCTTGTTGCGCAACTTTTGTTTTCATTTGGTGTGATTGAAATATATCCAGGCTAACACCGTGGCGGAGTGACGTTATAGACTAATCATTTTAATAAACTTATTTTCACCAGCCTACAAACCCAAGGAAGTGAAATGGTTGTTCAAAGCAAAAGATGGTGGTAATAATAAAAACTTAACGGGAGATAAATGTACCAACTTTGACAAATTAGGCCCTAAACTCATAAGAAGCACTTGTGAAGTGGGAATACACGGAACCGAAGATGATGGCAGTTACTCTTGCGAGTTAGAGGATGCAGTATCGTCTAAAAAGGTGTCGGGAACCATAGACATACTCGTCATAGCTAAACCTCAAATCAAAATAAATAACATCATTCCTATAAACACGACTCAAGTGTACATAACCTGGACCGTACGGGCTTTCAACTCACCCATTAAAAGGTATTATTTAATGTATCGGAATGCGAAAAATAAAGAAGAGGGATACAGACACCATGGAGTATCTCCAGCGATTGATCCGCAAAACACTTCATTTGTTTTGAGTGGCCTAAAAGAAAATACGACGTACACATTCAAGCTGCAAGTGGTGACTGAATATGGGGAGAGCGAACGAGATAGTCCAGAAAGTCAAATGAATGTGACGACTTTGGATGAGGTGCCAATTTTTGTGCCGAATATTTCTATCAACGGGTTCTCGGCGACTTCGGTGACGATCGGTTGGCAGGCTCCGCCGGAGAAGATCGCGGGCCTGATACATTATTACTTGCTAGAGGCTCGGAAGAAAGATAATGGGACGGCCATCCTGAACGCTTGCCATGAGCGTAATGACAAGAATTTACCGTACATGTTCGAGCATTTGGAACCGCACAGTACCTATGTGTTTAAGGTGAGAGATATGATCTGTATTAAAACAATTACAAATAATTTATTACTTTTCACAAATTAAGAATACATCTAGTTTATGAAGAGACGTTTTAGATAAAAATTGCCTGTGTTAGGGTACATAGCTCTTCCGGAACTTAAGGTGGTTCTACCTAAAGTTTCGGTATGAAGGCTTGAAGGAACGGGGTGGGTTTTTTAGTCAGCCGCTCCGCCCAAGAGCGGAGGTTGTCATTGGATGATTTTCCCCACTATAAAAAAAAGCTTGCTCAGTAGATGAAGCTGCACAACCTTCCACAAGATTTTTTTTTACTGGAAACGGAAAAAAAAATCGGACTCTCCATACAAACTGTCCAGTCAAGTTCATAATTTTGTATGAAGAGGCCGATTTCTTTTTTCTTTTCCGGAAAAAATCCTGTGGAAGTTTGTTCAGTTTCGTCTACTAAGCAAGCCCTCAAAGTTTGCAAAGACCTGTCCGATATACTTTGTATATCTTCGTCAGCGAGACGATCGCCATTGTATCAATAGATTTAAGTATATCTAAAAGTTGTACATTGTTTTTTAAATCCTATTTCAAGGTGCGGGCCTGTTCGTACTACACGAATACCTGTGGAGCCTGGTCGGAGGAGATGGAAGCCGCAACTTTGGACGGCGTTCCGGGCGTTCCCAGCAACGTTCACGTCAAATGTAGCGTGGACTATTTGAACCTGACGTGGAGCGCCCCTATCAAGCCGAATGCTGAAATCAAAGGATATACTGTACGTAGACCAATGTTATGGTTAGCCGAAATACTCTGTGTACAAATAGATACATAGATAAACACTCTTTATTATTAATAATAATAATATTCTTTTATCATCAGGCGACTAAGGCCTTTAGACAAAATACATAAATGTCGGTAATTCGGTATCCTTCCACGAAATCGAGTCGAGGAAGGTCAACAAATGTTGAGTAGGCGACTCTAACTGCACGACTCTCAAAGTCCCGTTCGTTGTGCTACAGCAGTAGAAGGAACGGGGTGGGTCTTTTAGTCAGTAAGAGTCTGACACTATCTCCCGCTCCGTCCAAGAGCGGGGGTTGTCATTGGATGATTTTTTCCCCACCATAAAAAACAAAAAGCCCAAAGTCTTTCGTCTGTGCGTTTACATACAAATAGACTCACACACAAGACATCCAGACCCTGAATAACAATTAGTAGGTCATAATAGTAGTTTATGTGACTAGGGGATAAAGCAGTGTCTTTAAGTCGCGGGCGGCATGTTGAATTCCGAACGAAACGAAGGCTGCTGATTTTAATCCCGAACGATAGTGAGGGAATTACAAAATTAACTCCCGAGCATTGCGAGGGAGTTAATAAAGAAACCTGAGTGAAGTGAAGAATTCAAGCCGCCCAAGACAAAGACAGCTTTATCCCCATGTTGCATACTCTACTTTTTACACCATCTGTGAGATAATTAAAAGACAATTTGGTCGACCAAATCATATATTAGGGAAATATAAGTATTATATTTACAAGTTCATCAAACAAACAAAATTCTACTCCAAGATTCTATAGTTTCAATTTTCTATAACGCTCCCGTCAGTAAGCACGTTTTATTCTATTTTCTTTTTTTTGTTAGTGGCCAGTTTGAATTTCGAGTCAACTTGTGCGATGCACGTACATTTTAATTCACAATGTTGACGATTTTTGATGTTCCAAATGCAAATCTCATTATTCCCTAGGGATCGGCCATACTGCATTATCTCCCTAGGGATAGAATGACTTGCTTTAGGTGAGGTTTGTATAACGTATAAAACGACATTATCGAGCAAGTGGTGTAAAAAAGTATTTAATAGTGAATCGATATTTTATAATTAACACCATATACCATATAATTTGACTTTATGATTATGATATTAGAAGGAAGGATAACAATTCTATCTGTTGGAGATTGGTTTTCGCGTTTCCTTCTGTACGTTTTTGTGATGGCGGCCATCATTTGACAGTAGGCGTGTGTAACTCTACGAAATCGACTCACTGTTCCGAAGCATTTTAGTGTTCCAAAACATTGGAACATGAACATGAATGTTTGAAATGCATCATTTGGAACAATTGGAACACTAAAACATTCCTTATTCTATCCGCGACGGATGCCCGCGCGACTAATCGCAACGGAACACTTTAGTATGGAACCGCGCGGACGTCCGCTTTACGCAGTTTCGGCCCTTATGCCTTGACACACGTACCGAGTAAAAACCATAAAATGTTGCTCGGCTGAAACAGTGGTGTAAGCGAGTTGTAGAGGTAAGTTGTCGGCCGAGCACTCAGCGCTTTGTTTATACGCGTACCGAGTATTCGGCCGAGAGCACCGTCCCGTCCGTTTACTCGGTACGTGTGATCAAGACATTAGAGTACCAGTGATTCCCACCATCGTGCGCTGACTATCTCTATCCAGGCGCAAAAGGATAACAATTTGTTTCGTCTTGATTCTCAGATGGAGATAACGGGTAACATGACGTATAAAGACCGCACTGGTGCCTCAAAGTATGTTACATGGGGTCCATTATCCAAGTTCATGACCAACGATTCTACTATCACCAGGTAAGGAATTAATTATTGATAAAGCTTGTTGCTTCATGAATGTAACGCAACCCCACGCGATGTTTTATGAAGAGGCAATGCAAAAAAAGCGAGATAATGCCTGTAAACTCTGTTGGCATTCGGTAATTCCGTGGCGCAAAAGTACAGTGTCTCCTCGTCGGAAACCATTTTGTTACTAATTGTATTCTACGTCGCTAACTTGCTACATACACGCCTTGAAAACGTTGCGACGCGTCCGGGACGTCTTCGCTGCGCATTCGCCCCGCCGCAGCCGCTTGCAAACCGCTAGTGTGATAAAGCCCTAACAGTAAAAATCGGTTGAATGGACATTAAAATTAGGTTAGTTTAAGGCAGGTCGCAAACGTGGAAACTTTTGTGTCTTGTGTCAGACACAAGTTACTGATGAATATTTGATTTCTGGTTTCTGATTTTGAACCTGTATGAAATTATCCACTCCCGCATACGTAAACATGTTTAGTGTCCACTTAAAACATACTCATGACAATCAAAAAGTGTTCAGTGTCAGTAACTGGAACAAAACGTGTCTCCTTTTGCGCAGCGCCTAAATGTCTAATCGTATTGCGTATAGAGCAAAGCCAAGAGAAAAAGCTTGTGCTACATATTTAAAAATTAAACCTTATTTTCTAATTCTCTTTCAGAATAAATGATTTGCCTCCAAACACACTGTTCACGATACGCTTGAGCGCAATGACTCGTACACGCCGTCGCGGTGAGGAGAATGTGACGTCATGCCAGACGGAGTACGCCCCGCCTGATTCGCCACCACGACCCCGATGGAGGAAGGTATAATCTCATCGTCATCATACTTATGTTTTTAGGGCTCCGAGGGATGCCAACGGAACCCTATTACTAAGCTTCTACTGTCCGTGAGTTCGCCTGTCTATCTGCCTGTCTGTCAGCTGGCTGTATCTCATAAAGCGTAAGAGACAGAGAGTTGAAGTGTTCACAGAATGTGATTTCTATTACCGCTATAGGAGCGCCTTCACACTAGCGTTTGTCTAACGTAGGCGGCGAACGCCGCGTTAGCGCAGCGTTCAATTGACTCCAGAGGAAACGCAGCAATAACGACGACGACGCCTGCGCCGCGTAGTCGCGGCGTCTGCGCTGCGCATACGTTTATCGAACGCCTACGCTGGACAAACGCTAGTGTGAAGCCGCCCTAACAATAAATCTATATCTATCTATATATAAAAAATCTGTTGAAGTTTTTAGTTGTTCGCACATCACGGAAAATGTAACGAATCGATGTAGATAACTTTATACTTTAAAATTGTGTGTAAATTGATATATTACTGGCTTTGTTTCATCACAATCGGTTGACTCGAAAGATACTTATACTACATTCATTGACTGTTAGGCGGTACAAAGTTTGCCGGGTTAGCTAGTAAATAATAAAATTAAAGTGGGTTCTCATTCTCGTACAGGAAACGTTATTTTATCAGCATTTTTGTTTTGTTAAATTTTATTATTGTAGTACGGAACCCTACGTGTACGAATCCGACTCGTACTTGGCTAGTTTTTGTACCTTTTTATATGGTGTCAAGCAGCAACCGAATGTACTGGTAGTCAACCCCTGCATAGTTGCGTTAAGGTTATTCATATGATGAGATATCAATTTATATTTGTATGTTACAGATCTTGGAAAACAGTACATACATGTTCAAGATGTATCTACCAAGAATTTCGGAGCGGAACGGACCCATATGCTGTTACAGGTAATTTTTAAAAATAATCCAGAATTGAAAAAAAAAATTGAAACCAGTCTTGTATGTAAGCTTGCGCACGGCAAGAAACGCGTAGCTCGCCGTCCTACAAGGATCAGGCACGACTCGACAGCGCATTGTGTCTTACTCATGTCTTAAACAGAAGTCATTATACACCGTTAAATTAGTACGCAACGCCGACTACTACATACAAGTCATTGAACTCGCTCAGCTGATTTCTTAAAGAAATTAATTTCGTACATGCGTAAATTAATACGAGTTTTAAAAAAAAGGTACTTTCTTTTTATTTTATCTTTACAAATCGATAGTGTTTCATGTACCGGATCGACCTTCGGCAGGATTAAAACGATCAAAATTTAACGGGGTATGTGACGGGACCCATTGGGGTCGATCGGTGCCAGGTTTGCGGGAGTGTTCCAACGTCATCAGAAGTTTTTAGTTGTGCGCGCATCACGTAAAATGTACGAAATTGTCGTAGATAACTTTTATACATTAAAATTGTGTGTACAGTTGCCATCACGGATCTTGAACACTTGCGCAGAAGTCAAATATTCGGTCTCTTTAGTGGTGCAAAGTGCGACGCGGGGGCGGGTAGTGTCAGTGATTGGCTGGCCGCGCCATCGCGTCATAGACGTCACTCGTCATTCGTTCACTGAGTTGCTGCATGTATCTAACAACGAAGACGATTGGCTCGCCAATGTATGGAATGGGCAAAGCGATCCCCACTCTGACGCCGAGCGTTCAAGATCCGTGATGGCAACTGTAACTTGATGTATTTGACTATATCGAAAGGTACTACATTCACTGACTGTTAGGCGGTGTGAAGTTCGCCGGGTCAGATATTTTGTTTGATATAAATGTTTTTTATTATTATTATTATTTATAGGCTTGCGTTTGACAACCATCTCACCTGATGGTAAGCGATGATGTGGTCGACGATGAAGCACGGTTGCCTAGAAGCAACCTATTCACTCTCGACTTAGAGACTATGTACAGTTGCCATCACGGATCTTGAACGCTCGGCGTCAGAGTGGTGATCGCTTTGCGCATTCCATACATTGGCGAGCCAATCGTCTTCGTTGTTAGATACATGCAGGAACGCAGTGAACGAATGAGGAGTGACGTCTATGACGCGATGGCACGGCCAGCCAATCACGGACACTCCCCGCCCCGGCGTCGCACTTCGCACCACTAAAGAGACCAAATATTTGACTTCTGCGCAAGTGTTCAAGATCCGTAATGGCAACTGTACTTTAACATTGACCATAGAGAAGACAATTTCAACAGTTACTTAAAATCGATTGCAGAGTGTACATGGTCCGCCTGCCCACCGGCTACAGCCTGAACAAGTTGCCGAATGCAAGAGATCTCGACGTGATTGAGCACAAGGACTCCTTAACCAAGTTTGGCGCCTACATCGCTGACGTGTTCTCGCAGTAAGTAAATTTAGAAGTCTAACTTTTTTTGGTTATATTTCTTTCGTGCTGATGTGGCCCGGTTCTTTTGTTCTGACCACGTGACTGAGCGTTAAGATGACATCATTCCTGTACATTTGAAGTGTTCTACTAGCGTTAACGATTGCAGATCATCAACTTGGCTATAGGTACAGGTGTAATATTACTGAATTATCTAAAAATATTACTTTTCTTCCAGTGATAGATTCCCCATCGGCAATGAACTGGTGCTAGGTGATAACCAGGTGATCTTCAACCGAACGTTAGACACGGCGCTGAATCACGAGAGGTGCCGTCGTTGCCTCAAGCGGCCCAAGAGAGTGCACCACGAACCTCTCCATCCGCCACCCACCACCACGACACCTGAACCCACGTTCTTGGAAGATGGAATGGATATGGTGACTGACGACCCGGTTTCGGTTAACCTTGAGCGGAAGTCGAGGTCTTCTGATGGAATACCGTAAGATTTTTTTTTTTGTGCGCAGTGTATTTTTTAAAACACTGGCAACCTCTCAGTAGCCCGATTCGCGTTATGAAAACCGTAACGATATCGTAGCGATTTAGTCGTTTAGACCATTTCCGTATTCACATCCATCAATCGAGTTTGAACGACACCGATTTTAAAGTCGTTTGAAATTCGTCGATTTAAAAAAAAATCTGTATAACATTATCCTGGTAGGTACATTATTAATGTAACTAGAAATAAGTCGATAGATTGTGAATACCGCTTTTAGATAGGATTTCGATCGAACGACTATAAAACTTCAAAGATATTTGTCTTGTTTAAATTTATAATTAAAATGGAACTGGGCAGGTCACATCTGCCGCATGCCACAACAAAATTGGGCGAAAGCAACTACTGACTGGACTCCGAACAGCAGGAGCCGGCGACGCGGTAGGCCCAGAAGGAGATGGCGTGACGATTTGGACTCCTACCTTAAGGATTGGCCAGAAGTGACTAAGGACAGAAAAGAGTGGAATAACGGAAGGGAGGCCTTTGCCCTGCAGTGGGACACAACGGGCTCATAATAATAATAATTTTTTTTTTTTCTTTTGTATAATTTTGTTAAAAAATATTTAAAAATGTAATTTTATATGTGAAAAAAAATTGAATAAAGAGAATAATAAATTTACGTGAATCAGGCTACAGGACTATGTTACTAACGTCATAAACAACTTTTGAACCCTGTATATTTTTTTTTTAGTTTTATTTTGGCTTGTAGCCGGGGTTCGTTTTTAGGGCTCCGTACCCAAAGGGTACAAACTGGACACTATTACTAAGACGCTGCTGTCCGTCTGTCTGTCATCGGGCTGTATCTCATGAACCGTGACAGTTAAACAGTTGAAATTTTCACTGATTATATTTCTGTTTCCGCTAAGACAACAAATACTAAACACAAATTGAAATAAATATTTAAGTGGGGCTTCCATACAGCAAACGCGATATTTTTTTTGCTTTTTTTATTTTATTTTTTGCACTATGTCGACTGGTTTACATTGTCCTCATACCTATAATTTTTTTTGTAAAGTGGAAATATTGTGAATATTGCCACCTTACAATAACCATTAGAAACTATATGGTAATTCTTAAAAAATCAAATATTGATATATTGGATTTTTCAATAATTACCATATAGTTTCTTACTAATTTTTCTTGCTATGTTATTGCTTATTAGCATCATTTTTCTGACTGACTTCTTGAAATTTCAAAAGCGCCTGTAAATAGTTTATCTATACATATAAATAAAATTGGAGTGTCTGTTTGTAATATTGAAATAACTGCTTTTTACTACATGCATATGAATATATATACGGTACATACACCAAAATAACATTTATTACAATTTTTGTCTGTCTGTCTGTCTGTCTGTTTGTCCCGGCTAGTCTCTGAAATGGCTGGACCGATTTTGACGGGACTTTTTTCGGCAGGTAGCTGATGTAATAAGGAGTAACATGACTACTTTTATTTTAGAAAAAATAAATTCAAAATCCTGTAGTCCACGCGAACGAAGTCGCGGGCATAGCTAGTTTGAAATAAAATGCTTTGAATCTTCGAATTTTTCTCAATAAGAAACTATCAGATGGAACCGTGCACTAGCTTCTGATGCTGCTCACATAGGCCTATGTGAAATATTTGAATCTTCAATTTTTTATGAAATATGAAAGACGTCCTCTGTTGACCTCCCCCAAGCATCGCCACAACGACCGATCCTGAATCAGTCTTGTATGTTTGCAGGAATTATGAAAATTACCCTACAATGGCGAACAAGGATGATGACTCTGATATCCGCGTGCAGGACGGGCCTCTCAATTCCAACTTTAATTACACACTATTTGTTGAAGTTATATGTAAGTAAATTAATTAAATCTTCTTCGGGTTGCCGCACACAGGCCGCAACCAAAAAACGGCGCTACCGGGTGAAATGGGGCGAATAGAGACAAAACTTTAAAGGGTATTTTCTCGATATTGAATATTTTTTGCAGCATTTAACTATATCAATTTATTAATGAATTATTATTCTAAAAAATCGATGCTTTGTTAGAGGCCGATATTATGGTATCAAAGTGAAAAACCAAATCAAAGTTTTGTCTCTATTCACCCCGTTTTACGGTACCGGCTTATTTCCTATAGTTCTCAATTTCTCATACATTTTTTATGGATGCAGTTGTTAGAAAGCCATGTTCACAACGACCTGTTGAAGTAAACTCTTCAGACAATATTGGCGTGACATTTGTCAATGTCTGCCAAAGTCTGTATTTCCTGATATAGTCTGTCTAAAAGTCAGAAAAATGTTACGAAAATTCATGTAATTCAATATGATAAGAGTGTCCATGGAATTTCTTGCACATTCTTCTCCATAGAGACCTACGTTTTGGAACGTGCAATTTAGCTTCAGTTGTTTGACTGATCGACATTTTGACAATTCAAAAGTGCCTGTAATTGGTCTATTTGAAATAAACGTTTCCGATTTCTGAATAATTACCCAAGTCGTTTGACATTTTAGATAAATCTTTATTTGGTTTTCATGTTTCTAGCGACTTCAAACCCAGACGAGGCATTATTCAGCGACTACACAACATTCCTAATGCCCGCGCCGAGCCCGCCCATACCAGTACCTTCCACCGCTCTCGAGATAGCGTTACAGGTGATTATGAACTTTATATGGTAAACAATAAAGTTGAATTTTCAAGACACGAAATATTGCAAAATCCTGGCCAATATAAAAATTGGCGATTTTGTTCATATTTTACTGCCGTAACTGTTTTAAGTAGGTATGATTTTTTTTATGAATATGTTGACATAAAAATCTATACTAATATTATATAGCTGAAGAGTTTTTTGTTTTAAAAATGTTATTATTATTTTACCAGAAATCCTCTACATACTTTTCCTTTCTTGTTTAGATCACATGCGCAGTGGCAGCAGTGATCCTCTTGCTGATGATCATCTTTTGCATCATGCAAACGAGAAGAACACGCAAAATGCCTGCGCACGCGCAGCTGGAGCTACACAACCCTATTACTGCGGCTATCAGGTGAGATATGCGGGATTACCATGACGTTCAAAGTTAAATTGTTTTATTTTTATTTTAATGTGGGTAAGAGACAGAGCTATACAGGTTGTCTAGCGCCATCTCTTACCCACATTGGAATAAGATGCGCCTAGTAACTTACGACACAAAATAGGTACGAAAACCTACCCGAGATGAATGAGACATTCTCTCGGTCTCAAAGAATCACCCACGTAATACTTGAATAACCCTTAATAGCATTGATTAAATTAAATTCTCTCCTCAGGTACTGGGACAGTATTCGTGGTCGTCAACCGCTGGTCTCCACCGTACCTCCGGACATACCGCCCATACCTAAAGACGAGCTTGCGAACGCGTATGCTCAAAGACAGGTCGACTCCGACTACGGCTTCCAGAAGGAATTCGAAGTAAGTTGCTTTAACAGTATTACTATGTCCACAGAAAAGATAAAAGAGGTTAGAAAAGAAATATTTTCTGATTTGTACTACAACGAGCATCGCCGCTTATCTTGTTGCTAATCCCTTTAACTCCACTACAGGCAATAAACCAATACGAACGCGCATTACGCAACTAACAGACCACGCACACTTAGATCGCAAGTTTGCTATTGGTAGTTGAACTTTGAGCATTGCCCTACTTTGTAGCACGCCTGCCCCTACCCACAAAGCCATTGTAACCTCTTTCATCTGTTCTGTGATTATGTCTTTGCTGTTGCGATATTATGTTGGATTTTACTGATCTATTTTCATAGACCAGATAGTGGTTAAACAGCTGAAAGATATCCATTGCTGGAGATTCGCCTCCCCCAAGTGTTGCTACAACGACCATTCCTGTGCGTCTCGCATCCACGGACTCCCGCGACCTTCACTAGGCCATCAGTCCAACTTATGGGAGTCTTCTAATGTTCACTTCAGAACCTATCGACCATTTTTTCCGCAAGCAATAAGTAGTTTATGAAAAATGTTACGCTATTTTAGTGCACAATAAAGTCCAATTATTATTGCCTATGATACCCAGACCCTGAATAACAGTAGACCATACAAATATTTGTTCCGTGCGGGAATCGAACCCGTGCCATCCAGCGCAGCAGTCAAACGCTCAACTGTTGCGCCAACCGTACCGTCAAATGTACATTAATCAACTTTTAAGACTTATGTATTTTCATTGATAGGTTTGCGTTTGACCTCTATCTGACCTGATGGTAACAACTTCTAATAATACTAAACCTCTTCTTTCACATTACCAAGTTGTTGCAGATGCTGCCCGAATGCTTCCCCGACCGAACGACGCACGCCTCCGAAGCCAGAGAGAACCAGCCCAAGAACAGATACCCTGACATCAAGGCTTATGATCAGACCAGGGTGAAACTGTCACAGATTGACAGCATCACGGGATCTGACTACATCAATGCGAACTATGTTATGGGATACCAGGTTAGTTATGAGTTCATTTTTAGATTATTTGTGTGTGTTGTGTGTCCATTGGGAGTTGAGGTGTATTGGCTTGGGAATAGGATTCCAAATGTTAAGGCATAAATAATATAATGACTAGATGATGCTTATATTGTCTCAGATATACAGTTTAAATCTAGGGCTACAGAATTAATAATAATTATTAATTATTCAAAAAAGCTTAGTATTACAGGTATAGTTAGGCAAGATGTTTTTAAGATATTAGATGTAACTTAAAGAGTAAAATTTACAAGTCCGTCATACTGTATGGATCAAAATGTTGGACTGTGAAAAAGAAGGATGAAAAAAGATTGCATGTAGCGGAGATGAGGATGTTGAGATGGATGTGTGGTGTGACGAGAGTGGATAAAGTGAGAAATGAGTATATTAGAGGAAGTTTGAAAGTAGCGCCAGTGACTGAAAAGTTGAAAGGTAATCGGTTGTCTTGGTATGGTCATGTGAAGAGGAGAGATGAAGCGCATATTACTAAAAGAGTTCTGAGTATACATGTACGTGGATGGAGAGGGAGAGGAAGGCGAAGAAAAGATGGATGGATTGTGTGAAGAGTGATATGAAAGAAAAGGGAGTTAGTGATAGTGTGACGGGTGACAGGACAGAATGGAAGAAACAAACATGTTGCGCCGGCCCCAAGTAATATGGGATAAGGGCAGGAAGAAGAAGAAGAAGGTTATATATAGCTTCTGTAACCGAGCTAGGCAATGCCTGTATTAAGGTTATCAGTGTCATTTTCCTTCTTCTTTCGAATCGATGGTTTTCTTTTCAAAGCTTTTGGACCCAGTAAGTTGCCACGTTTATAGCGTCATTTCCCTTATACAATAATATGTGTTAACTAAAAGAAAATGCATGAATCACACAGTACTTAAAAATACAGATATTTTGATAGGTAACTTATACGCATCAGAGTTAAAGTTTACAGAAACAAGGAAAAAGTTAGAGGTCATACCTTCACTGTTATTACATCATTTATTGATAGATATAGATGCTTTTATCCCCAAATATGATTTCCCCTTTAGTTTACCTTGTAATTAAACTATTCAGCTTTAATTAGAGCGATCGAAACCAATAAACCCATTTAAATACAAGAACCGTTACAATCATGTGATTATTTTCCTCATCCCCTATATGTACTAATAACACGCTTAATCATAAAGAGAAACAACTCAAAAATTATCTTTTTTAATATTGATTTGTTTTATGATTAAATTTTTCAACTACCTTTTTTGAACAATGCATTTGAAGATTGGATCTTTAAAGGGTTGGCCACACGGTTGCAAACTAGCGTTCCAACCAAGGTGATCTTGGTTTATATGTTTGGTTTGTGTTGCGGCCGCATGGGTGTAATCCATGCGCCAACACGATCGGTAGTTTGGGAAATCGCGCCTCCCAACCAAGGGCGTTGAGACGTGGTATTCCCAGAAGAGGGCATGACGATTTGGACTCCTTTCTAAAGAATTGGCCAGAAGTAGCAAAAAACAGAGAAGAGTAGAAATATGGAAGTCAGGAAGGAAATATAACTATATTTTGTTTGATAAACTATTATGTATACTCGTGTATCGCGGGTGCGTTCATCAACATCATAAACTCACGCAAGACACCCAGACTCGAAATAACTTTCAGTGGCCCTAAAAATATTTGTTCCATGAGGGAAACGATTGATATATTTCTAAATATGGAAGTCAGGCCTTAGCCCTGCAGCGGGAATCAACAGGCCCACAATAATAATACAAAATATGCCATACTGTTAATAATAATATTTTGATTGCATCTGCTGTAAAGTATCTAAAAGTGTAATTAATTACTTCATTGTTACTTCATTTGATGCAACAATGAAGTTGATTGAACAAATTGATTCGCCCAAGTGAGCGATATGCTTTATGAATCAATTTTCAACTACCTCTTTTTTGAGTTAGTTTTCTTCATGGTTAAAGCGTGCGATAAGTAGTTTGAAAACCTATTAGAAGTAGTTTTTCACGAATATTCCTTCTATGTGACGTGTGGACATGTTCTAAAATTGTGTTCGTCTTCTGTCTTCCGCTTACTAAGGACCCTTCGGAGCCTAACCAGGTACCGCGCGCACGGATGCGAAATTAAATTGATTCCACATACAACCTTTAAAAATAAATGCTTCTAGTTAGGGAAAAACAGAAAAAAAAACTTTTGTTCTGCTCTTAAAACCGAATATCGGACCTATAATAGCGAAATATTACTATATTTTGTTTGATAAACTATTATGTATACTCGTGTATCGCGGGTGCGTTCATCAACATCATAAACTCACGCAAGACACCCAGACTCGAAATAACTTTCAGTGGCCCTAAAAATATGTGTTCCATGAGGGAAACGATTGACAACATTAAAAACGAAATGAATGTTGTGGATTTTTTTAAATAAATGCATTGTCTTTAATTGAGAGTTTGACGCAATTACTCAGCTAGGTTATTCATAAATATTTTTACTACCTACTTGAATAGTTTTGTTTTATTGATATAAACTAGTGCTTGACTGCGATCCCCCCTCATGTTAAGCAGTCTTCGTAATCAAAATAGAAGAAAAGTTAATAGTTGTGATAAATTTATATCGCGTTTGTTCAACCCGAGTGGTTGACCAGCTTAGAATACACAATAAGGAATATGCATTGAATAAAATATTTCATAGATAACAAGTTTATTAATAAATATGCAAAAATAATTAAATATTAATAAACTAGTGCGCCTCACCATCAACGATTGCATCACTGCTTACCATCAGGTGGGATCGCAGTCAAGCACTAGTTTATACAAATTAAAAACTGCCAGAGCAAAATCAAAATTGATAGAAAAGCAAATAAGATCCACCTATAATTTTACACAAATATATTTGCCTCTTATAAAAATGCGCATAGATTTTGACGTTAAAATCTTCTTATTACTTTGAAGATTATTACTTCAAATTATTTTACTAGAGACTAATCGTTACATTAATACCAAATAAATAAATGTCGTGGATAACCCCTATTATTTCATTGTGACTGAAAAATCAATAAAAACCTGCATTTTAATACTACGAACAATGTGGAACCAATTTACTTTGACGTACAAAAGCTTTCTGTCCGTTTTTGTGTTGTGTTTTCCTTATTATCGTTACTATGCACTCTGTCACGTATATAATGCGCACTTGTATAACACTGTAGTTATATTTATAGCAAAATATAAAGCCAAAATGATGTAACGCATAATGATAATGGAATGACGCTTCAGCACTTGCATGCAACATTTTGGCCAATTAGTTTGTCCTTAATCAATGTATAACCATACTAGGTTACAATAGGGCAACGATATCACTATATCCAAGTTTCAAATAAACCAGAAATCCGATCCGATGTTCTATTACCTAAAAAATACCTTTTCTGTTAAAGAATGATATCTATTAAGTGCTGAGACCATACGTTTGTTTTTTTGACGTGGTGATCAAAATATTAAAATCTTGTAAAACTAGCTAACTACACTCCATTCGCGTTATGATTAGACAATAAAAGAAACCATTTTTAATGTCCGTTCAAGCGATTTTGACTTTTACTGCGCTAGGGGCAAGATAAATGGCGGCTGCAGTAAATAGTTGGTATTGTAACTTTTTGCTTATAATGCCTACGAAATAGAAGTCAAAATCGGTTGAACGGACAGTAAAAAAAAGTTTGTTTATATGGCTAATCTTACCGCGAATGAAGTTTTTGGAGTATAGTCAGGAAAAATAACCACAAAATTCCTTCCCAGGAGCGCAAACAATTCATTTGTGCGCAAGGCCCCACTGACACTACAGTCAACGACTTCTGGCGCATGATATGGGAACATGGCTTGGAGCTGATTGTGATGCTGACCAACCTTGAGGAGTACTCCAAGGTCAAGTGCTCGAAATACTGGCCAGAGGAACGCGCGTCGAGGGCGTTTGGGAATATTACTGTACATCATGTTGGAGAGAAGAGGTCAGTAAATTAATGTTTTTTTTTACTAAACTTGTTTCTCTAAGTCCTAGAATAACACGACAAACGTAGAAAATAGCTTTACAATGTTTATAATAAAATCGAAGTGAATATATTCAAGCTCATTTTATATTCTAGTTTATGACGACTAGATAAATTACATAACACTTCATCTTCACAGTAATGTTATAAAGTAAAAGTTTGTGTGTATGTTTGTAACTTTTTCATGCTCAAAGGTATTTGGATGACATTTGGCACACGGGTAGACCATGTTCTGGAATAACACTTAGGATACTTTTTATCCAAGAAGTATTTTTCCTTGGGGTAATTTCCTACATTCACTTAATATTAAAAAAATTCGATTACTTTTTCTGAAACATTTAAACCTGATTGAAATTATTTAACTATTAGTGACACATTGGGGACAAATGAAGTAACAAATATGATTGTTGTTGCAGATATTCAGACTACATCGTTAGAGAGTTGAAGATCACGAAACAGCCAACCAACTCTGATGGACAGCCCATAGTCGAGAATAACGGCATCTCCAAGAGGAACGGAGGTGAGACATACATTTATTTTTGATCAAGGTGTTCGTCGAAAGGGGTGTTGGGTTGTTCGAAAGAATTATCGCGGCCCTATTGCGTTATGGTGAAGGAACTGTCACTGACTAAAACCCACCCGGTTTTTAGTCAGTGACAGTCTGTCATCAAATTAAGGGTCTATTACACCACGCGTTATTCAGCACACGATATTCAGACTCGTCTTATTTTTCTTTCCGAGTAAGACAGTCTGACCCTTATTACACTACGCGATACGTCGAACCATAGACTAGATACGTCGAACCATAGACTAGACACGTCGAACCATAGACTAGACACGTCGAACCATAGACTAGATACGTCGAACCATAGACTAGATACGTCGAACCATAGACTAGACACGTCGAACCATAGACTAGACACGTCGAACCATAGACTAGACACGTCGAACCATAGACTAGATACGTCGAACCATAGACTAGACACGTCGAACCATAGACTAGATACGTCGAACCATAGACTAGTCACGTCGAACCATAGACTAGACGTCGAACCATAGACTAAATCGGTCTGAATAACGCGTAGTGCAGTAGGCCCTTAACTCCTAAGTTATCACTAATTTCAGGTTTTCCATATTGTTTCCAATGCTGCGGAGGGTCCTAAGAAGCTGCAGCTCTCTCAATAACGGGTAACTAAAGGTTCACTGGGTGTCAGTAAATGTCTGACACTCCCTTTCGCTTCACCAAGAGCTGAACGTTAGTTATTTGATGATTTCTTGTGTAAAACTTCTTTTATATAGGAAGTCATCAAATCATCATGTGCCTTTGTGACTAAAAACGCTGTAATACAGAAGAAATATCTTGCGTTACGGTCTGTTCACGACTTCGGTCTGAACGGCGCAGCGGGCGGGGCGACATCGGTGAGCGGGCGCCGGGCGCTACGAACGGCGTCTCGTGGCGTGCTACAAACATTTTCACGCTTTTGTTCTTACCCGCTCCCCGCCCCGCTCTACCGCTCACAGCGGCAAGATCGTGAACGGGCTGTTAAGGCCTTAATGCTATCTTGCTCTTCTAAACAGTAACTTATCTTTCAGATATAAAGGAAGCGTCAGATTCCAGCGCGCCCACATCTCCCCGCGAGGTAAAGGACAACGGGGAGTCGCGCATCGTGCGCCAGTACCACTTCCTCATGTGGAAGGACTTCGCCGCGCCCGAGCACCCGCACTCCATACTCAAGTTTATAAAGGTGAAAAATAAAATATAATAATTATAATAGTTCTCTATACCAAAATCCGGTTATGGCGACCTATCACAATGGAGTAGCCATTGATGCGCGTGCAAACACAGGTGCACTCTCTCTTCCCTCACTCTTATAGTCCAATTCCAATTTTAAAAGTATTTAAAAAAAAAAAAAATGTTTTTAGTGTTATTTGTTGTTTATTTTGTTTAATATTGTACAAAAATAAATACAAGAAAATACTCAACATTCAAAAGCCTTTGAATGTTTTAGTTTTATAAAGTAATCGCTTTTAATGTGAATATAGACCTTGTGAAACCAGATACAACCAGGTTTTTTTTTATTATTGATAGGTTCGCGCTTGACAACTATCTCACTAGTAACTGATGATGTGGTCGACGGTGGAGCATGCTTGTCTATTTACTCTTCAATTAAAGACCCTTAGGTTGTAGTTATCAGCTGATCTTAGGAATCAATTCTAAACTATGTTATTCTCTTCTACAGAGGGTTAACGAGGCCTGGTCAAGCATGGTGGGCCGGCCAGTGGTAGTCCACTGCAGCGCCGGCGTGGGCCGCACCGGCACGCTAGTGGCACTCGACTGTCTGCTGGAACAGCTGCGCGCCACCGGACAAGTAGCTGTCTTCAACACTGTCGCTGAGCTGAGGAGGCAGCGGAACTTCTTGGTGCAGTCGCTGGTGAGTGTTTTTTTTTTATTTTTTTATGGGTGATGATAAGAGTACTGTCCTAAATAAGACTGGGCTGGACATTTTTGATGCAATATGCCAGCTGTGAGCAAAGCAACTGGGGGCGTTTAGTAACCAGTAAAAGAGACGTCAAGAGGACGTATAGTGCGTTTCACCTAAGAAGTTCTTCGTTGAAAAACAGAGTTGCTATATTAGGAAATTACTTAATATTAGGCAGAATAGCTGATATTTCGTTATAGTTAACAATTGCCTTATAATTTTAATATTTTTTTTTTTTTGTAAACGACGAAAATGGGCTCCATTTCGATTGTCCTGCAATTCTTTCAGATACTGTAAACACCACGCCAAAATATCGTACCTCTTCATTAACACCTTCCTTATAGACCAGCTTTTTTAAAAATAAAATCCCCCTCATCTCCCCTCATAATTCTCCATAAAGTGGTGCGACTACCGTTAAAATCGATTTCGTATCGCATTTCGAGCAACAATTTTCTTTTTTCTCTAGAATGACATTGGAGCCAACAATACGACGAAGGGAATTTCTTATGTGAAACGCACCATACCAGCGTCAAACAGTATTTTTCTGTCTGGCAACATTGCTGGTTCGTTTCATCAATGTTGCCTGACAGAAAAATACTGTCTGACGCTACAATGTTATGTCACATGTGTGTTGTTTTTTTTTTATTGACTGTTTACGTATTATTTTACTTGTGTGATCCTGGTGACTTCTGCCAAATAAATATTTTTTTTCTTATAATGCTAATAACAAATTATTTTTCCACAGAAACAATACGTATTTGTGTACCGCGCACTAGTAGAATATGCGCACTACGGCGACACAGAGATCAGCGCGTCTCGACTGAAGCCTGCTGTAGACAAGCTGAGGAATACCCCCGACCACGCCGACAAGTGTCTTATGGAGATCGAATTTGAGGTCAGTAACAATGATTTACCATGGAATCAATGAAAAAAAAAAAACATTTTAAATACATGTGCGCCGACCATGGCGAAGGTAAAGTGATTACCCTATGCCTACCCAAATGTCCTTTCCTTGGTATTGTTCGTCAAGTCGTTGAGCTCCTTAGTAGTCCTGAGTTGAGCTTTGCGAATACTGACAAATGCTTGCACTGACTGGACGGGTCCACTCAAATCTGTATGGTTCTGTCTTTGATTTACCATGGAATCAATGAAAAAAAAATTCATTATAAATACATGTGCGCAGACCATGGCGAAGGTAAAGTGATCACCCTATGCCTACCCAAATGTCCTTTCCTTGGTATTGTTCGTCAAGTCGTTGAGCTCCTTAGTAGTCCTGAGTTGAGCTTTGCGAGTACTGACAAATGCTTGCACTGACTGGACGGGCCCACTCAAATCTGTATGGTTCTTTCTTCAAAAGACCATCTCAAACTAATCTGCATCATTCTCATGTGATTTGACCATTACATATTTACTGTATGGACCTTAAAAGAGACTTTGACCCCTGAGTTTGTTTCGGTGTTTCTTCTCATGGTAGTCAGCTAGGAAACACCGGCCTCATTTAGCTTAAACTGACGAAAAAAAATTTGACGTGTAAAAGTGTTTTTAAACCTATTTGCAAAATAAATATCATTTATCAGTTGTCCCAGCTGGACAACTACTGGATGAACTGGCCCGCAATGGCTGAAGGCAGATGTGTGTGGTTTAGGGACAGGGCGGCCTTCGCTCAGCAGTGGTACATAAATGGGTTAACTAGCTAACATTGCAAGATGAAATTCGAGGTTGCTGGATTGTTCGAAAGAATGCAAAGAGCAATTGAAGGATTTGATGATTTCCCATCTCAAAAAAGAGAAATCTGAAGTAGCCTAAAAATTGGCAGTTTTCAGCGCCATGGGCAAGGGTAGTTGACGAAAACTGTATGTGGTTATTTTGGTCTGACAGACAACTTCACACTAGGGTGGAAGATATTCATGACAGATCTTATAACCATATAACTATAAAGTTGTGTTCATATCTGGTGAATGCGCCGCTAGCGAGCCTCTCTTGAGCTGCATGCGTGCATTTCAAGTTCACACGCCGTTCCTGTGCCATCCGCGCACGAAACGTCCCATAACGCACAAAGGTTCCAAGCGTGTTCCATCGTCGACCGCATCGTCGCTTTCCATCAGGTGAGATAGCGGTCAAGCGCGAACCTAAAAACAATAAAAAAAAAAAGGTGCACCAAATCATTGCAGTAACTTCTCGCGTGCATTGCACTAGCAGGTCGTCTATGGTGCATTTACAAGCGACCGGCATCGATGTGTTTTATCTTCACATGACACAGGTCACTTTGAATTCACCGTCCATATTTCCCCCCACAGAAAATGCTGAACAGCCCAGTGGCGGAGCCGCTGAAGTCTACGGGCGCGGGCGCGGGCGAGGAGCTGCGCGCGCGCAACCGCAGCCCCGAGTGCCTCCCGTACGACCGCAACCGCGTCATCCTCGCGCCCATCCCCGGCAGGGACTTCTCCACGTATATCAACGCCTCCTTCATTGAAGGTAACTTGTTTTCATTGATGTACAGAATATGATTGTAATGATGAAAAGATTATCCCATAATTATCAGAATACCAAATGGCTCGAAAATTAATAGTGATTCTAAGGTGCAAAACTTTTTTTTTTTCTAATTCCTGTGTCATTAATCCAGTAGCTTCAATTAGAATAGAAGAATAGAATAGAATAGCATTTATTCGGCGCAAGCAACACAATATACAACAACATAAAATAATAATAAGAAAAGAGTACAGACATACAATACAAGTTGCAGTGACTGTGCCTGAACCGAAAATGAGTTAGAAATTATTTCAAGAACATTAGAACTACTTTTACTAATCGAATCGATTTATTATTGAAACCAAGTCTTTTACCAGACCCCCAGGTGATTTTAGACAAGTTTAATTTTAAACACAAAACCTTACTATTATTATTTTTTAACTAGATTCTGCCAGCGGCGTCGCCCGCTTGTAAGTAGTTTTCTCCAGACAAACTTTGGACCCCCGTTTCATTTCCTAAAGGGGTGAATTATGGAAAATCATCTCTTAGAGCTCACCTATGTCATAAAAGGAAACCTCATGCAAAATAATTCTTAGGCCCTGAAGATTCGGCTGTGCGTTATATTTATATCAGTTAGTTTCTCCTCTAATACAGATATGGAGATTACTAATTAATCTCTCTTTTGCAGCATACGACAACTCAGAAGGATTCATAATAACGCAAGACCCTCTACCGAACACGATCATGGACTTCTGGCGGATGGTGTCCGAACACAATGTTAGCACCATCGTCATGCTTAGCGAGGTATGTATCATATTCATTTAACCATTCCAAAATCGCTTCAATTTCCCTCAACATTGCTCCGACGTGCGATGTATTAATTTTCCGTTTTTTGGTCGAATTACACTCTTTTTCCCCTCACACCACACAATATCTGTATGGAATGGCTCTGGTAAACGCTTGCTACACAACATTTATTTTTAGTATATGTGAAACCCGAAACATGTGTCTAGTACAGGTCGCGCTGTGAATTAAGATCGCTCGGCAAAAGTGCGCGGGGCATGCGCAGTATTCAATTCTAAGGTCTATTTGGCGACGTGCGGGCGGGTGTGCGCCGTCGGCGACACGTCATTGGTAGATCCGTTGCTCTTCAATTCCCGCGCTGCGTTCTCGCGTCTCATTGGATACTGTTGTACTTGGGTACTGTTGCGTACAGCTTGTGTTATCGTATTAGTAATACGTAGTGGTAAAAAAAAAATGGTTAAAAATAAAGTTTTAAAACGGCAAGCCAGAAAAATGGTTTACGACATGAATTGTTACGTTAAGAAAGAAACTAACGAAATTATTTTTTATTTATTTTTTATTTTAATTTTAAAAATTTTATTTTTTCTGAATTTACCTACTTACAAGATAAATTACAAGCAAAAACTAGTGTTATTATAAGTTACGTTACTAACGTTCAAACATACGAAATTAAAAATAAAATCCTAACATACTAAGAATTTCTGTGCGCAATTGTACGCATGCGCCGATTGCCCCCACTACTTTCACCGAGCGATCTTAATTCACCGCGTGACCTATATTTTTGTGTAAAGAATCTATGTACAAAATTTCATAATTGTATCATGAAAAATCACAAAGTTATAAGCTTGTTATGTCAGAAAAAATACATAGTCACCGGGCCATTGAGGCGACTGAAGGGTTGTTTTGCACTTGCACCCAGCTGTTTGCTGGGGCCTGATACCCGTTATGACCTGCCGTGACCTGTGTTGTACTTTGTGTCGGTGGTATCCAACTTGTGACCTTTTTAAATATTTTTGGGAAAAAATATAACAAAAAATATATCAAAACTATTGGAATCCATTCATTTACTGATTCTGAGCAAACTATATTCAGGTGTCGCATAAACTAAAAATAAAGTTGTATACTTTATCACTATCTAAGTTTTTTCCAGGCATGGTATTTTTTTGAGGAGGAAAATCATCAAATGATTTCTTTTACAGCTTGGTGACGGCAAATGTCCGCGGTACTGGGACGATGGCACCATCCAGTACGAACACATCTCGGTGCAGTACGAGGAGAGCGAGTCCTGTCCCTACTACACCAGGAGACAGTTCAGGATCACCAATGACAAGGTTAGATTACCGCCTTCTTTCAAGTCCTTAAAGCTATTACACCATTAAAGCCAAAACAACTGTTAGGTCCATGGGCACAAAATAGATAGGTACAGAAGACAATCTCATGTTTGCTTCACTTTTCATACCTACGCTCGGCGGTTGCGCTAGGGTTGCCGTCCGACAGCGAGATGCGCGCGCCCGGGTGCGGTGGCTGCGCGGGCGGTTAACTGTTTACCTACGGGCGCTTATCTACCTACCTACCAAACTGTTCTGTGTTACATTCAAACGAATCATCAAAATACAAGCAAATTACCTACTTAGGCACCTTTGTGACACAAGCTTACGATTACGATAAGTCACCATTTAATCCTAATTTTCAAATCTTAACTTTGCTGTGTCCGACAGGGTCCATATTGATATTTATAATATTTTTATACAATCTACGTACATTATACACGTGAGGACTTGTAATTGGCTTTCTAGTGATTATGGATTCCTTTTTTTTGTCTGGTTTATTAGCTGTAAGTTCTCCATGTACTAAATAAATAAATCTATAATATAAAAATGAATCGCAAAATGTGTTGGTAAGCGCATAACTCAACAACGCCTGGACCGATTTCGCTAATTTTTTTTTTGTTGTTTTCGTTATTGTGAGGAGAAGGTTTTTATGGGAAAAAAAATGAAAATTAGGGTAGTGTAGGGTAGAGTAGGGTAGTGTAGGGTAGAGTAAGGTAGAGGAGGGTAGAGTAGGGTAGAGTAGAGTAGGGTAGGGTAGAGTAGGGTAGAGTAGGGTAGAGTAGGGTAGAGTAGGGTAGAGTAGGGTAGAGTAGGGTAGAGTAGAGTAAGGTAGGGTAGAGTAGGGTATAGTAGGGTAGAGTAGGGTAGAATAGGGTATAGTAGGCTGAAGTAGGGAAGAGCGGGAGCGAAGCCGCGCGGGTACAGATAGTCTTCTATAATATAAAAATGAATCGCAAAATGTGTTGGTAAGCGCATAACTCAACAACGCCTGGACTGATTTCGCTAATTTTTTTTTTGATGTGTTCGTTATTATGAGGAGAAGGTTCTTATGGAAAAAAAAAATGAAAATTAGGGTAGTGTAGGGTAGAGTAGTTTGGAGGTAGGCGGAACAGAGAGTAAAGTCCCGTAAACCTCCGTTGAAAAGGGAGGATCCTCCGACCAGACAGGTGTTATGGTCTGGTGGGCGACTGCCCGATAGATGATTTCGGGCTGTCGTATATGTTCAAATCGCGCGGAGAACTGTGAATGCGCGATGCAGGATTTCGTACTTTCTTCGTAGTTCTTATGTGGCGCCATAGATGTCGCTACATCACTCCCCTCCGGAGATCGGAGATCGATGGTTCTTTGATGCTTCATGATGCGTGCCAGGCCAGTGATAGGTTGGTTCCAGTGGGTCGGAACCGATGCCGCATAGTTCTCGGTGAGTCGGAACTGCGGTGATGCCCCAGTGAGTCGGGGTGTTTGCTATCCCAGTGAGTCGGGATAATGCCCCAGTGAGTCGGGGTGATGATGTCCCAGTGAGTCGGGATGATGCCCCAGTGAGTCGGGGTGGTGCTGTCCCAGTGAGTCGGGATGATGCCCCAGTGAGTCGGGGTGGTGCTGTCCCAGTGAGTCGGGATGATGCTGCAGGCTCCAGTGAGTCGGAGTAGTGCTGCTGGCTCCAGTGAGTCGGAGCGGTGCTTGTGCGACGTAGGGCTTGACTGCTGACGTCGACCAGGAGAGGTTCTTCATGGCTCTTCAAATGACTGGCCGAAGGTGCGGTGTGCCAAGGTCGCTGATGAGGCTGAGGGGGATGACGTAGAGTAGAGTAGAGTAGGGTAGGGTAGAGTAGGGTATAGTAGGGTAGTAGGGTAGAGTAGGGTATAGTAGGCTGAAGTAGGGAAGAGCGGGAGCGAAGCCGCGCGGGCAAAACCTAGTCTATAATATAAAAATGAATCGCAAAATGTGTTGGTAAGCGCATAACTCAACAACGCCTGGACCGATTTCGCTAATTTTTTTTTTGTTGTGTTCGTTATTATGAGGAGAAGGTTCTTATAGAAAAAAAAATGAAAATTAGGGTAGTGTAGGGTAGAGTAGGGTAGTGTAGGGTAGAGTAAGGTAGAGTAGGGTAGAGTAGAGTAGGGTAGGGTAGAGGAGGGTAGAGTAGGGTAGAGTAGAGTAGGGTAGGGTAGAGTAGGGTAGAGTGGGGTAGAGTAGGGTATAGTAGGCTGAAGTAGGGAAGAGCGGGAGCGAAGCCGCGCGGGTACAGCTAGTAAATAAATAAATATTGAATACCATACAGTATTGAGTATTAATATTGAATTTAAAGAACTAAAACGACTGTCCAATGAACAGTTAAAATAACTTAATTTTTTGCTCAAAAATTGTACAAAAAAGTTCACAGTTGCATGTCTCAAGTGGATGCATTCGAGCGCTCTTTGATTACATTAGTGTTATCTGAAATAAATGATTTAATGTATTTACCTCCAACAGTGGACGTCTTTCGGCTGATATGATGATGATGATGATTTACCTATATTGTTATGTTGCAGAGCGGAGAAGTAACGTGCGTGCGACAACTGCAGTACCAGGGCTGGCCCACGGCGCGCGGCCACGTGCCCGAGGTGACGCGCGGGCTCGCCGAGCTGGCCGACGCCGCCGCGCCCGCCGCGCCTGTAGTGCACCACGCGCACCAGGGCACCATGCTGGTGCACTGCCAGTGAGTATCTACTGCACTTCTTCACTATAGCAGTTCATCACTGGTCACAGGTCTCAGGCGCGTGCTTAGGAGTGGCAGGCGGTCGCCGACTTCTGCGAAGCAGTAATGCTCGCTAAGGAGGAGGCCGACCGCATCAGGCAACGGCGCTCTCGCCGCCGCCGCCGGGATTCCGATACCGATTTCCAGCCACTGTAGGCGCGGGCTTGCGGACAGTGAGCAATGGGTAGCTCGCTGTCCGGCCGTCCGGTAACTGTCCGGACCAAGCCCAAGTCGTCAACGACGCGCACTGTTCCCGCGCGCCTCAAGGAATTGTCAGCAACAGCAGGGGCCCAGCCGGGTCAAAGCCTACTGGGGCCAGGGTTATCCGAAAGGGCGCTCGAGCCCCGGTATGAAGGCTTGAAGGAACGGGATGGGTTTTTTAGTCAGTAAGAGTCTGACACTATCTCCCGCTCCGCCCAAGAGTGGGGGTTGTCATAAGATGACTTTTCCCATAGAAAAAAAAACAAAAAAAAAGGCGCGTGCTTCAAACATTTTCATACCTTCGATCTTACCGCTCGCCGCCCCGAGCAAGCAAGGTCTTGAACGGGCCGTTAAGCGATCACGTTGTCCCCTACTATAATGTTGTCTAAAAGATGTCCACTTAACAAAGGTAAGTTTACTAACCATGAATGTTGTCGACAGATTTGGCACGGAGCGGTCGCCGCTGTTCGTGGCGCTGTGCACGCTGATCCGCGCGCTGCGCGTGGAGCGGCGCGTGGACGTGAGCGCCACCGCGCGCGCCGTCCGCTCGCAACGTGCGCGCACTATCGATACATTCGTAAGTACTCATATTTCTTCATCATTAATCTTTTAACTGCCTACGTCGGATATATTCGACAAACACTCTCGCCTTTATTCCGCCAGGATCGCACATCCACCACCGAATGCTCCATCTCTTCAGCTCTTCTTTCTCCTATTAGGATTACAGAGCTAAATGAGTGCGATTGGGTACTCAATACCCAATCGCACAAATACGACCCTGTTAAATAGGTCGCGTAAACACTCGTTGGACCAATCCGATGCGGGGGTTAAAGGGTTAAATTAACCTGTCAGACTTCGTTTGCGAGAAAGTCGAGATTAATACCGAGGGTTCCCGGAATAAAAAGTGTTGGTCCTTCTCCAGGATCATTCAGTCTAATCTTTCTACTAAAATTCTTTGTAATTCGTTTAGTGGTTTTAGGCGTGAAAACGTAATAAACAGAATTACTTTCGCATTTTGAATATTAGTAGTATGAATAAATGAGAGTTCTCCTTTACTGTATTTTTGTGGTTCTCATGAACTTTTGTTTGATCTTTTGTTATAACCTGTTATTTGTTGTTACAGTTACAATACGAATTCCTCTACCGTGCCATACTGAACTATGCGGAGCTACACAATCTACTCGAAGACAGTTAAGCACAACTTGTTTATAATACCGTATCCTTAGTAAGTCCTAAGCGCCCACGCTTAAGGCTCCGCCTTCAGAAGGTCCTGTGAATAGATCCTGATGTATATGACCTTTGGTTCTTAGCACTACCTAGGTCTTTAGCGTAGACGTAGAGCAATGGACTGAGCACCGATCAGAAAAGACTGACAGTGACAATGCGATCTTGTGATCAGTAGTTGTATTTTTGTAGAATTTGAGTTGATCCACGTCACGGGCTGTAAGTGTTATGTTAGTTACAACGGCATACAGAAAAAAGATAATCGACGGGGTTTACAGAGAAAATAATTTTATCAGCATTATATTTTTGCGTTGCAAGGTTATCTGATAATTGCAATAACTTACCTTCCTATTGCGTCTATCTTCTTATACTAAACGGAAAAAACTAGGCATTTTAAACCTACGGTGTCTGGTTAACTTTTGAAGCTTTTATGAACATATTCGGTATCATGCGATATTCAAGAGAAATAGCAAATAATTTTTTTAGAGCTAAAAGTTCAAAGAAAAGGCGAAAAGTGCAATTTGATCTTTGCCGTGTTAGTCATCATCATCATCATTTCAGCCGATACACGTCCACTGTTGGACATAGGCCTCCCCCAAGCGTCGCCACATCGAACGTTCCTGTGCGTCCCGCATCCATCGGTTTCCCGCTACCTTCACCAGGTCGTGTTAGTAAGTTACAGCAATTATCAGAAAATCTTATGTACAATGAAAATAAGAATTGTAGATAACTTTTTCAGTTTTGATGTATTCGCCACACAGTCACTTTGTCTCTCTACGGAATCGGCATTTTTGTGATGGTAACGCTCAGTCCATTGTCTTATGACTACGATTTTAAGAGCTCTTTTGTATTGAAAAACCGGCGATTTTGCATGATTGGAAATGTTTTCGGAAATTGTACCAAAAATGAAATGAAATGTTGAGTTTCGATGTAAATAGAGGCTATTTGAAATTGATTACTTCACGTTTTAGTTTGAGGCGTATCACCTTCTAAGGAAAGTTTTTTTGGTAATCAAATATGACACGAGTGAGATACCGATTTTGAAAAAATTACAGGACTATATTTCCTGAAACCTGAGTGCTACTATAGTAGCCACTTTTTTTTTAAAGATATAAATCAAGAAATAACTTCCCCGCTCAAGGTGGAATGGAGAGGGAATGCCACTCGTTGTCAAACTAAAGTAGACCTAACAGTCCACTAGTTAGAATTGATATTTTAGAGAATTCATATCGTATAAATCTTACAGAAATACAGCATGTTAATGTCTAACTAAGAAGTGTTTAATAGACAAAAAACTCGTCTTATTCTTTTACCAAAACTGACATTAAAACAATACTCTACACCTAAGTTTTGTAAACAACAAAAAATATATAAAAGAGCTCTTCAGTAGATATAAATATCAATGGTAACCCAAGCCAATCCCTTGTCAGGCGCTTTGCGTATTGAAAAGTGTCTTCTTATTTTATAAAAGGCATGGACTATAAGGCCTATTACCATACGGGAGTATGGGACAATTCTCACTCGCGTTCTACTAGCAAACCACGGCAATTGGACAACTGTTTAAGTGACATCATCTGAAAATACTTGCACTTGGATAAAGCAAAATATACTTTATGTTTAATTGTATAAAGTTGATTTTGTATTAGAGGAAGATTGTGAATATATGCCAGTATCAAACAACGCCTCGATTCTGACACGAAAATGATAGAAAAATTATTGTGACAAACTGGAGCCTTACCATGACGAGTTAAGATGTTAGCGAGAAAGAGGGATCCATCCCTTTAACAGTTCAGTTTAGGTCGTCAAATAAGTCGCGTTAAGAGCTCATGGTAGGACCTCAGGTGTTTTGTTAGTGTGTTTCGTGGCTCGTTGACTGATATGATTTGATTGAATAAATTGTCATCAACCAATTGCATTACTTGATTTGAGTAATTACTGTTAAACTAGCAGTAAGGCCACGTTTCTTCTTGCAATCAACTTACAAGCTGATCGTAATCTATTGCGGACTACGGAGGTGTAATATGATCAATCACTCGATCATACTCCGCAATGTATTTGCAGGAGGCAACGCTGCCTAAAACTCAGTTGTCCAATTATTTATGGTAACCTAGTAAACGGAAATCTATCGAACAATTTGCAGTTAAGACTAATTTTAAGTATACATTTTGTATATTTGGTGTTTTCTTTTAATTTACAGAATTACATACAATTTTCTTTGACGGCAATTCGAATATTGATCAATCATGATTGGTAGTCGTTTAGGATTGATCAATGGCCGTCAATCGTGTGAATGGTGATTGACAATCTGTCTAGAAATACTTAATGTATTTAGACATAGTTTGAAACTATCCCTACTGCTCACTGTAGGTGCTTTTTATAAATTTTGGACAAGTTTATCTTGAGTACGAATTTATATATTTTATTTTATTATAACGTTTTATTAGCATAGAAATTAATATATGGTGAAGATACATAACAATATGAATTTTAATATATCAAAAATGGAAGGGTACTTTTTAAATTTAAAAGAAAACGCACAATTTTAAATTAGATTTTTAGTGTGTTTTATTTCTTTGAAATAACAACAAAATCTAGTGATGTTCCTATAATAGTTTCTATGCTAATAAAATGTATTTGTTTTTGTTCTACAAAAGAAAAATTTATATACTTTTTACGTTATTATTATTACTTTTAAATGTATGTACAAATGATCACTACCTTTTTGTATCTCAATATTATTTCTAACTATACTTAGTAGATAGGTTTATAATGTTTATATTAAAAAAAAAATGCTTTAGCTTGGACTAATTTACGCTGAAAAGTTACGATTTTGTAATTATATGTTGACGAATCGTAATTTTTAACCTTGATGGATATTAAGTTTTCTGAATTATTTTGATTAGTGAAGTCTTTTCAAAAAAAGTTATAAAAATGTATTTGAATTTAAATATACAATAACGATAAAGTAATTTTGTCAAATATTTGACAAGTACAATGTTTTAGGCAGTCGAATAATTTGAAACATTCATTCACCCGATTTCTGATTGAAGTATTTGAAGTTGTGTATTTCTCAAACTCTACTTTAGCGTGAAATGCTGACAAAGTTTGACATTAAAGTAGGGTTTGAGAATACTAAAATACTAAATTCAGAAACCCGGGCATAATTGCTAAATTCTAACTAAAAGAGATGGCCCACAATATTTCAGAAAACCTGTATCAGCTACAACTTTACACATGCCCCTAGTGAATAGATCTGTCGTTATAACCTATTACCGTATTATTTTTAATTATTATTATTAATTAATTGTAGTTTTATTATTATTATTTTTGGTATAAATCATACCAAATAGAAATCGTGTCCAAAGAAAGGTGTATAAGAAATAAAAAAAATATCATGGAATATATGTGAAAAATCTACGTATTTATTTTGATAATGAATTAAAATAGAGGCCATATTTGACTGCATTTTTAACGGTTTTAAGTTTTACCAATGCAAATTATATTTCGGTGTTTTGTAAAAACCTGAAAGTTAAAACAGGAGGCCAAATGATATGAAAGTACCCCAAACGAACTAGCACAAATTTTTAATACAATTGAGGTGTGAGCGAACTTTGTGACGAGAATTTGTGAATGTGTGTGTAAATACTCTTTGTATGTTTATAGCAAACATTCTGTTTATTTTCAAGTGAGGTTGTGTTGCGTTTACATAGAAAAACGTGTTTTTTTTTTATATATTAATCGTAAAAAAACTTCCAGTTGAAAATATTTTTAACAAAACGTTATTCTAGCAATATACAACCATGAAAACCCATTGACGTCCACTGCTGAAAATGGGGCTCTGTTTGTGACCGAATTTCGAATACAAACCTGAATTATTTATTTTGAACTGTCTTCCAAAGGCATTATTTAAGAGGCCTGACTTCCAAAATAGCGACCCTGGTAAAATATTTTTTATTTTGTTTTCCAACTCTAAGATCAAGTTTGGCCTTGTCCTTTGCGGGAACTTATGGAGCATATTGTCACAAGTCCAAGCGTTAATCTAAAATTTAACACAGTATTTTAACCCTTATCTCCACAACGTAATGCCCACATTTCTATGGAGATAAAAAAAGATGTTTTTGGGCCTCTTCCTTGACTTATTGATCATTTAATTTTGTATGTTAACACAACACAAGCAACCGTCACAGCACCTCAATGTAACATTTTCGATGTATTTACTATATTTAATTTCTTTTAAGATAAATGCTTCAGGGTGATCAGCAAAATTAAAATTTTCGAAAGATTTTTTTTGCAATTTGCTACTCAGTATTAGATAGTATGGTAACAAAAACTGTATTTGCGATAATGATATGTATTTTATTGATATCGCATCTGATAAGTTTTTTTTTCAACTGTACTGTGTAAGCAAGCATGCAATCGTTGATAGTGAAGCGCACTATATAGACTGGCCTGTTGGTCTAGTGGTTAGTGGCCCTGACTGCTATGCCGGAGGTCGTGGGTTCGATTCCCACCCAGGACAAATGTTTATGTGATGAGCATGATCATTTGTTCTGTGTCTGGGTGTGATTATCTATAATATGTATATATTTAGAAATATATAAGTATGTTTATCAGTTGTCTAGTACTCATAACACAAGCTCTGCTTAGCTTGGGACTAGACGGCGTTGAGTGATAGTTGTGGAATATTATATTATATTATATTATATTTCATTCGCGTTAAGATTAGCTTTTATTACCTCGCTGGGCGGCGAGCTGTAAAACAAAAGTATGAAAATGTTTGAAGCACGCCACGAAACGCCGCACATTTACCAGTGCTGCCCCGCTCGTCGCGCCACTCGGCGCTAAGACCGAAGACGTGAACAGGCCGTTAGCGCTATATATTTTAAAGCTAATGGAATATACATTATTAAGAGCCTATTATGTTACTGCAATGCAAATTTAACAAAAACGTACGAAAATTGAAATACTAGGTTACCCTGAAGCATTCATCTTAAATTAAGTGTGTTGGAGAGGGATGCCGAGTACCGCACTGTACTATCGAACTGTTTGTAACGTAGGCTAAACTGTATATTTAGATTTTGTATGAGCTAAACAAAATATACAATGTTGATGTTGACTGTGGTTATATTTGTGAATACTGTCTGCCTGTTCATTTTGATATTATCGACGTTTTATTTTTAATTTAAAATTGGTTATTCGATTTTACCCAGGTGAGGGTTATGCCAGCTTCGCCTGATGTTGTACAAAAATATATAGAATTTTTTCGTCTATTTTTTAGACAAAAAATTCTGAAGTGCTCGAATTTTGTCCTTATTTTATGTAGGTTAAATAAAATATTGATTCTCTCTGAATATAATTAGTATTATCACTTGCATCTAAAACTGTATCGCTGCATAGACATTGCGCTAATATAGCGTAGAAAATGTTGTATTTCAAATATGGTTTTGTTAGGAGTCGTGTATTAATCTTGTGATGTTTTTTTAGCAGCAGAAAGGTTATACATATAAACTTACCTCTTACCTAAAATCATGTAACTTTTTTTGGTACAAAGTATCTTACAGTTTTTCGGAATTTCTTTAGCAGAAATCGCGCGCTCAACGAAAGAATTAATGATTCGTGGTTCTCACCCAATCGATCCCCATGTGTTTAATGAATGAGCCAACAATAAGTACAACGTTTAAATTCGTTGTTGCAAGATTCGATATCTCAAAAAAAACTATTAGTTTATTAGCTGTGCCTCAATAAGTAATAAATTGTAAACAAATAATTTAAAAAAAAAATACTAATCTCATTTACAGGCGTTAGTAAACTCACTTTATTTCATTATAAATTTATAGTATTAGCAATAATCTTATGATAAACTTATAGTTTCTACTACAAAAAAAAATATTTATCGATAAAATCAAAATGAACAGGCGGACAGTACGTGTCGTCCACTGATATCAATAGTAGGAGATGAAGGATGCTGCCGAACACTCGGATGACTGAGAGATACAGAGATGGTTCTCTAGGTACAATATCCGTCACGAATCCTGAGCGCTGGCTTCAAGTTGCGCAGAAGTCAAATATTCGGTCTCTTTAGTGGAGCGAAGTGAGACGCGGGGGCGGGGAGTGTCAGTGATTGGCTCGCCGCGCCATCGCGTCATACTGATAATGTTTTATACTTATTACTAACTAGCTTTTGACAGCGGCTTCACCCGCTGGAAAGGACTTGTCTAACAATCAAAACAATCTTTGGACCCCCGTTTCATCATCTTGAAGGGTGAATTTTGAAAAATAATCTCATAATGCTCGCCTATGTTATATAAGGTAGCTTTGTGCAAAATTTCACACTTAGACCCAGTAGGTTTAGAGTAGAATAAATCTTTATTTGCTCAGAGAGTAGTTGTAGATATAGACCTCTCCAAGTGTCGCCACTACGGCTTGTCCTTGTGCGTCTTGCATCCACAAGAATTTCGTGACCGTGGTCATTATTATTATCATCATTTCAAACGAAATACGTGCACTGCTATAGATAGGGCTCCACCCAAATGTCGTCACAACAACCGATTCTGTATGTCTCGTATCCATCGGTTTCTCGCGATCCTCACCAGGTTTTCGGTCCACCTTGTAGCTTGTGGCTTATAACGCTCCGTCTTCCAGTGCGCGGTCGCCACTCCAGAACCTTCACTAGCTTTTGATACATAAAACAATAATTCAATTCATGCCCAGTCAATGCAAAAATACTCAAAGACTTACAATCTCAAACTTAGTATCTTTTCAAAAGTTCAGTTATCATCCCATCCTTCAGTAAATAAGTATACCATATTGAACCATCTCTGTTTATAGTATTGTACAACGGGGACTTGCACTGTATTCCAATGCTTGTAATATTGTACCTACAGTATTACAAGTACCCATGTCTTAATGTTATTTTAATTTACTCTACCAAGGCTATGAACCCAAAATTATAGCGTTTGAATGACCAAAAGTTGGTAAAAGTTGTATAGAAGAAATGCAAAAAATTTGACTGAAAATCATCTCGATTAATAACTAATGTATTTATAAGTATTACAGTAAAAATATAACAGTATTTTACAGTGATTTTATTTTGTTTTAATACATCTAATTTACAAGAAGAGTAACACCCTGGACTGGGTGAGAAGCTTCTGTGGATGCTAAGGCGGGCGCGATGTATCAAGTATACTCAATATACTATCACATAACTGCTGTTTGCGTCCATACTTCCCTGCGTTCAAATTTGAGTTCAGAGTTAACTCTAATGATGTCATAGGGTAATGTACTCTACCCTGGCATTTTTGAACGCGGACGAGTTCAACTGTCAATGTCAAGATGGCCGCTTACTCCAACCTACCCTGCTCAGAGTTAGAGTTAGTTGGGTTAACTCGAGTTATAAAAGAACGACCCTGAGTTGCAACTCTACATTACTCTGAACGTAACGTTCTGTTATTTTTGAACGTAGGACTGAGGTGACTATGGTGAGCGCCTAGCGCGACGTGCCCGAGCGGCATCGCTAGCGAGGAATCGTCTATCGCACGGATTTAGTATGCGCCTCTTTCTAAATATTATAAAACAAAGCCCAAAAAAGGCAAAAGCTAGTATAATATAATTAAAAATAATGCCCCTTTTGTCTTTCGATATTAAAAAAAAAAGAATACCTTTTAGTCTTTACTGCCCGCTATCGCGCCCGCACCGCCTTAGACACCACACGTTCACTCTAGATAAGGCCTAAGACCACTAATAACATAACCGGAATTAACCAAATCATAACAGTTAAAAAGTTTGTTTTTCAAACGTAACCTCACCGTAAAGTGATCTCTCTTAATATTGTGTTCAATATTATAATTAATTAAGTCTACATAACTTATACTCTGTTCAAAATAACTTTAGACATTTATGAAAACCTTTTATTACTGTCCGTTCAACCGATTTTGACTTTTATTACGTTGGTAGCATGACAAATGGCGGCTGCAGTAAATAGTTGGTACTGTAACCACTTATTTGCTTTTAATGCCATCCTTATTGCCTACGAAATAGAAGTTAAAATCGGTTGAACAGACAGTAAAAAAGATTTCTTTAAATGTCTAATCTTAACGCGAATAGAGTATAGGAGTACGTGCGAGTCCCGAGAGCGACTGAAAACTGTGTGTTTTTTAGCTTTTTTATAAAAATAAAAACTGTAGGAATGTTAAACTACAATTTTTTTATAAACAAAACTTAGATAGTAAGGTAGGCTAGACATAATCAGATATGCAACGATTGATGTAAGAGGGATTTATTAAATGTACATAAAGCCCCAAAAGTATACCTTCAATGTACAGATGTGTTGATAGTTTTACTATAGAATAGTTATACAAGCCTAAAACACTATAAGTAATCTTAAAATTGCACTTAGCAATAGAATCCATGTGTTCTACTCTTGAGCTAACATGTACCAACTTAAAGTTCTATAGGAGACGTATTATGAAGTACTATTACCATCATGATGCCGTTGCAAAAAAGAGATAGCGTCGTCTATCCGTCTCGCTCTCGCAGTGGAAAAATCGCATTTCAAGCCTGAATGCTCAACAATAACTGCCAAGACAATACTTATTCAAACACCGACCATCCCATAACTAATCAAGGCTTGAAACGACGCTCATAGAACGAAACTACAAGTTGATTTTAAATTCAAAACTTTAAGTGAAAATACTCATGAATAACAATTACCCTTACAATGTGTCCGTGTGGTTGCGCAACCAATTTGGCGGCGCGACCAGCTCGGACAAGTGCACTTAAGGTCCATTTTGATACTGTCTCAGGCCTGTATTAATAAACGTTGCTCAACTCTGTCCTCAAGCGCGATATCATTTGATTCTCGATTATACGATGATAGAAGCTCAAGATCATTGCTAATTAATAAAACATGAGTACAGAATCTCATTTACCAAGATCAGCTCCTCAATGCGCTGTACTCCAGCTAAGCTTACGTAAACGCTTACATCACTCTGACCGTAGTTTAAAATAAAATTCCTTTTAATGAGAATATAAAATACCGAAACTTGAACAAATCTGAATCTTTTTTTTTAATATTTACTTGGCAATCCAAAAGGATTTGAAGCATTTCTTACATACATTTTCGATAAACGATATCGCAATGGCCATAAATACTCGTAGTACTTCTATATTTTTTAGTAATATTAAATTTTGACTTAAAATATTTACAAACCTTACGTTTCGCGCTACGATAATCACGACCTCAAGTCCCGGTCGGTCTACACTCATGATCTGGCAGCTCAAGTACAGAGATTGTTGTAAACTTAAGTTTCGAGTTTCGTTTATTAATCAGACAACACTCGGCTGATGTCGTAAACCTAAGCTGTGCTTGAGCTCAAACTTGAGCTTGAGCTTAATCTTGTGAATCTCGTTTATCAATACGATCAAGACCTCAAGCTTGGTATCAAGTACGAGATCTTGGGCTGAGGAACGTTTATTAATACGGGCCTCAATGTGGTGTAGCGATTCTGGTGTTTGTATGGTGTCTAGTTTGGTAGCTTACGGACACCATGGCGCCAACTGCCCATATGCATATAGTTGCTCATAATCATCAGTACTGTCACTCACTGAAATATTGTTAGATTTTAAAATCACCTGTATAGCTCTCGAGAGTTCTTAGAATAGAAAAGAAAAAAACAATATTAAACCTAATAGATGATAATAAATGTGTGCTTGAAATAGAAGTTTATACAATTGAAATTTGTCAAAAATCCCACTCGCATCAACCGTTGTATGAACATACTCCATTTTGGAACGCGAAATTTATTATAAAAACATAAAATACAAGCTCAGACCGCTTCTAAATAGTGTATTGTGCGCTTTTTATATTAAACGGGGCTTGCAAGTTGTAATAAGAGGCACTGGGTTACATCAGATTACATAAAAGTACGTATTTGACTGTAGCATGTAATATTAAAAAATAATGATAATGAAAAATAAACTTAATATGGTGTTGTTTGCTGACGACACTTCTTTGATTTTTAAGATAAATAGAAGGACTAATAATCTTGACGATGAAAATAACGCTTTATTGCAGGTCCAAAACTGGTTCACTGCTAATAATCTAGTTCTAAATGGGAAAAAAACTAAATGCATAAGATTTTCCTTACCAAATGTCATAAGTAGTGATTGCGACATAGTATTGAACAATGAGAAACTAGAATTTGTTGATAAAACAGTTTTCTTGGGGATTACGCTTGACTCTAGGCTACAATGGGGTCCTCACTTAACATCTCTTGCAGGACGGCTTAGCTCGGCTGCATATGCTGTTAGAAAAATCCGCCAATTTACGGATGTTGATACCGCTAGACTAGTCTATTTTAGTTATTTTCATAGTGTCATGTCGTACGGTATCTTACTATGGGGACGGGCTGCAGACATCGAGTCAATCTTTATATTACAGAAAAGAGCCATCAGAGCTATTTACAATCTCCGCCGGTGCGATTCTTTAAGGGAACTGTTTAAAGATATTAACATAATGACGGTACCTTGTTGTATGTTAGAAAAAATCTTCATCTTTTTAGCAAAAGAGGCGATAGACATAATTATGTTACAAGAAATAGGGATCAATTAGTTCAACCAGGTTTCAGACTGGCTAAAGTGGCCTCTTCTTTCATGGGGTACTGTTTGAAATGTTATAATAAAATACCACCCCAAATATTAGAACTCAATGAAACGAAATTTAAATCTTGTATTAAACGCACACTATGCAGGCAAGCATATTATAAGTTGGAGGATTATATTCAAGATAAAAATGCTTGGCTCAATGCTGGTCCAGCTCCACTACCACTAGGGCGTACTAATTAGTTGATTAGTTGGAAACTAATATTATTATTTTTAATTTGAAAGACACAATTGCATTGTATAATGTAGAAGCACTTTTTCCAAGTTTGTGAATGTGAAGCACCATGGAGCATTTTTATTAGGTTACAACTTCTTTTTTGACATTACGAGCATGGCAGTTGAGAGTTTGTCATGCTCACTCAAATGTCTCGCTGTTGGTGGCACGTGTTATTGGGTCGTTCAGTTCCCTTCAAAATGGTTGAGCTGAGTGGGGCTGATGCACGCGTCATGCTCGTGAACGGGTGCCGTCAGATGGGACTGGTCATCTCTTAGCTGCCAGTGGCTTAATTCAGTTTCTATCTTTTAATTATTTTACATTTTTTATTTCATTATCGACATTGTGCTCACATGATAGAAGCAACAAGTAATATGTAACCAAGCATTATATGTAACACATAATATGATTTAAAAGAGTGTCCATGGAGTTTCTTGCACGTTCTTCTCCATAGAGACCTACTCTTTGGAACGTGCAATTTAGCTTCACTTTTCTTGGACTGACCGACATTTGACTATTCAAAAGTGCCTGTAAATGGTCTATTTGAAATAAATGTTTTGATTTTGATTTTTGATTTTGAATGAAATCATTTATTGACTAAATCAGAATTTTGATGACAAAAAAATGTTTTTTTTTTTTTGTGCAGTGATATAAACCCCATAAAAAACTTATTTATTGTAACAACAGTTGCCTCTTATTATAAAAAAATAAAAACACTAAAGGCAATATTTCGTTGATTTGTAATATGTATAATGTTATAAACAAACTTCATAGTTAACGAAATAAATTAAAAAAAAAAAAACATTATTTTCCTATCTAAATCGTAACGCACTATACATATTACAAGATAAATCAAAATTATTTTTCAAATTGAGTGTTAAAATTCTTAAGATTGTGCGCAAAGACAATCTAGATATTTTGTAAATATAACGTTAGATATTTACCATCGGACCCCTTTGTAACTGGTTCAATGATATTTAGACCTTTATTTAATTGTAGCGAAGCATTGGCGGTTGTAAAACTGATTAAATATTAATTTTAATTTTGTTTTTATTTTTGTAAATAGATAAGCAAGTCATGTAATACAATATTTTTGAAAATATACCAATATTTAGAAGATATGACTTTTATTTTCCTAATTCCAATGAAAATCACAAAACCCTGAGAGTTTTGTGATTTTGTCAGCAAAAAAAAAAAAATGATAAGAATAAATAATAAAAATAATGATAAAAAAGATGAAAGAAGAAAAAAAAAGAAGAAACAACAAAAACCTGAGTAGTTCGGGTCAGAATGACAGTAAGCTTTTCGCAGTGGTAGAGCGATTGGCTGCTAATTAAAATAAAAAAAATGCTGAAGTCATATTAAATTCCCAAAAAACTTACTTTCTGTACAAAGCTATCATCAGCTGATCAAAATTAATGACTTTCTATGAGCAGAAACATAACAGTATGACATAATATGATAACATGTTATCGCATAGAGATAGGCAATAGCAGTAGAACTATCGGGAAAGTTCGAGTTGTTCGGGGATCGAGGTACGGTACACCAGTCAGCAATTTTTCGATACCGTTCTAAAGGGCAGTGGCCCTTTCCGTTTTCTTATGAATTTATAATTCTTCTACTCCCCGCTAGATGGCACTATTAACAATACAAAAATACTGTATTAATAAATAGCAAGTTATTGTTCAGCTAATTTACACTAATATTATAAGAGGTAAAGTTTGTTTTTTGTTTATAAAATGTAATCTCTGAAAGTACTGATGGAACACTTTATTCCTGAGTGACACATATTTTATGTAGGCGGGCAAAGCTGCTGTCAAAAGCTAATAATTATTATACACAAGTGTAGAAAAAATTACTTATAAAAAAATTGTGATATTGATTTTGAACACAAAAAACGAAGATAATTTAATCATTTTATCATTAAATAAAAAGCTGTATATTAAATAAAAAGCTGTAATCCTCAGATACTCCACATTTAACATAACGGAAATGGGATGGCCAGCCCATAGAATTTATAAACAACTTCCTTCAAGTAAATCATATATTAGCATAGCATAGTCGGCTTTATAATGTTCCCACTGTTGGGACTAAGGCCTCCTCTCTAGGAGAGTAAATGGGCTTTCACATGGTTGGTGGATGTCACATGCCTTCGAATTTTTTGGTTCTAGAACATGCCGGTTTCCTCACGTTGTTTTCCTTCACTGTTTTAAGAGCAGTGGTGATAAAATAAATTACACAAAGTAATGCACTTGGCTGGGTTTAAACCCGTGACCTGCTCGTAAGTCGGAGCCATTACAACACGGTCCCCGCGGGATCCCTTCTTTTCGCATATTATTCTTTTTCCTAACATACTTTGGCATAACGATTTTGGTACAATTGTTTTGCCATGATAATACTTTGCCATATTTTTTTTTGGCATACATTTTATGTTGGCATAATTATCTTGAAGGCTAATTTGTTTTGGCAAAAATTTAATTCGCATAACGTTAATAGGCCTAATGACTATTAGCATAATAATATTTAGGCATACAATTAATAGGAATAACGAAAATAAATTTAGTGACAGATCCGAATTGCTGCAAAACTGACTCCACGTAGTCTTGTTTGCCCTACCCCTAGAGTGTAATTTAAAATCGCGTAGGCCGCAGCGCCGGAGCCGTGACAGAAACCATGCCTGCTGCATGCTCGCTTGAATGCTGCATGCTTGCTTGCTTGCTTGCTGCATGCTAGTTTGCATGCCTGGTGTACGCTTGTTTACATGTTGCATGCTTGCTGCATGCATGGTATATGCTTGTTTGCATGATTCTTACAGCGAAAAAAACTTACAAAATTGTTCAAAACAAATATGTTATGTATTACCTGCTTCAGGAGATATGGTTTATGCTGTAGAATGTTATGAATAATTTACAGTGCTGGTCATATAATTAAGAACGACTATTTAAAAACCAGCTTATTTTCAAACTTACGAGAGTAACACTTTTTGCATATCTTTTTGAATCTCTGTCGGTATCGCAAAATTGTTCCACATTGTCGTAACACACAGTTAAAACATGATTAATTCAATAATATGTAGATAAACGTTTTACATTAAACTTTAACATATTATCGCAAACTTACTGGCTGGCCACTTAATTAAGAACGCTGGATAGTTTATTTTTTATTCAAATTTAAATAGAGAATACTCTGTAACTAAGCCATTATTCGCGTAATTTTGGCGCTATTTAGTGTTGTAAAATTCAAGAAGTTGATTATTTTACATAAAAATAATGGGAAAAAATAAAAGTTGCGATACATCTACAAGGGAAGTGATAATAAAACTTCGCGATAAGAATTGGTCTTATAGGAAGATAGCCGATCACCTGCAGTGCTCAAAAACAATGATATTCCACGCTGTGAAGCATTTTAACATGTACTTATCAAACTACTTCAAATATTCCACGTGTACCTAAACAGAGAAATTCATCTCGGCGAGACGATAGAAATATCGTGCTTTTGGCAAAACAATACCCTTTTAAGGGGTCTAACGAGTTGAGAAAAGAATATTTTGCTGAAAACAACTCTTCAGCGATCTCAGCACACACTATACGAAGGCGTTTGGTAGAAGCTAAGTTGAACGAAAGGATAGCAAGAAAGGTACCCATGTTGAAACGGTGTCATAGGCAAGCCCGACTTGCATTTGCTAGGAGGTATGACAGCTGGACCGTAAGGCAGTGGAAAAATGTTTTTTTCTCTGACGAGACAAAAATTAACAGAGTATGTTCTGATGAGATACGATATGTTCGACGCCCTCCTAATACAGCATTCGACCCCAAGTATACAAAAGTGACATTATAACAGGGTGGTGGAAATGTGAAAATTTGGGGTGCTTCTCTGGTCATGGTGTTGGACCTGTTAGATTGATAGAAGGAAACAAGGATCAATTCCAATATAAAAATATACTGGAAGAAACAATGCTATCATATGCTGAAGACGTACTTCCGATTATTTGGACATTTCAACACGATAATGTTCCCAAGCACACTGCACGCACGGTTAAAGAATTCCTCACATCTCATTCAGTTTCTGTCTTAATGGTCACCAAACAGTCCAGATTTAAATCCCATAGAGCATCTTTGGTGCGAAGTTAAGAAAAAGGTTTCAAATCGACGATGTGGTAACTTAAGTGAGTTATACAACGTTTTTTTAGAAGAATGGCGTTATATTTCTCTTAAAAAATGTCAAAAATTGATAGAGTCAATGCCGCGCCGGTGTAAAGCAGTCATCAAAAGCCGTGGACACGCTACAAACTATTAACTTAGAATAAAATGTATTAAATTGCAATTTTTAACATTATTACCGTCTTATTTCATGATTTTTTTAAAATCTAAATATTTACTGAAATAACTCACGAACCGTTTAAGAATCATTCTTAATTATTTGTCCAGCTTTATTACCATTTGAAATTGCAACTATCGATAATAAATTAAATTTGTAAGGTAAATAATAAATGATTTTAATATGTATTCTTAATTCCGTTTACTCTATCCATGTAGCTATTTTATAACATAGTTAATTACTTTTGAGAAGAAAGATATTTTTTTTTCATTATGGTTATTAGAAATTATGCTGAAAAAAATTATGCGTAAGCTGTTATATGTAAATAATATTATGCGAAAATATAATTAGGACAAACAAAAGTATGCCAAGTTATATTAGGTCTAAAAATTTTATGCAAATGGATAAGGAACCGGCCACCACTGCTCTCTCAATCATGTATTAAATTCCCCAAAAACTTACTTTCTGTACAAAGGTTTCATCAGCTGATCAAAATTAGTAGGTACAGTTTTCTTTTTTCATAAATAACTGAATTTCCATACGGATGTTCATTTCTATGAGCAGAAACATGATAATATGACCACCTCTTACCATGTAATCGCATAGATAGCAGCAGAATTATCAGGAAAGTTCGAGTCGTTCGGGGTACGTTATGCCAGTCAGTAATTTTTCGATAACATTCCAAAGGGTAGTGGCAAAGGGCCGACGTCCAATGAATTTGAAATTCTTCTACTCGCCGCTAGATGGCACTGTTAACAATATAAGAATACTGTATTAAAAAATAGCTAACTCTATGTAGAAAGTTCTCAATACGTCCATATTTATCTGTTATGATATGACATTGACCTGATAAAAACTCTTAGTTAAACTTATTTATTCCAATCCGAAATGATAAAATAATCCGCATTATCAGCAATTACTATGTAGTTTCATAATATTTGATAACGTAATCAAATACAGATACCTATACCAATAATAATGCATGCAGGTATTTTTATGGCCCAATCACAGAGCACTGTGTCAATGTTTTGATGATTTAATAAAATAACAAACGTGGTCGTTTTTAGTGCAAGCACGTCAACGATGGCAGTAGAGACTTCCAGAAATATCCACTCGCCGCTAGATGTCGGGGCAGATATATAAACGCGGGTAACGCGCGAAACGTCAGTAAATTCAATCAAGCAATCACATTGAACGCATCGAAGTATTTTGTGAAGAAGCTCTCTCTAAGTGAAAATGAAGACTTTTAGCGGATTTTCGTACTTCCTGACCATTGCCATCATTTTCTTCAGCATTGGAACAAGATACGTATTGGCTGAAGAAAAATGTCCTAATACTCCACACCGTCAAAATCGTGGTTTGAATAGACTGTTCGACCAATCGTTTGGCTTGGCGCTGACTCCCGACGACTTTCTCACATCTATGATGACGCCGTGGACGCTGCACGATTACTTCAGACCTTGGCGGCAGCTGTCACAGCTCACCAGGGACCTGGGATCGACCATCAAGACCGAAAAAGATAAGTTCCAAATAAACCTTGATGTCCAGCACTTTTCGCCGGAAGAAATATCGGTGAAGACTGCAGATGGGTACGTGGTTATTGAAGCCAAGCATGAAGAGAAGGAAGATGAGCATGGGTTTGTCTCCCGTCAGTTTGTGAGAAGATACTCCCTGCCAGAAGGTACTGAATCGGAGGACGTGGTCTCTCAGCTCTCAAGTGATGGTATCCTGACGGTTTCTGCTCCACGGAAAGTGGAACCTGTGAAAGGAGAACGAGTGGTGCCCATTACTCAAACTGGGCCAGTTCGCAGAGAAGCTAAAGAAGAAAACAAGGAAGAAGCAGAAGGGTCGTGTCAAGCCAATGACAAGGACTCCTGTGGAAAGGCGTAACGTAAATAAGGTTCTCAAATAATATTAGTTCTTCCAGTTCAATATTTTTCTTTACTTACTAGTCAAGTTAAGGTTATATTATCCAAGACTGATATGTTTGTTTTAATAAATAATTGTAGTAACTTTTAACCTGAGTTTTATTTTTTTAACTATAAACATATCGTTTAAAAGTTTAGATAGATGAAAAGAATACACAGACACACACACACATAACTCAATCCAGATTCAACAACTTGGTGTTTATTGTTAAGATAAAATAAGTGAGGTATAAAAATGTATTCAGTGAGTTAGTAAAATGCTGAAGATGTAGCAATAGTTGTTGTTGCTTGATGATCGATCGCTGTCGGCATACCTACCCTCCACTTTGAAGATAATTATTTAATCGCTGGTTAGGCGTCCATTACACGTTAGGTTTTGCTGTCAGTCTTGCCACAGCCAATGTTTTGACGAAAACTATCGTTCATGATTGGTGCTCTTTCTTTGAGGCGTCAATCAAGTCCATCAATCATGACCTTGTAGTGAACGCCTTATGATTGAAGAAGACAGATCACGTTATAGGGTGCCTACCTATATTCCTATTTTCGTCTTCATGTTTTCAACCCTTTGCTTCTGCTGTCACTCTTTTCTCTCTCCCAGGTGTAAGTACGGCCAAGTGCCCACATCAGCGGTGGTGACGGTCGTTCCTTGAAGAATGAGGACCAACCTAGCTGAACGCTACAGAGTACTTTGTAATATACTGAAACTGAACGCAAAGTATAGAATATATGACGAAACCACGCCACCGATCCCATATGGAAAAAAAAATACATATTGTGATAGCTAAAATCAGATTTTGTGGTAGGTACCTATTTACCCAATCAAAATACCTTTGACTTTTCAAAACTTTGTTTCTTTCTCTTTTTACATGTTTGACTTAGTGCGTATAACAGAAAAGATGATTACCGTTCTCGGCTCTTTTAAGACCCCTCGCCACGGCTCAGGTCTAAATACCGCCTCGTCGGTAATCACTAACATTACACACCTATATCATAATGTACTATTTTTTATATAAATTATAGAAATATTTATGGAGATAGATAAAAATATTTAATTTAACGAGGAAAATTAAATTCCAAATACAGCCATAGGAAAATTTATTAAAAAATACTAAACATTAATTAAAATTACTAGGTACACACACGTTTTGAATCAGTCGATTTTTCATTCCACATTGAAATTGAATATACAAAGGTCCGCAAAGCAAAGGTCGGGACTAACACACAGAGCAGGATTTCTTTTTGGTATTGCATTCATTTGTGCAATTGTATGTAGATCACTTAGCTGTTCCGTTGGCATCGGTCTGGGGAGTTTGCTGGCTCGCAGCATCCTTGATCTCCTTCCTGACTGGTCCAGTCTGAGAGATCGGGACAGATCTCTCGTTCTTCGCCGTCGGGGAAACTTTCGGAGCGATGACAGTCAGCACGCCGTCAGATGACAGCTTAGACTCAACAGTGGCAGGGTCACAATTCTCAGGCAGGATATAACGCCTGGTAAACTGGCGGGAAATATAGCCGTGCTCATCTTTCTTCTCTTCATGCTTCCCTTCAATGATCACGTATCCATCAGACGTCTTTACACAAATCTCTTCGGGAGCAAAGTGTTGCACGTCCAGGTTGATTTGAAACTTCTCCTTATTGGACACGATGGTGGATCCAATGTCTCTAGCCGCTATACCCTGCAGCTGTCTCCAGGGCCTGTAGTACTCCCTGGCCATCATTGGAGCAACTACAGTAGTGAGGAGGTCATCGGGAGTGATGCCTAAACCGAAGTCCTGATCGGCGAGGCGATGAGGGGCAGATCCGAGCAAGAATGGTAGCAGAGACATATTTTTGTTTGTAGTTTTTTTATGTTTTATTATATTGGCTTGTTATCACTGAGTTGTTACTCTGGATATAACGTACTGTTTCACCGGCCGGCTAGTTTATATACTGAATGATCAGTGCGACATCTGGGGTCGTGGTACTCCAGTTACATCGTGAGTCTGTTTGTGTGTGTAGGTTAGAGTGTTGCACGATGGCGAGAGGTTTTATTCGATTGTTCGAACATCTCGATTATTTCGCCTTTGACTCGAGTCCGATTCAGTCTGTCTGTCTAACTAACTAACAAGCACCTCGCCTCGGCTCGATACATGCTGACTGACCCCTCACCCCAGTGTCCGAGCAAGACTCGGGGAGTGGGAGTTACTGATTCAGACAATCGTAAACTAACAGGTGTCGATTCTGTTGACACGAATCAATCGTAAAACAGCTCGATTATTTTGTAGAACGGCAAGTCAATGGTTTATTTTAACGACTCCGATTCTTTCGATTGTTAAAACATCTCGGAATCGCCCATCGCTAGCGTAGGGTGCCGTAAATCTACTCGATGTTGGAGCTGTGTGTGTAAAACGTGGATATTGATCGGCCGCCGGGAGCCAGACGTGTTCCATTACACTAGACTTGAAATATAGGTATATAGATATCTAGACGCTTTGCCAAACATAAAGCATGTTGTTAGCATGCTGAATAGCTTTTGTTGTATTCCTAACAATAAGCTGATGGCAGGCTGACCATGTAAAAGACTTGTTTTGAAAAATAGGTAAAGATGTTACATATATTATTATAATATTTAAATTTAATAACCTTTACTAATATTATACAAACGTTTTTTACATGTACCTATCTAATTAGCCACACGTCTAGTTGACACTTCCCGTGACCCAAAGGCTGGCTGGCTTTTACCTTGGACAGAGGATAAGCATTGCCATACAGCGTGGCAATTCCGCCAGTCTTTTGGGGACATTACCAGTCGACAGCGATGTGGAAGAGTTTTTTGACGCCATATTTTAGTTAGTGTATTTTAGCATAGGGTTTTATTATTATTATTTTTTTTTTAATTTACTGTAATTATAAGTTATTAAGATGTTTATAAGTGTAGATAATTAATTAATTTAAAATAAATTTGATTGTTAATAAAAAAATAGCCACAAGTAACAAATAATTTGGTTCTAGGACATGCCGGTTTCCTTACGATGTTTTCCTTCACCGTTTTAAGAGCAGTGGTGTTTAAATAAATTACACAAAGTAATGCACCAGGCTGGGTTTGAACCAGCGACCTAAAACTCGTAAATCGGAGCCGATACCACTGGGCCACCACTGTTTGCGCTTTTCTGTAGAAGTCTGTATAATTGAGTTAGCCAACGAAGATTGTTTATTCTCTCAGTTTAGTTAGATCAAAACTTAATTGCGTTAAATTTTAAAATATAATCCCTTTACATAACATTCATTATAAGAAAAAACACACATCCACAGTCCAACTTTGCCCACTGCTGAGCATAGGTCTCTCTCTTGTGCTAATATCCATGTTTCTTGGCCATTCATCCATATCGCCGCCGGGTGATCAACATATATTCTGTTTTCAGTCCTTAGTCGCCACTCGGTCACTGCTTTACTCCACCTATAATATAATTGTGTCTTGCTAGGTAAACCTGCAACAATACAGTAGTTTTAAATACAACATATTAACATCATGATGGGGCTGACATGCTCTTTGAGATTAAATTCCCTAAAAAATAAAGAGAAAAAAATATCTATTTAATTCATCGGTCATTGTCTCATTGAGTCACAATTATCAAGTTTCTTATGAACCGCAATCAGTAATTCAGGCGCCACGATAAACCGCAGATATCGATACGACCACAAGCTACTCGGTATTAATATCGAATGGTATAGTAGCCGTTCTAATTAATGTGTCTCGATTTACTATTCCTGTGTCCCGTACTGTTACGAATAGTAGAAAATGCAGAGTGTACTGGTGACAGAGCATGGTAACGACCCCGACTTACGAGTTAGGTCGCGAGTTCAAACCCAGACAGGCGCATTACTTTGTGTAATTTATTTCATCACCGCTGCTCTCAAAACAGTGAAGGAAAACATCGTGAGGAAACCGGTATGTCCTAAGTTCCTAACACGCACAAAACGTTTTGGGAACACATTCATAATTGTGCGTGCAGCTAAGTAGCGGAATTCCTTGTCGGAGTCTGTGTTTCTTGATAACTACAACCCGGGAATCTTTTAGTCGAGAGTGAATAGGTTTCTTCTAACGGGGTTACCATGACGTTCAAAGTAAGATGGTTTTAATCTTGTTTATGTGTGGGTAAGAGATGGCGCTAGACAACCTGTATAGCTCTGTCTCTTACCCACACCGATACAAGATTAAAACAATCTTACTTTAAACGTCATGGTCTAGGTCTAGGTAAGCGCTTTCCATCGTCGACCGCATCGTCGCTTTCCATCAGGTGAGATAGCGGTCAAGCGCGAACCTATCAACAATAAAAATAAACTCAACTGGGCCCACGTGGTAGATTACAGCCCATTCCCTCTCCCAGAGAGGAGGCCTGAGTGCCAGCAGTGGGGACATTGGAAGGCTGATTATGCTATATATAATATGCATTGCGAGCCGTCTAAAGTTTTCCATGTTTGTGAGCGCACCCGCGATACTGGTTGGTGTTATTAAAAGAAACCCAATTGCACCACTTTCCACCGCGACTATAAACAGGCAAAAACAGTGGTTTGAGTCCCTTAATTATTATTCTCATTCTAAGTTAGATTACAAACTATCTGTGTAACTTAGAATGAGAATAATAAATAATAAAATATAAAGTCAGTCATATCTGTACGACGTGCATCTACATTTAACCTTTTTCGGTTCCGCTAGTAGGTACGCCTACTAGGTAACAGACTAACAGAGACTAAAATTCAGTGTAATAAATAAGTGTTCTTCCAGCATTATAAAATAGTGTTTTTTACGGTTCCTCAAAAAGGAAAAAACGGAACCATTATAGGATCACTTTGTTGTCTGTCTGTCTGTCCCTTTATCTCGGAAACGCGACGAGGTATCGAGTTGTAATTAAAACCATATCCATACACCATATCCATACCACTCAATTCTGCGGTCCTTTGAAGCTGTGAAAAAATCAAACATCTAAGTTAACGATTATAAAAGATACGGCCGTTTATTATTATTATTTCCTCTATTCATCAATATTACATATTATAAATTACATTTTTAAATATTTCAATACAAATTAATAAAACATTTAAAAATATAAAAAAAATAGTAGCCCACCGGTATCAGGACCAGGGTCCAAGCTACCGGTGGTTAGGGCTCCAAAGAAAGGAACCTCCTAACAATACGAGCCGTATTATTATTATTATTATGAGCCCATTGTATCCCACTGCAGGGCAAAGGCCTCCCTTCCGTTATTCCACTCTTTTCTGTCCTGAGCGATTTCTGGCCAATCCTTAAGGTAGGAGTCCAAATCGTCACGCCATCTCCTTCTGGGCCTACCGCGTCACCGGCTCCTGCTGTTCGGAGTCCAGTCAGTAGTTGCTTTCGCCCAATTTTGTTGCGACATGCGGCAGATGCGGCCGTTTATTTCGCAAAAAATAACTTTTAACAAAAAAAAAATATAACCGATTTCAATGTTAAATAACGAAGGGACAAAACTATTATATAAACACCGACTTCCGAAATTAAAGTTATTTTGTACTTTTCAGTGAACATTGAAGGTCGGTTATATATTTTTTTTGTAAAACGTTTTTTATTTTACACTTTTTAGTTATTGTACCAACATTAAAAAGTACCCCTCAGCCAAACTTCTCTTATTCATCCATTACGATTCTAATAATCCCAAATACGGTTATATTACATTATTACCTTCTGGCTTCATCATCAGATCAGTTCGATACATCCCCTCCCCTTTTTCTTTCAGTCAGTCATCGACTACACGTATAAACAAAGCAATTTTTCTTGTTACGACATGCGACAGTTCTGCTGTGATCCTATGAGGAGTTCTGTTCCATATCTTCGAAGTTTATGATAAGATCATAACAATATTTCTATGGGACCAACTTGGAAGCATAACCTTTCAATCAAAAAATAATTTTCAAAATCGGTCCACAATTGACCGAGATATCGGTGAACATACATAAAAAAAAACATACATTCAGCCGAACATAGAACCTCCTCCTTTTCGAAGTCGGTTAAAAACGTATATTTCGACACTCTCAAAGGAATCAAAATTCATCTCCCCGTTCACCCAGAAACCTGGTATTCGGCATAAAGCAAGGTCTTATAGCACAGGCTAGTTTTAAGATTGCGCCATTTCGCGTAAATAAACTGTTTTTCTTTCTTTTTTTTCAAAACAGTAATACTTTTTTGCAATTCGGAAAAATGTCGAGGCTCCATTCGGGAGTCGAATTTTTTACAGCGGGTATGTAAGTTTGTACGGAACCCTCAGTGCGCGAGTCCGACCGCACTTGCCCAGTTTTTTTTTTAAATATCCCCAATCGCACCGCTTTCCACTTTTTTTTAGATAGGATAATCATCTAATGATATCTCCTGCCCTTGGTCGGAGCGAGAGGGCTTGTCAGACTTTTACTAACTAAAAACCAACTCCTGTTCCTTCTTTGCCATTGTTCCAGGGCCCCGGGATCTCTCTCGCATCGACCCTGTTGAGCACCTACGGTTACTGACGCCTCCTTTGCTAGTATTACTGCTTCGCAGACCTACCGCTCTTACTTGCTCTGGACCATGGCCTGTACCAAGACCCGGTTCGAGAGATTGCTGCCGCCGAGCGCTCCTACCGAGGACACGGCGCCAGCGGGGTCAGTGGGTCGTCTTAGGGGCGGTAAAAATATTTTTTTTTTTAAAAGTCCCACGGAGTGCCATTCTTACATCAAGCAAGAATATGGTTGTCTAGATAAGTATCCGAAGCCAAAGAAGTTTGTTTTTTAGGTTTTGTAAATTTTTACCAGGACAAAGCTAATTCTTGCAGATTGTTTTGTTTTTTTTACGTGATTAATTTATGATATTTCTCTAAATTATTAGTAATATCTACTTATGTACATAAAAAAACTTAAATATTAACTAAACTATTTATACTTAAACCTAACTATGTACATAAATATAATACAAAATGACAAAGTACACCCAGGCGTCAAAGTACTCCTCCACATCGCTGTCATCCGGAAATGTGCCCAGAAGACTGGCAGCATTGCCACGTTGAATGGCAATGCTAATTCTTTGGGTGAAGAACGAGCCAGCTTATTAGGGTTTCGGTTGGTGCCTGTAACGTGTGACTACGGATTTTCTTTATGTTCTGTTCTTGTTTTTCCAGTTACCTTGTTTATTTCAGCATCCTGAAAAACTTGTTTCATACTTTTTCAGTGTCGTTTTTTTGTCGTGGTCGGGTTTTAGTTTTTTACTTTTTTTTATTTAAGCAATTTTGGTGTTAGATCACTGTGCTTCTATACTATTTATGTGAAGCCCTTTCAAATGATACCAAACACAGCGTATTTATATTTTTTTTTTAACAAAAAATTTTTGTCCACTAGACAATTTTAATGATATTTTTTTATAAGTATTTGGAGGTAGGCGGAACAGAGAGTAAAGTCCCGCAAACCTCCGTTGAAAAGGGAGGATCCTCCGACCAGACAGGTGTTATAGTCTGGTGGGCTACTGCCCGACAGATGATTTCGGGCTGCCGTATATGTTCAAATCGCGCGGAGAACTTTGATTGCGCGATGCAGGATTTCGTACTTTCTTCGTAGTTCTTATGTGGCGCCATAGATGTCGCTACAAGTACCAGTGAAGCCTTTTCAAACGTTATAAAACACGGTGTATCTTAACATTTGTTTAACACGTTATTTTTTGTCCGCAAGAGGGCGTTACTTTAAACTTGAGCAATATTTTGGAAATGTACAAGTGGAGCCCTTTTAGACCAGGGTCGATAATTTTTAAAACCAAAAAAAATAATAGTAGGATGAAACCCATTAGAAAAGGAGGAGAATATTATAAAAATGAAAGGAAAAATAATTTACGGGCGATCTGAGCTCGGGAAGGGGATGGGGGTGAGTTTTTAAGGGTAAAAAACGGTTTTTTCTCGATTTCCGGCAAAACTAAAAGTCCTATGGAAAAAAGTCAAATGGCAAAGTTGTAGGTAATAAAAAGATCTAAAACTTTTGTATTTACAATTTTTTCACATAACCTCAAAATGTATGTGAAAAATTCAAAAAAACATGTTTTTGGTTTTTTAATTTTATCTTTTTCAAAAATATTTTTAAATTCACGAAATTTGGTGAGAACTTACCTTTTTATGTCCCAAATACGCTGTAATTTATTTGATTAGAAATATTTATTTTGTTCACATTATTTTTAATTAATATCGAAAAAGCACCCCAATTTTCAATCGAAAAATCACCCGTCAAAATGTCGGCTTTTTTCAAAAAGTTGGTATGTTTTCTGTTCGTTGAAATCTCTACTTTCCGATGGTGAAAAAAAATATATATATTACCATAGTAAATCTTCTCAGAAAATGCAAAAAATCTAAAAAAACTCGAATTCAAAATTTTTTTTTAAATTATTATATACAATTTTGAGCTATTTATTAAAATTTACACTTTAATTACTTGAAAAACGTAAGATTACATGTTTTTACATTGATAAAAAAAAAATGCAAATCAAAATATACTACTATAATTAACAAACAAATAAGTTAATAAAATTAATATTTAATAAGACATCTACAATATTTGGAGAAAGTAGTCGAATCTTCTTTAAATTATATGCGTAGATGCCTATTTATAACTATTTTTAGATAACTTATATACCTGAGTGACCTACGAAAAATTTTAGCCCATCAAAAGGTATTTCATAGAGAAGTGGGGAAGGGGCTAGGCGGGTCTGGGTCTTACTACATACATACCTACTGTAACAACCGTTAGCCTAGCCAGTATTCGAAATACAGTACAGTATACAACATCGTTTATAAAAATACACGTGCACGTTGAGTTTCTTTAAAATAATTGTAACAAGTTTACTTAAAAAAAAAAACTAACAAGATTAAAACAAGATTAAAAAATAAGAATCTCCTTTATTTTGCACAAACAAATTTAGTTAGGTACTCCCATGAAAAAAAAAACATATTAAAAATCTATAAAAAATATATATATATATAAAATATATATCGTAAATATATTTTTAATAACTAACTTTTGGCCAATTTTCATGTATATTTCATATATTTTAAATATATTTTAGATACATTCAAAATACATCTTAAAAGACATAAAAAACATAGCTAAAAATATAAAAAAAAATATTTTGAATATATCTGAAATATATTTATTTATTTATTTATTTATTTATTCATTTATGTACACACAAACACTTAAAAATGAAATAGACAAATACAGATAAAAGAGTACAAAGGTACTGCTTATTTCAAATGAAATTTCTTCCAGCAGACCTGCGACAGGAGAGATATTTGAAATGTATAAAATATATATGAAAATCGGCCAAAAGTTAGTTATTAAAAATATATTTACGATGTACATTTTATATATATTTATAGATTTTTTATATATTTTTTATGTATTTTGAAATATATTTTTTTCATGGGAGTAACTAAATTTATTTGTGCAAAATAAAGGAGATTATTATTTTTTAATCGTAGTAAACTTGTCACAATTATCTTAAAGAAACTCAGCGTGCACGTGTATTTTTATAAACGATGTTGTATACTGTACTGTATTTCGAATACTGGCTAGGCTAACGGTTGTTACAGTAGGTATGTATGTAGTAAGACCCAGACCCGCCTAGCCCCTTCCCCACTTCTCTATGAAATACCTTTTGATGGGCTAAAATTTTTCGTAGGTCACTCAGGTATATAAGTTATCTAAAAATAGTTATAAATAGGCATCTACGCATATAATTTAAAGAAGATTCGACTACTTTCTCCAAATATTGTAGATGTCTTATTAAATATTAATTTTATTAACTTATTTGTTTGTTAATTATAGTAGTATATTTTGATTTACATTTTTTTTTATCAATGTAAAAACATGTAATCTTACGTTTTTCAAGTAATTAAAGTGTAAATTTTAATAAATAGCACAAAATTGTATATAATAATTTAAAAAAAAATTTTGAATTCGAGTTTTTTTCGATTTTTTGCATTTTCTGAGAAGATTTACTATGGTAACATATATATTTTTTTCACCATCGGAAAGTAGAGATTTCAACGAACAGAAAACATACCAACTTTTTGAAAAAAGCCGACATTTTGACGGGTGATTTTTCGATTGAAAATTGGGGTGCTTTTTCGATATTAATTCAAAATAATGTGAACAAAATAAATATTTCTAATCAAATAAATTACAGCGTATTTGGGACATAAAAAGGTAAGTTTTCACCAAATTTCGTGAATTTAAAAATATTTTTGAAAAAGATAAAATTAAAAAACCAAAAACTTGGTTTTTTGAATTTTTCACATACATTTTGAGGTTATGTGAAAAAATTGTAAAGACAAAAGTTTTAGATCTTTTTATTACCTACAACTTTGCCATTTGACTTTTTTCCATAGGACTTTTAGTTTTGCCGGAAATCGAGAAAAACCGTTTTTTACCCTTAAAAACTCACCCCCATCCCCTTCCCGACCTCAGATCGCCCGTAAATTATTTTTCCTTTCATTTTTATAATATTGTCCTCCTTTTCTAATGGGTTTCATCCTACTATTATTTTTTTTCACTTTTTATTATTTTTAAAGGCTTCTACCCTGGTCTATTTCAAATGATACCAAACACGACGTATTTATCTCCATTTTTATTTTTAATACATTACTTTTGGCCGCTAGAGGGCGCCTTATCGAGTTTTGTGACACGTCACGTAGCCATGTTCAGCAGAGAATTAAGACGGTTCTAACGATACCTCATATGTCGATTTCCGATAAGTAGATTAGGCGCTATGAGGAAACAGATGAACATACATACATACATTATACATTATACATAGCCTGTCAAAATCATAACCCTCCTTTGGCTTTGCCGTAGTCGGGTAAAAATAGGGCACGATGCAAGAGGTCGAGATCGCCTTCGCCGATAGCCTCCACGAAGACACGACGGTACTCCGCACAAGCGGGGTAAACCTCAACCATTGCCTCCTGGCGGTTCCCACATTGCTGACACCCAGATTCTTCCACCTGAATCCGGGGCAGGAACCTCCCGAAATTACCATATTCGGTGAGGAGAAGACATACGTCATGCGGAACGTGAGGAGTATATGCCGTGACGCCTCTCCAGCCGCTCCTCAAACAGGACTTATCGCCATGATTATGGCGTACTCTTCACCTTGGCTGCTAGAAGAATGAAAATTTAAGTTAGTTTAGTCAATAAAATTAAAGACAAAGAAACACGTTTTCTAAAATTCTAGCACTGAAAGAGTGAAACGGGGTTTTAAAGTTTGTAGGGTGTCCAATGACTTCTCCCGCTCTGTGTTGTGTTGTTCCTGTGTCCTTCAGTTGCCCTTTGCGTTCAAGGAGTACGGGTTTCCTCTTCAGAAATTCCCCGCGGCCTAGCTAGGGGGCATCATCGTCCCTATTGGGGGGCCCAATATGGTTTGCTGACATCTCTTTGAGGAGCACGTGAATCTACGCGCTGTTGACGATTAGGCTTGGTCCGGTCAATTATCGGACGGCCAAAGTTAATACTATATAGCTTTAAAAAATATTTGAGAGAAATATTTTAAATCCGCTTCTGTGATTAAGCGGCTAAACTAAATAGAATACAAGGTGCAGTTTTAAAACTGCACAATATTTCAGGAGGTTGTAATAAAACTCATAAATAATCATGTAAAAAAACGATACCTGGTCAATAATCAGTAATACTTGTTATTTAATTTTTTAATTACACTAAACTAAATCGATTGATCGATGGCCGCGGGGGCGTGGCTAGGGTGTGGCGTGCGGGATGATGATTGGATGATACATTATTTATGAAACTATCGTTGCGAGTTAGTGTGTGTGAAAACGCCCTTTATTGTTCCGTGTTTGTGTGTGTGAAAAAAAGCGCGGTTATAAAAAAAAAAAAATTACCTACTTATTTTATTATTGATTCGGGTCGAGAATCACTAACATAATTACCTCCTGAAATATTTTGTAGCTTCAAAACGACACCTTGTATATCAGTCCAGAGGTCGGGGGTTCGATTCTAAGCAGGTATTATCCAATAGGATCGTGGAAGGTAAGTGGATCTATCTTATCCCAATTTTTCGAATGCCGTCAATTAGAGACACAATAGAAAGACAATAAATAACACATCGAATTCGCTTGGAGTTTAATGAATAGCGAGCGAAGCCACGGAGAAAAGTTATAGTTAGGTACCTATAATATGCTTAAAATTATTATATTTACGATACATACTACAAACTCGACAGGCCTGTTGGTTTAGTGGTTAGTGGCCCTGACTGCTATGCCGGAGGTCGTGGGTTCGATTCCCACACAGGACAAATGTTTGTGTGATGGGCACGATCATTTGTTCTGTGTCTGGGTGTAATTTATCTATAATATGTATGTATTTAGAAATATATAAGTATGTTTATCAGTTGTCTAGTACCCATAACACAAGCTCTGCTTATCTTGGAACTAGACGGCATTGTGTGATAGTGTGAAATATTATTATTATTATTAACTGATTATATGGCCATGGATATAAAAAATCCGTTGTAAATAGTAGAATAGAATAGAATAGAAATACTTTTATTCGGTACAGACACAGCACAACGGTTATATACACAAAGTAAATAAGAATAAAAGTACAAAGTACGCCGAGCGTGCCCGCACCGAAAGGGTGACCTCAGCATTTGCTGGGTGTAGCTCTGGTTTTTAGTGGCACCCCGCAGTGACGCACGGACTAGGGTAAAGCATATATATATATACTCGCTTAAGTAATTGAAATAAATATTGTCGATATTATATGACAAAATCATATTTATTTTGCAACTATGTTTTCGTTTCGTCTCGCGAACGAAACACACGTCAATTTTTTTTCGTCCATTTAGACTAGATGAAGCCGGTGTTTCCTAGCTGACTACCTACCCTGAAAAGAAACACCGAAACATATTCAGTTGTGTTGTATTATCCGACATCTGAACTGGACACTTAGTGTCTGCAAACACAATGACCAGCAGCTTAGATAGGAACGTACAATTACCGGCACGGATCTTGAGCGCTGGTTTCAAGTTGCGCAGAAGTCAAATATTCGGTCTCTTTAGTGGTGCGAAGTGCGAGTGTCAGTGATTGGCTCGCCGCGCCATCGTGTCATAGACGTCACTTGTGAATCGTTCCCTGCGCTTGCTGCATGTATCTAACAACGACGACGATTGGCTCGCCAATGTTTGGAATGCGCAAAGCGATCCCCAGTCTGACGCCTTTTTACTGTTTAAAATAGTCCGGAGGGTATTTAATAATACAATAAAAGATCCTTAAGGAACGGTGCATGATGCTTGTTAAATCTTCTATTCCATAACAGATGGCATTAGGATAGAAACTCGACTGGCGCCATCTAGTTTCTTTTAATACCGCTTTGAAACCATCACTGGCGCGATGCAATGGCGATTGGACGAAGGGTTCACAGAGGGGTTTCATAATGCTTTGGTAGTAATTTATGGTAGATTTTATAATTTTTTTACTATGCAATGTACAAGAATCTTTTTGACATTTGATAATGACAACAGACATAAAAATAAACAAATCTAGTTTTCTTTTCTGTAAACTAGTTGCTTTTCTTGTTAGTTAATTTCTGTTCACTTTCATTGTCCGGTCCAAATAATAAAATGGTCAACTATTGTTGTGTGTATGGCTGCGGCAGGAACAGTAAAACCAGTAAACATCTCTATTACTATAGTCTCCCAAAGGAAAGAAACCGGTATGTTGTTTATTGATTCTTTTTACGTTATTTCTTACATAAACTTTCTTACTAAACATCTCCAAACTATATGAAACACACGCATCAGCTAATAGCTGCTAGTGTGTCTTACTAAATAAATAAAACTCTTAAGTGTATTCACTGATTAGTCCTATCTCTTCTTTAGAAGACCTATCTCTTCCTATTCTCGTAGGACTAGTAGTAGTAGTTACCTGTTGAAAATGCGTTCAATTTAATTGTAATAATTGACCATTGCTTTCTTTATGATTTGCAAAGACTGGCAGACATCTGTTTTCTAATAACTACAACCTGGGGATCTTTTAGTCAATAGTGAATAGGTAAGCGTGCTCCATCTTCGACCACATCGTCGTTTGTTATTGTAAGACAGTGGTCAAGTGGATGTCTTAAAAATCACAGTTCTTTTTGCAAATTGTGTTATTAAACTATAATTAAATTATAATTATCTTTCCAGTCTGGTGCAATGGCTTGAAGCGGTAGGTCGAGTAGACTTGCTAGAAAAGGATCTGAAGAAATTGACGCACCGTGTGTGTTCCCGCCACTTCTCTCCATCAAGCATCAAGAACAAACATCTGTGTGCTGATGCTGTGCCTACTTTATGTCTGTCAAATGGTCATGAAGGTCAGTATTTAGAATGCTAATACAGCTTGTTAGTAGGCAATACTAACTGTCGCTGAAGGTATGATAAGAAATCTAGTATTTCATCTTGTCATTCTGAATTCTGATCCAATAGTTGCTATTAAAATTGGTTACCTCCAACCACATGTCAATTTTAGCTTTCAGATGCATAATTTTAGCCTTAAAATTCAATACTTTACATAAGGAAACCGGTATGTCTTAGAACCAAAATCAAGGATATGTGACATCTAGCAACTTATACTTAAAACACATAGTAAATTATAGCCCATTATCATTATCTCTCTTAGAAAGAAAAGAAAGAAAGAAAGCTTATTTGTGCCTCACACAATCATATAAAAACTAAATGAAACATACATTTAAAAACAGTAACCTAAAATTATAATCTGTGCAAGGACATGAAGACACATAACTTAGCATTATGCTGTAATATTTAAAACAATAAATAATGCAGCATTTGTTTTCTGATAGGTTAGGTTAACCACTGTGCCAGGGACACTCTATAGTATAGTAATTGGGCTGTTTTCCGCAACTCCACAACTAAAGCGCGTATTTTGCGTACGGGTGGGACACAAATGTATCATTCGATCCACCCCAGCTCCTCAAGGAAGGCCAGCAGCGTCCACATACACACTATTCGTGTGTGAAATATAATCTTATTAAGACAAAAAAGAGTGGAATTCTGAGTACCAACAGAGTGAACATAATAAGGCTGATTATACTTAATGTACCTAATTTACTAAATTAATACTTATTGCATCATAATTCCAGGTTCCAATGAATCGGAAAAGGAAAAATCAGCCCACAGTGACATAATTTGCAACAGTTGCAACAAGTCCATACTGGGCTACCGCTACAAATGCATCACTTGTGAAGACTATGATCTCTGCTCAAAGTGTGAGATGTTGGAGGCACATGCCCAGCATTATGTGTTACGGATACCCAAACCTGTTAATTATGTAAGTAATGTTTATTATTAATAGGCCTCACTTCCGATTAGGGAATGCAAAACCGTCATTGTACAACACTGTGGTCGTAAACAGAAGAAGTGTACAGTTGTCGTAGCTATCACTATGGTACGTTAAACAAACCTACGACTGATATCAAGCCTCAGTAGCATTTTAAAAGAATGTTTGCTAAAAGAAATACTTAGTGTCATTTGAAAAATAATAAATAAACTCGAAAAAACCGGATACTTGAAAGTAAAACCCGGGTTCTTTAATCGTTAAAAAAATACCGAAAAACCGGATTTACGGTTTTCGGGTTAACCGGTTTGCATTCCCTTCTTCTGATGGTAAGTGATGATGTGGTTGACAATAGAACATGGACCGATTAAGGTTAAAGTTGTTCGGAAATGCCTGTACTGAAGACTATTAACTATATATGACTTTTATGTATTAAGTAAAAGGCTACATTTGTTTTAAAAATGATGTCCGTAATTCCTTATAAAATTAGTAACAAGGGTCTTAAAAACTATGTTAGATCCGAGGATGGTAATCATCAATACTCACGTGTATCATACGACGTTTTTCAGCACGCTTGTGAAGAAAAATAATTGAATTAATTCTCCTAATTACAATGTCTTTCAAACATACATATTCAAGATTTATATCCATTTTACAGACAGTAGCCGATGACCTAATACAGAAATGGAGACAGATCTTTAAAACAGAAAAAGTAAATCTTGGAAGCAAAATATCATTTGAAGCTGATGTAAGCAGTGACGATGATGTACCCATAACTAAATATGCTAGAAATTATGACAGCGGCATAGATCTCACTGAAGACGTAAAAACCAAGATCCGTAATGAAGTGACACGGGTTTTAAATATGGAAATACCTGATAAACGAGAAGAAGAATTAGCCAAGAAAAAGCAAAAGGTGACAAAGAAGAAATCGGTACCAAAGAAGAAGAAAGTTAATGAGCCAGTTGATATTTGTGTCGGTTCATTGGAATTGGTTAGCATTGCACCAGAAATGGTATTTGCTGATGTCAATGATATCAAAGGACATCAAAACTTGGATGTGAAAGATGAAATTTGTAATACACTGGCTCCTTTAGGTTTGTATTTCTTTATTATTTTTATTACTAACCCGAATTGTTCCACTACTAGTTATAGGCCTCACTTTATTCCTAACAACATGCACACTTTTAGCTTCTTTCCAATTCGTAAGTATCGCGTCCAGGTCGTCCCACTATGTCTCTTCATCATCTGTTGCAGCCCCATATGGCTGAGTCAGAGCATTAAAACTGTGTTTTAGGGACACCACAGCTTGTCAGGCAGGCAGACAAGTCTTGTCCAATTCAACATTAAATACAAATAAAGTACTAAATAATCGAATAAATCGACAATTACATTAAAATTATAACATACACAGATGAATTCGAAATTCCAACCGAATCCGGTTTCGCCGAAACTAAGCAACTTTTGATTGCCCTCTAATTACTATACAATATTTTTTATCAATTTTAATCACCATTTTTTTTTTTTGCAGTTTCTGTGCCTCAATTGGACTCAACTCAACACAGTATAAAGCTAAACGATGAGCTATCGGAGTTTCTGATAGGAGTGAAGTATTCGGATTAGGAGTGAGGCATATTTATTGTAACAGATAGAAGTAACAGATATTTACAAATAACTAATAACAATTGTTACCATCAACTTATTTTATCTGTTATTTTAATAACAGACCCTCGAACACTGTTACCGCGGCTGTTACTGTTATTCGTTGTAACAGTCCCTACACAAACAGACTGTTAGTTGTTACTGGTTGTTACCAGATACTCAATAAATAATAGGTGTGTCTCTTTTCCTCATTAAAGAATGGCCTTTGCGAAAAAGAGACACACCTATTATTTATTTCGGAACATGTTTACTTCTCTAAAGCGGTTAAACTACGCTAAAAAGAGAAGCTGCTAGTATTTATTAATCCTAAAATATAGTTGATGGTCTTGCAAGACCAAAAAGAAACGAAAAAGTGACTCCTAAATTTAGCTGTATTACCTGTTACGTGGCCAGTTACTGACCAGTGACCATAGTAAAAAAAAAAAAAAATATTTTCTATAAGGCAATTTTAGATTTAGTTTAAAAAAATAGGTCCATATTAAATAGTAAATTGTTTTAAACCAGCCAACCGAAACGCAAAGCGAACGCAATAAAAAATTGAATTGAAAGCTTTAAACTAGTCAAATATTGATTGTATAATCGTATCTATCTTTAATGTAATTAATATCTTTGGTTTAACGGAATTAATTTAAAAAAAAAAATAGTTATTTACGAGTTTTTTTGGCCAACCAGTATACAGATCAAGTAAGAGTAATTTGCCAAAGTTGGTAAGTTTTAACACAAATAGTATTATTTTTAAAATAATATTTTTTTAGATTTGCGAGGCAACCATAAACAATAACATTTATTGTGTTAGGACTCCCTTATAGTCTTTGGTTTGACATTTGATTGGGATTGGATGTAAAATGTTTCAAGTATTTACGACTTTAAAATTATGTATAAAAAGATGACTTTCAATTGAAAATTATTTAGCTAATTTGTTTGTTTTATTTAAAATTTTGAATTTGAAAATTTGAGTTTTTCTTCTTTCATTACGATTGCGAACGAAAGTGGTGAATCGTAATAATAAAATTTTCGTAAAGATTTCTCCGTTTCCCAGTGTTTGTTTACGGCGTATTAAGTGATAAAATAAATTGAACACTTTTAAATGTGCCAGTTTCAGAATTGTGTAGTAAACTGACAATCCTAAGCCTGTAATAAAGTATGAAGCAAAGTGTTCAGTTTGGAATGTTCTAAAGAACTATCAGTATCTCCTATCTGTCCAATCTATAATATGTTGGGATTGGGGTCTCAAAAATTCAAATTAATTCATTTATTAAAATTAGGCCGAATGCAAGCATTTTTCTAGTATTTCAGCAGTAACTGGACAACAAAAATATAAATACACTTTTATACTTATTTTCTATACGATTTTCGGCTTTTAAGAGGACATAATAAAGAAGATATTCAACTGAGATTTAAATACGTATTTATCGTCCGTACAAAAATAACAGGCTGTTATTTATTAACAGGTATTTGGATCTGTTATTTTTATGTAACAGTAACAGTCATAACAGATATCGTGTTTAACCTGTTACAACCCACCTCTAATTCGGATACTTGAGTGTCAATTTTCAGAAGAGAATGTTCTATACATGAAGATGAATTTCTTTATATGAAGAAATAGGTATATAATATGAAGAATCAACATAAAGCTATCAATAAAGCATTATATCGCTGTTAGCGATATAATACCGCTATTGTAACCATAGATTTAAGTTACTTTAAAAGTTTTGTTTCTATTTTGGTGTACAATAAACTTTATTGTTTCTATCTATAAAGCTAATAAAATTAAAATATTGTAAATATAGAATAGTGACGCTGAATCTTTCTTCAATAAAGAAATTAAAAAATTGTTATTTACTTTTTTCACTAAGAAACTTTATCGATTATCTCGCTTCAAGTTTGATTTAAGAAAAAATAATTATAATTACATTTCACAGTTCGACTTTACTAAATCCACTGTCGTGTATAGAATTTAATGTAAAATGATCGTCGCGTCGGAACCCGTCAGGATATTCATAAGGCGTAGTAGCGGGGCGTAGCCTCAGCAAGCACAAACATTACACGGTAGGTTTTGCTGTCAATTTTGCCACAGTCAAAGTTTTAATTGACGAAAATCCTACCGTCTAATGCGGTGATTGACGTTTTTTAGTACTGATTGACGAAAACCATCATTCATGATTGATGGAATTGATTGACGCTTGCATGACTTTCAGTATGTTACAAAGTACTCTGTGTGCATGACCATGTAGGTAATGGTCGCCTAGACCGAAACCGCGGACGCCCGCGATGGGCACCAGTCACGTGACATATTGTGTGTATCGACGGTCCCCGACACGGAAACTGGATTATTACAAATACCGGCACGGATCTTGAGCGCTGGGCGTCAGAGTGGGGATCGCTTTGCGCATTCCATACATTGGCGAGCCAATCGTCGTCGTTGTTAGATAAATGCAGCAGCGCAGGGAACGAATCACGAGCGACGTCTATGACACGATGGCGTGGCGAGCCAATCATTGACATTCCTCGCCCCCGCGTCTCACTTCGCACCACTAAAGAGACCGAATATTTGACTTCTGCGCAACTTGAAGCTAGCGCTCAAGATCCGTTCCGGTAATTGTACCTGGCTACCTGCGCAATGTCGCTAATTTAGCTTTAACGGAGTGCATGTAGTCGTGTTGACGGAGAACTTAATATTTATGACGTAGCAAAGCCTGACCTGCAAAATTTGCGGGCTACCCTTGCGCTTTCACCTTAAAGAAAATAACACGCTTGTAATGTAACATGCTAACCCTTGCCCTAGTTAGTTCCTTGGCCCACTTATCTTTATGATAATACCAAGTCCGATAAGAGGAATTTATCTACTTCCAAATATTTCGCTAAGCAACGTGACGTTATTAAGCTAATAAGGCCTTACATAAAGAAAAGATTTTTAGTACATAGGCAGAAGAATAATAGTAGTTTATGTGACTAGGGGATAAAGCAGTGTCTTTAAGTCGCGGGCGGCATGTTAAATTCCGAACGAAACGAAGGTTGCTGATTTTAATCCCGAACGATAGTGAGGGATTTATAAAATTAACTCCCGAGCATCGCGAGGGAGTTAATAAAGAAACCTGAGTGAAGTGAGGAATTTAAGCCGCCCAAGACAAAGACAGCTTTATCCCCGTGTTGCATACTCTACTTTTTACACCATCTGTGAGATAATCAAAAGACAATTTGGTCGACCAAATCATATATTAGAGAAATATAAGTACTATATTTACAAGTTCATCAAACAAACAAAATTCACTACTCCAAGATTCTATAGTTTCAATTTTCTATAATGCTCCCGTGTCGTCAGTACGCACGTTTTATTCTATTTTCTTTTTTTTGTTAGTGGCTAGTTTGAATCATAGTGATTACATACTCTTTGGTTTGAATTTCGAGTCAACTTGTTCGATGCGCCTACATTTTAATTCACAATGTTGACGATTCTTGATGCTCCAAATTCAAATCTCATTATTCCCTAGGGATTGGCCATACTGCATTATCTCCCTAGGCATATAATGACTTGCTTTAAGTGAGGTTTGTATGACGTGTAAAACGACATTATCGAGCAGGTGGTGTAAAAATATCATTATTGCCACAATATTTTATCTGTTGAAAAATAATTTTTTGATTGTTTATGAAAAAAGCGTTCCAGCGCCAGTTACATGATTTAAAGCATGATTATGTCTCTTTCACTCCCGTCAACGACTCCTGTCAATCTTTGACAAAATATTTTCTTATCTCCACTTCCATCTCACTTTTACGATAAGAAAATAATGCGAAATGCATAAACAATATGTAACTAAATCTCTGAACTTACTAGTTGTTTGCAAGATTGTCAAATATTTTCGAGGTTAAAATAGTGTTTTTTGAAAGATTGCCTCGTAAAATACTAGTTCACTTCAGTTATGATAAGTGCACGTAGTTGTAAAGTGTATTTGCAATGATGTTAATTAAGTTTTAGCCGTACTTTTATTTGATAACCTATTTAGTTTATCCTCAAGATGGATAGCGAAGGCGTAATAAAGGCTGGATCGGAGTCCCAAGACTCCGACGAGCCGGCTCCTCCAGGGATTTCAAAGGCCGACTTCAAAAAGGTAAGTTACAGTGCATAAACTGCAATTTATTATAGACAAACATTGGTATACCTACATTGTTATTATTATGTCTTACAGACGGTATCTATCAGTATTGATTTGGGTTTAGGAATAGACTTCTGTCTTATGAAGTACAGAATTTACAATTTATGATGGCGCCAATGTCATTGTGAACATTGCTTTGCACTGTTGCATTTTGTTTTTTTATGTAGATTATGTAGAAAAGGTACTAATTTTATTAGTGTACAAATTAGACCTATTTTTACAAGACAACATTATGATAATATTAATTGTGTGTTAGTAATATTAGAAAGAATAATCTAATATATCTTTCTTTCAACCCTTGCTCAAAACTCAACAGTGGTTAACTGTGAATGAGACTGTTTATAATATATAAAGTGTAGTGGATATAACTTAGTTTTGCTAAATAAATTCTACTCTCTCAAGTATTTAAATATACCAAAAATAATGATTTAATCAGAGAAAACCCTAAAATCACAATATCCATAATGAAAGGTAATATTTTTATAGCTGCTATATTTTAATTGAAATTTACAGCAAAAATTAATTTATAATTCATCTAAAATATTTATTTATTTATTTTATAATTTATGTACACACAAACATACAGCAGAAGATAAATATTATAAAACTTTGTACAAAGGTACTGCTTATTTCACATTGAAATTTCTTCCAGCAGACCTGAAATATGTGATACCCTTTAAAATTATGAACATCTTTTTATTTGGTTTTCAGGTTAATGTAAAATTATCAAAACCAGCAACGCAATCACCTAAACCCAGTACTACAACTGTTGGTTTCAAGTTAACTCCATCACTGAAAGGTGTAGAGAATGCTAAGAAGAGATTGAGAGCATTTTCTATTCAGAAGAAGACTCCCATCACTCCGGTTACCGCGCCTAAAGTGACTACTGGAGGAAGTAAGTTTATTGCATTATATTCTAATTGCCCTTGTTTGATATTTTTTTTCTATAGTTCTACATAGTGTCAATGCGAATAAATGTTTTAAAGTGTGCTTAGCGATTAGCATTCCTTTGTGTTTTATAATTATAGCATATTATCTGTTTTCTAGTAAAATTATCTATTCTAAATATATATAGTAAAATTCAATTCAAAGTAGGTTATTTCAAATAGCCCAGTTGGGCACTTATGAAACATCAAATGCGCGCTCACGGATCCAATTGAGTGTTTTCTATGGAGAAGAGCTTGGAAGTAACTCCATTGTTACTTTTATAAAAAAAAAATGGTTTTTAAGATCTGTCTACAATATTTCTTCTTCTCTAGAATCGATGGTTTTCCTTCAAAGATTTTGGGCCCAGTAGGTTGCTAGGTTTATTTCGGCAATACTAATAGTATATAGTCTTCATCAATTTTGTTGTTGTGTCCTGTATCTTAATACTAATAACACTAAAATGCTAAATAGTTCAAACCTCGTGCGATTCCAAAGCTAGATTTTATGCATAAATCAATTTATAAACTTACTTTACGTCAGTATGTCTAATTTCTTAGTTTTTATTCAACTTTCTGATATGATAAAATCATAACTAAATATTATTGTTTCTTTTGTTTTTTCTGCTGTAGATTTTTTAAATATTTTTTCCTGTGTTTATTTAATGCTTTGCTAACCTTTACTCACCGTTATCTGATTTTATTTGAACACTTGCAACTCTGTAGCTACAAAAGATTTAAATTAACACAGTTTAAGGCCCGGCGCCCACTATCGGTGGGCATCGGTGCAGCTCGAGCGCTTTACGCCGGCTTCGAGCGGCTTAGGGCGCCTTAGAGCTCCGTCGGGCAACTTCGGGCGGCCTCGGCAGCCGTAAGCATAGCTAAGGATGCCGAGGCGGTCTTCGGGTAGCTCGGGTGGCATTTTCGGATCAGACACGTCGCAGAACAGTCATTTCGATCACCGCACGCGCCTTCATTATCGTATCGTACAAGTAGACGCGAAATAACTTGGCAGTCCTGAACATAGGCTCTGCGAACTTCTGCGCATGTAAAATGCAAAAAAAAATGCCAATAACAGTTTTCTTTACGAATGTTCGTAAAGAAAACTGTTATTGGCATTTTTTTTTAACCAAAATACTAATAAAAATGTCCTAATACCAAGTAAAAATAAAATAAATATCAAAACAATTTGAGACTAAAAGCTACAAAAATAACTTATGAATAAACACTTAAACAAAAACAAACTTAAAAAAAACTAAACAAAAACATAACAATATAATAATATTAGCAAGATGAACAATGAGAACTAAGTCCCAATCCACCATTATAAATACACACACATAACTGTTTTCACGGAACGTTACGAGTGACTGCTCTGCGATGTTTCTGCAGCCAGAACTATTCTTAGGCTACCCAAAATCAGCTACGGCGTCCTTAGGCGTGTTTACGACTGCCGAGGTAGCTCTCAGGCGCCCAAAGCCGCCCGAAGTCGCCCGACGCAGCTCTAAGGCGCCCAAAGCCGCCCGAAGCCGGCGTAAAGCGCTCGAGCTCTACCGAGCCGCACCGATGCCCACCGATAGTGGGCGCCGGGCCTAAGATGTTCTAAGAGGAATTACTTCAAAATTCAAATTCCAATTCAAATTTTTTTTATTTCATATAAGCCTACATGGGCACTTATAAAACGTCGGAAGCTAATGCACGGTTCGAAATTGGTAATTTCCTATGAAGAAGAACCGGCAAGAAACTCCATGGTCACTTGTTCTTACAATATTTCCATATTACAGTATTAATAGATATTGTTTAAGAACAGTGTAGACCGGTCTATATTCTACTCAAAAGCACAGCAACTTGAATTAAAAATATGATTTAACATTAGATTTTTGCTCCAGCCTCCACAGTGTTCATCGGCAAGCTCAGCAATGTGAAGGCTGTTGTTGCTCCAAAGCCTGAGGAAAATGACCAGAAGAAGCCACCAAAACCCCCTAAGCCTGGGCAGGCCAGAAAGATTTTACAAGGTATGTATATTTGTGTTATGTTTCTTCACTATTTACAAGTGGTTGTCAGACAGACTATCAACAAATTCATTAGGTAAAAAGATTTGATCACAGAACTTAGATAAAAGGGATGGATAAAATCTATCTCTTCTTCTTAGTTGTACGGTCCTGGCAGAGTGGTTGTGGTCATAGATCGTCTGGTAGTTTGGCTGTGGCTTTTGCTAGACTTCTCCATCTCTCTTTATTCATGGCATTCAATGAGGGAACACTTAGAAGATGATTTGATGAGGTCCGTCCATCTGGTAGGATAGTATAAAACCTAGTAGGATTAAACCTATATTAATGTCGTTTTTTCCTGGTCTTTGGAAATTAAGTTGTTGTGTAAACTTCGGTTTTGCTGGCATCTCTTTGTGGCGTGCGTGGAGCACTACTCGTCGTCGACGATTCGAACTCGGTACTTACCGGACGGCAAGCCCGCATCGTCGTGGCCGGACTGCGACTCCCGACGCCCGAGTCATTTTCTTCTGCATCGGCTGGGGAGTATCGATGTCTGTTCCCTCACGGTTGCGGTCACCTCAAGGTGGCGACTGCATCCCATTCCATCTTATTCTGGACCATGACTTGACCCTGAACGGCGGAAGGCTGCTGCCTTCCGCCGTTGGAGATCTGTCATACAATTCTCGAACCTAGTTCTGACTCTCATAAAGGTTTTAGTCCTAAGGCAAATTTTATTAATAAACTTATGTTTTAAACTTATGTATCTTTAACTGTGTCCTCTGGGCGATCCGCACAATGGTTACATCCGGGTGTTTTTCCTGCCTAAATCCGTAACCAAGAACCTCCCGAACTGGCCATGTCTGATGACGACCTGCGTGGGGCAGAAAGTGAGGACACCATGGCACTTCTCTAGTCTTAAAGAGGGTACTTATGGCCGCGATTGTGGCGTGCCTAAAGAAGGAATGGAGGAAGTCCAGAATATCTTGTATTACAAGAAAGTTTTATTACCATGATCAACGCTTAAAAAATATCCTGACACAATGTACACTGCACTGCGTCTTTATGTCGACACCGCCACTGGCCCACGCTGAAAGCCAGCGCTGTGAGCTTATCGCATTATGCTTGAGGTCGCAGCATTATGCTGAGCGTGTCGCAGTTTTGCGCGGATGTCACGCATATGTTCCCTATCTGATGATTATGTTTGTTAGCTAATTTTAAGATTGCGTCATTTCGCGTAAATAAATTGTTTTTCTTTCTTTCTTTCTGATTCTGATTTGATTAACTGTCTCTTCTTCCACAGATTCATACACAGAGCTTCAGAAGCGTACCCTCATAGAGATAGAGGACATGAAACGTAAGATGGAGCTGGTTGAGCTCGGTATACCGCTGGGTCTGATATGTCCCAGCTCATCCAACGATAAGGCTATGCCTACTAAGGCTATGCCACCTATCAAGACATTTTTGGGTGAGTTCAAACTTTTAAATATTTGAATTAGGAATTTGCGTATGTTTTTAGATATTTGAATTTGGAATTTGGGATGTTCTCTTTTACCAACAATCGTTCAGTACAAGAGAGTGTGATGGAAGCATATATCGTGCACTCTATCACGCAAATTAAAAATATTATTATAACCAAATACGCAAAAATATTAACATGGTTAATTGTTTGGATTGGCACGTGTTTCATAGACTTTTGTTGTAAAAAGCGAGTGTATGTCGCCATCAACTGTAAAGTTTGAAGAGGAAATTATGTAAAAAATTGTTAGAGAGAAAAGAAATAAAACTAAATTAATTTAAAGATAAACAAAATTAACTTTAAATAAAAGAAAATTAGGATTTAACTCAAAAAATACGATTTTACATTATTTTTTGATGGGACAAGCGATTGTTCGTAAAAAAAGATGTTCCATATTTGAATTATAATAATTTGTTTTTTAATTTTTATATTCAAAGAAACTTAATTGGATCAAAATTAGAATAAGATTGAGGGACTATTTAGAATATGATTTATTTTTATCAGATTTAGATTACTTCTCATTGTTATGATAATTTAACGCCTTGATACTGGACAAGCTAAGTGCCTGTATTTACTCACGGTTCATGGCAATAGCCAAAGGTAATGCCTTGGTCACACGTACTGGGTAAAGGGCGAGACAGTAAAATATTGCACTGTCGAGACAGTGTTATACGCGAGTTGTAGAGATAAGCGCTCTGTTTATTCGTACCGAGTATTCGATCGAGAGCACTGTCTCGCCCGTTTACTCGGTAAGTACGTGTTGACGACGGTGTCATGGTCCGTCCGTCTGCTTAATTATTAAGTATATTCAATAAATAGTTTATTTAACTTAGTTTATACTGCATAGCCTTTGTCTCAATATTTTTGTAATTTAAAAAATAATAAATAATCGAACGTAAGAACGAACTGCGAGCGAGCGCTCTGATTGGTCGATGCGCGACTCCTTCACTCCACTCACCGCTGCGGCGGCCATTGCAAAGAACGAAAAACCACCCTGAGCGGTGACCCAGTGTGTCGATTTGAACCCCTTCCCGTACACATGACGCGCGAAATATACGCGCCCGCGCATTTTGTTCTAACGGTCTGATTGAGTCAATCTTCCTTTCTTATTTTTCACTCCCAACCAGAACCCAACAGCTACAGTACGTGTAATGAAGGCATTAGATCAGTAGCCCGATTCACGTAATGAAAACCGTAACGATATCGTAGCGATTTAGTCGTTTAGACCATTTCCGTATTCACATCGACACCGATTTTAAAGTCGTTTGAAATTCGTAGATTTATAAAAAAAACTGTATTGCATTATCCTGGTAGAGTACTTATTAATGTAACTGGAAATAAGTCGATAGATCGTGAATACCGCTTTTGGATAGGACTTCGATCGAACGACTATAAAACTTCAACGATATTTGGCTTGTTTGTTTTTACATGAATCAGGCTACAGACCATAGAGCTTAAACGTCTCTATCCATAAGGTTTTATTCTTATTTTGATCAAGCATTCAAGCAACTGTAATTTTATTAGTTAGTTAGTGACTGATAAGGCTACAATGGCAGACCCTGTCGGTCATTCTTAATTTTATTGTAATATTATTGTTAACTCCTTCAGCTAAGCTCATTATCATGCTTGTGCTGGGTTTTCAACGATTTCACAACCATCTTGTCACTGAAAGCTTAAATATTTATTGAAAATGAGGCAAAATCTAAAAAAGTGCTCCATTGTCGAGATAGTGGTCAAACGCGAGCCTGTCAATAATTTAACCCGTTGTATGCCGGAACGCAAATCTACGCGAGACACAATGGCTTTTTAATTGAGACACAATTAAAAAGCCATTGTGTCTCGCGTAGATCAATCTCTCTCGATCTCTAATTACAGCATACGAGAGGTTAAAACAAAATTTGCTATTAAAGCTTTAGTAGTAATTACGAAGGTACATTTAAATCAGTGGTAATGAGCAGCTCTATACATAATTATGTATGTGGGTTTATTTAGTCAAAATTATTATAACAAAACAGCAATTCTTGCTTAGAAAATATAAAATTGACCAAATGCCTCAGGAGTTGCATGGATATGGCAAATCATCATATATTTTTATGATATACTAGCTGCTGCCTGGGACTTCGCCCACTTGATAGTTGAAAATTATACCAAGGGAACACACTCCCGGGGTAAAAAGTATATTATGTGCTATTCCAGAACTTGGTCTATCCTTGTACCAAGTTTCATCGGAATCCATTCAGTAGTTTTTGCGTGAAAGCCATATCCATACATCCGTACGAGTACATCCAGATATCCATACATCCGTACATCCATACACTCATACATCCAGACATCCAATACATCCATACATCCAATATATCCAATACATCCAATACATCCATACATCCATACATCCGTACATCCATACATCCATACATACCTACATATAAACTTTCGCGTTTATAATCTTCCCCCCAATCCCACTAACATCTCACTTCACTGTGCTTTTCTCGCTTGTGTCTGCATGTGCATGTAGCGCGCAAGACGCGTGCACGTGCCAATGGGAAGTCCCTGCCGCCCCGCCTGTCGAAAAGTGGCCACATTACCCACCATAGTGACAGCCATGTCCCCAATTGTGACCCCTGCTTGAGTAACTGTTTGTATATACCGTTTACTTATCATTTTTGGACGTAACCAGGGTCTGACTTAGCGATATTAGATGTTGAGTTTAAGGCCATAAGGTTTGTTTTCGTTTGTGGCTAAATAGTGGGAGCTTGGTCTTTGTCAGAATAAACCCTGGTTGTGTTCATGCGTTCCAAATGTTGGATAAAAGTATTACGATAGGTAGTAAAATGTTTGGTATAAGATTATTTTTTTGTTACCCTTCACTAGAAATTACTCCTGTATCCACACGCTTCATCATGTATGCACTTATTATTTATTCAATATTTGGAACCCACCCTCGCTCTAGATACATTCATGTCTATCATAATGCTTGCTTCTTCACAATCTCTTTGTTGCTGCTTCTTAGCTTAACCATGTAGGTATACATCATTAGGATAAAGTTATGATTTAAAGTATTTTTTTAATTTTTGATTAACTTAAGTAGCAGGTAAGTAATAAGTGGTAAATAACTTACAGACCCGGCGAAACTAGACGAAATCATAAGGGATGCTAAAAAAGCAAAAGCAGAAGGTAGGGAATTCAAATTCGACTATCAAAAGATATTACCAGACTACGACAATCCTTTCCAAAGAAAGAAAGAAGAACTCGAAAGAGCTAAAAAGATGTCTTCTGAAGAAAGAGAAAGAGAGGTCCGCAGAAAGATTGTGAAGGATAGAGAAGCGCAAGAGAAAGACAGAAGGAAGAGCGATAAATATGAAAAAGAATCAAGAAGATATTCAAGTCACAGGAAAGATGATAAAGAGAAACGTAAAGATGACAGAGACAAATACAGAGACAGACCCAAAGAGAAGACAGAAAAGAAGAAAGATGATGGAAAAGATAAAGAATTAACACCTGTAGCTAAAAATAAATCGGATAAAGCCAGCACTAAGGATCCTAAAGAAACTGACGTAAATCTAAGTGATTATTTAGTATGTGACAGTTGGTCTTTAGACAACGATGACAAATCAAATTTGAGTCCTAAAGTTGACGATAAGATTAAAAACATACCAATACCTAAACAAAACAAACCGAAAGAGACACCGATAGAAATTAAGAAAGAGAAAACAGATAGTCCTCTAATCACTACACCCATAAAGAAGATAGAAAAACTACAACCCGTAATAGATACATTCAAATTCGAAATCGATGAGAACGATGACGAATTACTAGACATGTTTGATGAGAACTCTGGTATAGAAAAATTCGCGCAAAAAGCACGTCAGAAAAGAGATGATATATACGACTCTCCTATAGACATGAAGATATTTGATTTCGATCAGAATACTAAAGAATCAGCTGATGCGTTAACTGACGATACATTTTTAGAATCTGTCATTAATGAGATTAAGCAAGAAGAGATGAGTGATGAAGGGAGTCAGGATAAAGGCCTAGTGGAATACGACTCTCCTTCAAAAGAAAGCTCAAGTCCACCTTTAGACTCTAGATTATCCATAACTCCAGAACTTGACGACTCTTTCATGAACCTCCAATCATCCCGTAGCGATTATTCCGATGGATACAGGTCTACAGAAAGTGGTTATAAATCAACGGAGAGTGGATGCAAGTCCACTGCTAGTTATAAGTCTGGGGATAGCAAAGGGGATAACTATAGGCTGTCTATGGAGAAGGAAGTCGAACAGATGAATAAGGCGACGGTTGATTCGCTGGAGACTTGGAGTTTTGTGCTGAAGATCTGTCAGCCATTACTGTTTAGACATGATAGGAACAAGTGTTACAGGTATGTTAGTATTGGATAGATGTTTTTTCAGGTGGGACGTCTTTCTCTCATGATATTAGATAATGTAGACTTTTAAAATAGGTAAAATGGTTCCTATTGCAAACACTTAATTTTTAAATTTGTTAAAAAAGTGTGATTGACTTCGAAATAGATCTTTATTAGTAAAACTTATTTGAATTTAGAGTAGTACGTTTTGATACAAGTGGAGAAATTTTGTCGTTGTGACCGAGGCGGCATTTACCCGCCTTGGCTAGGGTGTTATGGAGCCGAGGTCTGCAGTGACAAACCGCGAGTATCAAACGACGTTTTTCAATACACATACGAAGATAAATAAACAGGGTTGACGCGAGCCTTGTAGAGGTCACTTAGCGCCCAGCCTCATACGTTCAATGTAATAAAATTGAGGCGGGGGCGAGCACGCGCACTTTTCCGCGTTGGTGTGAAAAATAGTCAATTGCGTGCCTAAAAGCGGTGAGATATGAGTGGGTTTTCGAATAAGTGTATTGAAAAACAATGAGCTTCTTTGTGTGTAGCAAGAGTTCTCTCTACATCCTTTATACTTTTTTATTTCAGAGAAACACGTTCAACTCCTAAAATCTGGTTCACTGAGAACCCCAAGCTGTGCTCATGCGTGAAGGATAGAGCGATTGTCTATGATGAACTGGAGACCTGCAAGATGGGCCTCGTCGACCGCGTCTATGGATGCGACCAGTGAGTTTTTATAAAAATAATAGCTTCTGACAGATGTTACTAAAAGAGTTAGGCATGCTAATGAATGGAGAGGGAGTTCAAAGAAAAGATGGATATATTGAGTGAAGAGTGATATAAAAGAAAAGGGAGTTAGTGATGATAGTATGACGGGTGACAGCACAGAATGGAGGAAAAAAACGTCTTGCACCGACTCCCAAGTAATACGGGACAAGGGCAGGAATATGATGATGTATAGCTTCTGCCAGTTGCCTTCGCTCGCCAGAAACCAGAAAATTATCCGCAATTTCTTGTTTCATTCTGCATTATTTTTATAGCAAGAATATGATTGTAACTCAAAACTTAGAATGTTATTCCTTGCAGATGTTGTTATAATAAAGTAATATTTATAAAGATTGTCATCATCCATAAGGATTATTCAGAAAGACTGATAGCTTTCCTTGACTTACTAACACTAAATATATAAATAAAATTTCTTTAATCCCCAAAATCTGGAAAGAAAAATCTGCAAAAGAGTGGAAGAATGGAAGGGATGCCTTTACCCTGCAGTGGGACACAACAGGCTCATAATAATATTAATATATATTAATAATACATGTGGATGGACTGAGAGGGAGACCAAAGAAAAGGGAGTTAGTGATAGCATAAAGAGTGGCAGTACATTTTTTTTTTTTAAAGAAATATTTAATATATTAAATGTAATGAATAAGTTATAATGAAGAATAAAGAGAATAATAATACAACACTTAGGAGGTTACACTTCTCTGGAGCCCTGACCATCGGTAACTTGGACCTTATAACCAATACCAGTAGAATACTATTTGTTTAACCTTTTTCAATTGTTTTTTTAAGAAATACTTAAAAATGTATCAAATTAGTTCATATGAGAAATAAAGACAATAATTCGTATAGTTAGAAAATTTTTACAACTGGACTAAAATAATGATTTAAATTCAGTCTTTTACCATCTTAAACCAATAATTAGGATCTCACTTTGGTTCACACCCGTAAGATCCTAAAAGAACATCAGGTACCAGACTTAGAATAATAATTACTTTAAAAAACCATAATAATAACGTTTTAATCTCCAAAATCTGCACAGGATCCCAGAAATCGAGCTACCAAAAACCCGCACCTGGTACCCTCGTTTCGCCAACTGCTTGACGGAATCCAGTTCCGTTCCATCCCTGGTGCCATCTTCTGACTGGGAGGCTGATGACAGCCAGACCGAGACTCCTCATCTGAAGGACAAGAGGCGGTCCACCACGCCGGTGCGCAGCGAGGAGGTCTACCTGGATAGGGAGTATCAGAGGTATGTGGAATGTAGGTAAGAGTCGCGCTGACAGTTGCTTTATTTATTTATTTAATAGTTTATGTGCAGACATAATATACATCATATCTTTGACATCGACGCACAAACGAATACCATGGATCCAGCACATGATTTCGGATCCTCCAGCGGTTTTTTTTTGGAATTTGCTGTCGGCTTTTTACTAATTAAAAAAAAAAATTGTACTTTAAAAAAAAAACTGTTCAAAATCGTTATTTTAACGAACCTCGATGATAATTTTAGTAAAAAAAAAAAAACAAAGAAAAATATGGGAATTAATAATTAATTAATTAAAAATTCATCGGGGTAGACAAAATCGTTATTCTAGTCAACCCCAATGACATTTTTTAATTTTAAAATTAACTCGTTCTTTCTAAACATGTTAGAATAACGATTTCATACGCTTTAAATAAATAAAAACGTAATAATAAAAATAAGGTAAAAACCGACGAAAAATTCCTCCACTGGGGGGTCCAGAATCACATACTGGATCCATGGTATTCGTTTGTATTTGCTTTTCAGTTATAAAGTTGGAGGACAGGACTATGGCTAGCTTTTTATAGTGTTTTATTTTAGTCGGTTAAATATGTACAAATATATTTGTATTCTATGAGTACTTTCGCATTATGAGCATTAATTTAAGATCAGTAAATAAAGTTTCAATAGCAATGCCCTGGCCATAGTTACTGCAGATTATGGTTTCAGTGTCACCCCGTAATCTGACAGACCCCTCCGCCCGCCCTAGGTCATCCTAGGACGAAAGATTCATTAGGATTTCCAAACTAATTTACAAAGATGTTTTTTCTTTTTGTCCTTATTCCCTGTTTGCGTTCGGTTCAAAGTTCGCTTACTGTGTTAGAATTTACTGGGTGAAAGATTAGTTGAACGAACTTCTTAGACGAAATTTTATTCCGTTGATTTTCATCATCCATTGTTATTGAACGTGATTCCCGCTTTTTTGTACCATTTTTGCAACACACGGTAGTATTTATTTTCTCACAATGGCAACACTTTTTCAAATGTCAAATTACATTTGACGTTTATGTTTTTTTTACGAATGTGGGTGGATGAAGAAAATATGAATTTTCAAATGCCAATCTTCAATTTTAATCACTGTTTTTGTTGTGAATTGCTTATTGTTTTTAGCCGCCAAAATTGTACATAGTAATTAGTTTGTAGGGATCACTTGAGACAATTTTTGATAATTGAAGTTACATTTCGAAATAATTGGTATCCATCACCATCAGTCAAATATTGACTTTATGTTTCAAATATGTTTTTTAAGTAAGTAGCTATTTTTATTAAAAATTCGCTTAAAATAGGGTTTGCAATTGAATTTAGACTTTATTTTGTTATAGATAGAGTTTGTTATTCCAAATCTTGGTAATTCTCGCGAATTTTGAAATCAGATTTAAACAAAACATCTACGTTTAAAGCACACACGATCACTTCAACACGCGTTGACAGTTCGGTCGAAAAAAGACTAGTATAAAAGACTAATATTAATGTAAGCCTATAGATTCATTCTATAGGCTTACATTAATACTATTATTAACTATATTTTTAATATTTTTTCAATTTTTTAATATAATCTTAAGTATTGATTTAATTTTTTCTTATTATTCCGTTTGCACATACACACAACATAAGAAATCGGAACACACATATTTTATTTATAACATAATTTGTGTATCGCTGTTGGTTGCTTTTTATTATTAATATGTTTTAGGTGGGAAATCATCTCACTATGACTTCTCCCGCTTTAGCGGAGCGGGAGGCCTTGTTAGACTTACAGACTTTTTTTTTTTTTCGGTGTGGAAAATCATCCAATGACAACCCCCGCTCTTGGGCGGAGCGGGAGATAGTGTCAGACTCTTACTGACTAAAAGATCCACGCCGTTCCTTCAAGCCTTCATACTGGGGCTCGAGTTCCCTTTCGGGTAACCCTGGCCCCAGTAGGCTTCAACCCGGCTGGGTCCCTACTGGCGCGCGGGAACAGTGCGCGCCGTGGACGACTTGGGCTTGGTCCGGACAGTTACCGGACGGCCGGACAGCGAGCTACCCATTGCTCACTGTCCGCAAGCCCGCGCCTACGGTGGCCGGAAATCGGGATCGGAATCCTGGCGGCGGCGGCGAGAACGCCGTTGCCTGATGCGGTCGGCCTCCTCCTTTGCGAGCATTACTGCTTCGCAGAAGTCGGTGTCCGCCTGCCACTCCTCCTCGCTCCGGACTATGGCCTCAACCAACTTTTACTGACTAAAACCCACTGCTATGTTCCTTCTTTGCCTTGTATTCCAGGACCCCGGATTTTCCTTGGGGTAAACCAGCCATACGTGCCTCGGTCGGTAACGTGCTCCACTTGCAAAACTAAGACACGTATTTAAAATTACTTAAACTATACAACGCAAGTTAAACTTATTGCGTTATATCGCCGTACTTATAAATAAACTAAAGGGCCTATTACACTGCGCTGAATATCGCGTGCGATATTCCGACTCGTACTATTTTTCATTCATAGAAAGACAGTCTAACCTAACCATAGACTAGATACGTCGAACCATAGACTAGATACGTCGAACCATAGACTGGATACGTCGAACCATAGACCAGATACGTCGAAACATAGACAAAACGAGTCCGAATTACGCGTAGTGTAATAGGTCCTTAACCAGATGGAATCAAATAAGCATCAAATTTTAAATGCGGTTTTAGTTTTGCAAGTTTGGCACATTCCTGATTGCGGCATGTATGCCTGATTTACTATAAAGAAAAGACAAAACCTAAACATGTCAAAAAAAATATCGTCAATTTTCCAAAGAACACCTAGAATCATTATAATTTGACTGGCCTGTTGGTCTAGTGGTTAGTGGCCCTAACTGCTATGCCGGAAGTCGTGGGTTCGATTCCCACCCATTGTTTGTGTGATGAGCACAATTATTTGTTCTGTGTCTATGTGTAATTTATCTACAAGGTGTAAGGGACAGCCCTCCACAAACTTTAACGGCTTGCTCAGTAGACGAAACTGAACAACCTTCCACAAAAACTTTTTTCAGGAAGCGAAAAAAAAGCCGCCTCACCATAGAAAATAATAAACTTTATTGGACAGTTTGTATGGAGTGGCTGAATTTATTTTTCATTTCCTGAAAAAAATTTTGTCGAAGGTTGTTCAGTTTCGTCTACTGAGCAAGCCCTTAAAGTTTGTGGAGGGCTGTCCCTTACACCTTGTATAGTATCTATGTATTTAGAAATATATAAGTGTGTTACCAGTTGTCTAGTGCTCATAGTACAAGCTCTGCTTAGTTTGGGACTAGATGGCGCTGTGTGATAGTTGTGGAATATTATTAATTTTAAATCCCTACAGGTTCATGCAAGCAGTATGGCCGGAAGCCTCAGAGTCCAAAGCTGGTACTCCTCGCAGCACCACGCCCGTCAGACAGGAGACGCGGAAGAAGAAGACAGAAGACAAGGAGACGGATGATAAGAAGAAAGCCAAGAAGATGAAGCTGAGCAGTGAGGGCTGGAGTCAGGAGTCGGATATTGAGGAGGAAGTTGGAAAAAGGTCTGTTCAAGAATTATTTACTACTGCTGTCCCGGCAGACGTTATCCTGCCCAAAAAAATGGCTTATCGTCAGAAAAATTATTATTATTATTTATTTATTATCAGACTACTAAGGTCCATAGATTAAATACATATTACAATCTTAAAAAATTGTAGTACATCATCGTAAGGAAACCGGCATGTCCTAGAACCAAAAATTCGAAGACATGTGACATCTACCAACCCGCACTGGATCCGCGTGATGTATTACGGCCCATTCCCTTTTCTATATAGGAGGTCCGAGTCCCAACTGTGGTGTTCCCACTGGCTGATATGCTATTATGCTATAAACGAATTATACTTTCCTTTCAGTAAAAAGATAAAATCTGAAAAGCCGAAAGTCCGCAAGAGGAAGCACTCGCCTTCGGTTTCTGATAGTGAGGACTCCGCCAAGAAGAGAAAGAAGGCTTTGAAGAAGAAGGCTAGGGTAACATCGTTGTATTCTTATGGTTTTAGATGATTAATAGATTTATTTATTACTAGCTTTTGCCCGCTGCTTCAGCCGCGTGGCATTAGGTACTTAAGGAATCGGGATGGAAGGTAGCCTATGTTCTTTTCCATGTCAAAGGCTATATGTCTGCCAAATTTCATCCAAATCCGTTCAGCTGTTTTTGCGTGATTAAGTAACAAACATCCAAACAACCACACTTTCACATTTATAATATTAGTTAGGATTTCATATTTATTCAGGATAAAATTTGGTAAAATGGTTACATAAAATCTTAGGAGTGATTACAAAGGTAAATTATATGTTATGTGTCTGTACTAGGATAAACCTGTATCACAGGCGGTAGAAGCTCTTACACTATAAAACTCTTACTGATGGTTAACTTAATGTCTCATTGTTAATTTGAATTTTCTAAATATGCAATTTAGATGAACAGTTTTTTTTATTTTATTACAGGAAAGTAAAAAGACGAAAACTAAGTTAGCCAAACGTCAACGCATAAGTAAAAAGTATTTAAAGAAGTTAAAAGAACAGCAGAAGAAGAAGAAGAAGGCGAAACGAATTTCAGAAGAAGAGAATATTGAAAAAGGTAATTTTTGTTAAACATAATACTGTATAAATAAGTGGACGGTAAAATTGAATAGTTGACAAAATGTTTTTTTTTAATATTGATTGAATAATTTTGTAATGGCCCGTGGTTAAGGCACCTGCCTCTCATACATGAGGTTACTGATTCGAATCCGGGCTAGTACTAAAGTGAGTTTTTAAAATCTTATATACTTTTCTAAGTTTATCTAAAACATTACTGACATTCCGTGCTTCGGAAAGCACGTAAAGCCGTAGGTCCCGGTTGTTATTCGTAGATCTAGACAGCCGTTACAAATACCGGCACGGATCTTGAGCGCTGGCTTGAACTTAAAATCGCGCAGACTTGAATGAGAAGTGAAGTATTGGGTCTCTTTAGTGGTATGAAGTGAGACGCGGGAGCTGGGAGTACATCTTTGTAGTTACAGTGATTGGCTCGACGATGTGTACGATGCGCAAATTGATCCTGACTATTTCGACGAGCGCTCAAGATTCGTGACGGTATTTGTACAGGTAGTCAGATGACAGAAAGTTTGACCCATCAGTCTATCTAAGGAGGTATCGTGTTCTCCAATAATTGGGTTGTGGAGGTCTGATAGGCAGACACTACATGTAAAACACGGACTAGAAATCGTGATCTGCAACTTGCCCCTCAACATTTTACACGTTACTTGGGACATGTTATCAATGGCGGAATAGCCATGTAGCAGATTATTTCATTGATTATGATAGATAGTCAATCACTTAGATTTCCCTCATTGCCGTACTTTCCACGTATCTTATCCAATCTTAAAATCCACGGGGTTATTGGTGATTGAGATAAGAATGAGAAGTATTGAATAGGCCTACACAGGGGCCTCCTGGTCGAATTTGATACAGGCCTCGCGCTGGCTTAATCTGGCACTGTATGTTATTGAACTGGTTTCGACAGCATGATCATTTTACAATTGACATAGTTTCTAAAAACACCGTTTTCCTACAGAAAACAGAAAGAAAGAAAAGAAACTGCGCAAAAAGAAACTACAAAAGAAAAAAAAGGCTCAAAAAAAGAAAAAAGCCAAAGCGAAGTCCTCAAGCAGTTCATCTTCAACATCATCATCGTCTTCTTCATCCACGAGCTCTTCCGAAACAGACTCAGAAGCAGAGAAGAGGAAGAAGAAAAAGAAGAACTCGGAAATTAAAAAGAAGAAACGGAAGAAGTCTTCTTCTGACTCTGCTCAAAGCGAAGAACTATTTGACGTAAACATACTGAACAATATAAAAACTGAAAGATTAACTGACGATGAAAAGAATCAGAGTTATGTTGATTTTTCGCCGAGGAGGCAGAAACATAGAGAAATAATAAACGTCAAAGAGTTACAAAATGATTTTGTTGGTAATAATAATATTCATATTAAACAAGAAGTAGAAGATACTGTGCAAGAAGATAAAAGAGAGAAAGTAAACTATGAGCTTGAAGAGAAAGAGTTCGCTACAGAGAAGGCACCAGACGTACCGGATGAGTATGATGAACCGGATATGCCGGAAGTACACGAGAAGGCGGAAGTACACGAGAAGCCGGATGTTACGCATCTGCCCGAAGTGTATGAGATTAAGCAGGAGGTGTCTTTTAAGGTTAGTTTGAAATTTATTAATCTAGCCTTATTTACATTGCAAAATTGTCCCCGATAGGAATTTACATGGTAACCTATGTTACTAAGGGTGAGTTGCACCATTTAACTATAACGATAACAAAGCCGTTAACAGTTGTCAAATCGTCGAATTGACCAATAGGCGGCCGTTTCACGGCTGGTTATGGTTTGGCTATCGTTATAGTTAAATGGCGCAACTCACCCTAATAGTAGTCGATCAAGATTAGCTCTATATGAGGTGTTAATTGAGTATCTATTTGAAAAAAATATATCATCATCATCATCATGTCGTCCAAAAGTGAAATAATATATATTTGCTAAAAATTAACTGCATTAATTTTCTTTTTTAATATTTTGGCACACATAACTCCGAAATGTTATCCCAACTATGATTAATTGTTTTTCTATTGTGTCTCTAATTGACACGATTTCATGCGTCAAAGTACCACATCTAACAAAAAAAAATCTTTGCTTGGTTCATTGAAAATTGCTATGAAATAATTTGTAAAGTGTACCATTTTCACTGAAATTGGTTTTATTTTGCTAGCTTTAAAATTAACAAAGATATTGGAAAAGGTCGACTCCGGACACAATTTTTCAAATAGCTGAATCTAAGATATACATAGAGCTAATACCTACTCAAGCTACTATTATTAGTATTCTCTACAATATAACATATGTTACCATATAGATTCCTATCAAGGGTAGTTTTGCAATGAAATTACAGACTTTGAAAATTATACCTTTGATTGTTTTTGTGTGTTTTGTTGTTGTGAATAATATAATTGTACTCTTTAATGTGAGGTGGAATTTGGAGCTGCCGAATTGGAAGCCATCGCAGACATCTTTGGTTGCACACGGTTTGACAGCTCTAAAAACTACTGTTCTTGTTATATGTGTTAGTTAAATATTGTGATACTCTGTGTGCATTTCCTGTAATATCAGAACAGCATTTCCCAGTATTTAAAGATCGTTTGCATTCTAGTACATTATGTTCCTAAAGGGTCTAGCAGGAGAAGATAGGGTAGGGTGACGACTATCAACCACTGTAAGCAAGGGTTTACGGACGGCGAGTCATGGGTAGCTCGCCGTCCGGTCGTCCGGCAATCGTCCGAACCGAACCCATTTCGTGGACGGCGCGTAGTCTTCCACGCGTAGCCCAAAGAGATGTCATGAAAATCGTAGGGGACCAGTAGGGTACTGGGGCCATGGGTTGTCTGAAAGGGAATCCCGGGGTCCTGGAACGTAAAGGAGAAACATAGGAGTGGGTTTTAGTCGATAAAAGTCTGACACGACCTCTCGCTCCGTCCTGGGGCGGGAAAAGTCACAGGACAATTTCCCACTTAAAAAACTTTTGGTTCGTCAAAAAACATTCTGCTAGACCCTTTTGACAAGTTTTCGACATTGATTGTTGCCGAGATGAGTTTGCGATATGAATTTAAACGATTTTTAAATACGAGAATTGGTCCTCTGTTTTTTTTCCTTTATAATTTCTGAAAGTATTTTCCAGATTATTTGTTTTACATTCGGATCCTTAGACATTTTGAATACTGGTAATTCTAAAAAGGCAACAAAACTGTATCAACATAATCAGCTTAAACAACTTGACATAACATAATCTTTAGGAGATCCCGTTACCCGTTACGGCTCAGACAGACCAACACAGAGACACTGAACAGACTGCAGCTCACAAAATACCAGAAAACACAACACTCCCGACAGTGGTAGATAAAGTACGTATTCATAAAATTCTGCATGGGGTTTATTTAGGGCTCCCATACAAAATTGCGATGCGATGCGATACGGCGCCTCATCGCAGGAACCTGCGATTTTTGTTCAGAGGTTCTACGACGAGCTTTTAACGCGATCTATTTCACGACCTAAATTGAACTGTTAAAAGGATTCAGTTACATAACGTGTAGTTTTTGATATCCCATAACTCGAGGTTTATATTCTATAAAGAAAATTAATAGTAAAAGTCCTATGTGGTCCCAAAATGCATGGTTTCGAAGATATCATCAATCATAGTTAATTTAAGTCAAAAATTGTTTTATCGAATTATTTTGTATGGAAAATGAAAACAAAAAAAATGATAATTATACCATGGTACAATTTTTTTTTCTTATAATAATGTATCTTTAATGTCTGTAAATAAATTGTAAAATAAATAAATAATAATTGGAAAATAAGTCATATGGCAGTTACTTAGATATGGTCTCATTTATACCCTAGAGTTATCGGATATAAAAAAATACGTTTTATATGGTGTAAAATTTCAATCGCACGCTTGAAATTTTAATACGTCATAGTACGCCCCTGGTGACCATACAATGTGCGATGCGAATCAATTCGCAAGTTCTTGCGATGTGTCGTGGGAGCTCGCAGATTGACGGGCGACATTGCAATTTTGTATTTGGGACTTAAATTAAGTGGCTTCTATCAAAAACTAATAACCTAGCTCACATACTAACAGTTTTTCATACAGATTTTCAAAATTATTGGTGGGTTCATTTTCAAGGTCCATGCTTCAAGGTTGGGTTGCCAGGTCTTGAAACCGGAAAGCCGGACAGACTATGCTATTTAGGACATTTGTTCAAAAAGGCCGACATTTTTTTTAAGTCCGACACGACTTTTTAATAACAATAAAATTCATAAAATATTTTGTAATATTGAAAAAAAAAAAAATTAAGATCTATAATTGCTAGACTAATAGCATGTGAGACAAGGTAAAACAGAACTTAAATGTCAATTCTAAACAAAATGGTCAAATTTAAAAAGCCCAACAAAAAACCGGACGGGCCGGACTCCGCCTAATTTGGCCGGACGAAACTAAATAGCCTGACCGTATCCAGCTTTATCCAGACGCCTGGCAACACTACTTAAAGCGTTCATGTTCATTTGTTCATAGGCTTTAATATACTTCAACAAACTTCTGTTTTACATAAAAGTTAGCTGACATCATTGGGTAGTTGACTTTTTTATTTTTATTACTAATAGGCTCTCGCTAGACCACTATCTCGCCTGATGGTAAGGGCCCTTTTCCTGTCACGCGTTTTTTAACCCGCACGCGGTTCTCGTCCGCATGCGGGTGATAGCATGCTCCGGGTCACACGCGAACAAAGATTTCGTTTGCTGCTGCAATGTTGTGCGTGTCGCCAGTGGGTAAACTTGTTTGCGATATATGCGGACTATGAGCATGCGTGCAACCCGCTTCACAGTAAAAACAACACTAAATGCAGAAAATTACCGCCCGCATCCGGATAGCGCGTACGCGGGCTGCACGCCCGCAGCCAATCCGCGTTCTGCGCGCGTGCTAGCCGTATGATAGGAAAAACATGTATCAAATGACAGGATGCGGGCAGTCCGCATGCGGACGAGAACCGCATGCGGGCTAAAAAACGCGTGACAGGAAAAGGGCCCTAAGCGATGATGTAGTCGACAATGGTCCACGCTTGTCTAGAAGTAACCTATTCACTCTTGACTTAACACCTTTAGGTTGTAGCCATCAGTAGCATGATTCACGTAAAATCAAACAAGCCAAATATCGTTGAAGTTTTATAGTCGTTCGATCGAAGTCCTATCCAAAAGCGGTAATCACGATCTATCAACTTATTTCCAGTTACATTACTATGTGTTCTACCAGGATAATGTAATACTGATTTTCTTTTAAATCGACGAATTTCAAACGCCTTAAAAATCGGTGTCCTTCAAACTCGATTGATGGATGTGAATACGGAAATGGTCTAAACGACTAAATCGCTACGATATCGTTACGGTTTTCATTACGTGAATCGGGCTACTGAACTTTAGATTATTTCTATCAAAAAATAAGTTTACAGTCCATGATGGACGTGAAAAACATTGTATTTGGATAACTTGCTTACTCAAGTCATACATTAACTTCTTAGGAACCGACTCCTGAGCCTAGCCCCTTGATAGAGCAGGTCGACACTAACAAACCAGAAACTGAATCTCCTCCTTTAAATAAAGTACGTATTTTCATTAATAATACAGTTGACCTACGGTAATCCGACAAATGTTTTGCAAGACTTTGTTAAGGTAGAACACACTGCACACACGTGTGACACACACGCCGATCTTTGCGCTTTGGTCTCCTTACATTTTATATGGTAACTAGACTTGTAGAGCTACACTAGAACCACGCCACGCGACGTCGGTTTCACAAATCAAGTGTGTTACACGTGAGCGTCGGTGTAATATAGTTCTAGCTTCAGATTATTGAATCTCTCGGACTATTGAGTATTGCCACCGACTCCTTGTACTTAAGAAATTTTTTGAAAAGGTGTTCCTTGTAATTCGTCAAATTGCAGACATACTTACAAGAATCGAATCCCTATACCCCGTTAAATTTTGATCTTCCCCGTTTAATAATGACCTGTAGGTAGTAGTCGGCGTTGCGTACTAATTACCTACAGGTCATTGAACTCGCTCAGCTGACGTTTTCTTAAAGAAATTAATTTCGTACATGCGTAAATTAATACGAGTTTTTTTAAAAAAAGGTACTTTATTTTTTAATTTTATCTTTACAAATCGATAGGGTTTCATGTACCGGATCGACCCTCCACGGGATTAAAACGATCAAAATTTAACGGTGTATTTGTACTAATGATAGGTATTGACGCACTTGTAGTAATATAACTAATCGTATTGGTGTCAATTAACCTTTTAACTGTCTACTTCGGTTATATTCGACAATTCACTTGCGTTTATTGCGCCAGGGTCGCAAAGCCACGACCAAATACTCCATCTCATCAGTTTTTCTGTCACCTATGGGAATTGAAGAGTTAAACGAGATGGAATATCCAGTCGCAAACAACCCTGGCGAATAGGACATAAGAACACTCGTTTGACCAATCTGACGCAGGTGGTTATAAAGTGTTAATAGACTTGTGAATAGACAGAGGCCGGATTACCGAGGGTCAATTGTATTCCTTATTACATTATTGGTTGGACTTTTAATGCATGGAATTGTATTAACACGATTTATGCTTGTGCGCATGGACTGATGCTTATGCGTATGGTTTTAAGGTGAAATCTGCTGTCTCGAACGTAGCCATTTTATCGTTAGATAAACACAAAGTCAAAAATATCTTTACTAACAACGGATACTAACTATAGTGCTTGACTGCGATCCCACCTGATGGTAAGCTGTGATGCAATCTTTGGTGGTGAGATGCACTAGTTTATTAGGAGCCTAGGTATTCACTTTGGCCTTGAAGACGTCTAAATTATAATCGGAAGGTCAGCAGTTAGTTTAGGTATTATTGGTGAATTTGGTGGATTTTGAGACAGTAATTTAGCGGAGTATATTTAACAGAGAATTAAACAGAGAACAGAGAATTAAACAGTAATTAAACAGATTCTTCAGAAACAGAGAACAGAAAGAAACAGAGAATTAAACAGTATTTAACAGAGAGTTAGCGGATGTATTGAAAAGAAGACGGATAAATGTAGCATGTTTGCAGGAGACTAAATGGAGAGGAACAAAAGCGAGAGAAATCGGTGAGGGATATAAGTTTTATTATTGTGGAAGTGATGGAAAAAGAAATGGCGTAGGAATAGTGCTAGATAGTAAATTGAAAGAAAGCGTGATGGAAGTTCAAAGGATTAGTGATAGATTTATAGTTGTGAAAGTTATGTTAGAGAATGTGATGCTGAATGTAGTTAGTGTGTATGCACCACAAGTAGGATGTGATGAAATAGTGAAAGAGAAGTTTTGGGAGGATTTTGATACTGCCTTAATGACCATCCCTGTACATGAGGAATTGATAGTTGGAGGTGATTTTAATGGACATGTGGGAAGAATTAAAGGTATTTATGAAAGAGTACATGGAGGATGGGGTTTCGGAAGTCCGAATAATGAGGGAGAGACGCTGCTGCAATCTGCTACCGCCTTTGACTTAGCAGTAGCCAACACTTGGTTTAAAAAAAGTGAGGAACACCTTATCACGTACAAAAGCGGTCACCACAGGACCCAAATCGACTACTTTTTAGTTAGGCGCAACAACATAAAGCACGTCAAAGACTGCAAAGTGCTGCCAGGAGAAGATCTAGTATCACAGCACCGACTCCTGGTTATGGAATCGCTAGTCGAAATAAAACGTAACAAAGGCAAAGAGCGTCCTCCCCCCAAAATAAAGTGGCATATGTTAGAGAAGAACGATTGTGCGAAAAAGTTCAGAGAGCGAGTGGTGGACAAAATGATAGAGATAGGTGACATGAATGATCGAAGTATAAATGAAAGCTGGAATGAGATGGCAGAGTGTATTAGACATGCAGCGAAAGATATTTTGGGAGAAACGAGAGGAAAAGGCACAATAGATAGGGATACATGGTGGTGGTCGATAGAAATTCAGAATGTGTTGAAAGAGAAGAAAAGAAAATTCAAGGAATGGCAGCGTGTAGAAGCGGGAAATGTTAGTCTGAAAGCTGAGAAAAAGAGTGAGTATGATATTTTGAAGAAGAAAGCTAAGAAAGCCGTGGCATTAGCAAAAGCAAAAGCCCAGGACAAACTGTACGACACACTAGACAGTCCTGTAGGCCAAAAAGAGCTGTATCGGCTTGCTAAAAGAAGAGAGAGAATGACGAGGGATGTTTGTCAGGTAAGATGTGTAAAGAATGAAGCTGGAATGGTCCTATCAGACGATGAAAAAATCAAAGAGAGGTGGAAGGACTATTTTGAAAGACTAATGAATGAGGAAAATCATTGGAATGGAAATTTAGAGAGTAAACCAGTGAATGTAGGGTTAGTGAGAATGGTTAGTATGGATGAAGTCAGAATAGCAGTGAATGGAATGAAAAATGGTAAAGCCATTGGTCCAGATGGAATACCAGTTGAAGTGTGGAAGTTATTGCGAGTGGATGGTTGGACGTGGTTAGCTTTGTTCTTCAATAAGTTGTTGCAGGAAGAAGCCATACCTGATGATTGGTGCAGCAGTTTCTTGGTGCCCATCTTTAAAAACAAAGGTGATGTGCTTGAGTGCAACAATTATAGAGGAATAAAGCTAATGTCACATACTATGAAAGCCTGGGAAAAAGTTATTGAAAGGCGTCTGAGAGAAGAGAGTGAAATTTCGCAGAACCAATTCGGTTTTATGCCGGGTCGGGGTACAACGGATGCCATTTTTGCTATACGCCAGCTGTGCGAGAAATACAGAAGTGCGCATAAAAACTTGCACATGGTATTCGTTGACCTCGAAAAGGCATACGACCGAGTACCTCGTGAGGTTCTGTGGTGGGCCCTTAAGAAGAAAGGTGTGCCTGGGAAGTATGTGCAGTTGATCCGAGCGATGTATAGTCGATGTAATACCCAAGTCCGGTCTACAGTTGGCACCACTGGCAGCTTCAATGTGGCTGTCGGCTTACATCAAGGGTCGGCTCTCAGCCCTTACCTCTTCCTGATGATAATGGACGCTCTGACGTCGGACATTCAGGAAGAGGCTCCCTGGTGTATGTTGTTTGCCGATGACATTGTGCTGGTTGCCGAGAGTGGCCTAGAGGTCCAGAACAGATTGGAGGTGTGGTGGCACAGACTGGAGAGTGTTGGCCTGAAATTGAGTAGAACCAAAACGGAGTACTTGTTCTGCGATTTCGGCGGTGTCTCCAATCCAGTGCCTTTAGCTCTCGCCGAAACGCCCATACCGATCTGTTCCGACTTTCGGTACCTCGGGTCGCTCGTCCAAGGGGATGGTGAGGTGGACCGGGACGTAACACGTCGGATCAACGCAGGATGGATGAAATGGCGACAGGTCACGGGAACCGCTTGTGACCCACGAATGCCCCTCAAGTTGAAGGGTAAAATCTACAAGTCCGTGATAAGGCCTGTCATACTGTATGGATCAGAATGTTGGGCTGTGAAAAAGACGGATGAAAAAAGATTGCATGTAGCGGAAATGAGAATGTTAAGATGGATGTGTGGTGTGACGAGAATGGATAAAGTGAGAAATGAGTATATTAGGGGAAGTTTAAAAGTGGCGCCAGTGACTGAAAAGTTGAAAGGGAATCGTTTGTCTTGGTATGGTCATGTGAAAAGGAGGGATGAAACGCATGTTGCTAAAAAAGTTATGAGTTTACATGTGGATGGATGGAGGGGAAGAGGGAGGCCAAAGAAAAGATGGATGGACTGTGTGAGAAGCGATATGAAAGAAAAGGGAGTTAGTGATAGCGTGACGAGTGACAGGATAGAATGGAAGAAAAAAACGTGTTGCGCCGACCCCAAATAAAACGGGACTAGGGCAGGAAGATGATGAATTTGACTAAGTTCAGTAAAGTGGAATGGTCATTATGTAATATACAAGGTGCAGTTTTAAAACTGCACAATATTTCAGGAGGTTGTAATAAAACTCATAAATAATCATGTAAAAAAACGATACCTGGTCAATAATCAGTAATACTTGTTATTTAATTTTTTAATTATACTAAACTAAATCGATTGATCGATGGCCGCGGGGACGTGGCTAGGGTGTGGCGTGCGGGATGATGATTGGATGATACATTATTTATGAAACTATCGTTGCGAGTTAGTGTGTGTGAAAACGCCCTTTATTGTTCCGTGTTTGTGTGTGTGAAAAAAAGCGCGGTTATAAAAAAAAAAAAAATTACCTACTTATTTTATTATTGATTCGGATCGAGAATCACTAACATAATTACCTCCTGAAATATTTTGCAGCTTCAAAACGACACCTTGTATATATATATATATTTATTCACATAATTTATGTTGTACACTGACAGCCCCAAATGTTTTCCTTTCGTTCAGTCCATCCAAAGGTTGTCTGGTAGAAATTGCCTTGTGCAATAAGACCGCCTATTGTACACATAATCTTTTGCTAAAAGCTAAGGTGTGTAATAAAGTTATAAATAAATAATGGGTGATTTAAGCAAATACCATTTTCGTGACTTAATGAGATTCCCATACACTAAAAATAAAGTAAGCTAAAAATGTTGAGTTTAGCGCCATCTGTCGAGAATATGAAAATAGGTTTGATATGAGAAAAAGAAAATGAATGTTAATTTAATTGCACGAATTAATAACTAATATCTTTTCTATAGGGTGACTGGTAATTAGTGACCGATACTTAAACACGTCATTGTACTCATGATTACAAACAAGTTTCCCAACCAATATTTTTTTACTCATTCATTTTATCGCAATAATAAAGCGCAGCTAACAGTTCATCGGTCGCAGGTGCGCGCGCGGACTTCAAACAGCTGTTTTGTTATTGTGAAAAGAAAGAAAGAAAGAAAAACTTTTTATCTGCCGGAAAAGGCGCAAACTTAAGGCGTATAGTCCCTTGAACCATCTGACCGAAATTATGTGAACGCAACTCTCGCACTCGCCTAGGCGGCGGTACGCAAATCTGTGCATTTATTTGCGGCCAGCAGCGCCCGGAAAGCGCTTTAAATCCATTTTCTCTGCGAGATATTGATTGATTTACATAAATGCAATGTTCACTTTGAAGGATATTTAACCACCAATTTTTATGTGTAAAAATGTTTCTAAAGGTCCAAGCCGTTTCGAAGGAGTAGGGAAAAGTTGCGAAATTGCTAAATATTTTTTTTGACAAAAGTATTAATTGCACGAAAAAATCAAATGTTGATATTATTGTTCATGAATCTATAATAAACATATATTTTTTTCAAAACAATTGACCTAGCCGTTACGGAGGAGTAGGCCTCAGAAAATCACTGTTTTATGGCACTTTTCGGGCGCTTGGCCCTTAAGACTAACATATTACGAGTAGAAACATTTTCCATGAAAAAAAATAATGAGTATACTAAAAAAGTTTCTTTGGGAAAGTTGTTTGTAATTTTAAGTATCGGTCACTAATTACCAGTCACCCTATATAATGTTAAAGAAAACAGCCAGATATTTTTAGTTGCAATAAGATTTTTTAGTCTGGCTCTCGGCTTAGTTGTAGAGAGTTTGCCTCGTTACAATAATGCATGTTTTGATTGCCAATACTATTCTGATTTTTTTTTAGGATGCTTGTACTAAAATAATCAGAGTAATGATACTTGTATATAATTTTAAATAATGTCATCATACTTTAGACGATCATGATCATGATGATCACGTTAAGGGTCTAAACAGACGGACCGCATTTCAACTGCAATCCAACTGCAAATTGCAGTTTGAATGCAGTTGACACGACTGCAATAGAACTGCAAGCCAAACGATCGGTCCGATTGCAGTCGTGTGAATCCGATCCGACACCGACTGCATCCGAACTGCACCATGCGCGGGAGGGCGGAGCGTGTGAGCGGGGGGGTTTGCAGTCGTGTTTGCACTTCTATTGCAGTCGTGTCAACTGCACTTAAACTGCAATTTGCAGTTGGATTGCAGTTGAAATGCAGTCCGTCTGTTTAGACCCTAAGATATGCGGTGCATGATGAGTGATCCAATGTCTGAGTAATCCTATATATTGTTACGCCATTAAACGTGAACCCGCCATATCTCCGAGAATATAAAGAGTAGCACGTAATAATTAAAACGCATTGCTGTTCGAAAGGTCTAGAATGGTTGTGCGTACCCAGACTTGGAAAAATCTCGAAACATCCACAAAGTACTTACAAGTAGTAGTTAGGTATTTATAGGAAATGGTACTCTCCGACGTTAACAATAGAGTCGAAATTCGCATGAAAGTGACTCTTATTACCACGAGTAATAAAAATAATTTATGACTTCGAGAAGCGATTCAATTGTTCTGGAATTCTGGATCGTTCGTGGGAAGTCGGTATCTAGAATTTTCTTGGCTCCGCATATAAATACGAGCCCCCGGCCGGAAGCGAGTCAGTTGTTGTGATTTCGACTGCGATCAAGAGCGAACTACCCTAGTACTTGAAGTGATTTTATCTAACGACCTAAGCGATAGTGTAACGGTACTCTAGTGTTAATTGCGATTCGGATTATTGTTGACTGGAATATTTTGTTATTGTTTGGGGTGAATAAAGTTGTCTCTTAGTAAATCGGCATTTGATTACCCACGTACGTAACAATATACTACTGTCACTTGAACACTGTACAATCATGTTGTATAAAAGATCCATAGGATTACTAAGTCATTGGTGTAAACAGCCTATAGAATACGTACAACGTTGCAGCATGTGGTATGCGGTGCCTGACACATAACCGTATGAAAAACATCAAGAATAGTTTTAAGTTCCATAGCAGTTTGGGTCAGCGGTGAGGAAGATTATGTGTTCGTAAACGCATACCACAGCGTTGTGCCTTTCGATCATGAGACTAGGGACGTTCTTCTTTTCTACCGACAATCGATCAGTACAAGAAAGTGTGATGGAAGCATATTTCTTTCACTGTCACGCAAACTTAAAATAATAAACTCAGAGAATTAAAAAACTTGAACATTGCAAGCGTCGGATATCGTTATCAGCGATTGTCGATAGAAAAGAAGAGAAAGAAAGAAAGAAAGCTTTAGAAAACTGTGTGGGAGGAGTGTAGAGATCCATCAGGACACTTCCAGTGAATCACTCTCAGCTCGGCTTTCACATGACGTCATCACGCCCTCCCGCACCGTAGCTACCTCGTGGATCATCTCAATTAAACGGCAGAACTATAACAAAATAAATAATCCACAGGAACCTCAAGAAACCCATATCCCCCCACCCCAACTAGCCCCCTTACCTGAAGAATCAAACCTATCCCAATGTTCCTCCCAAGAGTCTACCACCAGTAAGGATCCATATGAAAAAGACGACAGCCACCTTCGACCCTCGTCGCAGAACTCCAACTATAGTTTCAATGACGTGATCAGCGCGAGCCAGCATTACCAAAAGGATGAAGAGGATAAGTTTCAGGAATATGAGCAGGGGAATTATGAGATGTATGAGCAGCTGGCTATGGCGTATCAGAGCGATGTGGCTAAGCAGGTTAGTGAGATTTTTTAAGTTTTTACCTATTTTTAGAGGTATAAACAGAAGATAATTTGTAATGTTTAAAATTTAATAATAATAATGGGTTTTTCTTCTTTTCCAATTCATATCTTCTTTTTTGTTTTTTCTAGTCCACTCTGCCGACACCATCAAGCGATGTAGACCCATTCTTCGCGTCACAAGTTTCCCAGAAGATAGAAACCGTGGTACGACTGCGGTCGAGAGGCGAGATCAAATGTGACTGGCGAGCGGGAGACGAGCCCAGCACCCCGGTGCCCGGCAACCATCGTCCTTCCAGATGGGGTAATATATCTAACCTTTTGTTTATGTACCACTCGGGCACCACTACTCATGCAACTAAAATGCCAAATGTAATAATATCTTACAATATAAGTTTATATGTCTTATAGTAAGATTTAAAAGTAGAACTAAAGTTAAGTTTTAACTTAGGTTAAATATAAAACAAAATTACACCGCACTGAGTTTATTATTTAGCCAAATGTAAATAGGTGTATAAACTGTATAAAAAAGTAGTGTATACAAAAAATATTATAAGATCTTTTGATATGAAAAAAGTTTGTGTGGGGGTGCAAAGTTATCTAAATAAAATGTCCTAAGTTGTATTTTGGAATGTAAATTGAATTTAATAAATTCGCATGAAGCCACCAATTAAAATTTCATTCAAAAGTCGGTAACTCTATTATTCATCCTTTCATACATCACCTATTATAGACTCTCCAAACAAAAATATTAAAAACAAGTCAACATTTGGAAACCAAATTAAAATTTAATAATATCTTTAATATGATAACGACCAGTTGAACCTTTATTGAGGTCTTTTAAAACGTAGACGTTATCAGAAACTTTTTCTATAATTTTACACTTAATAAACTTGGAGCAAGTTTAGCCGAAAAATAACTAGGTGCATGAGACTGAACAAAACTTCTTCTCCACACAACATCACCCACATCAAAAGAAATGACTTTTCGACCCTTATTATAATAGCGAGCATTACGCTGAGAATTCAGGGAATCAGCATAGTGACTTCTATTGGAAACTTCCAGTTCACTCAGGTTTTCAATAGAATTACTTAAACGATGGTGGCCGAGTGGTAACCACCCCGACTTACGAGTTGTAGGTCGCGTGTTCAAACCCAGCCAGGCGCATTACTTTGTGTATTTTATTTCATCACTAGTGCTCTCAGAACGGTGAAGGAAAACATCGTGAGGAAACCGGCAAACATTCGAAGACATGTGACATTCACCAACCCGCACTGGGCCCGCGTGGTGGATTAAGGCCCATTCCCTTTCCTAGAGAGGAGGCCTGAGTCCCAGCAGTGGGAACATTATAAAGGCCGACTATGCTATGCTATTAAGTAGGATGCTACAGCCGCTACAGGGTAGCCCGCGAACCGTAGCGGCCCAGCAGGGCCGAAAGCTACTAGGGCTATATGGCATAGGTCGGATTCTGAAGGGGAATCCGTGGTCCTAGAACGCAAAAGGCAACTGAAGGAAACAGGAGTGGTTTTAGTCAATAAAAGTCTGACATGACTCTTTGTCCACCCTAGAGTGGGAAAGTCATTAAATGATTTCTCACCTAAAAAAAATGTGATGCTGCAGCACGTGTTTGAATTTTTGGCTACCGTATGATGTCTTCGGGCACCGTTTTTTAACGCAAAACTATGCTTATTTCAAATTTGAAACGAAACGTTACAAAAATGCGTCGCCGTATTAAAATTACTTGATTCCCTATTTGATCTGATGATCTCCAACTTTTGTCCATCATTCATCATCATTTTTATAGTCTATTCATGATTAACTGTTTCTTCACATTTCCGTTTCACTCCAGGTCTGAAGCCAGGCGAAGTGAACATAGTGCTGACAGGAGGTGACGACTACTCGGTGCGCGCTGAGGAGGAACCGGTGTACCAGATACAGACCATCGCTAATAGGAGTGAGAATAACAGCTCGGGGTATGTCCTTGTGCCTTTTTATTTAGTATTAGTAAATAATATAATAATAATAATAATAAATAATAAATCGTTTATTTATAACATAGGGCTCACTTAACAGTAAAGTTGATTAAATACTATAAAGAACACAGTTGCTTATTTGCCTGAATTAGGGTGAACCTGTGCTTCAGGCTAGACAGTGCTTAAATACAAAGAAAATAAATTAACACTAAATATGACTAATATAAGAGCTAACTAAATCTACAGATATTGAGAGATACGGCGTGTTTTATTTACAAACCGTAAGTAGGTCTTCAGTAAAAGGTCCCATAATAAAGAGGTAAAGCTTGTTTTTTTGTTTGTAGGAGGTAATCTCTGGAAGTACTGGTCCAATTGCTAAAATTGTTCACCGATAGAAAGCTGCTTTATTCCTGAGTGACATAGGCTATATTTTATGTACCCGGGCAAAGTCGCGCGCAAAAGCTAGTTTAGTATATACGAGTTACATAAAGAAACATAACAAAGAAAAACTCTTTTTTATTTATTTTTTTTTTCTTTTTTTTTTTATTTTTTTTTTTTTTTTTTTTCTTTTTTATTTTCTTTTTTATTTTTTTTTCTTTCGCTTTTTGGTTGCGCCTAGCACCATTTTTCTCTGCATTGCCCAAAGGTAGGCTGATAGAAAATGCCTAACAGCCCGTTCACGACTTTGTCGATGTGAGCGGTAACTAAGCGCGGGGCGGTGAGCGGTAGATCAAAATTATGTAAATGTTTGAAGCACGCCACGAGACGCCGCTCATAGTGGCATTCGTCATGAACCTGGCTAATATACAAGGTGTAAGGGACAGCTCTCCACAAGACTTTAAGGGCTTGCTCAGCAGACAAAACTGAACAACCTTCCACAAAAATTTTATCTAAAAATCTTCTTTATCTAGAAACCAAAAAAAAAAAAACAGCCTCACCATAAAAAAATTAAACCTGATTGGACAGTTTTTGGAGCCCATGCATGCCCTTAAAGTTTGTGGAAGGCTGTCCATTACACCCTTAAGTAAAAGTCAGTGTGATATCTGTTGTTGTAAATTATTTCTATGGTAAGTAATTTTCATTGCCACGTGCCACTACTGGCACGCGTGCCATAGGTTCGCCATGAACTATACTATTCGTCATGATCCCAGCTATTCTATATATTTTTTCAAATCCGACTGCTAGTTCAAACAAGAGAAGCTTCTAGCCCTTGTCCCATTTTATTTGGGGTTGGTGCAACGTTTTTTTCTTCCATTCTGTCTTGTCACTCGTCACGCTATCACTAACTCCGTTTTCTTTCATATCATTTCTCACACAATCCATCCATCTTTTCTTTGGCCTCCCTCTCCCTCTCCATCCATCCACATGTAAATTCATAACTCTTTTAGCAACATGCTTCTCATCTCTCCTCTTTACATGACCATAACAAGACAAACGATTTTTTTTCAACCTTTCAGTCACTGGCGCCACTTTCAAACTTCCCCTAATATACTCATTTCTCACTTTATCCATTCTCGTCACACCACACATCCATCTTAACATTCTCATCTCAGCTACAAGAGAAGCAAGAGCCTTTAATCATCTTTCAGCACACATAAACGTCACAAAATTGTCTTTCAGAAGTTACGATGAAGCGTACGAAGACATGTACGGCGCGTCGGACCGGCTGCAGTACGGCGACTGTTTCAACACGGACATCGAACCCGCTATCACTGAGCAGAACGGCGAGCAGACACACAATAGCTCGCTGGACGATAGGATCAACCAAGCGTTGAGGATCACTGGTAAGTTCGAAAGCAAAGCACTGGAAGGCAGAGGGCAACTGAAGGGACACAGGTGAGTTTTGGTTAGTAAGTCTAACACTCTCTCTCGCTCCACCCAGAGCGGGAGAAGTCATTGATGGATCCCAGTTAAAATAAGGTATGTGGGACTTTACACTACTGTTCTACATACCTGGAAATGCACACACATCAGTCATGTTCACGTCAAGTCCCCGTCACGTCAAAAATATAGTTGAGAAGATTTCGTAGGCCAAAGTTAGTCACGTCGTAACGATGCGTATTTAAGGCCCATGTCTCATTGGGACGCCTTGGCGGTTTTGCCAGTTCGCACAGCTAAGAGAAAGCACGCAGTTTTATGGTGTGTACCAAACCTGGCTACTATTAGTCATGTAGCCAACCATACATTTTTTTGGTGTCATGGCTTGGTTACACCGCCATGGCGTATTAGTCTAAGATCCGATTAAGAACGACCCTCACCGGTCTGTTTAACGGATGAAACGTATTTTATGATAAATAATATAACGCGGGTGGGTTGCCTAAGAAATTCCTGGCCAGACTATTATTAATTATAAATTGAAAATTACCTTTTTTTTTAGAAAAATGCACAAACGTTATTCATACCAGATTTTTATGCAGACAACACTATAACGTCGTATTCGTAATGAAACTGCGTTTATGTTGATATAGAATTTGTTGTATAGAGTGCGTCTACTGAAAGCGTAACCTGGAGTTTTTTTTTTAAATTAAATTGGCAACATTGTTTTGCATAAAAAATCACGTCAAAGTCTATGGTTGCAATTGTCAGTTTTTGGAAACAGATATTATTTTTCAAGAATAATTGCTTAATTATGGGAAAAACAATAAACAGTAACGTGCAAAAACTGCTACACACTATGGTTAATAAATTCAAACAAAAACAAGAAGAGAAAGAAGGTGTTTTCAATGAAAACCAACAATGTTTATATACGATTTCTGAATTTTAAGTTAGTATGACGTTATAATCTTGATCCTTGTCGACTAATATTATTAGATAGTTATATTTAGGATATAATTATATTTTTTTTTCTTATATTTTTAGATAATCTGACATATTATAATCAAATACACATGCTAGTGAGTGGTAGAATGCGTTCAAAAGCAGTTGAGATGTAATGAAAGATTTGCCTCACTCTGTCTGGTAGTGCATCAAGATCTTCAACTGAAGTTAAAATCGCGAAAGTGAAGGAAATAGTGACTGAAATCTTAGTTCAAGTTTGAGGGAGATAGCTGCTGAACTTTTTGTGTCTCACGAGTCGATCCGTATCATTTGAAACAATCACTGGAGTATAAAACATGTTCCCTTGACTAATCCCAAAAGATTAGAATTTTCTTTAAAAAAACGCTGCTAAAACGAATCGATTCCAACCCAATAATCTTGAAACACATTATTAGTGTTGGCAAGACGTGATGAAGTTGAAATCATGATGACTATTTTATTTGACTATCGCGGTGTTGTGCACTTGGTATTCTTGTCAGAAGGCCAAATGATAAATAAAGAATATTATTTGAATATTATATAGCGACATTTGAGAGATCAGATAAAATAAAATAATTTGGAATAATAACTAACATTTTGTGTGTTATTGACCTTTACCATACACCTACCAAATAATTAAGTCTACACACATGTTTTTGACTAGGATTTAAGTTCTTATACAACTATTATACAATTGTCATAAATACAAAAAATACTCTAGTATCAAAACTTTTTTCTCCATCTATTTCAATACCACATTCAAAATTTTTGGTTGTAACCTCTTTTTCTCAGGTCACGCTTTCATTAGACGGACTCTATCAAAATAAACACACTCGTTTATACCTGGCACCTATAGTTATGCCAAGAAACAAATAAGCAACCCAACATTTTTATGTTCTAAAGGCTCTTTCGGTTAGTATTAAATTTATTCGTTAAACACACCGGTGCATTTTTCAAAAAAAAAAAAAAAATGTTTGGCCACGACTTTCTCAGGCAACCCACCCGCGTTCTTTAATATACTAAATTTATCATAAAATACGTTTCATCCATTAAACAAACCGGTGAAGGTCGTTCTTAACCGTATCCTCTACTATATACAATCAGTGACCGATCGGTGAAGGCTACCTCCATTGATAAGGGAGGATCCTCACGTTGTTTGTCAGTCTGTATGTTGTACATTCTAATCGCGCGGAAAACTGATACCGCAATGCAATATTTTAAATTTTAGTTCCTATGTAGCGAAACAGTTGTCGCTACGTACGTGCTTAATGTTCCTTTCAGTGGGAGAAATTAGCAACAAGGTATTGTAACATCATCCTTGTGATTTGAAATAAGACCTCTTTCAATCACAAGTATGACTAAATTGCCAGGCCGTCTATAAAAAAAATGTTTAGATTTTTTCTCGACTTGACGTCTCGTAGTCAAAATTTTTATAGGTTATATTGATGTTTTGTAAAACTTTTCCTATGTTTATTTGATCATAGTACCTAGTTGTATATTTTGCGCTTTCATTTAAAGTTAGTGAATTTAAGTTTTAAATGGTGCTGACAAAGATAAAATACGTACATTTGTTCACAGTTCTCGGTGATGTCGCTAAAGATAGCGATGAGGTAGACGGCGATAAAGATGGACCCGAGAAGGGGATATTAGTAATGTGAGTATTAAATCTAGCATTTATGTATAAGAGACTTTCCTCTTTTTTAATGATTTATCGATCAATAAAAAAAAATATGACGGAAGCGTATTTCGTCTCAGTCACGGAAATATATATAAAAAAAACTGAAATTTTTATTACTCCACTAGCTTTTGCCCGCGCGGCTTCGCTCTCGCTCTTCCCTACTCCACCCTACTCTATCCTGCTCTACCCTACTCTACCCTACTCTATACTACTCTACACTACTCTACCCTACCAAACTTCACATGAACCATCTTCTAAATAATATAATATATATAATATAATATTCCACAACTATCACACAACGCCGTCTAGTCTCAAGCTAAGCAGAGCTTGTGTTATGAGTACTAGACAACTGATAAACTTACTTATATATTTCTAAATACATACATATTATAGATAAATTACACCCAGACACAGAACAAATGATCGTGCTCATCACACAAACATTTGTCCTGGATGGGAATCGAACCCACGACCTCTGGCATAGCAGCCAGGGCTACTAACCACTAGACCAACAGGCCAGTCAATAGTCTGGCCTGTAAATAGTCCGAACAAAGCCTAAACATTTGGTTTGGATAGGTGAGCCCGTTCTTTAGTTATAAAATTACAACAAAAAGTGGCATTGATTTTTATATATATAAATTTAAATCCCTTGAATATGGTATGTATTTTACTAATAAACTTAAAGTAAAAAAAAAAATTTTACTTCCGTATGGTGTCCGGACGTAAAGAATAACACCATCCCATCTCTTCCCGTGGGTGTCGTAAGAGGCGACTAAGGGACATTTTGAGACCGTGCGCACTGTTAAGCACCTGAGGTCACCGCGTGGTGGCGGGTATACCACCAGCAACAGCATTCCCAAGGAGGGTTAGTGTCAGGCAGGCGGCCGACTGTAAAATATTTGCCAAATCCCTAGCAACATGATTGGAATAAATGATAGAATGCGCGATAGGGTTAGGGCGTACCCCACAGGCGACGCGCAGGGGCAGCACCCGGCTCCTGTGGGAAATGGACCAGGGTTGTTGCACCATTCCGGGCGGGGGCAACGTAAGAAGCTAGCCCGGGAAATGAGATTGAGGTATGCAAGTTGGAATGTTGGGACCATGACTGGAAGGGCGAGAGAGTTAGCGGATGTACTGAAAAGAAGACGGATAAATATAGCATGCCTGCAGGAGACTAAATGGAGAGGAACAAAAGCGAGGGAAATTGGTGAGGGTTATAAGTTTTATTATTGTGGAAGTGATGGAAAAAGAAATGGAGTAGGAATAGTGCTTGATAGTAAACTGAAAGAAAGCGTGATGGAAGTACAGAGGATTAATGATAGATTAATTGTTGTGAAAGTTATGTTAGAGAATGTGATGTTGAATGTAGTTAGTGTGTATGCACCACAAGTAGGATGTGATGAAATGGTGAAAGAGAAATTTTGGGAGGATTTTGACACTGCTTTAATGGCCATCCCTGTACATGAGGAACTGATAGTTGGAGGTGATTTTAATGGACATGTGGGAAGAATGAAAGGTATTTATGAACGGGTACATGGAGGATGGGGTTTTGGCAGTCTAAATAAGGAAGGGGAGACGTTGCTGCAATCCGCTACCGCCTTTGACCTCGCAATAGCCAATACTTGGTTTAAAAAAAGTGAGGAACACCTGATCACTTACAAAAGCGGCTACCACAAGACGCAAATTGATTACTTTTTAGTTAGGCGCAACAATATAAAGCACGTCAAAGACTGCAAGGTACTACCAGGAGAAGACCTAGTCTCACAACATCGACTCCTGGTAATGGAATTAGTTGTCAAAATAAAATACAACAAAAGCAAAGAGCGTCCTCCCCCCAAAATAAAATGGCATATGCTAGAGAAGAATGATTGTGCGAACAAGTTTAGAGAGCGAGTGGTAGACAAAATGATAGAGATTGGAGACATGAATGATCGAAGTATAAATGAAAGCTGGAATGAGTTGGCGGAGTGTATCAGGCACGCAGCGAAAGATATTTTGGGAGAGACGAGAGGAAAAGGCACAATAGATAGGGATACATGGTGGTGGTCGATAGAAATTCAGAATGTGTTGAAAGAAAAGAAAAGAAAATTCAAGGAATGGCAGCACGTAGAAGTGGAAAACGGTAGTTTGAAAGCGGAAAAAAAGAGGAAATATGACGTTTTGAAGAAAAAAGCTAAGAAAGCCGTGGCATTAGCAAAATCAATGGCCCAGGACAAACTGTACAACACACTGGACAGTCCTGCAGGCCAAAAAGAGCTGTATCGGCTAGCTAAAACAAGAGAGAGAAAGACGAGAGATGTTTGTCAGGTAAGATGTGTAAGGAATGAAGCGGGAGTGGTCCTGTCGGATGATGAAAAAAATCAAAGAGAGGTGGAAGGACTATTTTGAAAGACTGATGAATGAGGAAAATAATTGGAGTGGAATTTTAGAAAGTAAACCAGTGAATGTAGGATTAGTGAGAATGGTTAGTATGGATGAAGTCAGAGTAGCAGTAAATGGAATGAAAAATGGTAAAGCCATTGGTCCAGATGGAATACCCGTTGAAGTGTGGAAGTTATTGCGAGTAGATGGATGGACGTGGTTAGCTTTATTCTTCAATAAGTTGTTGCGGGAAGAAGCCATACCTGATGAGTGGTGCAGCAGTTCTTTGGTGCCCATTTTTAAAAACAAAGGTGATGTGCTTGAGTGCAACAATTATAGAGGAATAAAGCTAATGTCACATACTATGAAAGCCTGGGAGAAAGTTATTGAAAGGCGACTGAGAGAAGAGAGTGAAATTTCACAGAACCAATTCGGTTTTATGCCTGGTCGGGGTACGACGGATGCCATTTTTGCTATACGCCAGCTGTGCGAGAAATACAGAGGTGCGCATAAAAACTTGCACATGGTATTCGTTGACCTCGAAAAGGCATACGACCGGGTACCTCGAGAGGTTCTGTGGTGGGCCCTTAAAGAGAAAGGTGTGCCTGGGAAGTATGTGCAGTTGATTCGAGCGATGTACAGTCGATGTAGTACGCAAGTCCGGTCAACAGTGGGCACCACTGGAAATTTCAATGTGGCTGTCGGCTTACATCAGGGATCGGCTCTCAGCCCTTATCTCTTCCTGATGATAATGGACGCTCTGACGTCGGACATTCAGGAGGAGGCTCCCTGGTGTATGCTGTTTGCCGACGACATTGTGCTGGTTGCCGAGAGTGGCCTAGAGGTCCAAAACAGATTGGAGGTGTGGTGGCACAGACTGGAGAGTGTTGGCCTGAAAGTAAGTAGAACCAAAACGGAGTACTTGTTCTGCGATTTCGGCGGTCTCTCCAACCCTGTGCCTTTAGCTCTCGCCGGAACGCCCATACCAATCTGTTCCGACTTTCGGTACCTCGGGTCACTCGTCCAAGGGGATGGTGAGGTAGACCGAGACGTAACACGTCGGATCAACGCAGGATGGATGAAATGGCGACAGGTCACGGGAACAACTTGTGACCCACGCATGCCCCTCAACTTGAAGGGTAAAATTTACAAGTCCGTCATAAGACCTGTCATACTGTATGGATCAGAATGTTGGGCTGTGAAAAAGAAGGATGAAAAAAGATTGCATGTAGCGGAGATGAGAATGTTGAGATGGATGTGTGGTGTGACGAGAATGGATAAAGTGAGAAATGAGTATATTAGAGGAAGTTTGAAAGTGGCGCCAGTGACTGAAAAGTTGAAAGGTAATCGGTTGTCTTGGTATGGTCATGTGAAGCGGAGGGATGAAGCGCATATTACTAAAAGAGTTCTGAGTATACATGTAGATGGATGGAGAGGGAGAGGAAGGCCGAAAAAAAGATGGATGGATTGTGTGAGAAGTGATATGAAAGAAAAGGGAGTTAGTGATAGTTTGACGGGTGACAGGACAGAATGGAAGAAGAAAACGTGTTGCGCCGACCCCAAGTAATATGGGATAAGGGCAGGAAGAAGAAGAAACTTAAAGTAAAAAAAAAATGAGAAACTTAATTTCATTACCATATTGATTGTTGGTGTAAATAAAGAATGTTCCATGGGTTTTGCACTAATGCAAATTTATTTGTGGTGATCGCAATATGTGAGTCAGAAAATGATGCTAGTTACACATTTCAAAGCGTAGATCTCTATGGAGAAAAATGTGCAAGAAACTATTATAGTTATTGGATTAAATAATTATTATTATTATTAAAAAAATCTCAATGGACACTAAAAAATAGACGTGATATTCTAATGTTTAAAGTATTTCCAGAAAAGCGGTGCCAGAGAGTCGAGCCGCGAAACGCGTAAGCTTCGCAGACGGGTACAAGCCTGGTCAAGACTCTGACGTGGAAGAACCGCCAGTTACGAAGGTAACTTTTTTTATATATATTTTCGTAGTCCGCTGTCGACGTAAAACAGTGCGGCAATATTCGACTCGGTGAGAAGTCTATTAGAAACGATGTGAACTTCAATATAAAAATTGAAAACTTTTCAACTTGTACTTTACATTTGCAGAAGAAAAAGCAGCGTCGCCAAGGCTGTGCATGGCCCTGCCCCGCCACCCACATCGACCACGTACCGCTGTGGGACGCGCTCCCCCCTCCACCACCACCACCCGGCTCCCCCCCACCCAACATCCACCTCGCCATACGAGCTCAGATGATGATGATGCAGCCTCCTAACATGATGGCAGGACCAAACATGATGACGGGACCCAACATGATGTCAGGACCGAACAATATGCTGCAACAACAGCCGAACATGCTGACACAACCGCCACAGATGATGCAGCAACCTCCAGGCATGTTGGCACAACCTCCGAACATGTTGCAGCAACCTCCGAACATGATGCAGCAACCCCCGAACTTGTTGCAACAACAACAAAGTATGCTGCAGCAACAGCCTCAGATGTTACAGCAACAAAGTGTTAAGAATATGATGTCTACTCCTCCGTTCGCGCTGCCTCAGAAATTGGGTAAGTGGTAACAACGTTTTATTTCTTTCACATAGTCTACATGTGCACTTATAAAACGTCAGAAGTTAGGTTCTATTGATCGTTTACTATGGAGAAGAACCGGCAAGAAACTCCATGGTTACTCTAAATCGCAGAACAGACGAAAGAAGTTAGAATTCCCTTGTGGGCGAGGCAGGCGTGCCTCAAAATATGATCATGCTCATACTTGACACAACCAATAGTGTGTAAGTGTGCGTAGTCGTTGCGTAATGCGCGTTTGTATTGATTTATTGCCTGTAGTGGAGTTAAAGGGTGTTAAACAAGGGCGGCACTCGTTCTAGTACAAATCGGAAAGTATTTCCATTCTAACCTCTATTATATTTTCTGTAATTTAGAGTACAGATTGATTGAGTTTTATAAATATTTTCATATAACAGTTATAGATATGAGAGGACACCGTAGTCCAGATATGTAAGTAGTTAATCTATAATATAAAAATGAATCGCAAAATGTGTTGGTAAGCGCATAACTCAACAACGCCTGGACCGATTTCGCTAATTTTTTTTTTGTTGTGTTCGTTATTATGAGGAGAAGGTTCTTATGGAAAAAAAATGAAAATTAGGGTAGTGTAGGGTAGAGTAGGGTAGTGTAGGGTAGAGTAAGGTAGAGGAGGGTAGAGTAGGGTAGAGTAGAGTAGGGTAGAGTAGGGTAGAGTAGGGTAGAGTAAGGTAGAGGAGGGTAGAGTAGGGTAGAGTAGGGTAGGGTAGAGTAGGGTAGAGTAGAGTAGGGTAGAGTAGGGAAGAGTAGGGTATAGTAGGGTAGAGTAGGGAAGAGTAGGGTATAGTAGGGTAAAGTAGGGTAGAGTAGGGTATAGTAGGCTGAAGTAGGGAAGAGCGGGAGCGAAGCCGCGCGGGTACAGCTAGTACTACAATAAAATTCTCAGCTCTTTTTTGACGAGATTGCGCGCGTTTCAATGATTCCACATATTGTCCAGTTGTGTAGATACTTGAGATACAATATCTACTATCTTTTTAGGTAGTTAAATAAATGTAAACAATCTTAACATGTCTTTTATCTAAAAAAAATTCTATAAATGTTTACAATTAGGTATTTAACTAAACCAATGTTAGGTAATTAACTAAATTTAAATAATCTTTGATAATGAAGGAAAACATCGTAACGAAACCGGCATGTCTTAGAACCAAAAAAGCGAAGACATGTGACATTCACCAAACCGCACTGGGCCCGCGAGGTGGATTGCGGCCCATTCCAGAGAGGGAATGGGGAGGAGGCTTGAGTCCCAGCAGTGGGAACATTAAAAAGGCTGATAATAATGGTGATGAAATAATCTTTGCATGTCTTTTATACGATTTATTTTAAATAAAAAGACATATCAAGATTGTTTTCGTTTAGTTAATTATCTAAACAGATAGGAATCAATTTGTGAATTATTTATTAGATTAATTGATATAATATATTCACATTATAACTTATAGTAAAAATAAAAAACTATTTAAACAATTTGTGAATAATTAAAATAGCAACTACACTTGAAAAAATCCCGCAAAGAAACTCCATCTTCAACCGTAATATTTCTTTGTCCACAGATCCTAGTGTATCGTTACCAAACTTCCTGCCACCGGAACCACCGCCAGGACTTCTTAGTTTTCCTCAATAAAACAATAGACATTAATAAATTACAGTATTCGCCCGTAAATATATGATACATCGATCTTTAGATACAGGAGCGTAGCTAGATGTGGGCGAAGTGGCCCCTCACCTACGGCCTCGCATCGTAAGGGCCTCGCGCAGGCAAGGGCAAGGGCTTTTATACACGGTTATTTATAAAACTCTAATAACTTTGCAGCACTGTATCTATCATGTAACATGATAAATTACAACTTTTTTTTCTATGACTCTTGCCAAAAACAAACCTTCAAGATTTCGTTGTTCTATCTAACACTCTGTATTTTGCTGTACCTACCTACGTCTGTTTGATGCAACGCAAGCGCATCAAGCACCCCTGCAACATGTTCACCACTCCCTTACGCTATTGTACTAACGCTTGCTTCGCATAGACTTCGTAATATTTAGAACGCTCAATTTAAGTATTTGTATTTTTATATGAAAATATGATAAACTAAAATATGACACATTTTTAAAATTCATAGAATAAAAGTTGTTTATGATGTTAGTACCATAGTCCTGAGAGGTTGCCAGTGTTTTACAAATTACCCTGTATAATTGACGATTGATTGGATTGATTGTATTTTGTTGATCGATTGGCTCGCGTTTGACCACTATTTCAGCTTATAGTAAGCGATGATATGGTCAAACACTAGGTTGCCACAGTTGCTGTCTTGTTTTCGATTTTTGACAACAAATCGCTGATGCGACTTCGCCTACACCTAAATTAGACTACGTTACGCCTCTGTTTACATGTGACAGACGACGCTGTTCAAAGCTGAAGTTTTTGTAAATCTCGAAGTTGTAGAATTTAAGGCTACGTATTGTTTATATCGTGAGTGATAATTACTATTATGTTAGTATAAGTTTATTCTATTTAAGACACTGTAAATATATAAGCATACGATTCATTTGTGGTTTTATTTTTTTCCTCGCACACGATTTTCTGAAATTTGACGATTTTATGATACTTTTGCTAGTCAATAAGCTCTGATAGCAGATCGAATAAGCATTTAGAGGTATGCGGAATATCGTACCGCATAGGTTACAGTCCTGCAAACCTCCATTGAAAAGGGAGGATCCTCCGACCAGACGAGTATTGTGTCAACTCCGGGCAACTGCTCGATAATTGATTTAGGGCTATTATAATTATGTTCTAATCGCGTGTTGAACTTTGATATCGTGCTGTAGGATTTTAGTTTCAATGTGCCGACATAGATGTGGCTACAATAGTTTGTAGTTTTTTTAGGGATCCGTAGTCAACTAGGAACCCTTATAGTTTCGCCATGTCTGTCTGTCCGTCTGTCTGTCTGTCCGTCCTCGCTTAATCTCTGAGACCGTTAGCATTAGAAAGCTGAAATTTGGTACCAATATGTATATCAATCACGCAGACAAAGTGGTAAAATAAAAATTGGAAAAAAATGTTTTATTAGGGTAGCAGCCCCCCTATATGTAAAGTAGGAAGTGATTTTTTTTTTAATTTCAACCCTAACGTGTGATATATTGTTGGATAGGTATTTAAAAATGAATAGGGGTTTACTGAAATCATTTTTTGATAATGTCAATAATTTCGGAAATAATCGCTCCAAAAGTAAAAAACAATGTGAGTCCCCCCCCCTAACTTTTGAACCATAAGTTTAGAAAATATGAAAAAAATCTGAAAAGTAGAACTTTATAAGGACTTTCTAGGAAAATCATTTTGAACTTGATGGAAAGAACAGTTTTTGTACAAAAAAGACAAAAAGGTTGTACAAAATAATTTCTGGACTAAGTTTGTAGTATAATCGTTTAAGCAAGCATTTTTTACTCTCATAAGTGGGTACACTTATTGTGAAGGACGGGAAACTACGGAACCCTAAACTGAGCGTGGCCCGACACGCTCTTGGCCGGTTTTTGAAACTACAAAAGTCGCCTTTGACCCAAGCTCGGTGACCAATAGAAACTGTGTACCGTGTTTTTATTGGTAAAGAAGCAAAACCATTTTTTTTTTAAATGTATAATGACTTCTTCCGCTCTAGGGTGAAGCGGGAGGGCGTATCAATCTTTTACCGAGTAAAACCACATCTATGTCCCTTCAGCTGCCCTTGCGTCTCAGGACCAGTGGTTTCCCTTATAGAAGTCGACTCATGGCCCCAGTAGGCTTCAGCCCTATTGGGCCCCTACAATTTTTCTAACATATATTTGAGGCACGCGTGGAACATTAAGCGCCGGCTTATGGACCCTTGAACATCTGGGCGGAATTATATGGACACAACACTCGTAGTCGTACCCGCCTAGACGGCATTTAAAAGCGCCTAGCTGTGCCCAGATAGAGGTCCCGCTGACCTTTAAATCTATTTTATTTGCGAAATACTGATTGATTAGAAGATATGTTCACTTTGAAGAATATATGTGTAAAAATGTTTCTAAAGATCCAAGCCATTTTGAAGTAGAGAGGAAAAAGTTGCGAAATTGCTAACAATTTTTTTAACCCCCGACGGAAAATGGGGGTGTAATAAGTTTGAGGTGTCTGTGTGGCCGTGTGTCTGTCCGTGGCATCGTAGCTCCTAAGCGAATGGACCGATTTCGATGCGGTTTTATTTTTATTTGAAAGGTGGCGTTATCGATATGAAGATCTGTTCAAGGTCATCAGCTCATTTGTTGGCTGTGGCAGAGATCTTAAACACTTAATAGATATATACTTTACCAATAAACACATATAAGTGACCTAAAGTTTGAAATACAATTGCCGAAACGGATCTTGAGCGCTCGGCGTCAAGAGTGTGGATCGCTTTGCGCATTCCATACATTGACGAGCCAATCTCTTCGTTGTTAGATACATGCAGCAACGCAGGGAACGAATCAGGAGTGACGTCTATGATGCGATGGCGCGGCGAGTCAATCACTGACACTCCCCGCCCACGCGTCTCACTTCGCACCACTAAAGAGACCGAATATTTAACTTCTGCGCAACTTGAAGCCAGCGCTCAAGATCCGTGACGGCAATTGTACTCATGTACCTACATGTAGGTAACATGTAGGTACATGAGTACAATTGCCGACGCTATCAAGCTGATCTGATGATGGAGGTCGGAGGTAAGAGACGTAACCTTGGAATGCCTATTAATAAAACCAACCAGTTTCGGCTCATTTAGATTTATCTTAAAAATACCTAGTTCTGTTGGTTTTTCATGACGTCGAGAACCTGATGACAAAGATCTGATGCTCGAACCGGGAAGCGGCTGATGCACCCTGGGAATGCCTACTAGTAAACCCGTCGAGTTTGTGCTCATTAGATTCGTCTTAACCAGTTCTAAATATTTTTCATGATGACGAGGACCTGATGCTAGAACTGGGAGGTGGCTTGGAACCCTGGAATGCCTATTAGTAAACACGTCGAGTTTCGGCTCGTTAGACTCGTCTTAACTAGTTCTTTTACTTTTTATAGATTTTATGCATCGTGGGTGTTTTCGTTTTAAATTTTTAATTTTGCAATTATATTACATTGTTAGACAAAAGTCGTACGAAAAAATCAATAGTTCATAATGTTGTTCATGAGTCTATAATAAACATATTTTTTTCAAATCTATTAACCTGTTAAGTTACCGAGGAGTAGGCTTCAGAAAGTTACTGTTTTTTATGGCACTGTTCGGGCGCTTGGCCCACCTTTCAATCGTGGTAATTAGAGACACAATAGAAAGACAATAGGTGCGCGAACGCCGGTGTTCGCTTGGGATTTAATGAATTAAAAAGCTTGTGTCAAAGTAGGTAGCCCAAAATGTTTCGAGTTGCGTGATGGTCTGATACCTATAGGTCACATTGTCTACCCATGTGCCTAATTCAATAATAATAAGTTGATAGGTACACAGAACCCGATGGATGCGAGTCCGACAGGAATGGTCGTTGTGGCGATACTTGGGGGAGGACTATGTCAGCAGTGGACGTCTTTCGGCCGAAATGATGATGATTTATTTATACAGAATACAGACTTCTAATTTATAATATTAGTAAGATGTCCCGTTGTTTCTCCTGTTCTACAAATAAAACGTGATTATAATAGCATGATAATTGATGATAATTTTCTTGCGGGACATAAAATACAGTACCAATGTCCTAGAAAATTGGTGTTCCCCGCATTTATCGGTGGCAGAGGTCGTCAGCAGTGTACGCACTCACTTCGATAAGATGAAGACAGGTCACTTAGGTTCATGATTTGTCAAGTACCTACCTTATTTGTAGGCTATATTTATTTATCTATCGGAGAGCAGTGGTGACCGAGTGGTAATGGCCCCGACTTACGAGGAATAGGTCGCGGGTTCAAATCCAGCCAGGCGCATTACTTAGTGTAATTTATTTCATACCCACTGCTCTCAAAACGCTGATGGAAAACATCGTGAGGAAACCGGTATGTCCTAGAACCAAAAATTCGAAGACATGTGGTATCCGCCAAACCGTGCTGAGCCCGCGTGGTGGATTACGGCCCATTCCCTCTCCTAGAGAGGAGGCCTGAGTCCTAACAATGGGAACATTATAAGCCCGACTATATTCTTTATTGTACACCACACAAACAAAAAATACAGAACAAACATTATTAAAAATACAATGGGCGGTCTTAGCGCACAGGGCAATCAGGGCAATATTTGTTAGGTTCGAAGATTGAGCTCACGACGCTTACGCCGCGGCCGTTACCTGGGCCCTGGATTGCGGTAAGTCTCTTAAACGATCCCACAGGTTAATATCACGTCATTACAGTTCCAGAACATGGTCTAGACGTGTGCCAAATTTCATCTAAATCCGTTCAGCCGTACGAGTAAATATACAGATAAACTTTCGCCTTTATAATATTAGCGAGATGGATGTAATTTTTTGAAATCTGTATTTTTATTAGTACCGGTATCTACTATCGAACAATGTAATACTTACTCAATTTTCTATATTGACAGGCCTGTTGGTCTAGTGGTTAGTGACGCTGACTGCTATGCCGGAGGTCGTGGGTTCGATTCCCACCCAGGACAAATGTTTGTGTGATGAGCACGATCATTTGTTCTGTGTCTGGGTGTAATTTATCTATAATATGTATGCATTTAGAAATATATAAGTATGTTTATCAGTTGTCTAGTACCCATAACACAAGCTTTGCATAGCTTGGGACTAGACGGCGCTGTGTGATAGTTGTGGAATATTATTATGTTATTATTATTATATTATTCTGGCATTCATAATGTGTTTCCTAGTGTTATTAAAATCAGGCATTAGTCACTTCATTACAATAACGCGACTCTCACTATACCTAAGTTATTTGTAGGTACATTGTTTAGTTTTATCCTGTGTAGGTATAACAAGAATGTTCATTATATTTTATTACATCACTATTAGCTCAAGACTTCAGATAAAGTTCCCGAAAAAAATCCCCCGCAACCAATAAACCTAACTATTGTACATCACACATCGTCGATAACATAATTACTTCAACCAATATGACACGATTCAATGAACTCGTTATCGGTACAAACACCGATGAGGAAATTTTAATATAAATAAACAATGGCACGTCAGGTTCTTCCCTTTTTCTTACAAGACGTCTCATCTCGGGGTAGTACCTCAGTTTCCTTAAGACGTTGTATAAATACTCTGCTTTTATTGACGGAGGTATCATTTGAAGACAAGCTTTCGTAAGCAACTATTCAAAATGACGAAAGTCGTCCTAGTTCTGTCCGTACTCGCAGTGTTTTTAATCGCTGAATCAACATGTCAGCGTTTCATTCATCCGACCTACCGCCCTCCTCCCACACAGAGGCCCACCTACAGATTCCGTCGAGAAGCTGACGATCAACCTCTGTGGCTGTGGCAAGGAGACAACATCGAGCGCGCGCCCTCCACGGCAGACCATCCCTTCCTGCCGTCCGTCATCGACGACATCAAGCTGGACCCCAACAGGAGGACTGCGAGGAGTCTGAGCACTCCCAGAGCATCCCGCGGAGGAGGAAGCCGCCCGACTTCGAGCCAGGACACTGGACCCACTCACCCAGGGTACAACCGACGTAATGCGAGGTCGCTACCGGAGTTCAGGCTGCCAGGGCACAGATTACCCCTGCCCACCACGCCACCTTTCAACCCTCGCCCCCGGTATCCCATCTACGTAAACTAGAAGCTGATTGGTAGGTAGGTACCACAGACCACAAAAGGTACCTACTCTTAATGTCAATGCCAGACCAGCGTGTAAAATCGATTTTTCTTTCATTGTGTTACTACTTGGTGATGTCAACCGTAAATGTACCAAAAATACCTATCTGTAAATATATTAAGTACCTACTTATTAAATAAATATTTTAAAATATTCTCCTGTTCTTTATTTATACATGGAAGCAAAACGAACGTTTTTAAATCAAATGAGCTTCAAGATCAGCACTAAAATTTTGAAGTTGTTTCTTTTCCTGTTCCTAGAGGTATCTCGTAAGATAAGCCTAAGCAGACTTATTATTGCATGCAACGCTGGGACTCACTCAGGTCTCCTCTCGGGGGAGAAGATGGACCATAATAGGTACACTACGCGAGCCCATCAGTCCGGATTGATGGATGTCCCACATCTAATTGGCTTCGAATTTTAGGTTCTGCACATGCCGGTTACCCCACGATGTTTTCCTTTTGAGAGCAGTGGTGATGAAATAAATTATACAAAGTAAAGCGCCTGACTGATGGCGACGACATAGAAGTAAGTCGGGGTCGGCCCGTTCCCACTGGGCTACTGCCCACTGTAGACAAAGTGGGCTTCGCACGCACCCAAAGGGGCACTAGTGCTACGCCTCTGGTCACTGCCATAATCCCGTATAGACAGTGCCGTATTAGATACGTAGCAAGAGTAGGTAACAAACAGGTCCCGACCGTTGGGGTGGGCTCCGTTTAGACGTATAGGTAAAGAAATAAGTTCCTAATAATAAGTTAATTCCTTTGCCATATGAATTCTAATCACTATAGACACCTATACACATAAAGAACACTAAAGGCCCCGGAGCTTGTTTAAAAAACAAATTAAAGAAGTTTTAATTAGGGGGGTCATTTATAAAGATTTAGCAGGCCTCGTGGTAGAATTTGCTATCTGTACTTCTGTAGGTACCTGTAGGGCCTGCCCTACGCTGGCTTAATCCGGCACTGCGTCCGTGCGTTTACTATTATTACTTATTCTTTGACGGCGTATAGATCGACCTAACCCTACGTTTTGGAAGCTCCATTCACTCCTGCAGACATGTAGTTACATTTACCCCCGATTTCTGATTTAAGCATTTGAAGTTGAGCATTTCTCAAACTCTACTTTAGCCTTAAAACCGGTCAAAATTTGGCATTTAAGTAAGGTTTGAGACATTTTTAACTCAAAATACTCAATTCACAAACCCGCTGTTAGTAACGGACGTGCGTGATCGTTAATGGGAAGCTCGGCATCCAGCCATCCGGTAAGGCCCGAGACCGAGTAGACGGCACATAACTGTTCGCAGTGGTTCCAAGCGCGCCTCAAAGATTAATATATTAAGACGCATGGCAGTGCCTGGGGGCCCCCACCAAGGCGTACAAAAAAGGTGGCCGTAACATCCATTTCTCGAAATAGTTCAAGCCATTTTCGATCCCCTATAAACTCGTGTATAAAACTATAGGCCTGAATTTTCAGTAACCAAGCAGGCATCGTATAAACACGGCAAAATTGCATTCAGTTTGAACCAGTAGTATACGAATTATAACTGGTCAAAGTTTCCTAACTTGATGATAGGTTTTTTTTTTTTGCTTTATTGTTCATTACATTTATTTTTCTTACATTTGTTACAACAAAAACACTTGTCTGAAACCTTTTAAAGGTTTATGTGACAAAGTGGAAGTAGCAAGCTCGCTCGCAGCATGTTACATTAAAATTTATATAATTTAGCTTAATGCTATAATTTTTGAGATGTGATGTTACCAGTACTAAAAAGCTTTTTCAAAGTAAGTTTACATTTTTTATACGTACTAGTGACAATATTTGATTGCACAGGTTTTGGAATTTTATTTAAATTATCGGGCAATATATATTCCCAAGTTCTCATGCCATAAACATTTACAGTTGTAGGTACTTTATACATATGTTGGCAGGTACCTAATCAAGATCACGTAAATGTTTTGGTCTACTATTTAACGTTAAAGAGCTAATATAATTAAATTTGTCCAGGATAATTGCCGACCTGAATCTATCAAAGACTGACATAATTTTACAATATTTAAATAATCCATATTCATCATCTTTATATTTAAGTTTAATATTCAAAGGCACAATGTTCTTGAGTATGCTTAGTTGTAATTTATATATTTTATCTAGATATGTTTTGTAGGTACGCGACCCCAAATAAAATGGGACAAGGGCAGGAAGAAGAAGAAGAAGATGTTTTGTAGGTACGTCCGTAGCTAGTAAGCCCATAGCTTATGACTGAATCTGCCAGGGCGAGATACAGCATTCGTAGGTCGTTCACTAACTGACCGATCACCAAAACTCTAAGGCATTTCTAGCAGACATAGAAGTTTCAAAAGAATACAATTGATCTTTAGTGTAAATCAATGGAAAACAAAAACATTTTGCAATTTCAGTACAGTTTTTTATATACTTACACCAACTGCATTTAATCTATATATAAATTTATAGGATTACAAAGTTATATTTGCAGTGAATGAATCAGTGTACCTACCTGTATATTTACAATGATATAAAGGAATCTACAAAAATAAATGAAATGCCATCAAAAACATAATTTTGTAAAAAAAAACCAAGGCTTGTAACTTAGTTCTTTTACCGCAAGTTGTGAGATCCATGATTTAATAGCAAATCGGTACCTAAAATTCTGTCCGTACTTAACCTCGACGACCTAGATTTACTTGGCAATCGGACTAAACAATTTAATACGTATTACTTGTCATATATATGCGATATAGGTACCTAATATATTATACACTAGTGCCAATTTATATCCTCTGAGTAAATAATAGAAGTCAATGAAGTATACAATGTTTAATAGTAATTCATTTGGTTTATTCTTAATTGACGTGAATTTTTAATTAAAAAAAGCCCACTACATTTTAAAATACTGTATACCTACTTAATAATAAAATTGTACCTACATAGGTAATTATAAAATACTTAAGAGTTAGCCCCAAAACCCCAAAATAAAAATACATATTATCCATACTTGATATTATTTATATTATAGACAAATGTGAAAGTAACTCTGTCTGTCTGTCTATCTGTTACGCTTTTAAGGTTAAACGTAAACTACTGAACCAATTTTGAGGTATAGAAGAAGCTTGAATTCCAAGGATGGACATAGACTACTTTTAATCCATTTTCGACTTCCACTTCGCGTCCGCAATAACCAACATTCACGCGGACGAAGCCGCTGATGAAAGCTATTATGTTTATACAGAAATTTTGTAAAGACCTCGCTAAATGCTTTGTTGACACTTATTGTGAAATGATAGGAGATAAGCATTAGTATAAAAGTACCTGGGTACAGTGTGACAATACCCTCAGCCTTTTAAGCACATTAAACAGTCGACAGTGATGTGGACAATGACTTAGCTTCGATGCAGAGGAGTTTTTCGACGCCATATTTTAAATAATTTCATTTAGTTTTTTTACTACCTGTTACTGTCCCACTGCTGGGCAATAGCCTCTCCCAAGTCCTACCAGACATTCTTCTTTCTCACCGCACCGCCACGAACCAATCCTCATGGTAGCTACGCGACTAGATCCTCTTGCCACCTCTTTGTAAGCCGGCTTCGATGGCGCAGCGTGGCGGCGCGTAGGCGCTTTCTCTATTCGGGGAATTTACCTACACGGAACAGTTTTGGTTTAGCATAAGTATTTACATACGCTTTATATACACCTGTATTACGCTGTAGGTAGGGAATCCAATCCCGTAAGCGCGGGATCCCGCACTTTTTCTGCGGGATCGGTAATGCGGGATTGCTCATGCGGGATCCCGCACGTCTGCGGGATTGAAGTTTTTTATAATAAAATTGGATTCCGACGACCTGCCGCCGTTTTGATTATTTATAGACTTAACTCATCCTCATTAAAAAGTAATGAAACAACTTTACATGGAACTCGTGACTTTTTTTATAGAATATGTCTGGAAAATAATTATTTTGTTTTCGATTTTACCTTGCAGCAAACAATTTTTGAATTTCTATTTTGTGTTGTCCGAGTCCTGTATCGCAACTGGAACATAACGTAATCAATGTCAGTTTAGGTACTCTTTGACCAGGGATTCCCTAAAGCACGTGAATTATTTTTCTAAAAGAATATAGAGAGATAGAAATATTCGTTAAATATTTTATTGTTCCATAAAAGCAGCTGATTTTATATAAAAAAATAAAGTATTTACATTGCAAAATGTTTTTTTTATGCGATTCGGAAAATCTTCGAAACTCGGTTCGGAAATCGAAGTATTTACATAGGTAGGTAAATTTACGGCAGGGTCCATATTGGTCTTAACTATATTTTCATACCATCTATATTATGTACATAAGGAATGCAATAAAGTATTGAGTATTGATTAATTTATGAGAAACTCGGTGTGAAAGTACGACTCGCACTTAATCGGTTTTCATGTTTACAAAAAAGAAATTAAAAATTCCAATCCCGCAAGTCCCGTGGGATCCGCGGGATTGCTGACTTCAATCCTGCAGGCATGCGGGACCGCGATTTTGATGCGGGATCGGATTCGCTATCTGTAGGTATATTTTCTAGAGTTTATATATACCTACCTACATATATAGCCTATCCTGGGATGTACCTAATGTACCACTAGTGTACATTGTATTAATGTTACGCAAACTTTTACAGAAAAGATCGTTAAGTTTTTACTTCATCACAAAAGACGTCAGACAAAGTTCTAGGAAAAAATCCCCTGAGCGGTGTGCCCATTATACCCAGTTAACAATAACATGCATCACACACCGTCAATTATTACTTTAACCGCTGCGCTATGTCGATGTTCGATTCATTGAACAGTCTAAAACTCGTTATCGATACAAGACACCGATGAGGAAACTTATAACTAAAATACTGGGCAAGTAAAGTCGGACTCGCGCACAGAGAGTTCCGTACAAACTATATATGTAAATATTTCAATTCCCGAAGTCTCGAAGATGTTTCCGAATTGCAAAAAAAGGTTGTTTTTTGGTGACGTATTAATAAGGTACTGGATCAACGAAAGTACCCTATGAATTTTGATTTCCTTCAGAATCTCGAAATATACGTTTTTTGGCCGTATCTTTTATTTCCATTAACTTAAAAGTTTGATTTTTTTTCATAGCTTCAAGGGACGGCAGACCTAAGTATACGGTTTTTCGTTAATTACAATTCAATACCTCCTCACGTTCTCGAGATAAAGGCTCTTACAAAACAGACGGACAATAAAGTCATCCTACAAATGTTCCGTTTTATTCCTTTTGAGGTACGGAACCCTAAAATGGTCAGGTACTTCCCTTTTTCTTACGAGACGTTTCGTCTCGGGGTTTACCCCGAGACGAAACGTCTCACATCAACATCAACATCAACATCATAAGGAAACTCAGGTACTTTAGTAGTAAAGGTACTAAAGTACCTGAGTTTCCTTATGATGTTGTATAAATACTAAGCTTTAACTGACGGAGGTATCATTTGAAGTTAAGCTTTCCTAAGCAACTATTCAAAATGACGAAAGTCGTTCTAGTTTTGGCCGTACTAGCGGTGTTTTTAATCGCTGAATCAACACAGCGTTTCATTCACCCGACCTACCGCCCCCCTCCCACACGGAGGCCCACCTACAGATTCCGTCGAGAGGCTGACGATCAACCTCTGGGGCTGTGGCAAGGAGACAACAACGAGCGCGCGCCCTCCACGGCAGACCATCCCTTCCTGCCGTTCATCATCGACGACATCAAGCAGGACACCAACAGGAGGACTGCGAGGAGTCTGAGCACTCCCAGAGCGACCCGCGGAGGAGGAACACGACGTGTCCGAGACACTGGACCCTGGAGGTCGCTGCCGGAGCTCAGGCTGCCGGGGCACAAGTTACCCCTGCCCACCACGCCACCTTTCAACCCTCGCTCCAGATAACCCACCTATGTAAGCTAGAAAGCTTTTGTGTAATGAGGTAACATTTTGTAAAGAAGTTTTTATTATTTTTGTGCACTGCCAACTGTATTATTTGTAACATACTAAGGGTGAGTTGCTCCATTTAACTATAACCATAACAAAGCCGTTAACAGTTGTCAAATCGTCGAATTGACCATTAGGCGGCCGTTTCATGGCTGGTTATGGTTTGGTTATCGTTATAGTTAAATGGTGCAACTCACCCTAAATGTACTAAGGTACAAAATAGGTACCATCCTGTAAATGTTATGTACTTATTTAAATACATGATTCAAAATACTCTTTTGTTTTTGATTTATCTATGGTAACAAACTAAACGTTCTTGCTTCTATCTGGTGGTGTGAAGATGCAGTAACTTTCCTGTTCCTATTGAAGGATATGTGGGAGACTTATCTCTAAAGCCATTGCGTATTTAGAGACACAATAGATAGAAAGACAATGTGAGATCGAATGCCAGCGTTCGCTTGAGGTTTAATGAATTAAAGTGCAATTACCAAGAAATCCTTTAGATCCTTCGGGCAACCTAAAGAATGTCGAATTTGAATAAGGCTTCTGTGATACATGTCTCGATCTTAGCATAAGCAGCTTTTTTAATGTTCCTACTACTCAGGCCTTCGTAGTAATCCACCACGCGGGACCGGTGCGGGTAGGTGAATGTCACATGTCTTCGAATTTTTGGTTCTAGGACATGCCGGTTTTCTCACGATGTTTTCCTTCACCGTTTTGAGAGTAGTGGTAATGAAATAAATTACACAAAGTAATGCGCCTGGTGGTTTCGAACCCACGACCTACAAACTCGTAAGTCGAAGCTGTTACCACTCGGCCAACACTGCTCTTGGATCAAGTCTTCTTACGAGTATAAAATACTAGTGCTGATACTGTACTCAGAGGATATACCTACAGGTATATCCTCTGAGTACCTAGATAATATACGTATTATTCAGAGAATTCTACTAATTATAACTAGACAGGCCTGTTGGTCTAGTGGTTAGTGACCCTGACTGCTATGCCGGAGGTCGTGGGTTCGATTCCCACCCAGGACAAATGTTTGTGTGATGAGCACGATCATTTGTTCTGTGTCTGGGTGTAATTTATCTATAATATGTATGTATTTAGAAATATATAAGTATGTTTATCAGTTGTCTAGTACCCATAACACAAGCTCTGCTTAGCTTGGGACTAGACGGCGCTGTGTGATAGTTGTGGAATATTATATATTATTATATATATTATTAACTAGGCAAATAATGCGGGCCCAAAACTACAGCTTATTATTATATAGATTCCTCAATTCCATCCATTAAGTCTAATGGGGAGGGCAGTATTTTTAAGGTCCCGTACCTCAAAAGGAAAAAACGGAACCCTTATAGTATCACTTTTTTGTCCGTCTGTCTGTCTGACAAGACCCTTTACCTAGGGAACGCGTGGAGCTCTCGAGTTGAGTAGGGCCACCCGCCAATTGTATTTTAAAATTTTCCAGGGACCCACTCAAATGTACACATGCCAAGCCCTTTAGAAAGAGCTAGGTGACAAATATGTACATGTACAGAAGAATTATATATAACTAAGATAAGTGCGGAATATGCGAGATTAACCAAAATAGGTTTAGCAAACGATTCATGTGAAGGTAGCTGACCCCGTTGATGAAACACTACATTGGTCGTCTTTTGAACAGCGAACGGGACTTGTTAAACTGGTTCCTAGGTAGGTAGGTATACCATCTTATGAGTTTTTATATTCAAGAAAAAACGTTTCGGTTCTTGCCTAAGGATAAATAAAAAAAAGTATAGATTTTATCTAGACATTAATTTTAATTTAAAAAACTTAGGTATTATGTATGTACATTTTTGGTTGAAATTAGCATATTTACGAATAAAGTACAATACCGAATAAAATACACATTGTTAGTTACAATAAACGGTAAAAATTTGGCACCATTTTTGTTGTTATATCACAGTAGACTACTTAAAATCTTTCGTTCTGAGCATATACGGGCATGGGATAGCGTCGCTCATCCCAGGGGTACCGAGGACGTGGGTTGAAAGGCGGCAGCGTTGGTATGGGGAAGTCGTACCCTGGCAGCCTGAGCTCCGGTAGCGACCTCGCATTACGTCGATTGTACCCTGGGTGAGTGGGTCCAGTGTCCCGGCTCGAAGACGGGCGGCTTCCTCCTCCGCGGGTCGCTCTGGGAGTGCTCAGACTCCTCGCAGTCCTCCTGTTGGGGTCCAGCTTGATGTCGTCGATGATGGACGGCAGGAAGGGATGGTCTGCCGTGGAGGGCGCGCGCTCGATGTTGTCTCCTTGCCACAGCCACAGAGGTTCGTCGTCAGCTTCTCGACGGACTCTCAAGATCCTGATTGGCCGTCTCGGAGCACGTGGAGGGCGGTAGGTCGGGTGAATGAAACGCTGACATGTTGACTCAGCGATCAAGAACACCGCTAGTACTGACAGAACTAAGATTAGTTTCGTCATTTTGAAATGTCACTGACAAATGCTTGTCTTGAACTGATATCTGTGGTAACAGAAAGCGAGTTTTTATACTGTGTTTTGAGGAAACTAAGGTACTTAACCCGAGGCGAGATGCTATGTGAGAAAATGGGAAGAACCTGACGTACCATTGTTTACATTGAACTTACCTCTTAACCTAGTCACTCACGTTTGTGCGATAAGATTATTTGTACACTAATAAGTAAAGATACTGGGTGAAAAGATCGTAGGGGCCTCCCTGAAAAGTAGGTATTATTATTATTAATTTATCTATTTATTCCAATGCGGAAAAATAACTATGTAGTTACAATAGACCAATGGTAATCCTTTCGGAAAAGCTTAGTAATTTTTTTGTACCAGTAGGTAATTCACGACCAGTCTCGTTATTAGTAATGCCAATAAATAAATGAAGAAAGACCTAGGAGCTGTTCGTGGTCTAGGCGTTACTGCGATTGTTTGGTCTGAGATTCAAAGCCCATGGAACAATATCGTCATAATGGCGGGACCAAATAGTTTGGTTTTTAGGGTTCCGTAGTCAACTAGGAACCCTTATAGTTTCGCCATGTCTGTCTGTCCGTCCTCGCTTAATCTCTGTGACCGTTAGTACTAGAAAGCTGAAATTTGGTACCAACATGTATATCAATCACGCCGACAAAGTGGTAAAATAAAAATTGGAAAAAAAATGTTTTATTAGGGTAGCCCCCCCTATATGTAAAGTGGGAAGTGATTTTTTTTTTAATTTCAACCCTAACGTGTGATATATCGTTGGATAGGTATTTAAAAATGAATAGGGGTTTACTAAAATCATTTTTTGATAATGTCAATAATTTCGGAAATAATCGCTCCAAAAGTAAAAAACAATGTGTCCCCCCCCTCTAACTTTTGAACCATAAGTTTAGAAAATATGAAAAAAATCTGAAAAGTAGAACTTTATGAGGACTTTCTAGGAAAATCATTTTGAACTTGATGGAAAAAACAGTTTTTGTACAAAAAGACAAAAAGGTTCTACAAAATAATTTCTGGACTGTTTGTAGTTTAATCGTATATGCAAGCATTTTTTTAAACTCATAAGTGGGTACACTTATTGTGACGGACGGGAAACTACGGAACCCTACACTGAGCGTGGCCCGACACGCTCTTGGCCGGTTTTTGAATTAAACATAATTCAAAAACCCGCCACATGTATTTAGTAGGTAGTTACTTACTCATGTAGAACTATTTTGTACTTATCCTGAAATTGTACCTGACACGGGATAAACGGAATTTCAATGCACAGTTGTTTACCCGAGCTGGCAACAGGGGCTTATCATAGATTACATTCATTCAATCCGGGATTTCAAAGCTGAACGGTACAGATGGCGATAAAGTTAGCAGCAATTGAAACATTTAGGTTTCGTATCATAGAGATTGTTCGCTGCGGGATTCGAACCCTAGAACTAACATTTGAGGCCATGTATTCGCTGGGGCCATGGGTTCGCTTCTGAAAGAAAAACCTCTCCCCAGTATCAAACGCAAAGAAAGAAAGTGAAAAGTGAGTGGAAGTGTGGAAGTGGGTTTTTAGTCAGTAAAATCTGACACGCCCTCCCGCTCCATCCTACAGCGGGAGAAGTCATTGGACGATTTTCTACCTAAAAAAAGCCACTGAAACATTCGAACTCTTTGCAGATTATTTAAACTGGGATTCGAACCATAGAAAGCAAAACTTGGCAAAAGAGCTATAGCTAAACTATCATGGTTTTTAAAGTGATCCTATACTCTTTTCGCGTTAAGATTAGACATTTAAAGAAACCTTTTTTACCGTCTGTTTAACCGATTTTAACTTCTATTTCGTAGGCATAAGGATGGCATTAAGAGCAAAAAAGTGGTTACAATACCAACTAGTTACTGCAGCCGCCATTTGTCATGCCATCAACGTATCTAATAAAAGTCAAAATCTGTTGAACGGACAGTAATAAAAGGTTTTCTTCATGTCTAATGTCATTTTGAACGGAGTATAAAGCTTATAATTCCAGCATCATAATGTATGAATTGGAGAACACTGGTGGCCGAGTGGTACCGGCCCCGACTTACGAGTTGTAGGTCGCGGATTCGAACCCAGCCAGGCGCATTACTTTTGTAATTTATTTCATCACCACTGCTCTCAAAACGGTGAAAGAAAACATCGTGAGGAAACCGGCATGTCCTAGAACCAAAAATTCAAAGACATGTGATATTCACCAAGACGCACTGGGCTCGCGTGGTGGATTACGGCCCATTCGCTCTCCTAGAGAGAAGGCTTGAGTCCCAACAGTGGTGATGATGATGATGTATGTATGAATTTAATCCCAATTATTATCTACTCCAGTCAATGTTTGCAGTTCCAATTATTAATTAACACAGTCATATGAAACAGTGTTAAGCTTCAGTTGATCCTTAAGATAAAAACATTTAGGTTAAAAAATTTATCAAGTCAATATTTTTGAACTGCTTCAGTGGGTCAGCAAACTGTTTTTCAATTTGACTAGCCTCTTGGTCTAGTGGTTAGTGGCCCTGACAACTATATTGGAGGTCGTGGGTTCGATTCCCACCCAAGACATATTTTTTTTTGTAGGTGGGAAAATCATCCAATGACATATCCGCGGCCTTTGGAGGAGCGGGAGATAGTTTCAGAATTTTACTGACTAAAAACCCACTCCTGTTCCTGCGTTGCCATTCGTATCGGGACCGAATCTTCCTTTCAGAAGTAGACCCTTGGCCCCAGTAGGCCTCGACCCTGCTGGGCCCCTACAGTTTACTAACACTCAAAACAAGTTTGTATGATAAGCACGATCATTTGTTCTGTGTCTGGTTGTAATTTATATATAATATGTATTTAGAAATATTTAAATATGTTTTCATTACTCATACTCTGAAAGTAGGTCTGAAGTTGCCTGAGGAGCGGGCTGAAAGTGAAACTTTTCATCCCTAGGGAGTTTTACTTTACAACTGACAGCTGTCAAATTATTTAAAAAAAAACTAGTTCTATCTTCACATTTCTATTGAACCATGTTCCAATTTTCCATACAGCCAGTCAATCACAGCGCGATATAAAATTGAAATAACTTAAAGACAAGTATTAATTAAATAATGTTATATTTTAAGTGATTTATTTGTTCAACTATTTCTTTAAAATACTTTATTTTTATAAGATTACAATTAATTTCTAATTTTTCATTAATGAGGCTGAATAGCTGACCGGCCGCAGAAAAAAAAAAACAATATGGCGGGAAAGTGGCAATCAGTCGTTGGTTTTTTCGAGTTTTGTTTACATTTTCGTATACCAAAGATTTGTATTAACACGTTATGTTTATCAGATTAAAATAGTGATTTAACGCCTAATTTCATAAGAGAAGAGGCTAAAGCAGTAGTGGAATACCTTTTACCGCCTAAATCAGAAGAAAGATACCTACTTAAAATCATAGGTACGACGACTCAAGTTTTACAATTTTTTTATTTTATTTTTAGTTTCCTCGTATTCGTAATGAAAAGCACAGTGTTTACCTCGGGGTGAAAGTAACCCATTTAACCCCTCGAATTAGCGACCTCGCTTCGCTCGGCCGCCAACTCCTTCTCGGGACGAAATGGGTTACTTTCACCCCTAGTGTAACAATGTACTATTTCATTACTCATACTCTGAAAGTAGGTCTGAAGTTGCTTGAGGAGCGGGCTGAAAGTGAAACTTTTCATCCCTAGGGAGTTTTACTTTACAACTGACAGCTGTCAAATTGTTAAAAAAAAAAACTAGTTCTATCTTCACATTTCTATTGAACCATGTTCCAATTTTCTATACAGCCAGTCAATCACAGAGCGATACAAAATTGAAATAACTTAAAGACCAGTATTAATTAATGAATGTTATATTTTAAGTGATTTATTTGTTAAACTATTTCTTTAAAATACTTTATTTTAAAAAATTATAATTAATTTCAATTTTTCATTAATGAGGCTGCATAGCTGGCCGGCCGCAGAAAAAAAAAAACAAAATGGCGGGAAAGTGGCAATCAGTTGTTGGTTTTTTCGAGTTTTGTTTACATTTCCGTACAACAGAGATTTGTATTAACACGTTATGTTTATCAGATTAAAATAGTGATGTAACGCCTAATTTCATAAAAGAGGCTAAAGCAGTAGTGGAATACCTTTTACCGCCTAAATCATCATAGGTACGACGACTCAGGTTTTACAAACTTTTTATTTTATTTTTAGTTTCCTCGTATTCGTAATGAAAAGCACAGTGTTTACCTCGGGGTGAAAGTAACCCATTTAACCCCTCGAATTAGCGACCTCGCTACGCTCGCCCGCCAACTCCTTCTCGGGACGAAATGAGTTACTTTCACCCCTAGTGTAACAATGTACTATTTCAATACACTTGCTCAGAAAGTGACTCTTATTGCACTGCACTTAGGTACATAATGGCCCTTGTTACCAAACTGTGTTTTGATTACCATTACGCACTAGTGCTATAATGTAGTTAAAACCTTATTGTTCAACCTCTCCCCCGCCATAATTATATTACATGTATTGTATCAGGGTGGGCGCAGGTCGTGTCCCGCGAGTCGCCGCGCCGGTCAACCCGCGTTTAATCATTACAGTGAGTGTATTGAAAGGTAAATTAAAAAAAAATATGGGCTAAAGTAAAAGAAAGTAGTAGTACAGTTGACGAGTTTTACAGTTATTTTCTTCACAAGTGTAATGAAAAACGTTGTATGATACACGTGAGTAATTAATGATTACCTTTCTCGACTCTCTTAAGACCCTCGCCATGGCTCGGGTCTCAATACCGCCTCGATGGTAATCACTAACATTACACACTTATAATGTACTATTATCAGTTGCCTAGTACTCATGGCACAAGCTCGGCATAGTTTAGGACTACACGGCGTTGTGTGAAGTTGTGGAATATTATTATTAAAAATTATAATCGCCTATGGCTTTCCTCCAGTCGGCCTTAGTTTGTTTTGTTGCATGAAGTTTTAATACATAAATAATTAAATCGGAAAAGTAAAAATTCATACAGAATGACTATTCGCAAGCAGCTTATCGAATTATTTTGATGATATGTAAACTTTATAGTTTAACGCAAAGGGCAAATAAAGGAGCACATGTCAGTAAAAATCTGATACGGCCTCTCTTTGCACCCAGTGTGAGAGAGATCTCATTTGATGATTTTCCAGCTTAAAAAAAAAACACTGTTGACTCGACAAGTCATTGATTGAGCGTTTGAGTGTTGCGCTACGCGTCGCGGGTTCTGATCCATATCGCACCTCCGCCCAAATAGTGCCACAACTCAAAAATCTAATTATTGACCAAAGCCCTTTAACTCATCGAATGCCGTAATTAGAGACACAATAGAAAGACAATTGCTTATGTCGAACTGTGTAACTTAAGACATTCAAAAGGTTAAATTCTAATAATTCAGGAATGTGACGCTACAATAAATAAAAATCACCTGTGGGCAAATATTCAACTACAAATATGACAGTATCTGAGCGTAAAGTATGATGAATTCCGAAACGACTAACATAATTATCAGCAAAAACCATTTTTAGAGTTGTCACTGCGGAGGTGCGAAATGTTATTTAGTCAATTTATTTAAAAGTGACTATAAATGGTTTATTTGAAATGAACGTTTCTGATTTACAGATAGTTTTTCCGGCTCTGTGTATATGAGTTTCGGGCAGTTGTCCACCAGACATAACACCCGTATGGTCGAAGGATCCTACCTTTTCAACGTAGATTTGCGGGACTTTACTCTCTGTTCCGCGAGTAATTTTGAGATGACAAGGGGGCAAGTAAAAATAAAACACACATATAAAAACAATAAAATAGATTTTCATTTATTGTGAGACGAAAAATACAACAATGGGACTTATCACCTAAAATGTTAGTGGCAGACTGTCGTGTCAAACAAATAGTTGTTAGGTAAGGGATGGCGCGGGCAGCGCGCATCTCTACGAACATGTACTCCTAATTATTTATGTCTTTCATTGGGGAACTCGTGGTAACGAAACAATATTATATAATACACAAACGATACCATGACCTCTCTATTCACTGAAATCATAACTAATATTATTTTATTTAAACATTGTGAAGTTTCAATAGTTTCATTTTTTTAACTAATTTTTTTTAAAAAGGCTTTATTGATTCGAAGCTAATACTTAATTACTTACAAGATTGTTTAATAGTTTTAATAGTTGTCGCGCCACTCGTCCGTCCGTCGGTGTCGTCGCCGGGCCGTCTCGAGTCCGTGTCGTGTCGATCCGCGTCGCGTCCGCGTGTCGTCCGCGCGTCGTACGCGTGCGTCCGTGCGGAGCGCGCCTACCAACGAACCTCACAAATCAAACGTAACAACTCTCAAATACCGCTACTATGAAACGTTCTATACAAAATTGAACATTGCCGATTCGCTAGATCGTCTGATCGTCATTATTATACCATAATATACTATAACAAGTGGCCGGCGAGCGATCGGTACAATTCGTCACTAACTTGATTAAGTACATGTCTTACTTTATAAGTTCAAAATGCCACTGCTGCGATCCTACGTCGCCTATGTGGAGCGCGTTCTATTGCTCAGAGACAAAGAATTCCGAAATCAATTCGTTACACCGTAGACTATATCTTGTTTAATAAACTTGAAGTATTTATCAATAATCAATAAGTACATTATAATAATTGAATAATTAGTATTTTGTTTCATAAGAGACTAGCATTACAAATAAATACCTTCAGCTATACAATTTTAATGTTTATTTCTATTTTAAACATTTTGAAGATGTTCAAAGTGGACTACGTCGGTTTGTACACAAGAATGCATTGCGAACGGTTCTTGTGTAGAAACTTTTCTGTTTATGCGTCTACGCTTCGAGATATGACTTACATGTATACTTAGATTTAGGGGAAAAAGGTCGTAAAAACAAAAAAGTTATTGAAATTTATAACAAACACCTTAACTAATACTTCAATAATTTAGTTAAGTATATATATATATATTTAGTATTGGCGGGCGGGGGCGCGCGCGGCCGTAATATCACTCGGCGTACGTACAAACCATGATCTGCGCTACTAATGAAATAACTTTATACAAAAGATGAGGCGACCCGCCCGCCCCCCCCGCCCGCCCTCTCTCCACAACATGTCTTTGACAAAAGCAATATAAAACATTTCATTCCGTGTAAGAGATGACACGATGGTATGCGAAAACTTTATTTTTTTTTTCAAAAAACACACTTCCATTCGCTCATCACTGCGCTTAAATCTAAAATTAATAATTAGACAATATTTTTTTTATTTGTTCAACAGACGCGCGCATCGCGACGCGCGCGTATAATAATAAAATATTTTCAAAACAATCGAATAATTAAACACACTAGTTAACAATATAACTTATGCTCAAGTACACTGTGGCTGCGAGACAAGCGGGGCCGGGTGTCCCGGCGCCCCCAACCATACGTGTTCTAACTCAAATACCAATCTTGATCATCCTCGTTACCTTTCAAAATATGATTTTATACACAATCGTTTTAGCATTATTATTATATGTAATAATATAATTAGAGCGATGGCAGCGTAACGGTTCGTATCGTGCGCGGGCACGGAGGTGTCGGGGCGGCGGCGTCCATAATACTGATATTAACGCTAAATTATTGCATCGATGAGCTGCGGCGCGCGGCACACTATCCTACCGCGGCGTGCGGGCGCATGCGGGCGCGTGCGGGCGCGTGCGGGCGCGGGCGCGCGGCGGCTACACGGCCGTCTCCGTGTGGCTGTGGCTGGACAGGCGCTCCACGTCGATGTCGTGCGGCGCCAGCGTGTCCCGCGCCGCGTCGGCGTAGTCGATGCTGGACGAGTGCGAGAACCGCTTGGACAGCGCCGTCTGCTTGCGCAGCGCCTCGGCCAGCGCCGCGTCGGCCAGCGAGCCGCGCGAGTCCAGCCCCTGCCGGAACGCGTTCACCACGCGGATCTGCGGCGCGACGAGCGGTTAGTGCCGGCCTGCGAGCCGCGGCATAAGTCGCGCCCTATGGACCTTACCACTCGCCTACCGTGTCACACGATACACTACCTTTGCACAGAATTTACAGTGACACCGTAAGAGACGAGTAGTAAGCACCAGTGCGAACATTCTCACTGACACAATCAGATGCAGAGACATTATTGATTTAGATTTATATGCCAATCAAATTGTCAGTGATTCAGAATCGTTCAGAGCGCCACGTATGCCGCAGAGCCTGGTTCGAATCCCTCCAGCTGGTCTCAGAACACACTTGTATAAGAGAGACTAACGGGAGGGACGACCAGAAATGTACAATTTCAACATATAGAAGCACACCGAACCATAAAAAAGAGGCAAGAAAGCGTTAGGTATCAAAATTCCAGTCACAGGATAGTTTGTAGGTGGCGAGCCATGCCATGCAGTGAGTGGCCGGGGCTTCGCCTCAACGCCTCTGAATACAGACACCCTGGCCGAGAGGTCGGAGGGCCCTCGGTGTTCATGCACTCCGCACCTCTGTGACTGTATTTACTCCACTATGTGAGCTACGCGCGAAAGCTCTATGTTATGCTCTTGCCCTACGGACACAATACATTGCACATGATACGAAGCAACATCGCTTTACCCAACAACGTCCTATATCCGAAATATTGTAAGCAAGCTGACAAAAACCCTCAACGATCTTCGACTTCCTTTTACATACATATACGTAGACGTAAAGCGTTGTACTACCCTATGACAGAGATAGAGAAAAAAATTGTAACTCTAAAAGCTATTTAGTTAAAAAATGACCTTGGATGCGTCTAGTTCTCAAATGAGTTAAAAGCTATTATGACGAATCCCTGGTTTGTTGGCACTACTGTAGTAGGACCCCACGAATTGACGAATTCATTGCCGTGGCCACACATTGGAGGGTAGATGCGGATTGAATCTGTTGTAAAGGACGGTAGTTCGAGTTTCACGACAGATTAATGCGGGTACCGGATGTGTGGACCAGGCCGAGTGCATTATGTGAGGCAAACAAATAAAAACAAAACTCACTATGCCATGATGTATGGTTGCCAAAATAACATAAAAGCTGATTCTACTGGGACTTTTAGTCATACTTGCGTTCATAAATTGATTATTTACAATTTATAAATGTTGCCCAATTAGACTCCTATGAGAATAATAAAATTTAATAATCCATTGTTCGAAATTTGTGTAATTATCATTGATTATACTATTAACACATAAATCAAAACCAATGTGAACATCAATATTCAAGAAAACACAATCATTCCGTTATTTACATTGCATTACAACGATTACAAAATCGACTTCAAGATCACCATAATAAAAAAGGGATATTAATACATTAATATATTTAACGTAGTTAGTAGAAAAACTATTGTTAATGCAAGACTTTTTATTTGAAGTCGATTATATTACAACACAGTTCCACAAAAATCCGATCACAATTAGTGAAAATATATGTTGTTTTTTTTTTATCGACACACCCACAGCCCAAGTGAAAGATTTTAATATTATATTATATTAAATATAAGTATATATTATTATATGAGGTATAACACAGCACATGCGGTAGGATCCATGCTAATGATTGTGATAGGCATGCAGACGACATTGACGGTGCACTTCAACAATAGCATTTAATTAATATACAGGGTGATTTCTTGACAGGGATCACAGTAGAATCAAAGTAAGATTTTTTTTCAGCATTTTATAAATAAAAATGTTAATATTCAAACTGCTTAAAAAAAAAAGAAATTAAGCAGTCTCATATGGTGAAAGCGCCAGGATAGCCCAGAAAATTCAAATTTTCTTAAGTATTTAACATTTTGTAGGCGAAATCATCAATACAAGGTTCTCAGTTCGTCTTACTCTATTTGAATTGCTATTTCAACATTTTAATGTTTCCGGAAAGTCATTCAATTAAGTAAAATAAACTGAGAGGTTTGTATTGATGATTTTAATTATTATAATTACGTTAATATGTAGGTATTACGGCCGTCAATCATATGTTCATCAACACACAACTTAATTTTGACCTACAAAATGCAAAAAACCTTGAACTATCGCCCTGGAAAGTTTCTAGTCTCACAACCATTGAGATTAAAAAATGAATCAAGAGGCTTTTCTGCTGCCGTGATTTCTGATCATAGTTCACCCTGTATATGAGGCACAAGTGTAGTTCAGTGTAGGTACATTCTAGGATTTATAGAAAATAAGCGTCAGTGCGGGTTAAAGCAGTCTTATAGGATTCTTAGTGTTAAAGCGTATATAAGGAGTTTTAAAAGTGTAATATATAAGTGTGGAAGTGCAAAGTCACTACGACACACAAGCAAGTGGGATACAGGTAGAACGGATAAGTTGTAGGTATAGATAGATAGAGTACAGTATTAAAAAAACATTTTCAAACCAAAAGAAAAAAAAACAAAACAATGTTAACATAAAAATAGTCAAAAAAATAAAACAGAAAAGTGATTGAAACAGGCTGTTCTCTCATAATCGTGAATCTTACAGCTTGATCGGTTGAAGTCTTGCTGTAGGGGACGGGTATCAATCGTTCTTGTAACTCGCCACCTATCACCTTCCGTGTGCAATTGGGTATTCATGGAAAAGAAAATAAAAACGAGAACATGAAGTTAAAGGTACGACACAGAGAGGCGCGCCGCCGACGAGCGGGGCGTGGAAGATACATAGACAGATACATATATATACTGCGTGCTGGGGGTCCAACGTGATTCTACTCATACATATACTATATACGGATTAGAATGACTACAGTACAAGATATTGAAGGATCTTCTTTTCGGAAATTCACTAAAGGTTATGAAGAGGGTAGAATCGCGTTCGACACTAGCAGTGATATTCTTTTCAACAGAGTGTAATATCAGAAAGTATAGAAATGTATCAGGGGGACATACGAAGCAGTGTGCCTCGCGAAGCGATGAGCAGAGTAGAAGAAGTATATATATAGATACACAGTAAACAGAACTAAAAGTATAATACGCGGGGTACATCCTATTAGGTACCTTAAAGAAGCACATTCATGGGGTGTGCACTTATATACTAGAATTTTTATGTTTTTTTTTTCATCCAGGGCTCCGTTACATACATCTTTGTAAAAACGCAAGTAACAAAAAAGAAACAAAACTAATTAAAATAATAATAAAAAATACAATATAATTATGAACATTTAAACATCGAACACTTATCCTACGGGTTCCTTGATCGGGTTCCGTGGTACTTTGTTTAAAATAATCATGTTTTGTGTGTCTGTGTGTTTGCGTGTGTTCTTGTAAACAATCGGCACTTGTGTTTGTATGTCTTTGTCATCATGCGATCTAGTCTAGTGAAGCACACACATATATATCGTTGGATCGACGTAGTCGCTCACATACCAGATCATTCTACCTATGTATACCGGTAAAGGACAATCTAATCAAGCTATTTACAACTATGTTACAGGAAGCATACATATAATATATTACAAAGTGAAACTAACAACAATGATGCCTATATTTGATTTGCTTTCTGTGATTTTTTGGGTTGTCGATTAACTTTATATGTGTTATTATTTACATATATTTGATTTAGCGTGGCGATTATATTTCAAGCTGAGCACGATCTATTCTAGTTATTTGTTTACTGTCAATGCATATATGTTACATACAAAGTGAATATAATACATATATTATAGAAACTGCAAGCCTTACAGTATGTGCGGATAAAAAATTGGTCGTTTACCTTGGTGTGGAATTATTTGCAGTTATTCGCAGTTGGTTGTATGTGCATCATATACGCAAGGACACAACGTCTAAGTCCATGCCAAGTCGAAGTGTGCGCTACGGTCTACGTACAACGTCGCGTGTAAGCGCCAAGCGGTCTAACATCGACTAGACTGCACGACATACACGGCCATCGGCCATGTTGGCCACTGGCCGCCAACAACAAACATTTGGAGCAACATCGACACATCAACATGTTCTCAATACTGCAAGTTTACCTTATAATTGCAGCTCTCCACAATGTGGCAGGTGAAATGAAAGTTACTTTGGAGTATAGATACTTTATTACTAAAGTTTAAGAGACAAGAAGCGTTAGGAATAACGAATTAATAACAGTACCAGTTTATTATACCGAGTTAGATAGGTATGTATAGCGAGAAATCATGCTTTGCTATGGTTTTGTTATTATATTTTTACGTGATTATCACTATCGGCGTGTTTGCACCTACTACAAGCGTAATTATTAAATTTTTGAAAAAACGTATTTCATATTTTTTACATCTAACTTTTGGTGTACACCAAGACACGATTAATCATTCATAATTTAAATATAATAGTTTTTTTGTATACTATACTCTCCTAAGTCTTAACATTGATGTAGCAGGCAATGATTTAGTCTCTACTTGTGGTGCATTCAACTTTAAGAATCAATACACAAAGGTTTTTTTTTATTAAATATTTAGTATATACTTAACATATAAACATATTAAACTTTACCACAAAACATTGGAATGATAATTAAATTTGCTTGAGATACCTTGGTGAAGAGGAAACGAACAAAAAGAGATGAGAGATGGAAGATCAAAGAATAGTGGACAGTTGTGTAGTGTAAGAGATAGGTAGACAGGTAGGTACCTTGGTAACGACTATGCAGAACAAACAACACATCATCGTGCAAATCATTACCAATATACACAGTAAAAAAGAAAATAAAGACAGACTTTATAATAGATTACTTAGTAATTCTCCAATTCATGCAAAATGTATAAAACTATATTAATTGTGCCATATAACAAATATGCATACAGTTCTACTGTCTTTCTAAAACGATGTATAGTCTATAAAAATATGAGCATAGCGTTTGTGTTTTGTTGTTGCGGCCGACGCATTCAGATCAATCAAACCCGCAAACTACTTAAATACAAAACACACCCGAGCTTCTATGAAAAAGACACATCATCTAACACTAAATATATTTCACATCTAGATCGCATTCTTCCAATAAAATAAACAAACTAAAATAACAAGCAAATTTAAATATCATCTTATTATTAAAAACGTTTATAAAAGCACTTGAGTAGCACAAATTGTGTATTTTCGTTTTTTTTTTTATATATTATAAAAATGGCACATGACTTTATCCGTATTATATACTTTTATTTTTAACACACAACAGTTATTTTAAACATATTAATTACAAGAAAAGATGAGTTTAAAGATTTATATATTTACAGAAAAATTAACACGATATCAATTTAAAATATATTATCAGAAACTTTTAATATTTCGTCATATATACCGGTCATAAAATAATTTGCTCAAAATCTAATATACTCCATCTAAATAGTGGTGCACCATAGTTATCATATAAATCTAATCAATATATTTTTGCGAATCGTCTAATGTTTTACTTATATTTTAATAAACAATTCTTAACTATCTACTGCATTTACATTTTTAAGAGATTTCAAAAAATGTTTTTTACTTTTAGAAGTTTTAGCGAAAAACTGTAATTATCATAATTTTAGAATATTCGTTTGGAATATTTTGTTTTAGTTTAAATGGCAGTAGTTTGAGTCCGTGTTTCTTTAAACTTGTTACTTTCACTTTAGTGTCGTTTTATAAATATTTTGGAGCATAATTTAATCATCGCTCTGATGCGATACGGGGCTGAGCGCGGGCAGGGAGCTGCCGCCAGATTGCACGCTGATCCTTCGGTGCTCCGCCAAATAATTATTGACAAATATCCTGCGACCGGCCAATATGTCCGCCTTTTGCTGCAAAACAACATGACGGACGTGTCAGTACGCGTCCGCTGGCGCCACTGCGCAGTACCTAACTACCAAGTCCACAGCCGCGTAACCAAACTGCTTTGTCGCAAAACACTAGACATTACGTGGAAACTCGCCGATGGCGTTCCAAAATCAAACGGCAGTTTTATATTTAAATTTAATAAAAAAAATATGATCTCAAACATCATTTGTCTTTAGAACACCACAACTACTAATAGTGAAGAGTTGTAGCTATAGAAAACTATGGAAATATTTTTAGAAAGCAGTTTCGTTAGTAAAGTGCCTAACTGTAACTAGGATAGGGGGCATTCACTAGCTGGGTCGGGGTCGAGGGCATCCAGTAGCAAAATACTAAATATATAAACAAAATAATAAGAAAAATATAGTTTAAATACCGTGTGAGAACTACAGCTACTCAGATAAATGAAAATCGTCCGGTATGTGAGCTACTGCGCGAATTATTTGCTTCGTTTTTTGCTATCAACGTGTTTTGAGGTATAAAAAAATAAAATATCAACATTTGTCAAGTAAATACTTTTATTATAATGAGTTTTTATTTACTATAGTGGTTTATAGTGCCGGTTAAGTATGTATTATTTAACAATTAAACGTATTGTTACAGTAAAACTCAAAAATAAATAAAGATTACGAAAATCAACTTATTACATAAGTACATACACAACCGAGTTAATGAAAAAAAAAAATTAAGTGGATAATGTAAGAGCCGTTTCATTTTATTTACTTTTTAAAAATAATACTTAGTTTACTAATTTGGTGTAATAGTGGAGATTATATTAGTTTATGCGTTCATTTTATTTTTCATGTAAATATTTTATCAGCTTATCGACTACAGTGTTAGAAGTTTTGTAGGTTATTGTGGTTGTATATAAAAACCATTTTTTACTAAATGCTGAATTGTTACAGTAATAAAAAATGAAAAATTCGGATATAAAACCTTTCTCGAGAGTCTGATAATATTATATAGTTATTCGAATGAAAAGTATATTATCAGAGACTCTGTACAAATATCTACTTACAATGGTAATAATTAAAGAAAAAAAAATACAAATTGTGCAATACTCACAGACATCAGTATACATGCATAACACTGTAATAAGCATGATCACACTGTAAATGCGAAGCAAAAAATAATTAAAAAATTAAAAACAATCAAAGAAACAACATTTTGTACCAAAAAAATATACATTTGCTTCATTATAATGCTCAGTACTTACAAACTAGTCGCAGCGGCCATTTTGTTTGGCGTGACGTCACACAAGATGGCCGCTAGCTCTCACCTTTATTGGTGTACGTAAAACAGCTTATTGAATGATATGCAATCGTCATTTTAACTGGGATAATATAAAAAAAAAAAAAACTGTTGGTCTTGAAATATAAATTAAAAAAATTGTAACAACAAATACAACATTATCTAAAATAGAGAAATTCTCTTGATTTTGCTTATTGGTACTACAAGTTATTAAAAAATATGATTATGCTTGAATTTCTCTTACAATAATGTTATATAAAGATGTATATGCCAACAGCGGATGACAGATTGCTATGATTCAAGCAGCCAGGAGACCGAAGACGCTGGGCAGCCAAGGTGCAGACACCACGGATTCCATGCTCTAATCAACTTATTGGTTCAACGTGTACCTACTTAGTCCGTCTGATACTTACTAGGGTACGCTCCCTATGCGTCAGACCTAAACTTACCGTCAACATCTGAAATAGAGCGTATGGGCTAAATGGCCACCCCCACCAGAACAAGACAGGCGAAAAAAAAGCTATGGAATTTGCTTACAGTTTTATTTTTTTCAATGTAAATACTCTCGTAACATTTTCGCAAAAACCAAGAAGTTTTTAAAGATACACTTTATCTTAGAGCTCTTTCGGTTCTCTTTTGTAAGCGTGAAGTGTCTCATTCATACTAAACTTTAGGCGTATACATAAGAATCTATAGTTTTTTTTTTAATTAATTATATTTTATTTTTATTTATAGACAAATTACTGTCTCATAACCGATATATAATGAAGATATAGATCTCGAAGTTAGAAAGGGGTTAAAAGTGGTCCCAAAATTTACTATGAAACAAAACACACAAGCTGCCAAGTACCCTCAATATCTCATAATAATAATATTTTCTCGTAACAAACTACTTACACAAAAAGCTAAGTAAGTGACGAAGTTGAAAACTTTAAAAAGTTTTTTTTTTTTATTAATTTATATTTTTCGTAAAATTTCGAAGTTCAAGGATTATTAAAAAGTTTACAATTTAAATTGGAGTTTCATCATTTATTTTCATATAGCTACCTATACAAAATATCACTGCTCCGATATTCATAACAAGACGTTTTGAAGATTACTAACTTATGTACAAATATGTTCATCTCTAAAATAGCAGTGTTCATTTATAAAGACCGGTAGAAAGAGTCGAATAACCTACGATTAAGAAATATAGGGGTCCCGACACTAACGTATGCTCACTCGTCAACTATTAAAATATGCAAACACTTCTCTATGGAAACGTTAACATTATTATGAAAACATCAACAGGTTACAAATATGATTTGAAAATGTACAGAATGCGCCGCGCTCGGGGCGCGGTACCAGGCACAATTCGGTCTACGAGCCTAACATCGGGCCGCTAACATCGTCTAGTAGTTTATTGCTCTATCAACTACCTAGCACTAAAAAATTTTAACACTTAATAAAAATTCTTAACGTACTAAAAATTAAGAGTCGATTAATCGTTCAAGCGTAAACGCGATCGAGACAGAACGAGATAGGGCGCGGCGATAGCGATGAGATTACGCGGGAGATTGCGGCGTTAAGTACGATCGACGGCGGGCCGCCGGGGACAAACGAAAAACTTGCATACAATAAAAACAAAACGTCGTCAGTGCGTCTGGTCGGTCGGATCGGGTGAGGCAGCTCAGAATATGGTGGTCTCGGTGCGGGCGGCGGGCGGCACGTCGTCGGCGTCGATGTAGGCGATGTCCTGCGGCGCCGCGCGCAGCCGCGAGCGCAGCCCGGCCGCCGAGTGCGCCGACAGCCGCTCCTCCATGTCCTCCAGCGTGGACTTGAAGGCGCGCACCACGCGCAGCTGCAACAACGCCGCCGTCACCGACCGCCCGAGACACCCTCGCTGCCGACTCCGCGCCAAGATACCGACCCACCGCTACCTTTATCGCTGAGTGTGGTGTGGATGTTCTTTGTCTAGACCTAGTTGTCTGTATTCAGAGTTCGGGGACGTCTGTGGAGGGAACGATGGAAACGTCTACGTCGTGGCTACGACATGCAACTATTCGAACCTCGTTGCTAACTATGCACTACCGAAGTGACGATGGCACGATGAGAGGATCCGGTGCTGGGGGAACGTGGGCGCCATGCTCGCTCAGCTAAATACAAAACAAAAGAGCTAAGGTGCTGCGGTAACGGCTAAAACAAACACTGTGTCTAATGACTGGTTGACTGGAGACAGAGTGAAACACAAAGCGGGACGAGATGGGACGCGGTCGGGGCGACATGGGTGGCACGGTGACACGTGTGCCACGGGCGGTGGAGCATCGATGTCACAGGGTGCTGATTCAGGGTCGGGCGGACGAGACGGTGCCAGTACAGGAGCGAACTCAAGCACACAAACTACACGTTCGTGAGCCTCAGTAGGAACAGGGCGAGATCTACAGCCAGAAGTCGTGGGTAGATGCATAACAGACGAGAAAACAGAACTATTGATTGCTAACGGTTACTCGACGACACTCTACTCGCTTTTTTATCTACATAATTCAACACACATCTATGTTTTTTGCACATCCAAATTAGAAATATTTGTACTAAACCTTTGATCCCCATTTAATTTAGAATCTGCAACATATCCAATTCAATTTTGACAAGCCTTATATCATGACTGAGCTCTTCGTTGCGCTACTCATTAAAAATCGTGCCAAGAGCAACCAATCGTTGCCTATTTTACTCACAACTGTGCCTAATCAAATATTAGCGTCCAAATTTTGACACATTCGTGCCAAATTCGATAACGGTTGTGCATATCCAAAGATTTGTCGAAATTTGTGCCGAATTCAGCATAATTTTAGCGGCAAGTGCACTTTAGCTACAAGTGCTCAAACGTGCCAAATCTGTCCACAAGTGTGTGCCATTGCAAAATTATTGAGGCAGTCGAGTGTCGCCGCAACCTTTGCAGGAGTTTTGGAAGTGTAAGGGCACCAGGATGCTACGCGCTAGGGGCTAGGACACGAAATAGATAGGTACAGAAGATCGGTTCCATATTAGGAACGAAAACGCACGCACACACTTTTCATGCACAGCGTTTCGCGCACTCGCGGTTGTATTTTGTTTACGATTGCCGTACGTATCTGTGTGAGCGTGTTTCTCTCTCATTATACGAAGCCGACCTTCTATAAAGTCACGAGCATCAATATGTGTACACTTTACAAACCTCGGAAATTGATTTCTTTTTCACATATTTCATTTAAATTAATATTGTGACAGTGTTTATTACACTATACAATTTCAAGCAATTCTCGTAAGAGAAAGTTACGTTTTGTGTTAGCCAAGTTGGCACATATTATTGGGCGTGCCTATTCCTATATACGTCGTGTCCAGACGTGTTGGGGGCTAGGGGGGCGGGTGCGGTACCGTCAGCGTCCTGTGCAGGCAGCGCGCCGCGAGCCGCCGCGGCCGCCACTAGACCTCCGTCTCCAGCACCGGCCGGGGCTGCCAACAACATCTCTCTACGACGTGCGGCTCCACGCCCCATTCGACACCGTCCTACGTGCGCAGCCCTAGCTTTACAACTGCCACCGGACAGATATGGCACGGGGTTTTCTGTTCTTTTTTTAAATATTTCAAATCAATGTAGCCGAGTTCTTTTTTTTAATATTTCTTATCAGGTTGTTTTGATTATTCGGCCTTTTTAGACTGGCTCTTTTTCCAGCCAGTGGGAGTTAGTGTTTGTGCAGTTATTGACAAGGGGTAGTGACGTGTTTTGTTTTAGTTTGTAGACATCATCATCTCAGTGTTGTGGTGGATTTCGTTAGACACAGTGGGATGGTTTGATCATGCATCATAGGTAGTGCTTTAGTGATGGTTGTATTGGTTCGGTTGGTTTTTGTTGATATATTTGACCAATATGTCTTGTTTTCGTTTTACTTATAAATGCTACTGTCGTTGGTGTTAAAAAAAAAGATCACAGCAGTATAATTTCAAGTTATAGGTACGTGTAAGTATTTATTAAGAGTTTTTTATTTAAACATTATTATTTTTTATTAAATAAACTCAAAATCACATTTTTATTTAAAATTGTGTTCTTTATAAATCAATTCTACAACACAATAAATATAGCTGTTTAATTGCAAGAATTGAGAACGGAACGAAAAAAAATGAAAAGAAATGTGATCAATGAGATGATGAGGTCAAAACAAAAAACATTCACCAGCACTATTTAAATCATTAAACATCTGTTCCATATCTGTCCTAGCCGCAAGCAGGCCAACACGGAAAAACAGACCCTTTATTAAAACAAAAAAGAAAATTCAGGAAATAAAAAAACGAAATGGAATAATGTGTAATCGTGTATTACTGATGCGTGTATGGGCCAGGGCTGGCCAGTGTCGCGTGATACGAATATGACCCTGAAGAGTGCCAACGAAGGAGAAAATAAAGACACAAAAAAAAAATAACGTGACAAAATAATAAGGGGTACCAATCGAGGCCTTAGCTACCCTGACGATCGACTGCCGTCTATACTAATCCTAAACAACGCAGGGAACGCCTAAGATGCTGGGATAGGAACCAGGGTGCACTAAACCTATCAGGTAACACCTAGTTTAAATGCCATCAGGCTTTATTTTTATTTAAAACAAATATACAGTAACGTTTATACTGATCTCTATTTATTTATGTTTAATATCAAATTCCATATGCGTTCTATGGTGGTGGCTTGCTATTTCGCATATACTTGTGAGAACAGGTAACTTACGCTAGAACATCTACCATGCTATAGTTTATCGTATTTTTTTGTTGTTAATCTATTTAGGAGCCAAGGAGGAACATATTACGTTATTTTTAGTATTTTTGACGGTTTTTTTATTGTGAAAATATCTAATTATCAAAAATAAAATAAAAAGTTTTGTTTTTAAAAACAAAAATAATCGTGATATTTGCACAATCTTAGAACGTCGAAAAAGTTAGGAAGCTAAACACTCACTTTTTTTTTGGTTATTGTTTTTTTTTATATAAATTTAATTACTGGTTATTTGTCTCTACATACATACTATACTTACCTGCAACGCTGCATTAGAGCACCGCTATATACATTTACAATAAAGGACACTACATCAAGCCTAACAAGACTTACGCAAAATAACACAAAGAAGGCAACTTTCCAACGGCAAGGCAATGCAAAACTACGGATGATGGCCCTCGCCGCCCAGTTTGACGCTGTACCCACCTGACCGAACACACCCCGACATAACACGCCACTACGGGGACAACATTCACAAAAGAACCAAACAAAACACAAAAAAAAAAAACAAAACAAAAATAAACAAAACATAAAACACTGACAACAACACAACGGCAAAGGAAAGAGGTTCCACCGAAAATGGTTAGACTTGTGTTAGTAGAGCACATTCGGCATGCTCTCGCTACGTGTGTATATTTTACTAGTTTTTTTTTTCTCAAGAAAAATCCACTCCACACTCAAAATTAACGTTCATTTTAACAGCAGTAACTGAACACAACTTGGTAGAAAATAATATTAAAAATAATATGTAAGTGGATAAATTATTATGAATGTGAACCAGTCATGTTACTGCTATAATTACTTTGATATCGGTAACGCATGTTAGTCGGTACGCCGTGCACGCCTGCACTGTCAGGGTCTGTGTATCGGCGACATTTACAGAGCTGGGTTGCTTTGGATCAGTAGCGAGGATGTTTCGGGTTGGCGTATCACAAGCAAAAAATACTATTCTTAAAAATAAAAATAAAACAGACAAAAATAAAAACAAAAATAGTCAAAAAAAAAAAAAATCAAACAGTCAGTATGACTAGAGTTAAATAAAAGATAGAGTAAGACAGAGATAGTCATATTCATACCGCTTTGTGATTCATGTTGAGTAAATATTATACTGATATATCTATCGGGGTAGTCATAGTAACTGTTTGAAGATAAATACGAGGGATAAGTAACATTGTAACAGCCTAAGAGAGCATGCTAATGAGTAGTGGGAGGGGCGGTAGTCAACTCAGGTATTAAATATAGTCAAAATAAATAAAAACGGGAAGCGTCAGACTGTAGATTTTTTTTATACTGCGGATCATGCATGGCGGTTACTTTTAAGTCTATCTAGTGACACTAAGGGGGAGTCCCGGTTTCATGACAAATAAGGATTTAGAGCAGGAGACAGCAGGATGTGAATCTGAAGATTTAAATACAGATAATAGATAAAAATCAAATGCAATAAACAAATACATACATGTCATGAAACCAGGTACTGAAGAAGTAAAATGAAAAATAGTTTTTTTGGATAAACATAAGTTCTAGAGTTTATGCTTGTTCGGTTGCCAATTTCAAGAGGTTTTTTTTTTGTATTGAAAGAGAAAGGTTTTTGAAACAAAATTAGTTACCGAACAATAAGTTAATTTCTACGTTAGTCATGGGCAAAAATAATAATAGCGTATACTACTATTTATTACTTTGTAAAGTGTTTCTCTGTGTAGGTATAAAAATAAATGTCTTGAAAAAAACAGAAGTATAGGAGAATGAAACGAAACATACGAGACGTAAAATAAAAAGGAAATAAAAATAGAAAAAATAATAATCAAGAAAGAAATAATAAAAAACGAAATAATAACGTACAGTTATTTGAAATTCGGTTTTTTTACGGATTAAATTATTTGTGTATTATTTTTTTATTTTTTTGTTATGAAATATATATTATTATTTGTTTCGACTCGTACTGTGAAAATTCCGGCTTACTGTACGAACAAATCAAAGGATGTGTAAAATATGATGATTCAGCGTAATCTCTATAGATTCTATGACGATATAGTCTATATGGATGCATATAAAAATGGTGGTTATATTCGTTTGTATGCAAAAATAGTAAAAGTATATATAATAAGGACAATAATATCGTTGACTTAGCGTTAGGATGCCCAAGGTATCCGCAGTGTTGACCTGTTGACCTTTGCTGTATATATATTTGTATGTATTAAAGCTGTAAACTCAAAACTTATCCCTCTTTCGAAAGCTCGAACATGTAGTCTGCGAGACCTAATACTTTTTTTAATGATTTGCTTTTTTCTTCTTATTATTTAGACTTCTTTTAATTTTATCATCACTGTGACATGTTTACTTAAAACTTACTCATATATCGGTAAATATGCACAGCAATTATAAATATTTTTATTAATAAAATATCATGGAATACCATCATGTCTTTTTCTTAATTTATCAGTCTTTATATCACAGCCAATAATATGTCATGATGTAACCCATGAGGATTTACTGACAGCTTCTTAAAATATATGCGACTATACTGTGCTATTGAATTTAATAAAACTGTATAATTCCAAATAATAATGTAATAATCAAGAATGCCGCCAGTAAAATAATAACTGTAAATAATAGTCAGGCACTTTACACATTTCGATAACATCAATTTTAAAGCTTTTTGACTATTGTTTGCAGTTCAAAAAAATTTATTCAGACCCAAACAATTTATTCAGGCATGAATAAACTTTATTCAACCATTGGATTCCCCCAGATGAATGATGTACAAACATCAAACCCCAACATTTATCCCATTTTGTGTAGTGTTCCTAATTTCCCGATAATTTCATAGAAAAACTGTGATTAGTTTTGGTATGAAATTATGTAAGCCCCGACAAAATTCACCAACTTTCCAGCCGTTGAATTAAGCCACATAGCAATGTTTGACGGATGAGATATACTTTTATATGAGATTCAAGTTTTTGGCATCATCTTAATTTTTTTTTTTTAATTCGATTGATAATTGTCACCAGCTGTGGTTTTTAAGTCTTGTAAATAAATGTTTAATGAAAAATATCTTGTAAAAAGGAGACAAGTATTCTCTTGAATATACTACTGTTACATATTTTATGAATAAATTCTCTTGCTTATTTGAAATAAAGGCGCGTTTTCACAATAAGAGTTCTCTCGGACCGAGTGCGCTTATACGAGCCAAATCGTATAAGAGCCCTCTCGGAATTTGGTTTTCACACGGTTTTGATTTTGTAATAAAGTTATGATTGTCTCCATACAAATAAGATGACGACGACTGATCTGTTACTCCAAGGTATTGAAATTGTGGCGAATATGTTAATGATGGAAGTGGAAAGTCATGAAAGAGAAAGAAAAAAATATACAAGAAAGATTTGGACTCGGAAATGGATTTTAAAACGTGACCAACTTGGTGCTTCGAATAATTTTATTCGTGAAGTGGAAATGGAAGATAAAAAAACGTTTAAAAACCATTTGAGATTAGACAGTGAGCAATTTGAGTATCTATTAGAAAAAGTAGCTCCAAGAATACAAAAAGAAGATACCCATATGAGAAAAGCAATACCAGCTAGAGTTAAACTTCAACTAGTTATGAGATATTTAGCAACTGGTGACTGCTTTCGTTCCTTAGAAAGTCACTTTCGAGTGCCAAAATGCTCCATATCACTGTTCCTGCCTTCAGTATTAGATACTATTTATGATGCATTAGCGGAATTTATACAGGTAAGTAATTTAAAGAATTATTACTATTTTTAGTTTTTATTCTTATGTAAGCAAATGGTTACAATAAAACAAAGAACGTAACTTTTATAATCAGTACTTTTGTTGAATTGGTTATGCGTTTTAATTTTTCGGTGTTTGGATTAACCCACCGATGCTTCTTATTGCTTTCTCTAATAACGTATTCTCCTGTCCATCTTGAACTTCACTTTCAAATATGTCATTAGTTCGTGGAGCTGTAGTATCTTCTTGCTGTAGTATGATCATATTATCAGGTATTTCAATAGTAAAATGTTGTGATTCAATAGGTGAAGAGCTGGTTTGATTCATATTTCGGATAATAGATTGCCTTCTAATTTTTATTAAGTTTAATATATCAGATTGAACATCGAGAGCATCTAGAAGTGGAAGCTGTCGAAGTTGGCTAGCTACATTTTTGCCAAAATGGTAGAATTCGTCTTCTGTTTCTCTGATATTTTGGGCCTGATTTTCAATTGATTTAGTAATATGTGCTGGCAATGTTTTTTTCATTCTTTTTCTGCTTGAAGGATAATCAAACTGAGTGTTTGATGAACTTGGTATATCTGGTGATGGGTTGGCTGGTACATATGGTGAAGGGTTGGCTGGTATATCTGCAGAGCATTCATTTAAATCCACCTAAAAAAAATAAAGTAAATTGATAATATAATTACATTTTTTTTTAGATTCCAAAGACTTCTGAAGAATGGACTTCTATTGCAAGAGGGTACAATGATCGTTGGAACTTTCCTAGATGTTGTGGTGCACTAGATGGAAAGCATATTAATATACAAAAACCAGCTTTCAGTGGAAGTGACTTTTATAACTATAAGAATTACCTAGTACTGTTCTTCTGGCACTAGTAGATAGCAACAACTGCTTTACATATATTGATGTGGGTAGTCAAGGTAGATTAATCGACGCCACGATATTTAGTAAATCAATACTAAAAAAGAAACTGGCAGATGGGATCCTGAATTTTCCTTCTTGGGGTGTTATTTTAGGTGATGAAGCATTTCCACTAAAAACCTATCTAATGAAACCATATTCACGACGATTGAATTTGACAACTGAAGACAAAATTTTTAACTACCGGCTATCTCGGGCCAGAAGAAAGAAAGTAAGAAAGAAAGTTAAGACAGAAGTCAAGAAAAAATGGACCGAACGTAAAACTGTGAGGTTTGTGGAACTGTATGAAGCTGAGGAAGTGTTGTGGAACATTACGTTAAATGACTACAAAAACAAAGATGCCCGAAATGCCGCAATACAACGCATCATTGATAACCTCAACATACCTGGACTTACAATTCAAGACGTGAATATGAAAATCAATAACATCCGTAGTACATACTCGCAAGAAAAAGCAAAAATTACTAAATCTTCGGGGACTACATTGGTGTGGTTCGAAATTGCAGATCGATTTCTGTCTAGTGTGATCAAGAGTAGGAAAACTTTTCAGAATGTGGTAAGTACCTACATAATTTGAAAAAGAAAAAGAGTTTATTACAATCTACATAGTTTTATTGTGTTTAGATATGTAATAAAAGAACATTTGCAGTATTTTAAAATATTCTACTCTGTTGCCATGGGACAGCTCCTTCTCCCATGAAGTAGTTTTTAAAATTGCTTCTTTGTTGTTCTGCCGATTGAGAATAATAATTACTGCCCTGATGCGCAACATCTGCAATAAAGTTTGAAGAAGGTTCTTGTCTCCACGTTCCCGGTCTATCGTCTGTATCTAACGTTCCGACTGGGGCGTAATAATGCAAGGCTGTCTTCATGAGCCAGTTGTGTATTGCACATGTTGCTTTCACAATTTTGTCCACTTTATCTGGACATAGATATATAGGTGTACGATATATTCTAAATTTTGATGTCATTAAACCGAAGGCATTTTTAACTATCCTTCTGGCCCGAGACAGCCGGTAGTTAAAAATTTTCTCTTCAGTTGTCAAATTCAATCGTCGTGAATATGGTTTCATTAGATAGGTTTTTAGTGGAAATGCTTCATCACCTAAAATAACACCCCAAGAAGGAAAATTCAGGGTCCCATCTTCCAGTTTCTTTTTTAGTATTGATTTACTAAATATCGTGGCGTCGTTTAATCTACCTTGACTACCCACATCAATATATGTAAAGCAGTAGTTGCTATCTACTAGTGCTAGAAGAACAGTACTATGGTAATTCTTATAGTTATAAAAGTCACTTCCACTGAAAGCTGGTTTTTATATATTAATATGCTTTCCATCTAGTGCACTACAACATCTAGGAAAGTTCCAACGATCATTATACCCACCCTCTTGCAATAGAAGTCCATTCTTCAGATGTGTTCGGAATCTAAAAAAAATGTAATTATATTATCAATTTACTTTATTTTTTTTTTAGGTGGATTTAAATGAATGCTCTGCAGATATACCAGCCAGCCCTTCACCAGATATACCAGCCAACCCTTCACTAGATATACCAATCAGCCTTACAACAGATATACCAGCCAACCCTTCACCAGATGTACCAGCCAACCCATCACCAGATATACCAAGTTCATCAAACACTCAGTTTGATTATCCTTCAAGCAGAAAAAGAATGAAAAAAACATTGCCAGCACATATTACTAAATCAGTTGAAACATTACAATCAATTAAAAATCAGGCCCAAAATATGAGAGAAACAGAAGACGAATTCTACCATTTTGGCAAAAATGTAGCTAGCCAACTTCGACAGCTTCCACTTCTAGATGCTCTCGATGTTCAATCTGATATATTAAACTTAATAAAAATTAGAAGGCAATCTATTATCCGAAATATGAATCAAACCAGCTCTTCACCTATTGAATCACAACATTTTACTATTGAAATACCTGATAATATGATCATACTACAACAAGAAGATACTACAGCTCCACGAACTAATGACATATTTGAAAGTGAAGTTCAAGATGGACAGGAGAATACGTTATTAGAGAAAGCAATAAGAAGCATCGGTGGGTTAATCCAAACACCGAAAAATTAAAACGGATAACCAATTCAACGAAAGTACTGATTATAAAAGTTACGTTCTTTGTTTTATTGTAACCATTTGCTTACATAAAAATAAAAACTAAAAATAATAATAATTCTTTAAATTACTTACCTGTATAAATTCCGCTAATGCATCATAAATAGTATCCATCGTCTAATACTGAAGGCAGGAACAGTGATATGGAGCATTTTGGCACTCGAAAGTGACTTTCTAAGGAACGAAAGCAGTCACCAGTTGCTAAATATCTCATAACTAGTTGAAGTTTAATTCTAGCTGGTATTGCTTTTCTCATATGGGTATCTTCTTTTTGTATTCTTGGAGCTACTTTTTCTAATAGATACTCAAATTGCTCACTGTCTAATCTCAAATGGTTTTTAAACGTTTTTTTTATCTTCCATTTCCACTTCACGAATAAAATTATTCGAAGCACCCAGTTGGTCACGTTTTAAAATCCGTTTCCGAGTCCAAATCTTTCTTGTATATTTTTTTCTTTCTCTTTCATGACTTCCCACTTCCATCATTAACATATTCGCCACAATTTCAATACCTTGGAGTAACAGATCAGTCGTCGTCATCTTATTTGTATGGAGACAATCATAACTTTATTACAAAATCAAAACCGTGTGAAAACCAAATTCCGAGAGGGCTCTTATACGATTTGGCTCGTATAAGCGCACTCGGTCCGAGAGAACTCTTATTGTGAAAACGCGCCTATAGAGCTGAACACGAGTCCACTTCGATCGCATGCCAAAATCCGAGTGTGCTCGGATTACGTGTTTACATAGTACGAGTAACGTCCGAGTAGTCATCCGAGCGCACTCGGTCCGAGAGAACTCTTATTGTGAAAACGCACCTTAAGGGTTTTGTGAATGGAAAATGTTTATGTCAATGATCGTTTCTAATGACAGGCGAATGAAGCTTCGTCGGAAGGCGCGTCATTCGCGCACACTTCACTGAACGGGAATGCAGCAAAGTTGTATTGATTTGGGCCTACTGTTCACAGACGCGTAGCTTCATAGACATCAGTATGTGAAACTTTGTCGACGAAACTGCAAGACGTTGCCGCTTCGTCGACGGAGTTTCATAATTTTGTATGTAAGATGTGCCCAGGCGCACACTAAGCGTAGAATGACGAATACGCGTCTATGAAGCTACGCGTCCCATGGGCAGTAAGGCTTAGGTATTCAAACGCAGAAATGGCATTTTTTGCAATAACTTTTGCTGTTTGTTTAAAAAGAAAACCAGTTATTGGTCCAAGGAATGATACAATTAGAGATATATTGATTCATTTATGAACTACAAAGAATAATACAAGACACAGAGTCGGATGACTATTTCATGAAATAATTAATGTTGGACTGATGAACTATTGTATCTATTTTTGAGAAACACAAACTGAAATTTTAGATTTGAAAATGCATAAAAAAATAATTAATAAGTGAATTGATGTCTCAGTTTATACCATTTCTTGAACCAACGATTGCTTTAATTTTAATAGAAACAACAAGAGTTATTTATAACCAAAAATGCCTACATTTGAAATCATTTAATATACCTAAATCAACACCACTCTATTGTATTCCTGTTTAGCGATAACTGAAGTATGCTGTAATGACGCGCCTTCATTCGAGTTTCATTCATTCATTCATCAGATCATTCACGTAACCATTTTCATTCACAACCGTCACGGGGACCCTTTAAACGCCTATGTCAGATCCAAAAAACACTCTCGCGTTTACCGCCAGGATCACAAATCCAAGACCAAATCCTCCATCTCATCAGCTCTTCTGTCACCTACGGGGATTGAAGAGCAAAACGAGATGGAATACCCAGTCGTTAACTCGCGACCTTGGCGAATAGGACACGAAAATAATCATCAGAGCAATCTGACGCAAGCAGTGAGTTAATATGTAAGGTTCTTAAGCATAGGTCATCCGTTTGTTTGTGTGATGTGGTGTGGCGTGTGGGTTGACATGGCGGGGCGTGTACCTGCGTCTGCAAGCGCGTGAGGCCGCGGATCCAGAGGATCTGTCCGGCGCGCGGCTTCTTGTCCAGGTCCGCGTCGTAGTCGGGGCCCGGCTGCATCGACTCGGGGTCGGGCTGCCCGCGGCCCCATCTGTCACCACCACAACAAAGGTTACACGTCAACGACAACACAGATGGCAACATTGCTCAGAACGGCCACTTAACGGCCTGTTCATGACAACAGTCTTAGCGGGGAGCCGGGGTGGTATAAAGGTTGCCTAATGGCACTATCACGTTTATTATTATGATCACAGAATTTTTAGAAAATGATTTGACTAAGTAATAAACAGTTATGAAGCATTATGCGAGCTTCCGTTATGTGTATTTATTACACGTGTAGGATAGACGGTATTATTCTATATTTAGCATAGCATAATCAGCCTTTTAATGTTCCCACTGCTGGGGCTCAGGCCTTCTCTCTAAGAAAAGGAATGGGCCGTAATCCACTACGCGGGCACATATGGCCACTATGTGGAAAGCTTGCATAGGAGGTCCAGACAAGGCATTCGTGAAGCGTTACTCACGACAGTCTCTTAGGTATCTTCCTGGTGGGCACGGTGGTGACGAGCTGCCCCCACACGAGCGTGCCGGCGCCGAGGAACAAGCACCACAGCCACTGGTCTATCGACAGCCCCGCCGTGCTGAAGGCCATGCCTCCGAACTGGATGATTACCACCTGGAATTGTTGGGTCATGGATTGTAATTAATTGGTCAGTTATTTTAGAGGTATGAGCCAACAGGGTATAAAGTCACGCAAACCTCCGTTGAAAAACGAGGATTGTACGCAGACAGGTCTTGTGTCAGGTCTAGGTAACTGTCTATTTTGAATTCCTACGTAGTAACCTAAATCTCGTTACACCATGATACATTTTTTCACATTCAATTTATAATATACATACATGTGAAAAATAATATCCGCCCGCCTTAAAAGGTCTTTTACTTCCAATACAAATGGATAAAATAGATGGTTTCAAGTCTTTACCTGGCGTCAATGTCTTCTTCAATAACCCATTTTTTTTCTGAAAAACTCCTGTTAATAAGAAGAAGAGAAGCTTGTATATAATATTTTACCTGTATATTACACTACTGATAGTCAACACGATACCTGCTGCTTTATTCACAAACTCAGAAACAACTGGTTTAACCTCTCAGGCCCTAGCGTACCGAATATGATACACTTCATACGAGCTAAATTAAAACTTATTACGTAAAAATAAAGTTTCAGTTAGCTAGTACTGAAGTGTACCGAATTCGATACACCTCGGCAGTAGCATAAATAAACCTTAATTTCTTAAACCTTATTTTTACGTAATAAGGTTTAAATTAGCTCGTTATGAGCTGTTTCATATTCGGTACACTGGTGCCCGAGAGGTTAAGAGATCTGTAACATTGCTAATTACCTGTTGATGGTAGTGTACTACTCGTACATCCGGCCACATACCTGCGAAGCCGCCGTCCCAATCCATATAGAATAAAAGATGGGGTTGGTGAAGAGTCCCTGGAACACGTTCCTCTGGCCGTGGATCTTGCGCGCGTTGATCTCGTTGAACAGCGTCATCATCACGAAGGTGTTGAAGATGATGGTGAAGTGCTGCGTGGGCTCCGTGCCCAGCTCCTGCCCGCGCCCCGACGGGATGTTCAGGAGACGGTCGCCTGGGAGTCACAACACACACTCAGATAACTTTTTATCTACAGGGTGTAAGAGACAGCCCTCCAAACTTTAAGGGCTTGCTCAGTGGGCGAAACTGAACAACCGTTCAAAGACTTTTTTTCAGGAAAGGAAAAAGAAATATCAGCCTCACCATACAAAATTAAAAACTTGATTGGACAGTTTGTATAGAGAGGTCGATTTTTTTTTTTTTCGTTTCCGGAAAAAAAATCTTGTGGAAGGTTGTGCAATTTTGTCTACTGAGCAAGCCCTTAAAGTTTGTGGCGGGCTGTCCCTTACACTCTGAATAATAAAGCGGAAAAGGTTGCTTATTTGTATAAAGTTGTGGGTCTTCAAGTGTGCAATTTTTATTTAGGTGGGAACTCATTCAATGACTTCTCTCGCCCTTGGGCGGAGCGCGAGGGCGAGAGAGTTAGACCGACTAAAATCTACTCCTAGTCTCCTATGTTTCTTCTTTGCCTTTAATCCCCTACATGGCCTCAGTAGGTTTCGACCCTGCTGGGCCGTTACGGATTTGGCCTCAGTAGGCTTCAACCTTGCTGGGCCCCTACGGTTTTGCTGTCATCTCCTTGAGGCGCTGACGACACGCGCGCGACACGACTCGGGCTCGGCCTAGACGGTTATCTGACAGAGAGCTACCCATTGCTCGCATCCGCAAGCCCATGCTTACGGTGGCTAGAAATTGTGGTCGGAATCCCCGCGACTCGGGCGAGAGTTTCCTCAGTAATTCGGAAAGTAGTTCCAGCAGCAGTCATTTGTAATTTTTTTCAGACGTTACAAGTAGCCAAAAGCCAGATAATCTGGTACCAGATTGTGGTACCTAGTTATAAGGCTGTGGAGGTCAGAAAGGCAGTCGCTCCATGTTAAATACTGGTATTCAGCTGCACCTGACAGAGGCTTCTTTTATGTGGGGAATCATCCAATGACTTCTTCTGCTACACACTTTCGAGTAAACTTTCGCACAACTCATGGCCTCAGTAGGCTTCGACCCTGTTGGACCCCTACGGTTTTGCTCACATATCTTTTTTTTTTATGGTGGGATAAATCATCCAATGACAACCCCCGCTCTTGGGCGGAGCGGGAGATAGTGTCAGACTCCTACTGACTAAAAGCCCACCCCGTTCCTTTGTTGCCTTCGTACCGGGGCTTGAGCTATCTTTCGAATTAACCCTGGCCCCAGTAGGCTTCGACCCAGCTTGGCCCTTGCTGTTGCTGACAGCTCCTTGAGGCGCGCGGGAACAGTGCGCGACGTCGACGACTTGGGCTCGGTCCGGACAGTTACCGGATGGTCGGATAGCGAGCTACCCATTGCTCGCCGTCCTCAAGCCCGCGCCTACGGTGGCCAGAAGGCGCTGTGAGCGCCGCCGTTGCCTGATGCGGTCGGCCTCCTCTTTTGCTAGCATTACTGCTTCGCAGATGTCGGCGACCGCCTGCCACTCCTCCTCGCTCCGGACCAAGGCCCGGCGCGAGAGATCGCCGCCGTCGATCGCCGTCACTGAGGCACGGCGATGCTCCGCCCAAGCAGGCTGACATACCTTTAAGGGGCGCGTGGAAAAGCTGCGCAGATGACAAGTGTACTTACCGACAAAGAGAAGCGAGAATATCACAAAGAGCTGATAGATGGCCTGGCCGAGGATGTTCTTCATCATGGTGCGGCTGATGAGCGGCTTGGTCCGTCCGTAGGGCTTGCGCTGCAGCAGGTCCGGCGTCGGCATCTCCGTGGCCAGCGCCAGCGACGCCAGCGTGTCCATGATCAGGTTCACCCATAACATTTGTACTGCCTGTGGAGCAACCAAGTGGTTTAGTTAGCGTGAAGTTTAGAAATTACTGCTAAGAGAAGTGATTTCTGTAGTTTTGTAAGTAAATTATGTTAGACAAAAATCAAGTAAGTACTTTATCCTGTTTTGGATATTGTTAACAGTTTTTAGGGTTCCGTAGTCAACTAGGAACCCTTATAGTTTCGCCATGTCTGTCTGTCCGTCTGTCTGTCTGTCTGTCTGTCCGTCCTCGCTTAATCTCTGTGACCGTTAGCACTAGAAAGCTGAAATTTGGTACCAATATGTATAACAATCACGCCGACAAAGTAGTAAAATAAAAATTGTAAAAAAATTGTAATAAAATTTTATTAGGGTAGCCCCCCTATATGTAAAGTGGGAAGTGATTTTTTTTAATTTCAACCCTAACGTGTGATATATTGTTGGATAGGTATTTAAAAATCAATAGGGGTTTACTACAATCATTTTTTGATAATGTCAATAATTTCGGAAATAATCGCTCCAAAAGTAAAAAACAATGTGTCCCCCCCCTCTAACTTTTGAACCATAAGTTTAGAAAATATGAAAAAAATCTGAAAAGTAGAACTTTATAAGGACTTTCTAGGAAAATTATTTTGAACTAGATGGAAAGAACAGTTTTTGTACAAAAAAGACAAAAGGGTTCTACAAAATAATTTCTGAACTAAGTTTGTAGTATAATCGTATATGCAAGCATTTTTTTAAACTCATCTGGAAACTACGAAACCCTACACTGAGCGTGGCCCGACACGCTCTTGGCCGGTTTTTTTTTTGTCATTTTACAGCAGAGGTATCACATGAGCTAAAATTCCGATTCCGAAAATTCGCAACTTTCAAAATCGACTTTTTGTACGCATAATGAATGTGTAAACGCTTTGTACTTATGGGTGAGATGTCCACCATGTACCGGTGGCGCAACGCCGTACGTCTTGCGGTCCGATGATGGAACTTGGCGGAATTAAATTGTGTAACTCCAGTGTACACTCCCCGAAATGTAAACGATAGAAAACAGACAGGCTAGCAACTCCGCGTCGATGCTCAAGACTTTGGAGTATTGACTTCACAAGTGCATCATTGCCTATGATTTTCTTGGCACGCTTTTCAATTGATTGGTACAGCTTCTTACCTTAAGAGGACTGTCCTGTATCGCACAGGCACCGATGAAGGCCACGATGACAGCGACCACGTTGACTGTCAACTGGAACTGCAGGAACTTGGCGATGGAGTCGTAAACGTTACGGCCCCACATGACGGCCTTTACTATCGACGAGAAGTTGTCGTCTGTTAGGATGATGTCTGATGCTTCCTTCGCGACGTCTGTACCGGCGATACCCTGGGGAAAGAAACTCGTAATGAGGCAGTGTTTTTTTAATCCGTGGGTCGTGATCCCCAGGTAGGTCACAAAGCCTTGCTTAGGGGGTCAGATAAAAGTGAAAATTGAATGTTATTGATCCGACGCTACAAAAAAAGTATAAAAATTCAGTAATAAAGCACTGCCTGTTTGTACTTCAATACATTTTCTGATCTTGGTTCTATTTTTAACACGCAAATTGTGTGCAATTTGGAATATTTTCACATAAATAACAAAATCAAAAGGCGGTCTCAAGAGCCCCGTCTGCTCTCAGCAATGGTTTCTAGGGCGTCGCTACTATTTGTCACAAAAAGATTAAGAAAACACTGGGCTAAAGCTTCGACCCCGAGAGTAGGTGAAGGGTAGATGGCGTCGAATGTTTTTTCTTTTTAGTCTATAGGAACATTATTTAGTCAAAGAATAACCTTAAAATCCATCTAATTCTGACTGTTAATGTCTCTAACTATAATTATACTCCATTCAAAACATGACTAGAAATTTAAACAAAAATTTTCTTACTGTCCTTTCAACCAATTTTGACCTTTATTCCGTAAGACGTATGATAAATGACGGCTGCATTCAATAGTTGGTATTGTAACCACTGTTTTGCTTTTAATGTCATTCTTTTGAATACGGAATAGAAGTCAAAATCGGTTGAACGGAGAGTAAAAAAGGTTTCTTCAAATGTCTAATCATAATACGAATGGAGTATAAAGACATCATAATCATCATCAGCCTTTTTAAATGTTCCCATTGCTGGGACTCAGGCCTTCTCTCTAGGAGAGAGAATGGGCCGTAATCCACCACGCGGGCCTAGTGCGTGTTGGTGAATGTCACATGTCTTCGAATTTTTGGTTCTAGGGTATGCCGGTTTCCTCACAATATCTTTCTTCACCGTTTGGAGAGTAGTGGTGATGAAATAAATTACACAAAGTAATGCGCCTGGCTGGGTTCGAACCCGTAACTTACAAATCGTAAGTCGGGGCCATTACCACTTGGCCACCCCTGCTCTCACATATAGAGACATATATCACTGCATTATAGTTATACATTTTCACGCGGGCGAAACCGCATACATATTATTACATATATTGCAAGTTAAATAAAAGCTTACAAAAGAAAAAAAAAATCAAAAAGATAGTTACCATAGCAAAGCCAACATCAGCTTTCTTCAAGGCAGGTCCATCGTTGGTGCCGTCTCCCGTGACGGCCACGACCTCCCGCTTGTCGAAGGCCTTGGACTCGATCATGCCCTTGACGAGCGTGTACTTGTCCGTGGGCGACGAGCGCGCCAGCACGCGCAGCTTGGGCCACACCTTGTCCAGCAGGTGCTGCTGTACCTGTGGGGCATTGGCGCATTCAACAGGATTTCAGCTGGCGAATATCCTACAAATATTCTATATAATATAATCATTGTATGAAGAAAAAAATAATATTTTGCCATAGTTTGTTTTTAAAAAAACAAATGGAAGACGTAGATCAAACTAAAATAGAACTAGACAAGCCACATTTGCCGCATGTCGTACAAAATTGAGCGAAGGCAACCACTGAATTGATCCCGAATATAGCAAGAGAAGCCGTTCGCGGGCAGAGTGCGTGATGAGTTGAACTTTCTGCCGTATCAATTAATTATTATTATTATATCTAGCCCATACTGTCCCACTGCGTGGCAAAGGCTCTACTCTTTCCAATTCCCAAGGAAGGCATCCAAGTCGTCCCACCATCTCCTTCTTGGTCTGCCGCGGCCCCGTCGTGCGATTTCAGGGCACCAATTTTGCGTCAATAATTACCAATAAAAAAATAAAAAATGAAGATTGGGGCTCGGAGTCTAAAAATAGCCAACGTCCTGTTCTACTAAGAACCACAAAATTTAAACAAAAAAAACACTGTTTCGGATGCGTTCGATAACACAGTGGTTGTTATCGAACGCATCCGAAACAGTGTTTTTTGACACGAGATCTTTATATATTAGATTACTTATAAATAAATGTGTCCGTTCATTTAAACTTATTATTAAATTGATTTTGTAATCAAAAGTTTACTTATTTATTACAGCTTGGAGGATTTCTAGCTTAAACTGATTAAAAGAAAAACAATTACTGACGATAGGAAGTCAATTACCTAATTAATAAACAGTGGATCGTGGGTCGAATGTAGTTGGGTTGAACCTAGAGCATCCAAATTGATCTGCTCGCTATTACTAGTAAGGTTATATAGTGCGCACCTCTCCATTAGCGTCCCGGATCCTTTGGTTGAACTCCTTGCCCTCTAGGATGAGGAAGTCGTCGGTAGGCTTGATGATGCCGCACTTGACGGCTATGGAGCGCGCCGTGTTCACGTTGTCACCTGTCACCATGCGGACTGTGATGCCAGCCTTCTGGCATTTCCTGATGGCTTCGGGTACCTGTGGTACGAAGTGTTTATTAATATAATGGCAAATGGCAGTTAGCAGGAGCGCCTGGAGTAATCATTCCTGGTTGGGAGAGTCTGGATGCGACGATTCGTAAACTTAAAGCTGCGTACAGACATCGCCAGGCGTGCGTTTCGAATGGTTTGTCACGCATGCCTCAACCTGGGGCATACGACGGTGTATTTATGCGTTCGTCCCGAACGACACATGCCGAGCACGCAAACCACCATGCAGAGTGATTCAATATCGGCCTCACTAACAACACCTATCCGTCCACACGGAGCGCACGGCTCGTACTAAGGCGGCGTTCGCAACGATCGTATGACGCGAATGATAACTGTGGGCACACACGTCCGAACCAATCGCGTCGCACGCCTCGCGATGTCTGTACGCGGCTTAAGAGAGCTCTGTCTTAAGGTGATAGAATCTTAAAACATAATTATATAATGTCAACAATAACGCTCACGTCCAATTAACCGCTTTTCTTAGTTATGTTTCTTTACAAATAAGTATGCGATATTTTCATTTGAATAATGATGAAAGTTTTATCGAAACCCGTTCAGTCATTCGAGAGTCAAGAAGTATCAAACGCACAAGCTTTCTGATGAGCGTTTCTATTTGAGGCGTATTTTTTCTTTTCATTAAAAAATCAACTAAAGTAACCAAAATAGAGGTATATACAACAACAGTGGAGTATACGTACTTCTGGTCGCACAGGATCTTCAATGCCGACAACGCACAAGCAGGTCAGGTTGTTCACGATGTTGTCTTCGTCGTCCCAGTTCGGCTCTTGGTCTATGTGCACCTGGACACAAACAAAAATACATCAATTAAGCACATATTAATTTGAAATCACCATCTCCTGTTTCGTTATATAAAATAAACGAGAGACTTTTCGTCTTATTAAAAAAACGAGTTGACACTTTAATCTAATTCCAATCCTTCTAGCCAACCGATTTTGAACTTTATTTTGACCTAAGTTAGGTTCATGATACAAACACTGACGACTTATGCTAATTTTCACTAATACTGTGATACCTACTAGTTCCGAGTCACGATAACATCGCTGTTAGTGCGACACTAAGGGTGAGTTGCACCATTTAACTATAACGATAACAAAGCCGTTAACAGTTGTCAAATCGTCGAATTGACCAATAGGTGGCCGTTTCACGGCTGGTTAAGGTTTGGTTATCATTATAGTTAAATTAACTCACCCTAAATCGTTAATGAACGCGCTTACGGCCACATGGGACGACAGCAGGCGAGTTAACATCAGTATTATTGTGACTTGGAACACGAGGAAGTGTCAAGGCATGACTCAGGGTAACAGAGTACAAAATCTAACAATGCAATAAAAGCGATCGAACTGCGAACTTGCATTAAAGATTAATATTTTTTTATTCTGGTTACTTCCTGAATTATTAGTAATTTATTTTATTAGCTTCACTTTTTTGCCAGAATTTTGTACGCCATTCTTTTGGCAAAAATCATGTTTTGCCAAAAGAATGGCACACATTTTTAATATAGTATCTGTAAACACTGCATCTATCTATGTTTAACAAAATAAATGATTGCCGTCGTTACTTTTGAGTGTAGTTTACCTGGTTAATCTCAGCCTTGCCGGGCACAAAGTCTCTGTAGGCTACGGAGATGGTCCTGAGTCCGTCGCAGGCCATGGGTTCGATGACCTGCCGCACCAGTCGATCCTGCATGTCGCGCGTGAACTTCTCCAAGCGTCCTTCGTGGCCGTAGATGAATGCACATCTGTGGGGACACGCATGAATTAGTATTTATTTATTTATTTTAATAACACAAACAATTGTTTTAACAGGTACAGACCTAAGGCAACAAAACAAATGTACGATAGGCGCCAGATAACTGTGGAATAACGGTCATTGACCCTTTTACATTTTGTTGACATTCTTAATTTAAAAACGGAAATTAAGACATAAAGCTGTCTTGAATCGACATGTATCGTGATCTTTTACTTGATCAAGTAATGAAAAGCCGTTCATTGTTTGTTTTTCGGGTACCTATGCAGACATATTTAAAAAAGGTCAATGTACTTTATTCCACGGTTATCTAGCGCCTTCTAGTCACGAAATAGCCGTACCCAAAGACCCCACTCACAAACTGAACATATATACATAGTGGTGCAGGTATCATACATATACCTGCAATCGATGTTCAGTCTCGAGCAATGCCTTGGAGATGTAAAATCAAATACACAAGACATAATTAAACACACCAAAAATGTGTACTTACTTCTTCAAAACAATTTCAGAAGCTCCCTTAGTATAGAGCCTGTAGCCTCCCTTGTACGGTACCACAGTGGACATGCTCTTGCGCACCGAGTTGAACGTGTACACGCGCGTGAACGACTCCTCGGGGTTCCTCTCCCGCACCGCCTCGTAACTCTGGCCCAGGGCCAACACGAACCCTAGGAGGGCGCATTCTGTCTTGTTGCCGACCTGCATCGGGGGTCCGGTTGGATCTAGACTTGGCTGTGGACAAGAAAATATTGTTAGAAGAATCTTTCAATTAAGTGGCCTGTTGGTCTAGTGGTTACTGGCACTGACTGCTGTACCGGTGGTCGTGGGTTCGATTCCCACCCAGAACTAATGTTTGTGCGATGAGCACGATCATTTGTTCTGTGTCTCGGTGTAATTTATCTATCATCATCAGCCTTTTAATGTTCCCACTGCTGGGACTCAGGCTTCCTCTCTAGGAGAGGTAATGGGCCGTAATCTACTTCGCGGGCCCAGTGCGGGTTGGTGAATGTCGCATGTCTTCGAAGTTTTTTTCCGGTATCCTCACGATGTTTTCCTTCACCTTTTTGAGCTCAGAAAAGTTGTTTGCCTATGCTAATATTGTAAAGAAATAATACATGCTGTTTACACTGTCCCTGAAGAGCTTTAAACTATGGCATGGTTGATGGCCGCAGCCCAATAAGATGGGCAGATCAGGTCCGCACCACACTGGACACCCAATTGCATGTCGCACTTCATGACACTAAGAACCGTCACAGATGGCGAGATACCATTAATAAGAAGCTTATCCAGCGGGAACTTCGCGACCCTCAGTAATGAAGAATTCGACTCGAGGAGGAGGTGTGTAAAATAAACATATTTTCTTTCTTTCTGGCAGAAGCTGGTAAGTAATAAAAGGGTAGTCACCATAATCCTGGAAGTGAAGGCAGCGTTGACGGCAATGCCCTCGACCATGGTCTCGGCCACGTCCGGGGGGATGTCGCGGTAGTTGGGCGTGACCTTGCAGAGCTTCTCGCAGATGTAGGACTGCACCACGGTCATGCGGTTGGTGGTGAGCGTGCCAGTCTTGTCGGAGCAGATGGCCGTGGCGTTGCCCATGGTCTCGCACGCGTCCAAATGACGCACCAAATTGTTGTCTTTCATCATTTTCTGAGGAAAGTACACGGTTTTGTTTATTTCTGGACTAAATGTCGAAATTCTCTCTAATATTCTCAATACGATATTTTATAACACATAAGACGCATAGATAGTAGAAGTAATTCCAAATGTAGAAGTGTTTCACATAAGAAGTTCTTTCGCCGTAATATTAGCTCCCATGTTTGTCTAAAGAAGAAAAAAGGGTTGCCTACTCTAGCAAAATTGTTGCACGAAATGCAAAACAAAATCGGTTTTAACGGTAGTCGCACGACTTTATGGAGAAATGAGAGAAATGGGATTTTATTTTAATAAAAAAAGGAGGTCTAAAAGGGAGGTGTAAATGAAGAGGTACGATATTGTGGCATGGCGTTTTCGGTATTTGAAAGAATTGTAGGACAATCGAAATGGAGTCCAGCGTCGTATACTTAAAAAACTAGCTTTAGCCCGCAGCTTCGCCCGCGTACTTAAAATATAGCCTATGTCACTCAGGTATACGCCCGGGTGTCGTCACTGTGCGGAATGCCCGGAGGACACGGTGGAGCACACAGCGCCCAAGCAGGGCACACCTCGAGGTGTGCCCTGCTTGGGCGGAGCATCGCCGTGCCCTCGTGGGGGCGATCGGCGGCGGAGACCTCTCGCGCCGGGCCTTGGTTGAGGCCATGGTCCGGAGCGAGGAGGAGTGGCAGGCGGTCACCGACTTCTGCGAAGCAGTAATGCTCGCAAAGGAGGTGGCCGAACGCATTAGGCAACGGCGTTATCGCCGCCGCCGCCGCTGCCGGGATTCTGATCCCGATTTCCGGCCACCGTAGGCGCGGGCTTGCGGACAGTGAGCAATGGGTAGCTCGCTGTCCGGCCGTCCGGTAACTGTCCGGACCAAGCCCAAGTCGTCGACGGCGCGCACTGTTCCCGCGCGCCTCAAGGAGTTGTCAGCAACAGCAGGGACCCAGCCAGGTCGAAGCCTACTGGGGCCAGGGTTATCCGAAAGGGCACTCGAGCCCCGGTATGAAGGCTAGAAGGAACGGGGTGGGTCTTTTAGTCAGTAAGAGTCTGACACTATCTCCCGCTCCGCCCAAGAGCGGGGGATGTCAATGCATGATTTTTTCCCACCATAAAAAAAAAAAAAAATGTCAGGTATAAAGCGGCTTTCTACCGAAAAAATTCACCAATATCAGTTAATCTCTCTAATATTATGTAATTTCATTGCTAAAAATATAGCAACACTGTTTTTCCGTATTGCCAACATTACGGCGAAAGAAATTTTTATGTGTGAAACGCACTATAGAAAAAAAAATTAAGATTTATATGAAGTTTTTGGGTTACCTTGACAGAATAAGCAAGCGACAAGGTCACGGCCAGCGGCAACCCCTCCGGCACAGCCACCACCAGCACGGTCACACCGATGATGAGATGCTTCACGAGGTTGTTGATGTACGTGGCCTTCCACGGCTTGCCCTCGATCACGAACGTGTGCACGCAGAAGTTGATCACCAGGATGATGACGGTCAGCACTGCGATTGTTGAGCCGGCGTAGCCGATCTGTTGGGGGAAGAGGGGGAGTGGTTACAATATGGATTTAATATGTGGTATTGTCATCGGTTTATAAAAAATAACTGTGTAATTTTCACAACCTTTACTTCAATTTGGTTGTAAATAAGTAAAAAAAGAAGATTTGTTTACTTGTGGCAAAATCAAAATATCTTCAAAAATTAGCAGGATTAGCATGTCGAAGCATTTTAATATCTTGTTACGCTTCATCAACTATCTGTTTATAGACCTACGGGGTTACCATGACGTTCAAAGTAAGATTGTTTTAATCTTGTTTCAGTGTGGGTAAAGGTCTCTGCACACAGCGGGCGCGGCGCGGCGGGACGGGACGGCGACGCGACACTGAGCAGTTGTAATGTACTAGATATTACGGACAACGCCACACAGAGCCGTCCCGCTCGACGCGACGGTAACCGTCGCGCCAAGCCGCCGCCGCGCCGAGCGGGAATACAAGTCAGAAGCGGCGGGGACGGGCGATTTATTTCATGCACCCATTTCCGTTTACGTTGTTTTTTCTTAGCTAGCGCAAATAAGAGCAAAAGCGTTTCCACGTCTGAATTGCTCAACATCTTTTTGATGAATGAATAGCGTCGCGATACGGTCGGCGTGATCGCGCCCGCAGTGTGACCGATGCCGCCGCGCCAGCGCAGCGTCGCCGCCCCGCCACGCCGCGCCCCGCCACGCCACGCCGCACGTGTGCAGAGACCTTAAGAGATGGCGCTAGACAACCTGTATAGCTCTGTCTCTTACCCACACCGAAACACGTTTAAAAGAATCTTACTTTAAACGTCATGGTCTAGGTTCTAGTCACTGCTCTAAAAAATAGCAAGAAATGACTTACTTGTATAGCCAACTTGGTAAGCTTGGCCTGCAGCACAGACTTCTCCTTCATGTGCGAGGTCTCCGCGGGCGGCTTGTCGCTGGGTGGTGAAGCGACACGGTCGTCATAGCAACACTTACTTGTATAGCCAACTTGGTAAGCTTGGCCTGCAGCACAGACTTCTCCTTCTTGTGCGAGGTCTCCGCGGGCGGCTTGTCGCTGGGTGGTGGAGCGACATGGTCGTCACATAGCAACACTTACTTGTATAGCCAACTTGGTAAGCTTGGCCTGCAGCACAGACTTCTCCTTCTTGTGCGAGGTCTCCGCGGGCGGCTTGTCGCTGGGTGGTGGAGCGACATGGTTGTCACATAGCAACACTTACTTGTATAGCCAACTTGGTAAGCTTGGCCTGCAGCACAGACTTCTCCTTCTTGTGCGAGGTCTCCGCGGGCGGCTTGTCGCTGGGTGGTGGAGCGACATCGACATGGTTGTCGTCTGGTCGCGCGTGGTTGGCTCCGTGGCTGTTGCCCGAGGCGGGGAGGGTTGCGTCCTCATCACCTGTATTTGTGAGATCGTTTTAGAGGATTGCTGGGGGTATTGAAGCGACAATAGCTCAAAGACTTTATGTTGCTATACAGATACTTGGAATGATGTATTCATCAAACAGTGCACGTTTTTAGTTTTTGAACGACTTACAACATGGTCCTTCCGTAGTCAATCACTCGAATCAATGTGTCGATTTTATGTGTGCATTAACGATGAACTTAAAAATTCAGTAACTGTGTAGTATTATAATAATGTTTTCTGTATACGAAACTGACAATTAAGAAATTATTCATATCCCATTATGTCATTATAACGAACACATTTTCCATAACAAGTCCTATTGATTGGGCTCTGAAATGGGTTCACAATAACAGTATCACAACAGAATAAAAACTCATTATGTCTCGATTGCCAGTCAACGTTTTAGATATTGGGCTATTGACGCTCACATACTTTTTTCAATCTTTAAAATTGGAGTAATTAAGCTCAGAATTGAATAGAATCTTCATTCTAGATACTAGGCCAATAGATTTTACTGTAACACAGCCAGTAATTAAACGAGGGACTGCTATATTAGAAATAGTTACTTTTAAGACAAAAGGAGATATTATTGAAATTAAAATGTTTGATTAACAGGCTGTCAAATCTCAATAAAAATTTTGAAAAATATACTATTCACTGTAAATACCAAAAAAGTATTTTAAATAAGACAAAGAATTTGATTCTTACTTTTGGACTCTTGGAAAGTTGTGCAGGGTGTTCTCTTTTGCATTTAATTCAATCTACATTTACTTTCAGTTTATATTAGAGAAAGGTCAAGATGCTTAAATATACACTATTATAAGTTATTAGGAACACTACAGTAAGTGTTACTACAGAAGAATGCACTAAGATGCTGTTATGTGAAAATGAAATATGGTATTTATATTATTTTATCATTTATTTAGTATTATTTAAGAACCTACGTTTTACCACTGAGAAAATTAGTAAAATTACTTTTTAATCTACAGTACTATTACTGTATTAACTAGGAACATACTACTGTAATTATTACTATTAAGAATTGTGCCTTAAAAGTAGTATGTCATTAAGAGTACACTTAAGGTCAGATTTATCTACCCAGTCCCACAGGTAAGCTTGAAGCCACAAAACTAAGCACCACCACCCTTTTGAAAATAGAACATAAGGCGTATATATTCTGGCCCTGAGTGTACAGAGGGTAGTACGTTAAGCGGGGCATAGCAAAGGAGGTAACTTACCAGTCAAACTCTTGCGTTGCGTAGACTTGCGCTGCTTTTTAGCTTCTACTCGCGTATTTTTTTCCAATATCCATCGATATTTATTATCCAATATAAATCAGACAAGCATACACATTTATGACAACGATTGGATAATATTTGGAGTACATCATGCAGTCAACACGACAGTCACACGATGCATTGAATGTGTATGTTTTTTTTATTTAGTTTTTAATTTTGTTGTTTTTTAATTATATATTTTTGTTGATCGGCGACATGGAGGTGCGTGCAGCAGGCCGGGGTCGGGGTGGAGAAAAAAAAGTTGGATGTCATTGTACGGATCACACTATGTTTGGTCGTGGAACTAAATCTAAAGGGTTTCATGTCATAGACTGTTTCAGCATTTGAGAAACCAATATACACTGAAGATATATATATATATATTTTAATTTGATTTTTCTGTCTCATAATAACAGCATGTGAAAAAATTGTTTGAATTAAAATTAAAGTATATTTTCACTGGCTCAACTGCTCAAACGTAGCGACTAAAATTGCATTTACAAATGTATGCTTTTAGGATCATTTTTTAATTATAATTTTATGATTCTTGAAAGAGATTATTTATTTATTGAGACAGAACAATAATGTATGTATTGAACAACATCGATCGTACACAAAATATATGGAAAAATATTCACTTGAAAATATGTCATGCCGTCACAAAACAATTCAGGCTATTAGTTAAAACATATAGACAGACAACGTTCAACAAGACTGTATGGATAAACATTAAAACTCAAGACAAAAAAAAAAACGTAATGACATTCGGTATCATTCAGTCATCAATAAATAAAATAATCTCACTATAAAAACGAAATTGGTGAAAAAAATATCAATATCAAACACTTCTATTTTTTAATCACAATATATTTTTTTACACTTTTTTTTGGCCAAAAGTGTAAACTCAACTTTTTACCAATTTCGTTATGATTTTCCGCCTCTCAACAGGAGAGGGGAGTGCGGTGGCTCAATGACAAGGGGAGAGGGGGTCATACGTCACTGGTTACACTAATGTATGCACCAAGCATCGGGGGCGTACTATGCTCATTTAGGCAAGCTGAATTATACTTTATCGCTTTCAAATTAAGTTTATTTTTGTTTACTATGATACTGTAACTTAAGATATTATTGAAGCATGTTGCAAGCGTTATCTAAATGAGCATAGTAACAGCTAAACTATTTTGCGGGGTTCTTGCTATAGGACAACCTTCCTGATGACGATAATTACTATGCTTCACTACAAAAAAAACTCCCCAATTTTGACAATCACAAACAAAACACAAGACATGGCCATCACCTGGTCATCAGAAAGGCGGTACATGTCTAGGGGACGCTATGCTACGTTAGCGAGCAAACTCTGGGGCACTGACCTTTCTTCAACTGCTTGATTTCCTTGTCTTGCTTCTCTACGGCAGCACCGAGGAGAGTGAAGATGATACCAGCTTGGGAGTTCACGCCGACTGCTGTTACCAGCATTTTGCCGGAGCCTGGAATGTTAGGATGGGGAATAAGAATATCTGTATTGCACGACATAGGTCCGACTATCGATTATAACAAGCTTATAAATATAATATATATATATATATATATATATATATATATATATATATACAAGCTTATAAATATAATATATATATATATATATATATATATAAAAGTTTGCCTATACTAGTAGGGTTATTCAAAAGAGTTACCGTGGCTTTGAAATGCAAAGGTCAATTTAACACGCGCGCCTCAAAAAGATATCAGCAAAACTGTAAGGGTCCAGCATGCCGAAGCTTACTGGAGACATGAGTCGACTTCTGAAAGGGTTACTCATGGTCTTGAGATGCAAATGGTAACTGAAGGAGCACACGTGGTATTTAGTCAGTAAAAGTCTGACATTCCCTTTCGCTATATCCAGAGTTAAGAGGAGTTATTTAACGATTTCCCACAAAAAAAAAAAAATGTTTGCTCATAACCTAGTCACATTGTTCAGTTCATTTGCCAAACATTGTAAATGAACGGTAATGTGTCATGGCCAGTTAATATATATGAATACGAAGCTCACGACATGTAAGGGGGCGTTCTTGGCAGATCTATGAACGTCAACACCATCATTAATCTGCATGTCGCATTTTATTTCTTGGTTACTGGACAGATTTCGATGCCTCCTACGAATAAGGCCGTAAGACAAAATGCATTGTTTTCAGGATTGCCGTTTTTTCATCCTTTAACTACCTACATCGGATAAATCCGACAAAAACTCTTATTTCGATTTCGCTAGGGTCGCACATACCCAACAAAATACTCCATCACGTCAGATCTTCTGTCACCTTTGCCAATTGAAGAACTAAACGAGATCGAGTAGCCAGTCGCAACCACACGACACTGGCGTCTTTCTTTTTTAAAAAAACAAAAAGAAATTTAAGCAAATTGTATTTCGCACTTTTTTATAGCGTAAATGGCAAAACATGCCATTTGGCTTTTCTTGTATTAAAAATAACAATATTTCTAATATTCTCGACGTAGGAACCTAGATAAATATTGTCTTTAACCGAATATCATCATAATATGTTGGATATATGCTCCAACTGCAAATGAGCGTGGTATTACGTTTGTATGGAAATTCATCCTCCGCCGGCCCCTTAATGATATAAGCAATTTGTGAAACATTTTTATCCGATGTTTTCGCATTACGTAATCAATAATCAGTTTAAGATCACAGTTACAGATGCTAGTTTTAATAAGAAATCAACATCATGATTTCATCCGAAAGACGTCCACTGTTGGACACAGGCCTCCCCCAAGAGTCGCCACAATGATTCGGTCCTGTGGTTCCCGCAACAAATAATAACATTTATTTTATTTTTTTTATAATACAATTTCACTTAAAAATATGTTACGGCTAGTAGGAGGCATCTATTTGGACCTAGGACTGTGACTGAACAGGATAGTAGTAATTAAAAACCACCACCATACTTTTACCATGTGGAGCAACATACCTTCCATAACGTGTGTACCGGATAGCACCATGGGATCAAACGATTCACCCTTTTTGACATGGTCCGATTCACCAGTCAGTGACGATTCGTCAACCTGGAACATACAACGAACTTCGATATAGATCTCTGCTTACCATTATATTAGTTTACACATAAGTAGGGGCCACAGAAAAGATGAAAGAGGTTACAAAGGAAATGCTTTCCGATTTGTAACTACAACGAGTGTCGCCGCTTGTCTCCCTTTAACTCCACTACAGGCAATAAACCAATACGAACCCGCATTACGCAACTAACAGACCACGCACACTTAGATCGCTAGTTTGCTATTGGTTGTGTCAATTATGAGCATGATCATATTTTGAGGCATGCCTGCCCCGCCCTCAAGGCCATTCATTTTTTCATTAATGACCTTGTTTTGATTATTTTAATTTAATGTATTTGATTAGGTTTCAATTGTATGTTTTGATATTTAATGTTATAATTGTGAAAATGGGTACTTTGACCTAAATAAATAAATCCGAAAGGGCGCTCGAGCCCCGGTATGAAGGCTTGAAGGAACGGGATGGGTTTTTTAGTCAGTAAGAGTCTGACACTATCTCCCGCTCCGCCCAAGAGCGGGGGTTGTCATAAGATGATTTTTCCATCGAAAAAAAAAAACCTGAATTAAGATTATTATTATTATTAATTCTGTGTCTGGGTGTAATTTATCTATAAGTATATATTTAGAAATATGTATACAAGTATGTTTATCAGTTGTCTAATACTCATAACACAAGTTCTGCTTAGTTTGGGACTAGACGGCGTTGGGTGATAGTTGTGGAATATTATTATTATTTTGACAGAGGATCTTGATCAAAACAATCTCAGAATGAAAACCTTTAGTTTGAATTAGGTACTGTCCCATACCCCCATTTTTTTTTATCCAATAACATAATATTTAAAATAAATTCTTTTCTAAAAATAGCATCAAAATTAGTTATTAAATGAAGTAGCAATTAACATTTTAAATATTGGTATGAGGAAGAGTGGGGGCATAGTGGAAACATCGCTATCTCTTTCATACGCTTGTAATCTAATGGCAGTGACGTCACATATCAAATTGAGCATCCTTTTTCTGTTATCAGACAGTTTCCCCTTCCACTAGAATTGAACATTTTTTAACTAACTGATATTTGAACATATTTGAAATATCTTTGTACTTGCGATTTTGAATAAAATAATTTTTTGATTCACCTAACTTAACAATATTGAAAACATAAATCTTTCCTACTCAAAATCCAAGCGAAAGCAGTGCATGCGCGCTTGATTTCGCGCCATTTCGTTAAACACTCAGCGAAGGCCGCGTAGATTATAAAAATATTACGCATTCCATTTGTAGGACTTTTTTCCAAGAATTTAAATAATAAGTTCTTCATAATGTAGTCTGTAAGTATCGATAATAAGGTCTAATAAGGCCAAGAAAACGCTCCGTGTCACATGAAAAATGCCTTTTGATCTTCATGGCATATTTATGAAGTCGTTTTGACCGTCAAAATAGTAGTGTTAATTGTGTGTGCAACGTGTTTATTCAATAATTATCAGTATATTTAACTAAACGTGTAAAAACATCATACAATAGTACTATCAAGGATCTTCATATCATGTTGACCAACTTTTATACAACATGTACCTATTCACCTACAAGCATAATTACAGAAGAATGTCATAATCAAACAATTATATGATTACATAATTCTCGCTAAATCAGCACTTGACAAATATAATAATATAAATGATAAAAAGGTAGGTTTTATCTGAAATTTCAGCGGTATCTTAAAATAGGAGCTTATCGGATCAATTTCGGCTTACTAATGACTTGTAATGACGCAAATCGCACAATTATGTGTGTATATCTTGGCTTGCAGGCAGTAGGTATGACAGCAATTCTTGATAATGAGATAAGGTAGTATTTTTTCTGTATGGAGGGCAGTGGTGGCCTAATGGTACGTAGTGGCACCGACTTACAAGTTGTGGCGCAATACTTTGTGTACAATTGTCGTCACGGATCTTGAGCGCTGGCTTCAAGTTGTGCAGAAGTCAAATATTCGGTCTCTTTAGTGGTGCGAAGTGAGACGCGGGGGCGGGGATTGTCAGTGATTGCCTCGCCGCGCCATCGCGTCATAGACGTCACTCCTGATTCGTTCCCTGCGTTGCTGCATGTATCTAACAACGAAGACTATTGGCTCGCCAATGTATGGAATGCGCAAAGCGATTCCCACTCTGATGCCCAGCGCTCAAGATCCGTTTTGGCAATTGTAATTTAATTCATCAGCACTGCTGTCTAAACGGTGAAGGAAAACGTCGTAACGAAATCGGCATGTTCTTGAATCAAAAATTCGAAGACATGTGACATTCCGTCTACCCACACTGGGCACAGTTGGTGGATTCAAACTCAAAGTCAAAAATATTTTATTTCACATAGGCCTACATGGGCACTTATAAAACGTCAGAAGCTAGTGCACGGTTCCAAATTGGTCGTTTCCTATGGAGAAGAACCGGCAAGAAACTCCATTTCTCCAAAGATGACGACCCATTCTCTCTCCTAGAGAATGGCCTCTTCTCTAGGAGAGAGAGAGAGAGAGAGAGTCCCAGTAGTGGGAACACTATAAGGCTAGTTATGTAAAGGAGCATATTGTGGTACAATAACGGGGTCATGATGGTGGTGGTAATAAGTATTTCTCTGTTAAGGAGCTACTCGAGTTTGTTAGTTGTTTTTCTATATCTAGCTACATCTATAGTGGTCATGCAATTAGAGAAATCCAAGCGAAGTCTTTTCCCAACTAGATTTGATATCAGTATTTTACATCAAGGGTCTGTCTATCTACACAATCCAGTAGCTGGGTCACATGATACACCCTTGGCAAAATTTGTGTCAAATTTTCTGGTTTCTGACTATCCGTAACGACTGTCAAAAATATCTACAAACGACAACTGCGACCAACTAGACATAATTTATCAATATTTGTATTGAATTGACAGTAGACAGAGTTGGCTACGTGGTTTCCTGATAAGGACGAGCCACACCCTTTTATCTAGCACCTGTAGATATGAGTATTAGAGCTTCCAGCAGGTTGCCATGACGGTTTTATAAGATTGTTATCAGTGCGTTTTTTCAGCCTCTCTAGGTTAACCAATGACGTTGTTGTCTGCTTAATGGCTTTGTTTACAACTTTGGTCTTAGCGGCGACCGTCGCGGCGAGCGGTGCGGCGTCGGTAAGCGCCGGGTGCTATGAGCGGTGTCTCGTGGCGTGCTTCAAACTTTTTCATACTTTTGTTCTTACCGCTAATTCACACTAGGCAGTCTATTAAATTTGTTTTTAGTGCAAGTATGGAGATGTCATTGATGGTAATTAAACACACTACATATTTAAAGTGAGTGGTGAGTTCCAGTCAGTAAGTCTGACATTCCCTCAAGAGCGGAAGAAATTATTTGATGAATTTCAACCAATATAAAAACTAAGTATTTGTGCTTTTGTGGTGAATTACTGTCGAATCTCTCTCATAGAGAAGTAGCCTAACTCTTATTACAGTAAACATTATAAGCGATTATGTTTTATTTCGTCTACCCTGTCTGGATAGGACGATGATCTAAACATGTTGAGTTGAGTTGTAAAGGCTAGACATGAGAACAAATATTTTCATTTTTTTTGGTCTATATTTTTCATATATAAAAAGTTACAAACGATAACCCAATAACGCCTTATCTCTATGATCACAAGGCATTCGGTTATCAATTGACGCACGTTGTATCAATACTGCTACAAATCAGATAGGGACTTGACTATTAGCACAGATATCTACAGTATAATATTTACCTACTTGTGAAGTTGCCCGGTCAGCATTTTCAACCTTATTACTAAGACTATAAGGGCGAATAATGGCCGACCACGAACTTTCGCGGTAATACCTATAAGCCTATAATCGTAAGTTTATTTTCAAAGACGTAACCAAATATTATGTGTTTTTGAAAAAAAAATTAGGTTTTGCTCTTCAAGATTATTTTAATAGGAAGTGGGTAAAAAGGCTGCCAGGCTCAATTGGGATTGGGCGGATCACGTCAGCTGCATGTACAGAGACCGCTGGGCAAGAGTCACCACGCAGGTTCCCGCACAGGGAAAGCGCCGTCGAGGCCACCCTAAAGGGGTGGTGAGATGATTTGGACGCGTACCACGAAGACTGGTTCGAGACGGCGCGGGAGAAAAACTTCTGGAAGGACTTGGGAGAGGCCTTTGCCCAGGAGTGGGACAGTAATGGATAAAAAGGTCATTCGGAAAATAAAACTTAGTTTGGTATAATGTCGAAACAAATAGCCAGTCTTTGCATGACCAGAGCGCTGGGTAACGATTCAGCACTGCTTCTCAACGTGGCAATGCTGCCAGTGTTCTGGCCACTTTTTCCATTGAATTATTTGATAACTTATACCTTATTCGCATTAAGATTAGACATTTAAAGAAACCTTTTTTGGCATTAAAAGCAAAAAAGTGGTTACAATACCAACTATTTACTGCAGCCGCCATTTGTCATGCTACCAACGTAATAAAAGTCAAAATCGATTGAACGGACAGTAATAAAAGGTTTTCATAAATGTCTAATATTACTTTGAACAGAGTATAGTGAATTGTGTCTTAAACGTTTTGAACATAGTAAATTATTTTCCATTTGTTCTGTTAGTATGTGTGTAGTTAAGAATTAATTTAACGTAACATAAAATAACAATATGCGTTATAACGTGCATACTGCTGCAACTCAAGCCTCTCTGGGAATAATGGATTATTATCTCGTTTTCCTGCCATGTCCCATCTTTGGGGACGTTGGCATCTTTATTTGGGGTCGGTGCAACACGTCTTTTTCTTCCATTCTGCCCTGTCATGCTAGCACTAACCTCTCTAGGAGAGGGAATAGGCCGTAATCCACCACATGCACCGAGTGCAGGTGGATGTCCCATGTCTTTGAATTTTTGGTTCTAGAACATGCCGGTTTCCTCACGATGTTTTCCTTCACCGTTTAAAGTGCAGTGTAACAAGTATTTATTTGTATTGATTAGAGATAATATCGCGGGTCTCAAACCATAGGGGCGTATCCACAAAACCCCTACTTTTCAGGAGAGATAAAAAACTTAATAACTTTTCCTGTGATTGAGCGAGCTCGTTGTTTTTTTGCATGTAGCTATATATTTATACTACAATTAATATAGGATTCTTAATTTTAGGGCATTTCCTCTATAACACTAGTTTTTGGTTGATAGGCCTATATAGCATGACGACTATTACTGTAAAATTCCGTCAAAATACTCCCTGAAATATATGAAATTTATGGACGTAAAATCTTTTTCCTCAAATTGTTAATATTTATACCAATATTTATTATTACTTAATTTGTGACTTAAAATATTGCTATTTAGTAATGAGAACCCACTAAAATTCATGTTATTTACGTAATTTCAAGAAATCATACGCCTGTCTGGCTTGTCATAAATATTGAGAGGTGTTTTAGCTCAGAGAGGAAGTATAAACCAGTTTTGTTCTACAATTTAAAAAAAGGAAATTATTAATAGGTAATAGGGTAGGTAACATAATATTTTCGTGTTTGAAAAGAAAAATAAGCATTATAAAAATAAAATGTATTCATAAATCTAAACATAATTATTAGAAATGCCTTTAAAATCACAAACATTTGAAATTGAGCTGAAACAAAACAGCTCTCAAAAACGCTGAAGGAAAACATCGTGAGGAAACCGGCATTAGTGATGTAACGAATGTCTGATTTCTCACATTCGCGAATGCGAATGCAAATATTCAAATTCAATATTAGCGAATGCGAATGCGAATATTGACTTTCAAACAAAGTGTGCGCAAAATCTTAAGACAGATTTCACATTTCGTATCAGCCAAATTTAAACCGAACATAACAGAGCCTTAACAGACTGATTGAATGAAGCTTAACACAAAAAGATTTTCAGGAACCACAGACTCCTGCAGGGAATTCCACTCCTTAGCTATACGCATAATGAGTGTGTTCCCATAACGCTTTGTACGTATGGGTGGAATGTCCACCATGTACCGGTGTCGCAACGCCGTACATCTTGTGATCCAATGATGGAACGGACTTGGCGGAATTAAATTCTGCAATTCCAATGCACACTCTTCGAAATGTAAACAATAAAAAACCGACAGGCTAGCAACTCAGCGTCAATGCTCAAGACCATACACGATCGAATTTGTGCTTGATAGAGGTTGTACCGTCTCATCCTCGCTAAGATCTCCAATTTTTTTGCAGACAGTTTGTCTTTTGCTTCGATGTTGAAGCCGAAATTGAAGGTAGTCGACAGCGGCACCCCAAGAAGCCCTGAGATCTGAGAGAGATCTCGGAGAGACTGGATCTGAGACACATTAGCTCGCGCGCCGGACATGTAACTCTCAACAACAGTCCTATCGTCTGTATACCCAAAGGTACTGACTTTAAGTAGGTCATTTATGTGCACCAAGAACAGTGTTGCCGAGAGTACCGACCCTTGAAGGACCCTGGCATTAATATCCATTTGACCCGACGAGCAGCCATCAATAACCACTCGGATGGATCGATCCCTCAAGAAGTTTACGATCGAATCACACAGATCAGTGGTTAGACCAGAGGAAGGAAGCTTAGCAATAAGACTTTCGTTTCAGCTTAGACCCTATCGAAAGCCTTTGAGATTTTAAGGAAAACGGCAAGCGCTTCCTCATGCTTCTCGATGGCCTCGCTTCAGATGTGAATGGCATACGCTAGAAAATCCCCAATAGACCGATTTCGGCGAAAACCGTATTACCGGTCAATGAGGATGTCGTTAGTTTCTAGGTATGCCAGAAGTTATCTGTTAAATACCCTTTCCATACTCTTACAGAGGATGGATGTAACGGAGATGGATCGGTAGTTTGCCAGGACAGCTCGACTGCCCTTCTTGGGCACAGGCTGAATGTATGCTTGCTTCCAAACCATCGGCACTTATTCAGTCTCAGAGAGGTGAAATAGGCGGGTCAAGATTAGAGACAATTCAAGTGCAAAAGTTTTAAGAACAACTGCTGGTATCCCGTCAAGGCCACTGGCTTTATTCACGTCAAAGTTACGCAGAACTCTACGAACGTCCTTCTGATGGATACGAATATCCGAAATACTCGTCACGCACCTATCTGGAGAAACAGTTAAATTCATTCGAAAAGATTTGTTATAATTTGAGCCTAACATGTTGTTTTACAATTTGTGATAATGCAAATGTGAAATAAAGTTGATGGAAAAATATTAAAGTAAATATAAAATCATATAAGTTGTATTGTCTTTCTAGATCCATTTAATCAAAATATTATTTCCTTTTTGTTTGTCAGAAACATTCGCCAAATATTCGCATGTTATTTTGCGAATGCGAATATCAAAAAATGAGCGAATATTCGCTAATGCGAATATTCGTTACATCACTTACGTCTATATAGCTTGACAAAATGATATCAGGTTAAAGTAAAATAAACAGTCGTATGTTCATACGCCTTTATGGTCTGATACGATTTACTTGGATCACGATAAAATTCAAAGTCGTACGTGCGTACGTCTCTATAGTGCGTCGAAACTGCCCCAATAAGCAGTAATATTGCTCTTACGTCAATTATACGGCTATTTGGTCTAAAAATAATTCTAGACTGTCCAGCTTACGGCAAATAATATTTTTTAATTTATGCAAAAAGTAATTAACACAAAATTATAAGAAAAATTCACCTAATGTATTGCTTATAGTAGAATCCAATGGCATTAAAAACGAAAAATCACATTTTTGCATATACGCCCCTATGGTTTGAGACCCGCGATATACAATTGACTATTAGCACAGAATATCTTGACATTGATAGCACCCGCAGTGTTACAAAATGTTTGAAGATGCTTAGGTATGTTGTTGTTTGTTAGTGAGTAGCGTGGCGTGAATCATCAGATCTTATGTGTATTAATGTAACTTTTACTGAAGTGATTTGTTAGCTAACTTATTGCTTAGGTTACCTATTTGTAGAAAAAGTATTAAGGTAGTCAATGCTGCCGTTATTAAAAAGGTTTTTTTTACGAAATTGAGTTAAATAGATATTCGGAATCAGAAAAAAATACTGATTCCAAATACGTATTTTAAAAAAATCGACAAAAAAAAATTTTTGTTGTGCTAGTAGTGTGTATCTTGATCTGATTATAATTTGGCTTTTATTTGCTGGGTGAAACCCAATTATTTATGTAGGTTTAATTTGTACACTGGATCCAACTCTATCACACAAAGGCTTGCTTAAAAACTCATAAGAATAAAACCCACGACACGTAACGCAGCAGCCAATCGTTTAAGCACTGCGCCAACCCTCTTGATAAATTATAATTTGGGTATTAAAAATTATGTTCTTCTCACCTTCAAGTCATTGCTCTGCAACAGTATGCCGTCAGCAGGCAGCAGGTCACCGTATTTGATCTGACAGATGTCCCCGCAGACTATCTCGCTGATCGGCACTTGTTTCACCTCGTTCGCCCGGATCACGGCGAACTTGTGCTCGCCTTCTATCCGGTTTTGGAGCCCTCTGGAACATTGGGTGAGGGAAAAGATAAGCACAGGTCGAAGACTCAGGTCGACCACATACCACATAAGATAGCAGTCAAACGTGAGGTTATCTACACAATTATTATAAAGAGAGAAAATTTGTATTTCTGTGTGATGTTTGTAATGAATAAACTCAAAAACTAAAGTGCCGATTTCAAAAATTCTTTCCCCATTGGAAAGTTACATTCACCCTGAGTAACATAGGCTATATTTATTGCCCGTGCGTAGCCGGGACGAGCCGCTAGTCCATAATAATTTAATAAGTCGTGTAACCCAACGGTTAGCCACGAGCCTCGACCATTTTAGGATCTCTCAGCTCTCGTTAGGCGGCTGGATCAAGAGTTTGATTCAGAAAGCGGTACTTCTGGACACGGCTCGTATTGTTAGAAGGTTCCTTTCTCTGGAATTCTGATCGCCGGTAGCTTGAGCCCTGTTCTCGATACCGGTGGGATACTGTTTTTTATACTTTTAAATGTTCGAGGTATTTTCAAACAAGCACTTTTTCCAACTTGGGAATCGAACCCAGGAGCAAGCCAGCCTACTGAGCGTGGGGTCAGTAATCGGGCTTGCCGTCACAAAACGAACGTACCGTACTTAAAAAAATGGGAACAATTTTTTTTTAGAAGCTAGTTCATAACATTAGACTTTCATAAAAGTTTTGTACATACCGGAATTGCCTTTCTTTCGTATAATCGTTGAACGCAGTAACTATAACGACGACTATGACTGATATTAAGATCGCCAGACCTTCGATCCATTGATAGTGACCTTCCTCTTCGTCAAGATGAGCTGGAAAATGTATTAAAAAACAGTTAAATACAAGTTATAACTAGATAAGCGCATTACCCTCTTTTTGGGTTTTGCCGAAGTCGGGTAAAAAATTGAATTTAGAAAAAACATTTTTCTAAGAGGATTGAAATGGGCACACTTGCATGGTGGTAACATAAAAGATTATAAATATTAGGAATACATAGATAAATATAATTAAAACCATATTATTTTAAAGAGTGTAAGGGACAGTACCCCTAGCCAAGTTGATTATCTGTAATCGTTAACGCTAGTCGAAACCGAATCAAATGTATAGGAATGACATCAACTCAACGTTAAATCACGTGATCAGAACAAACGAATAGAAAATTCGTAGACAAGTTCACATCGTTCTAAATGATAGAATGAAATGTTATCGTTTCTACAATGTTCAACGCTACGTCCTTTGTTATACAAACGCTACATTGTAGAACGAGTGGCCGACTCAGGCGCGTCAACATGGCTACCAACTTATCGTTTTCTACAATAGGGAAGTGTCCAGGGTCAAAATAATTACATATTATTTAGTCCGTATTTTAGGTTATAAAAAAATATTGGACACGTATTTTTTCTTTTTTCGATTAAACAAAAAATAACAAAGATATAGCCTATTAAAGTTACGTGTGACGTCACCCTGTGCGAAAAAATGCAGCACGGCGGCGTGACGTTACACGTAACTTTAATGGGCTATAACTTTGTCATTTTTGGTTTAATTTACAAATAAAAAAATACTTATTTTTGAATAATCTAAAAGACGGACTAATTACATTTTTACGGCAACTAGCCTATTGCTGACACTGAGACGTTACCGATTGGAGAACGGAATTCGAAACGAATCGGTTGTAACTTGGCTAGGGAGGTCTCATTTAAGGGCTTGCTCAGCCGAAACTGAACAACCTTCCACAAGATTTATTTTTCAGGAAACGAAAATAAATATCGGCCTCCCCATACAAAATTATAAACTTGATTGTACAGTTTGTACGGAGAGGCCAATTTTTTTTTGTTTATAAAGATCTTATGTAAGGTTGTTCAGTTTCGTCTACTGAGCAAGCCCTTAAAGTTTAAGGACACCTGTCCCTACACCTTGTATATTTAAATAGTCGGCGGTTAAATATAGTAGCACCAACTTACCATTTATTGAAATATTTTTAATTAAGCTTACTTTTATAATTTATCTCATTTAAAGTTGCATTTGTATTTTAAATATATTTTTTAATATTTTTCTAATGCCAATTATTGCCCCACAGATACACAAAAGTCCATTTTTATATTTTTCTCTGTTTCAGATACATCAGCTCAGTTTAATCGAGCCAGGATGTTCCAAGGTCTCGATAAAGAGTGTTTAATTCATTAACGAATCGAGCGTTCAATGAATATCAAATGAATGGTCACGATAACGGGTATCCGGCCAACAATGGCTTAATTTAATTAAATTCTCTGTAGTTTTCGTTCCCAGTTTGTTAGTTTTAGTCTTTTTTACAAGATTACTGACAAAATCTAGGGTATAGCCACTGCTGATGTTGTCCAAGGCTAGAGTGAATAGGCTCTTAATAAACTAGTGTGCCTCATCATCAACGACTGCATCACTGCTTACCATCAGATGGGATCGCAGTCAAGCACTAGTTTATATTATTAAAAAAAATAATGTTGTTAATCTAGCCACTGCCAATGTTGTTCAAGGCTAGAGTGAATAGGCTCTTAATAAACTAGTGTGCCTCACTATCAACGATTGCATCACTGCTTACCATCAGATGGGATCGCAGTCAAGCACTAGTTTATATTATTTAAAAAAAATGATGTTCTCAAACATGAGGATTCACCCCTGAATTATTTTTAATTAACTTGAAGAATAAGCCTGTATGGCTACCAAATGATTGGCGGTGTACTTTTGCAAGACTGCACCGTCAATTGATTTAGCGTTAACATGTCTTGCAAAGTATAGTGAAGAATGGATTAACAGTGGATGGAGCAATAGGCATCAGAGATAGTTTATTTATTTTGGAATTTTTAAGCATTACTACTACTAAGACAACATTATAAGAGTACAAAGGTTTTGTGTCGGTAAAGCTTGAAGTATTAGGCATTATGGATATTTTATACTTAGAAGTATATTTTATTGTAATTATTAAGGCATAGCAGGACAATTAGCGAAGCGTTACACAATTCATACTACATTTTTTTTTTACAATTTAAAAGAGATTCTACAATTAGTTCTTATATGTATATCAGAAGAGTTGATTAAACATCAATACTAACAACAATTATAAACATTAATTACCATTCACTAAACATAAAACGAGATATCCTTAAATACTCCATTTAAACAAATATCATTGACGAACATCACTACAACGGTAATACGAACACACTACTAGAGGGAGACGGAGATAGAGTATAGACAGGTGGGAAAGAGAAGGAAGATCGTCATAAACCGTATCAGGTGGAATACAGATTCAATAACGGTGTGGCATTTAATTTAATAGCGGCTGTAATATTCATGGGACTAATTGATGGAATGGTAAATGCTGTGGACGCTTTCAGTTGTGGCTTTAACAATTTCTCTAAAGACAAGAATACTATTGAAGCTATAAACTAAAGAAATAGTGAAATCTAGACTTTAGCACGCAAAACGATTGATGTGAGACTTAACAATGATTTTTAAACAGTTGATGACATAACAGATAATGACTGGAAACGTAATGCTGCTCGTATAATTTGGTAAGCTGCACACAAATATAACCTTCAGTGATATGTACAACTGCGAGACAGACAGATAATAAAATTTTTAATAGCAGAAGATTTGCACGTTTTGTAACAGGTGACATTAAAAACCCTCTGAAAAGAAACTCGACATTCAAAGGAAATAAAAGATTAAAGAAACGTTACGTTTGATACGGCGCATATGATTTTAATATTGTTACCTAAAAACTCGTCAAAGAATATTAATATATCGATGCTTTTGGATTGTGAATTTCGGTCATTCCACACATAATTTTTTGTTGGAATATGTATATGTGATCGTATTTCATTTGGCCGGCAACCATGCCTCGCGGTTTGGTTATGTAGATTCATTTCAGTTCATTGAATTCAGGTATGCCTTCACAATATCGGTCAACCAACGTATGTAGCTGTAACGTTGTTAGTATCATTCGTTTTATTATCATTAAGAACGACTGTACAAATAAAAATTGCTATATTGATAAAATGTGTTCTGAATTATGTCTGATGACGATTACTTACTATATTTATATTTTCTTAATATATTGCAGCATTTGTCGACAAACCAGTGTTTACATTAACTAGCAAGCGGATACATAAACCTACAGGGTCGGAAAGGGTTACAAGGTGCATTCTACAATGTGGTACTCAAGATATGTGTGCAACTAAATCAATATACCATGCCCCATTACCATGGTCTCTAGTTATGACCACATTAAAGGTCGCAAGTCGTAACTTTGGAATAGAAACTGCATTTCTTGGTCGAATCTAGCGGAAAACAGTTTACATATAATTTACCGCTTTCAATTAGCACTGTTTTACGGTTCGCTTTATTCATTAGTTCTGTTTCCGTGGCGAATTTCGACTATTAAATGCAGCGTGTCTAATTATAGATATAGATCATTTGATCAAGATGCAAAAATTGTAGTGTTAAGTGCCAATTCACGGTATAGTGCTGATATTAAGTCATTCACGATACGATCTTGATTCAACATTTCTTTTTTTAAATTCCGATGGACATTGATATAGGAACTGATATTTGTCGAATCAAGAACACATTGATATCAGCACTATAATCACCTGATGTGATGAAATAAACCATGGTATAGAAACAGACACAAAAATACCCGAACACAGACATTTAGTAGAACAATAAGGTATCGATTTAGTTGCAAGTGTCGTGTAAAGGAATTTTGTAGTTAGGATGGGCACAGACGAACCAAAGCAGGCGTTCGAAGTACTTCCACAAGCCTTCCTAGATTCTGTTGACATGCTTGCGAAGGACAATGGAACCTCGGAAGGAAAGCATCCCGCCTTTCGTTGGTCCAGTATGCACCCAGATAATGGTGATCTAACTATTCGCCAATTGTACTCGAGTACCTACATAGCTCTAACAACGAACAACCGTGTTACTTCTAATCACATAATCTTACCAGGATCGTCTAATGTTTCCATATTGTTATTGAAAAGAAAAAATACATTAATTAATATACAAAATCTTAAACTAGAGCTTCTATAGTACTTATAATATGTAAAATAATGTGTAGTGCTTACTCTAATATCTAACAGGAATTCTTATGTCCAGTAATTCCTAAAATTATAAAAGTTACTTTTGTATTTCCCTTTCAGTTTAAACTTGATTAAACTTTTCAGGCAGTTTTCATCATTTGTGCACCTACAAAGCTTTTTAGAATTTAGAGAACATTGCCAATTACAGTAAGCATTTTAACGATGGGGGATTTATTCATTTATGTCCTCACCGATGCTAACTGAAGCTTTGCAAGGCTATATACACACATCGACAACACCAAACGAGTATTGTGTTCAAAAACACTTTGCATGTGAGCCACGCGTTCTAGCGGGGCAAAAACTCAGCACTGAATTATTCACATTGAGCACATGGGTTTAGCGATCGATGGTAACCTTTCCATGGTATCTTATGGTGACAGTTACGGGAATGAGTTTGTGAAATTGTGACTGGATATGTTACAGAGTTCGATATGATAAATGTAGAGAATTTAAATGGAAATTTCCTCTGAGTTGAAACTGTTTCAATTCGAGACTTCCATATTTCGTAACCCACGCCTTTTTCCATTAGAAGTGGGTAGAATCTACATAAGTTGTTTGATTTTGTTCACGATTATACCTTCTTCATCAAGCTCTGGTACTATATCAAAAGTACTTTTATGTGTCTGTTAAACTTCACAATAGAACTTACCAACATCAGTAGGGTCATCTGTCGGTTTGTAGAAACTCAACCCTAAGGAGACCACGGCTGCCACCTCCAGGATAATGAGGGTCACGTCTTGCAGGGCCTCCCAGACTAACGTAAGGAACGTCTTTGGGGGCTTTGGTGGGATCAGGTTCGAGCCGAACACTTCGCGCCTGTGTTGTAGGTCGGCTTTCGAACCGCTAAGACCTGGAGACAAAGAAAATTGAAGGTTAGTATAGAAATAATACAATATACTGTACTGTAAAAATCCTATTGGGTTTAAAACATACAGGATCGTTAATTTTAAGGGCACAATGGTCGATGGCGGTCATATAGCTGCTAGCAACATCGAACAACCTTTGGATATTTTTTTTATCATTATCATTATGGTATTCTGCTGATTCATACTGCAGTTTATTCTATTCGTAAAATTTTATTTTATCCATCCAATATACTTGAAAATTCCAGACAGGTTAATTTGAATTTCATTCATCTTTAAGTACGTCATTACTTTTTATTACAGAGTGAATGGTTGTTAGAATCCATGAAAAACTATGACAAAACATGGCTGAAGCTTAACAAAACATGCCGAACAAAAATGTCTGTTTCTTTAATTAGATAAACAAACACTTAAAAGATCTTCAAATACGTTTAAAGATTCTCCGCTACTACAAGACTGAAGCTCTTTAAATATTTCGTTTCGATTCATGCCATGGAGCCATTTTCGTGTCAATTGGTTGAAATCGATACTGAGAATGTTTAAAAATATATGGGTTATCGAGAATTTATATGATAGTAGCTTCTGTCAGCGGCTTTGCCTCGTGAAAGTAGTAAATTATCCCAAGAGAACATGTTCCCGGGATAAAAGCTATAAACAGAAACATCGGAGTTAGGTGCACAATTTTAAATACATGACGGAAGAACAAAAGAGACGAGTGAGTGTGAGTCACCCTATACAGCTATACCTATACGGTGTATAGCTCCATCCTTCTTTCTCACTCCCACAACTGACATTTTAACACGTCATGGTAAAGCTAGAACTACATTACACCCACAAACACGTGTAACATGTCTGATTTGTAGGTACGTCGAACGACGTCGCGTGGCGTGGATCAAGTGTAGCTCTACAAGTCTAGTTTCCATATAAAATGTGTGGAGACCGACGCGCCCAGATCGGCGTGTTTTAGCTCGTTGGCTCGTTTATCCATGTGCCAAATCCTTTCAGCTGTCTAAGCGAGAAGGAGAAACAAACATACATACAAACTTTTGCTTTTCTAATATCAGCGCGAAGTGTGTTGCGTCTTATTATAATCGAATAAAAATGATTAAACTTTTATTATTCGACGAACCATAACTACAAATACGCAATTACTATAAAAACACGTTTTAAGCCCTAAATCCGTTTATGTAAGACCTATTTTTGTGTAACCGAAAAAAATACAATCGTAAAGTCGATACGAACAGTTTGGAATGGCGGTATAAAGGCGACGTATTCCTTGCCATTCATATTGGATGAGTTTGAACGGGCATGCGATAACGCACAAACTACCCACGCTGCGCTCGTAATAAAATTTATACTGTACAATGAAACTGTTGATTGGGGAAACGAGATTTCGTATTATCTTTGGATGCGTTTAACAACGGAAGTTTTGTAAAGGACGCTTGTGTTAAATTCGAACTACATTGAGCACACGTGTGCCACGTACGCCGATCTGGACGCGTCGGTCTCCATACATTTTATATGGAAACTAAACTTTTAGAGCTACATTAGATTCACGTCACGCGACTCTACATACAAATCGGGAGTGGCGCATGTATGCGTCGGTCTAATGTAGTTCCCGCTACAGTCACGAGGAACACGTATTTAAAAGATTTTCAGTCGCTATTAAGCCTCAGATACACTAGGGGAAGAAATGTCCTCCAACTTGTCCAAATTGTCCAACAATGTCCGCGTCACGAAAATAAATTTTAGAGGACAAGTTGCAGGACACTGGGCAACATTGCAGCGTCATGTAAATCGAGCGGTACGCGTCAAGTTGGGGGACATTTTGCCCCCTAGTGTAGGCTTTAGGTTAAACAACGCTTGGCAAGGTGAGTAGATGGGTAACATTTTTAAACATAGAGATAGGAAAACACGTTAAAAAGTTAGTTCAGAGCTTCAGACTTTCATATTTTGTGTAGTAGATCTTTGACAGTAGTTACGTATAGTAAAGCCAGGAAATCAGATTCTAGTCTTGCGAAGGGCCTCTACTCTTTAAAACTATATGAATGAAGGGCTTTTAATCGAAATAGTTTAAAATAGATTTAAAAATTTGTATACATGCGACATTTAAACTTCATTAGACGTAATTTACATTGAAATACTTTATATCAAAGTGACTCATATGTGCCATTAACACTCAATAAATAACATCAACAAAATTCCATAGTACCTAATAAAAATAAATAGTACATAAATCCTAGTTAAAATGTAGCTTAAAAATAAATAAACAAAAGGAAGCTCCATGTCGGCTGAAAGGAAGCTAGCCATCATTATGTAGCCTCGCAGAACAAAAAAGAAATGGAGTTAGCATTCATTAACAAAAAAAAAAGAAACGAAACAATCCGGTAGGATTACATGTTAATGAAGTAAATACGCTCCTCGTTTCTTGCGAAAAAGCTGAAAATAATTTGATAGCTCCATCGTGAAACTTTACCGAAGATTGCATCGTTGCTAAATATTCATGTAGACGGATAGAAATGTAGTCTCAAGCTAAAATATGAAAGCTCTCAAGTTTTCTTCATTTTAGTTAAGTCAACAGGCCTTTGCGAAGTCAGTAGCTCCATTCATTTAGTCCACTTTTTCCTCTTGCTTCTAGTAAATAAACCGCTAGCTTTTAATATTTCGAGAGGGTTTTAAGAAACATCTTTTTTTATTTTTGATAGGTTCGCGTTTGACCTCACCTGATGGTAAGCGATGATGTGGTCGACGATGGAGCACGCTTGCCTAGAAATAAACCTATTCATTCTTGACTTAAAGACCCCTAGGTTGTAGCTGTTAGGAAACAGACTCCGGCAGGGAATTCCACTCCTTAGCTGTACGTATAATGAATGTGTTACTAAAACGCTTTGTACGAATAGGTGGGATTTCCACAATGTACCGATGGCGCAACGCCGTACGTCTATCTTAAATTCGATTCTGTACTTTCTGTTTTTTAGTAACTTTTCCGTTTAGTACTGCTGTCTGTCAGTAACTAATATCAATCAGGAACGTGTGTTCATCAATTTGATTGATTGATTGTGTATTAGTTTCAAAAAGAGCATCGACCTCAGTAACATTGGCGTACTTCATAAATATATTGACGAACGATTTTACTACGAAAACGAACTACTTGTAGCTTTTACGATGAACTCTATGAGATGTGTTTTATAAATAAAAAATAAATATTTTGTTTACGCTTAAGAGGGTTTTAATGAGTGGCATATGGCAGCGGAGAGAATCGACACACCAGTCATACGGAATTTCCGAACTATACATTTTTATATGCTCAATCTGTACCAGACATAACTTTGCTATCAAGCATCCTCCCAGTCGATGATAAGGCTCATAATCCGTGAATTTTACGAGAACATTTTTCAGTCCTGTTACCTACTTCCTTATCTCTTAAACTTGTGAATTTATTAGCTGGAGTTCCTCACGAAATACCCGCTGACAGCGTGGGTTCCGTACTCCTATGAATATTTATCATTGAGACTTTAGGGACCGTCTTGGCGGATTGAGCGATGGAAATTTTAATTCCGTTAAAGCTCGTGTATATGGGTTTCCAAGACTTTTTCTTGTTACTTATTAAGCAATTACAAGTCGGATGGGATTTGAGGCAATTGTTAAGGGAGTCGGTTGAATTATTGATTGCCTTTTATTAAATCAAGCAGGAAGATTCATAAATAATTTGGTTAGATAGGCGATTGATATTGACAAAGGTCATGCTTTGATTCACGGAATTGGTTTAGTGAGCAATAAAAATGACTATTTATTAGTTCAACTAAACAACGCATTTTCCTGTAAGCTTGCGTACAAAGAAACCAAACTATGGTCTATAATAAACGGTTTTCCCGTGGATGACTGGCTTCACCGCCAAAATACAGCTACATACAATTACTCAAAAAACTTTCTAATTAACAAAAAAACTAATTAGCCACTTGGTAACTGTCGAAAGTGTGTTCACTGTAGTGATAAGCAAACATATGGCAGTAAAACAATTGTTAATATATTCAAAGATAAACTTGAGCCTCCCCCTTTTCAAATTGTTCACTGAATTGGTTCTTATAATTTGCCAAATAAATTTTGCGTTATGCTCCAAGCGGAGGAACAAAAAAGGAATTTGTTTATTTTTTTCTCTTTTACTTTGTAAAATTACTTGAGAGGGAGACGTTACTTACGAGAACTGAGGCTGGGATCGTTGTGGAAACGACATCCGTTTTTAAGCTGTTTTGTTACAATTGATGTTGTGTTTTTAGAACTTTATGTTTTGAAATAAACTGGCAAGTTTTTAATTTATTTGTTCTTTTATTGCTTTTCTTGTTTAGACGATAAAAGGATCCAGAGAAAATCTTCTCGGTCTTCTATCTTTGTCTTATTTACTTTAAAACAATCAAAATATCACATGGTTTAGTAGGTCACAAACAGAAGTAAGTTTTTCAACATAAAATCACGAGTTAAATTATCCAAATTACAAAATTATACAGTCCTTGTATTTCTATTGTTTAGTTTGCCACCATTTATACAAGGTGCAGTTTTAAAACTGCACAATATTTCAGGAGGTTGTAATAAAACTCATAAATAATCATGTAAAAAAACAATACCTGGTCAATAATCAGTAATACTTGTTATTTAATTTTTTAATTACACTAAACTAAATCGATTGATCGATGGCCGCGGGGGCGTGGCTAGGGTGTGGCGTGCAGGATGATGATTGGATGATACATTATTTATGAAACTATCGTTGCTAGTTAGTGTGTGTGAAAACGCCCTTTATTGTTCCGTGTTTGTGCGTGTGAAAAAAAGCACGGTTATAAAAAAAAAAATTACCTACTTATTTTATTATTGATTCGGGTCGAGAATCACTAATATAATTACCTCCTGAAATATTTTGCAGCTTCAAAACGACACCTTGTATATTTTACTCACGCCAACACTTCCTAGTTATCAATGGCAATTGTATTTAAGCTAACATAGTGAAGTTATTTTTAGAACAACGTTAGTAGTAAGGTGTTGCATGTCCCACTGCATGTTGGGTTAACTTCAAACGTTTTGTCGACACGACATGCCATAGAAATGTCTTGAATTTTTACAATAGTTTGCAAAATACTTTTGTGACATAATTATTTGTAAAGTTGAATGTAAAATGGAACACAATTGCAAACACTAAAATCAAACACGATTTCTTTGCAATAAATGATACAATCATAAAGTTTATCAACTAAATACTGAAAAGTTCTGCTGCACATAGAAGCAAATTACCTAAATAAACATCATCTTCCTGCCCTTGACCTGTGTTATTCGAGGTCTTTGCAACACGATTTATTCTTCCAATCTGTCCTGTCACGCTATCACTAACTGCCTTTTTATTTTAAAATCACTTCTCACACAATCCATCCATCTTTTCTTTGGCCTCCCTCTCCCTCTCCATCCATCCCTCTTTTAGTTACATCCGTTTCATCCATCTTCTTCACATGACCCAACCTAGGCAAACAATTACTTTTCAACTTTTCAGTCACTGGCGTCACTTTCAATCTTCCTCTAATATACTCATTTCTCACTTTACCCATTTTCCTATATGCTATAGTAATTGTACTATTATTTATGCTGTGGCTATAGTGCCATCCACCAATCAGAGTGTTTTATGGTGCAATGACATGTAGGGTATTTGCATACTTTTGTGCTAGTTACAGGTATGTGTAGCGTCACCTTTATATCAATTAAATATTTTTTAACGGAATTAAAAAGTATTCAAACGTAAAATACAGGTACTGAATTGATTGTTTGCAGACAGCAACTTGACGATAATATGTTAAATGAAATAAAGAAAGAGTGATAAGAAATAAATGCGTTAAATTTTGTTTTTCGAATTGTCTTTCGAATTCATTCAGAACATGCAGCCAATGAATGATTGACAAATGTATATTACGTAAGCTTAGTCGATATGTCAGTTCCTGTTAACACAGTGGATTCGAGAGTGAGTGTCATGTTTATAATGTATATGCCAAGACAGAGACTAGATTTTGACGAGAATAAAAAAAATGGCGTTTGATATGGCAAGTTTTTTTTTTAAACATTACCCCACACTATGTATTACTCTTGTACTCTAGATTTGTTTTTGTTGTGGTAGAAAACCATTCAAGGACTATGTTTCTTCTTTGCTTTGCGTTTCAGGACCCCGGCGTTCCCATTCCTTACTTTTCAGGACCCGGGGTTCCCTTTCCTTGCGTTTCAGAAACCCGGGTTCCCTTTCGGACTACCCATGAGGCTGTCGTAATTTTTTAATTGATGCAGGATTTTGAATTATAGTTCCTATGTGCTGTCACAGATGTCGTTACAAGTTCAACTTTCCCTAGTATAAACGCGCCTTATTCAAAATGTTCTATACAAACACCATACTATAGTGATGATGTAATATTTGTGCATGTGATGAATATTAATTCTCGACGCGAATTGTTTGCCATGACTCGTTTGTCTTGTGAAAAGCCTGTCAAGAGACTGATATATCTTTACTTGTGGCTCTTAGAGGCATTTCTGTGAGCCAGTAGTGAAATTACTAGTGACATAATTAATGAGTGTGTTTTATCATTCGCGTTATTTTTTCTCCTAAACCTTTTTTTTTGGGAAGGGATATCTTCAAACACTTTCTACTGCTCTGGGTGGAGCGACACGTCCTCTGTGTCAGACTTTTGCTGACTAGAACCCACCCGAGTTCCTTTGTTTGCTGGAGTCTGAGTTTCCTGATAGTTACAACCTTGGAGATCTTTAAGTCACGAGTGAATAGTTTACTTCTAGGCATGCGTACTCTGTCGTTGATCACATCGTCGCTTTTCATTCGGTGAGATAGTGATCAAGCACGAAACTATCAATAGTAAAAATAGTTTCCTTTGCTTTCAGGGCCGCAGTGATACGTTCGCTTAAACCGTTTCGTTTCGGTCATTTTGACCGCTGGATAAACGTCACCATGCAGTGGGTTTCTGAAGAGGAAAATCGCCGTCGAGGACGGCTTAGAAAGCGGTAACGAGATGATCTGGACGCGTACCACGAGGACTGGTTCGAGGTGGCGCGGGAGAAGAATGTCTGGAAAGACTTGGGGGGGCCTTTACCCAGAAGTGGGACAGTAATGACTAGTACAAAAAGATGAAGTCATGTTTTTTCATATGTGAATATATTCGTTGCTATGACATATAACACACTACATCATCATGGGACTTGGCAACAAGCGCTGTTAAAACAACTGGCACTGTAACATAAGCACCAGCTTCTGTTTTCCTTTTATCCCATAAAGTGTCATGACCTGCATCAAATTGTTTGGACATACCGTTTAATCACGTCATTACTCTTATTTTAGGAGATCTTGTGTAAACTGTCCCAGAAACATTGATGTGAGAACAATCAACACAGGTATTTTATGACATACTAATTTTGGGTGAGGAAAACAGCAAGAACTTTGAACAAAAGTAATTTGATAATTTTATAAAATTTTAAACGCGTTTCCACCAGTTACTGAACTGCACAGGGCATGTGTCACTTGCTATGCTGTGCATTCTGCATAACCACATAAACTTTTCAGGGTGTTTATACGAGGTGAATAACAGAGATGTCGGTACAAGTCACCAAGTACTGGTCAGAATAAACAATAATTTGACTCCATCGACACGAATAGATGTCTACCTAGGGGACAAAACGTCCTCCAACATGACGCGCAACGCTCAATCTACATGAGACGCTGCAACGTTGCCCAGTGTCCCGTAACTTGCCCGTCAATATTTTATGATGCATTCTCGTGACATTGAACATGCTGTTGGACAATTTGACAGCGTTGAGTCTCATGTTGGGGGACATATTTATATCTCCTAGTGTATTTGAGATTTGAGGTTATAGAGTTATGACGATATTAATACAATATTACTTAAAACTTGTTTTCGCTGAGAGGCATTCCTCCTGTCTATCGACTGTCAAATTAAACGACGAGACCACCTGCCAGATTTGCTTGATCGTTCGAAAGATTTACAGTGGCCCTAAAACGCAAACGGTAACTCAAGGAATACCGGTACGTTTTAGTCAATAAACATCTATCCAACCCCAAAATAAAAAGAAAATGAGACCATTTAGACTCTAGACAATATTAGACCTGTATGTGAAACACGAAGCAGACGAATATCTAAGATTTAAAACAAAAGTTACGGACATATTGACCAGAATTGACCAGCAAAAGTGGAGGTGGGCGGGCAACATGATGAGAGATAATCAAGGAAAAGGTGGAGCCAAATAGAGAAAAAATTATAGGTATAACAAGGACGAAAAACGGAGTGGAGGAAAACAATTAATGAGATGAGAGGATGACTTGAAACTGACAGCACGCCCCAACTGGAGGAAAGTGGCTCGTGATAGAGTAGAGAAAACAGCTAGAGGAGGCCTTTGCCAGGAGGCATGTTGAATTAAGAGACATTCTATAACAAACAAAGATAAAAAAGGGAGTTAATTCAGAATAACAAGGCTATTATTATGTGAAGCATCTCTAACATACAAGACTCATCACGACCAAGGTTTTTGCCAGCGTCAATCTAGCAACTGACACATGCAAGCTAATCCGTAATGGGTCGATTGCATAAACAAATATCCTGACAGTTGGAATTGGTTTAATAGATAATGGTTATACAACATATTGGCATATTCTAGCTATTCTTGATCTGCATTTGATTGTCAAGATTGACAAGAAGACAGACGGTATCCTTGCTTGAGCAGTAAACAATTCAGTTATCACTATACTGGACTGTGGAACTAGGCTTATTGAAATTACAACAAAAATTAACAGGATTTAAAATAAGACTATTGGCGAAAAACAAAAAGGCTAATGGTATACAAAACTCAAGGTTATTCAAATTTTGCTAGGGATGCAGTATCGTTTAAAAGAGTTACCACGACCCTGGAATGCAAAGTGCAACTGAAGGAACAAGGAACAATTCTGTGTTTTAGTCAGTTCTGTACAGTCCGTAGCAAGAAACGGCAAAAAATCTCGTTTTCTGTATGGGAACCCCCTCAAATTTTAAATAGCAACAGAAATACATCAGCTGTGAAAATTTCAACTCTCTGACTGTCACGGTTCATGAGATTCTGATACAGCCTGGTGACAGATAGACAGACGGACGAACACACGGACAGCGGAGTCTAAGTAATAGGGTCCCGTTTTACTCTTTGGGTACGGAACCTTAAAAACTGTATGGTAGAAGTAACAGTCTCTCATCTCGTTGATGATGCCTATGTTCCAGGTAACGTTTATTAAGCTGATATCATTTTAAGTTAGGCTTCCGACATCGTTCCGCCATCACGCCAGATTCATCGGCAAAAACCTCGTGAAATTTATATGTAAGTAGGTACGTTCATAAACGAGTGAACAGCTGCATATTGAACCGGAAGGCCGGAACGGCTGTCGATAATCGTAAAATATTGAAGAGGAGTCAATGTACCGAGTTACTGAGCTGATGTTGTTACGTATGCTGATGCTGAGCGTTTTACAATGTTGGCCCTATTGCTTTTGGTTGTTTGATTTTCTTTGGATAAGAATTTTCGAGCATAATAATTGCTGATAAAGATGAGGTAATTATTGAATTTGTATAGCCTAGTCCCGTTCAATACTGTTTCTTTCATATCTTCATTTTCATCAACTTATTCTTGCCAATGAGAAATAAGCTTAACCATCAAATTAAATATACTAACTGATATTCTCTTATTTCTTCTGCTTCTGTCCACATCGTCTAAGTGGTTATGGTATTAGTTATTATTTTATGTTTTAAAAAAAAGTAATTATAAAAATTCTCGATATGTCTTGGCTGTGTCACTGGGATGTTTGTGTGTGCGTATGTAGACACCCATAGGTACCTATGTGTTACCAATCTAGTGCGTTCATGCCCATATTACCATTAAAATAAACACAGTAAGTGCATTGTAAAATTTCAGTGCTAACATTATGATTGTAACTTAATTTCCTAATTGGGGCGTATATGGGTGTGCATTATCCCAGTTACATGTCGTATAAAGAGTCTATAACAGTCAAAAATATCCCTAATTTTCCTACAGGATACAAAGAGCCCCAAACGTTAACAAGGCAACTTTATTACGACTATTACGAGCAACTAATAGTAGATTAAGATCTTTGTAATGAGTGCTGGCTCCCCTGTTTTATTACAAGTTGTAGAGCTTCGTTGATTATTATGGTAATTTCCGTGTTAACCGATAAACATATAGGAAGTGTGGTTAAAGGTGGCTTTACAGCTGACTTTAAGTTGTAATTTTGCTTATTTAGCAATTGCTACATACTTGTAGCGACATCTATTACGCCACGTACGAACTAAAATTCAAAATCCTGCATCGCGGTATTAGAGTTCTCGCGATTAGAACATATTATCATCATCATTTCAGCCGAAAGACGTCCACTGTTGGACATAGCCTCCCCCAAGTGTCGCCATAATGAACGGTCCTGTGCGTCTCGCATCCATCGGATTTCCACATCCCTTACCAGGTCATCGGTCCAGCTTGTAGGTCTTCCAACGCTACGTCTTCCGGTACGTGGTAGCCCTCGCCATTAGAACATATACTTACATACAATAGCCCAAAATTAACTATCGAGCAGTTGCCTGGACTAGACCCAACACTATCTAGTTGGGAGGATCCTCCATTTTCAACGGAGGTTTACGGGACTTTACACCCTGTTTTGCATACCTAATACTTATAAAATAGTTCGCTTACAGTGTGGCAATCCCACCATCCTTTTGTACACATTGACGGCGATGCGGATGAGTTTTCCGACATATTTTAGATTGATGTTAATTAGTCAAGGGTTTCTTTGTACTAGTGACAATTAGATATCTTTTGTTAAATCATGTGACTGTCTCTTCAAGAGTTTCCTTTTCAGTAAGCCAATTATAGTGAAGACTTTTTTATTCGCTGTCTTGTTTACTTTAAAATTTATTTCAGCTAACAATTTTTTTTAACCTTTTTTCAAATGGTAGTCTTCTAGATAGTTCTAATTGAATTGAATTGTGATCTTTACAGTTAGTAAAGCTACCGACCTACCGACAGACCAACGAAAACATGTAACACGCCTGATTTGTACGTAGAACGACGTAGTGTGGCGAGGATCAAGTGTAGCTCTATAAGTCTAGTTTCCATATAAAATGTATGGAGACCAACGCGCCCAGATCGGCGTGTGTGGCACACGTGTTCGCAGTGTACAGTTCCGATCAGATTTAGATAATTGTACACCATCAATCGTAATTTCAAGATATAAAATACAATTTGATGATTTTTCAATAGCATAAATCTATTTGGGTCGATTAATGATATAGATACAGGCGCCAATCTTTTCTAGTTATGGATAAAAAACGTTGGTAGCCATCGATATAATTTTAATTACGATAACAATGATATAATCAAAACTGTTTAGGTAAATATTGAGGCATATTAAGATATATTTTTTCTATTTGAAATTGACAATTCAATTTCTGACTTGCGTATTAACACTTCTGGCCTGTCGATCTAGTGGTTAGTGGCCCTGACTGCTATGCCGGAGGTCGATGTTTCAATTCCCACCCAGGACAAATGTTTGTGTGATAAGCACGATCATTTGTTCTGTGTCTGTGTGTAATTTATCTATAATATATGTGTATTTAGAAATATATAAGTACGTGTATCAGTTGTCTAGAACTCATAGCACAAGGTCGGCTTAGTTTAGGACTAATTTTGGGAAATATTATTGTTATTTAACATCGCTTTATTCGTATACGGTTCGGGGCTATTTCGTATTGATTTCCACGAAAAAAAAAATTTCAAAGCGGAACGGTTGCAAAAGCATTGTTACTACAAGCGCCTACATCCCACAACATATAAACAATTCAGATCTGTTCTTGTCAGTTTAACAGTCGTTAACTTCATGTTCCACCTACACACGAGTTTAATGAAAGGTTATTTTGATAATCGATTAAAAATCGTAAGCAATTTTATATTTGCGTACACTCCATCGTTTAAAACGAGTACGAAAAACGGTTTATTGGCGATAAATCGAGTGAACGACTGTAGTCACGGATAAATGAGGCCTCTCGCGACGGTACAAACATACACACATACCTGTGATAAAATTACTCGTGTAATAAAATCAAAATACACGGAGCGTGCGCGCTGTTCGAAATACGAGTCAGAGTTGGCGCCAACACTGCGGCGGTTGGCGCCAATGTGTGACGAATAAATAATTAATCAACAGCTGTACCTCTGGCATCACTTGATTCGAGAGCCCTAGACTCGTATTTGTTCGTTTACGTCCCTGTATTTGTGTTGTCAATTTTATTGGAGGTTAGTAGGGCAAGACTCTTCGCTTGACGCAATTAAAATCGTGAAATAGAATCGGACACCTAACTATCATGAGACAAAACTTCATCATCATTATCATTTCAGCCGAAAGACGTCCACTGTTGGACATAGGCCTCCCCCAAGTGTCGCCATAAAGACCGGTCCTGTGCGTCTTCCATCTGCCGGATTCCCGCAACCCTCACCAAGTCATATGCGCACCTTGGCCTTCCAACGCAAGACAAGACGTCACCAGGATTAAAATGCTTCCTTTGCTCCTTAATTCAATGAAATAGATAACGATTATCTTGCAGCAATAGCATAACTAAACGCTGCTTTGGATAAGTATATAAAACACAAACTGATATTTTCAGAAAAGTTGTAAGATATTTACAATTTTTAGTATACTTATACAGCCGGCATTCAACTTCCCAAAGCTAATAAAATATTGACCAATAGGAAGTGTCCTTGAACCGCGAACATAACGACCTTCGTGCAACCAAACCGGAGGTCAATACAATAAACGCTATCGAACGAATTACTGAAGTAACACGACTTTCATGAACACCTATTGATATTATTTGTACACAATTAGGTTTTATAAAAAAGTTGTGAAATTATTGTTCAATTGCCCAGTTTTGACTGTTTACAGGAAATTTAATTGAAGCATATTAAACTGACCTTGCATTGAAAGAGATATGAAGGACGTCTGGTTGAAGAAAGAAAAAAACCAGAAGAAGAAAATCAATTTAACAAAGATTCGAATGTTTTGTTGTACTCATTCAACGCAGCAGGTTTAAAATAAATTGACATCGTAGCTCAGAAATCAACACCACATCACAGGAAGTACAGGTTAAACTAACTTTTGAAGTAGTTGCCAAGACGTTAGCACCTCCAACGAATAAAACAGAAAACAATGTAATGGCTATTGAAGACAATATCAACAAGAATGATGTATTTAAGGTTATAAACAACGATTTAGAAGAAGCAAACGTTAAGATTTTTAAAATTATTGTTTAAATTAGAGAATTTTACACTGAACACAATTTTCCCGGGAACACATCGTGGCCTGATTGCTCAAGAGGGCAGATTTGTTCACAATAACGATATATATTCTCTCTGGTACTCCCTCTGTATCACTAGTGGCAAAAAGAAATGTATCGCAAGAATTGTGCTGTTTCATATGGTTGTTGAACAGGAACGTTACGTTTATTTTATGGAGATCTTTATTAAAATTTATTGTATTTCGTTATTCAAAGTGATCTATTCATAATAATTTGTAAAATTAATAATCATATCTTTTTTGCATAGAATATGTCTAACTGTAAACCAATGGGTCCTAATGATATCGTCTTCAACGAGGACTCAATTTTGAGTATTAAATTAAATTCCGACAAGATCCTAAGTAGGCCTTTCTACAAGTAAGCAATCGGTTTCAAGTTCCCATACAAGTCTTGTTTCGTCCGTGGAACAGATTAATATCCAAGGTCTTTCAGTCACGTGGTGGAGTACAATGGGTGATATCTGAATAACTGATGGACCGTCACATCGACACAGCTGTCTGATCGTGTATCGACGGAAATAGAACGTCGATACCGCCCGACCTGGGCGCCACTGCCCAAGGAGACGACTAACTCCAATTTCCAACAGTTTATCTAACAAAATTTCAAAGTTCACAAATGTTAGGCTTAACAAAACCTTATGATAAAATATTCATGATTCAAATAGCATTCATGAAAGGAAAATGTAGGGTGGCAGTGAACTGGAAAGACCGATTCTGTAAAGGTCGCTGTAGTGATAACATAAAAATTGAATTTCTATCTGATTTTTGCCGAACGATCTCCATTTGGAATACTAAACTACTAAACAAATGCCCTACACTGTATGATATATAATCGTAAATAAAATGTGAGCAATTACCTAGCTTAAAATTTATTTACTACAAACAAATGTAGGAATAGGTAATACCAGTGCAAAAGATCAAAGTACATAAAATAGGAGTACACAAACATAAATATGTGTTTACGTTTTATCTGAAATATCCTCGCTGCGAAAATGTATGGTGGGATGCCCCACTTCACACGCTCCATCCCATGGGGAGAACTTACCGACCGGAATGATAAATTGTAAAAATAAAATACCGATCCCGGTATAAATTTTCCCCGTGTATAATAAATATGTGGATCTGACATTTTGTCTATGAATCTGAATCTTATAGATAGAGTTTAGATATTGAACAGGATACGGTTTAAAAGATTGTCTGTGAAAATTTTTGCTGACCATTTTTTATGTGAGATCGTATTTATTGCACCTGAAATAGTTTTTGTGTTAAAATTAATAGTACATATTTGGTATATGTGAATAGCAATTACACAATAATTAGACAACAGGATACAAACAATTATGACAACAGACGTCAGTGACGTCGGACGGAAGGTGATCTTCATTAAAATAAATGAGTACGAGTATCTAACGCTACCAAATTGCTGTATTCCATTTCGGCGAAAAACGCGTAATATATCAGAAAAGTTATATATATAATCGAAATCAATCTGACAGCTATTAATACAGCACCACACCTTAAATCGTTTAGTATATTTATGATTATTGCTACACCTGGCTTTAGGTGTTCTAGTTTCAGACACAAATCATTAAGCAGGTCAAAAGCCTTAGATGGCACTCCCACTAGTGACTTAAACACTGTTCCAGCTTAATTAATTCGTACAAGGTCATTTGCTAATAGCTTGGCTTTGATCATTAGACTCATCATCACTATTTCATTTGTCATCCATTCGTATATTCAGAGCCACGCCACTTGGAACAGTAGCATGCACAATACGAACGATAATACCGATAATGATAGTACGAACCCATTTCGAGTAGAATAATAAAACTGACTGTTTTTCCAATCTTTAGCAGTAACATTCACGTACATACCAAGCAATAAATAAAGGTATAACGCATTAGGCTATCTTGGAGGGAATCTGGCAAAAGGGTCCCGGCGTCCGGTCCCTAGGCGTCTTTACAATTGGCGTGAAAAACGATCCAGTTTCGCTCGACATGCGAAATAATGGCCAGTGAGAACCTCTCGACACAAAGATTACTTTATAGATAGGGTGTTACAATATAGTTGATTACAATGACAGCGTTGAACACAAAGAATGTGGGACACGAAATGATAGTAGTCAGCAAGATTAAGTACTTATACCATTTTGTTGTTAGGCAGCTTGCTGATATAATAGCAGATATGATAGAAATATTTGTAGCTAAAACGGTAACATTTGGCAAACGCGCTATCGGAAGTCAGTTTATACTGATAATATTTGATCAGTGTCCCTCTAGGGTCACATTTTGGAGGACAATGCATGGCGCTTGTACTTTCCAATGGTTGTGATTTTAATATAAACCGGATATGCTCTCTGTGGTATACACATTAAATGTAGGACAAGTCAAGGGTCGACGTGAAGTTAGTTGCTATACTAGCAGTCTCTCGACTAGACGTCACTCCTTGGGTTGAGTCTGCTTACTGACGATTTGGTTGTTTCATTTACTATAAACCTAAATCCCTAACTAGTGATTTTAGTGAACACCACATTGGCGACGAGTAAAAGCGCAGTAAGTAAAGTGATCTTAACTCAAATAATGTACTACTTACGGATATTGGTCAGCAACAAAATTAATGTTTACAGCACAAAGTGTTTAAAAAAATAAAAAATAAGTGACCGTTACCTAAGTGAAATTCTGTAAATATTTCATAAATTGGTCAGCAAAAAAAGTATTATTTTACAGCACAAAGTGTTTTGAAAGAAAAAATAAAAATAAGTGACCGTTTTCTACATTAAATTGAAATTTAGTAAATGTTACAGTTTCATAGAAATGTCCATATTTCGGTCGTTATTTAGCTATGTATTAGCGATCTGCGTCAGTGATTAGCTGAGAGATGCGCAATATAAATCGATGAAATCACTTCTTCATTTAATACATAAACGGTACCGTATACTATATCGGAATGTGATTAGGGCATACAAAATGTCCCTACATTTCGAAAATAAATAAAAATTCCAAATACAATGTTTGTTGACCAAATTCGTTTGTGGCTACATAATATCAAAATAAAAGTGCCAACGAGAGTTCGTTAAATGATCAGTACCAACGAGTGTTCGTTAAATGATCGAAACAAAATAAAAATATTCGATCAAAATTTCCAGCGATAAACACGTTTACTTATAGATGCTAATCTTATCGAAAGATATTATTAGATCCAAAAATGAAATGTGCCAACGTGAATATCGTCAAGTACCAGTTTTAACGTCAATTACCACTTCGATACTTCGAAGCAATATGATGCCTGGCTAGGTATCACTGTATAGTTAAAACTAAATAAGTGTCATAAAATCCTTAAGGCTAATTAAATAAAATACATTTTGCACTGGCTTTATCCATCAAACAAAGAATTTGTCACACGCGTTATAACGCCCCGATGTGGTTGGTTCTTCAATCTCTATTTCAAGTGGCCGTTTTGCTGAGTAGCATGGCGCGGCACTCCGGCGCAGGTACCTATTAATGGACCCTTGTGCGACTTGCTAACTAAAGTTTGTTTATTTAAATGTTATAGGAACAGTGCCCATAGAGTTCTTATCTTAGCTGGCTACAATCAATTCAGGGTTATAAATAAATTAACAATGTGTTGTGTACCTATATTATTCTTGCATTTTAGTTGAAAACAAGAATAAGATGGGAAAAAGAAAAAAAAATAACTTATTTGAATTGTGGGTACAATTCTTGATTCTATTTCAAATATGATTTGAATTGTAGATTTAGTTCTGGATTCAATTCCCTAAAGAATATGGAAGATTATCACAATGAAAAATCATAACCCTTTAAAAACAGCAATCCCGCCATTGAGCTACTTAATCCACGATAGCCAGAGTCAAAGTGCAATAAGTACCTGCCATAATGGAGTTGACACTGAACAAAAAACTGTTGCCAATGTGGCAACTAAAATCACAAACGTGATAAAAGTACCTTTCCTGTAAATCTATTGCTAACGTGTTTTCAAATTATATTTCCAGAAACACTGCAAAACAAGGACAAATAAGAAAAAAAGGCACAAACCTCGTGTCAAATAATAACAATGAGTTGTTTGCTATCATGCATGTCATGAAAATTGGTAATCACAAAAGTAATTACTTAAAGTTCGAGCAATTGATGAAAATTCAGTCAATGCCCTATAATTAATGCAAATGGCATAAATAGGTGTTTTGAGTATTAGAAACGAGAGTCAATAAAAGAAAAAATAATAAGTCTGCCTCTCGTCAAATGATAACAATAAAGTAAAAATATTAAAAAACAAAGTAATAAACGAAACATCTAGCACTTATATGGTAGGTAGGTTCACACCTACTTATCTAATTTGCCACGTTGCGTCGATGAAAATTGAACAATTGAAATTGATGGTCACGTGCTATACAATAATAAAGTGCAAGGGTTATTTGATATACAGATAAAAAAAGTAACTCTAAAGTATTACTAGCAAAGCCTATGATCACAAAAATGTTTTAAGAAATCCATTATAAAATTTAAAAAAAAGGGTTTGATCTGAATTCAATTGCCAACTTGAAGATCTTTATTGTTAAAAAAAAAAAGAAAAAGTGAAAAAGTCCAACAGCTATTTGATTCCTAATAGCTTAAAAAAATAATAGCAAAAAGACGAGCTAGACAAACTGTATAGGACCTGGCTTGTAAATAAAACAATATTTCATCTTTTTGGGTACCTCTGGTGATCCCGGGTAAGCCTGATGATCAATTATATTATACTAAAATATCAATGCTGATGATGGTATACGTATTTATCTGTAAATACGTGAGACCTAGATAAATATAATAAGTACTAGCGTAGTATTACTTAAAACGCTAATGTTTTATATCAAAGTTCATGAATAGTTAAGAAGTCAATCAGTGAACAAGATATATAATGCCATAGCGAAGGAACGCTATGTACATGTTTCAAATCAAAGTTCATAAATAGTTAAGAAGTCAATCAGTAAATGCTATACATTCAACAAAAAAAAAAAAGTTGAAAAAGATATAGTGCCATAGCGAAGGAATTGTTGACTTTACTTACAACATAAAAAAAAGACTGGAAGAATTAGAAATAAACACTCGCAGCACTTTTAAGTTAATTTGTGATGCGTTGTTAAATAATTTCCAGAAACCCGTAAGTATTTAAACAACTATAAAGGTAATAAACAAAAATGAAATATTTTATATCAATTGAAAGTTCAGTGCCATCAGGTTTTAAACTAGTTAATAATAAGTCAGTCTGACTTTCACATGGAAATGTTGATGAAATTCAACGTTTTCTGGATCAATTTCATTGAATAAGTAAACTCCAACTTTCAACCCTAAAAGTAAATGGGTTTAAAAAAAAATATCCCTTGGCTATAATGACAAGAGATCGTACATTCGTACCCAACTAGAACTAACGATAGTTCTGTTAACTTTGGAGACAGAATCTGACAGATGTAAAAAAAATGAAACTGTCAGACTAAAACGAAGTATAAGTTCGTGTATCTAATTTAATTCATGAATTGATTTGAATTCAATAAAAATTTGCATTTTGAACAAACAAGAAACTCTACGGATACTTGAATCAATAAATAATTACTTATATCGATAATGCATACGTTAAAGTATCCGTAATAAAAATAAAAATACAAATAATGAAAAGAAATCATGGTAATTACAAAATGACAAGCCTAATTGCGAGATGACCAGTCCCGACTATGGCATTAGTTTATGAATGACTCATGTACCACCATTCAGCTCAACTCTTCTGAAGGAAACCGAGTCATCATCAGCAAAATATATGAGCATGACATTCTAACTGCCAGAGCACATCCAAGTCAAAGACCAGCCACTAATACTAATTGATGTACCTAGTACTCACATAGTTCGAAATCCAACAACCGCGCATGTAATAAAGCATAGGTCATATACTAATTCCTTAGCCACAGGAACAAAGACCTAAGAACAAAAATCGAAACCAAATAACATAATTGTGTCAAATTCAGGTAAAAGAAACCAATTGCTGATTCCTATAACTCTCTAGTGGAATCGTAAAACTTCTAGATAGAACAAAATAGGAATAGAGTAAAATAGGTATATTGTATTTCGAAGGCGCAAATCTTAAATGGTTTACAGATGTTGTTCTGAGTCTGAAAGTCTTGTGCATGGGAATTTACATTTCTGTAAACGCACAATACAAGTGTAACTCCTAATGTGGGGCAAAGGAAAAAAAAAGAACATCTGATAACGGTAGACAATTCTGTAATCAAGGTATATACAGTATTAAACGAGAAATAATAACGTTTTAATAGGTGCCTACTGGATTCCGAATCTGGAATAAAAAAAAAAAAAAAAAAAAACAGTCAAAGCAGTCAAAAAATAGACGGACATCAGACCTTAAGAAATATCCAAGTCGAGATATTAGAGAAGCCTACAAGAAAATTAATCGATTTATGTTATCTACCCTTGTTGGACCACCATAAGACCACCGAGTATGAAGCATCACCTTCAATTTAAATCAATTTAAAACAGAAAGTAGAAAGCTAATGCTTTCTTAAAAATTAAATAACAATACTACATTATTAAAGGCCAAAGTATATTTGTAAGTCTAATACAAATGCTAAATGTACTCAAATCTATGTGGTTCTTTATTCAAAAGATCATTTCAGACACTACAAAACTGTGTAGATACACAGTTCTTATAAATGATTACACCATTACATATTACAGTGGATTTTGAAAGAGACTTTGACCTCTGAGTTTGTTTCTGTGTTTCTTCTCAGAGCAGTCAGCTAGGAAACACAGACCTCATCTAAATTACGAGTAAAAGTAAATGCAATTGAAATGTTTTCATTTTGTATATCTATATGAAAAAGAGGATATTGTTGTTTTAAAACCTCTCAAATGTGTTAAACGCAATTCATTTCAAAATCTTAAATGCTGTAATTGCATTCCAAAACCGAATTACCATCTAAATGCTAAATATTATAATATCACTTAAAATCTAAATAATTTTATAAAAAGGAAGACATGTGGGATACACATTAAGAATCCTAAAAATATATTTGTACTTCAAAAACCAAATGTAAATTATAATCTAAGTGTGCTAAATAATGTAATATAAATTATTGTACTTCAAAAACCAAACAAGCGATTTTTGTAAATTATAATCTAAGTGCTAAATATTGTAACTGTGCTTGAAATGTAAATCATTTTATAAAAAGGAAGAGATGTGGTATACACATTAAATGTAGGACAAGTCAAGGGTCGACGTGAAGTTAGTTGCTATACTAGCAGTCTCTCGACTAGACGTCACTCCTTGGGTTGAGTCTGCTTACTGACGATTTGGTTGTTTCATTTACTTTGTTGTCGAGCATCGCAAAATATCTAAACTTGTCTTTCGCTTCGGTTAAAATTATTCCGACATTTTCATTTTTGAACGACAGTTTCGATTCCGGTGAGTTTCAGTCGTGGTCAGTTTTATGAACAGTGAAAATTGCCAGTTTGTATCGAATTAAGATACGAGATTGAGATATCTTTCGTCCAAACGTCCGGTTTTATTGGATTCATAAAAATTGTCTGGGAAATGATCTCACAGGTTTGAAGTGTTCAATGAAGAGGTCCATCTGGGTTGGATTTATTGTGTAACTACATTGTAAATTGTATTTATGTTCACTTTCAGTTTATTTCCATTAAAACTAGAATGTAATATTTTTTGGAGAAAGTCGTAAAACGTGACTACAGACTCATTGAACAACTCATTAGCGAAAATAACTTATTTTTAGATGAGTACGGTAACGTGGGCGTTAAAAATGCCCCAGAAAACGAAATACATTCAGAGTCCAGTCGGAAAGCCCCGACAGTTTCCACTAACAATTTGTAGAGGCAGTAAAATAGGTAAGTGTTGGTAAAATGGGATTAGCCGAGCGTCGAACCCGAGGACCGTACGTAACCAATAACCATATGTTTGGAGTTACAACGACTGCTAAATGCAGCGATAGGGCTCGCTTGGTCAGGAAGTTACCGCCACGTTCATAGGCGATCAAAATCTCGTTTGCATATAATTTGTCGTCCTTTTGTTGTACACCTCTTTGTTAACGAAATGGTGTTCTACATTGCTTTCCTTTTTATTATTTTTAGCTGCACTTACTGAGTACTGGCAATCTTTGTGCCTTTTGTCCAAGACTGAAAATTGAAATTCTCCAGAAATATCAAAAGAGTATTTATTTACATATCTCGGTAGTCTTAAGATAAGTAATTCAAAGTTCTCAAGTAAGTAAGTCAAAGATAAGTAATTTTCTGAAAGTGTCCTTAGTCGTAAAAACATAGTGTTAGCTGCTTTATGTGTAGTCTGTCTGTATCAAGAATAGAAAAAGCGATAAATGTAGTCTACGAGAAAATATTTGTGACAAACAACTTAGTGAAATCACTGTACATAGAGTCGCTGATCCTACTAATAGTAAAAAAGTAAGGATAAGACAGAAGACAACGTAAATGACGCACACACATAAGACACTCAGAACTTACATACTACCATTACACGAGAGATATAAGTCCGAAAATACTTATTATATTTAGACGACGGCTTAGCTTCCGCGATCCTTTCTAAACGGGCGTTGGAATATGAGCTTAGAAACAAGTCAGTAAAGTCGACTTTTCTTTAGCTGATTTAGAAGAAACTAGGGGATTATTCAGAACAATTTACAGTGGCACAAATAAAACACATGTGAGTTCTTAATTAGCTGTCACTTACCGCTGCGAATATTGAGTATATTTTTGTATTTCAATCAATCATTGTGACGTACGGATAAGCTAATGTAACGTTAGCAAAAAGGGCAATTTGCTCTAATCGAAGCTAACTATTAGCAAGGGCTTGTGAAAGTACAGATGTTGGTAAAGTATGACGTCTTTCGATGACGTGATTCAAAAATCGTTTTATATTCCCATATTTGAAATTGTATTTTATGAAAGTTGATTTCTGTAGGCCTTACAAAAATAAAATACACGTTTCATCCCTGTGAGTTGAAAATGGTAAAACTACAAGAAGTCAGTCACCTTGATCTGTACCAAAATATTTTTTTAATAACCAAGAAAATACTCAAAAAAAATGTTTTTAAACAACCTGAATATCGTATCACAGCCTGGCGTAAGCGAAAACGGAACGATGACGTCATTTGAGCGACCCAAAACGTTACCGAATCTGAAAGGTACACCGGAGGATACACATAAACACAATATCATGCAGAAGGGTTACAAAGCGAAATTGCTTCCGCAGCGTTAGCTTTGATGAAAGATCCTATTCGCACCTGTTCAGATAATAAAATATTCCAGACTCGAGGTGATAGCCCGAAAACGTCTTTAGGACTCATTTAAGCTGAAATGGCCACGTTTGAAGGCGGTAACATAAACACACGTAAATATTTGCATGGCGATATTAATAATAACGAAAAACTCGAAAAGATTTCTGCTTTATGTTTATGCAGATGACTAATTTCAGTTGGAAACATAATTTTACTTGCTGTTACTAGAATACTGAATTCTTATTGATTTTTAACATACATTAGTTGTCTAAACTCTTTTATTTGGAGATGGGAATCATGAATCATCAAATTACTTCTCCCGGTTCGGGTGGAGCGAGAGGACGCGTCAGACTTTCAATGACTAAATCATCTGTGTTCTTTTAGTTGCATTTTACGTTCCAGGTCCACAGTAAGTCTTTCGAACCATCTAATCCCGCAGTCGTCAGTTGTCTAATCGCTGTGGTTGCAATTACAGTATTTAATCAAACTTAAGCACAGGCGATGACTGACCGAAAGACAAGGTTCCTCTCACCTCGATTTGCTTTTAGATAAGTTGTTTCATTGATGGTTACAAGGGTTTTTAACCAGTCATCCGTTCGAAATAATTCAAAATGTGGACAAACATTACGAACCATTTGTGCCATAAAGATTAATCTAATCAAAATTCAAACAGACATTACAAACACAATTGTATATTGCAATTTACATTTGAATTATCCGAGTCAGGTCCCGCCCACGCGATTGCCTAGAGATTACAGTTGTAATGATGTATCAGAACTCAGATATTAGGGCGTTGATGACGTGCATCAGTTACCTAACATGACCTGCGCGGGCGCACGTCCAAATGGAGATTCATATGGAGATTTTACCTATTCTTGTCTGTTAATAACGGCAGATCTTCAAGTGAATGCATCTGCTGATATGAGTTAAAATGTTTTAGGTTTTACTTGTGTTATAAGATGGATTGCTTCAGGCGGTAATGGCTAATTTGTTGGCACGGTGACCATTATAATGGGAAATGTTTGTAAGTTCAAGGTAAATGTCTTTATTTGTTTTTATAAATGTTTTGAGTTGCTTAGTTTTCTTCTTGATACTGTTTTATCTCAATTTCAGGGTCGGTGTAGTATGTATTTTTTTTCCATACATACATCTATTTATAGTCACTTTCTGTCTAGCCAAATCAGCTTTCTTGTTGTTGAAAGCTGCCCATCCATAGTTTCCTTAAGCTTTTGAATTGCCAAGGTCGGTCAGCAGTTACAAAAGAAAAAAAAATGAAGCTATTTTTATGTTCCAAAGCGTAGTTGTTCTCAATAAAGAAGAACATGTAAGAAACTCCACGGACACTCTTTTAAATCAATAAGTATTTGCAAAATTATTGTTCATCGTTATTGTTTAAATTATAAATATATGTATGTGAGAACGATGCACAATAAAAGCGTCCAAAGTCTAGACTTTCTCTATCACTATGACCATACATTCATGCTTTCGTTCTTTTTTCCAGTCAATATTTATTTCAGTGGTTGTTGTCTGCTAGACTACTATATTGAAATGAGTCTTACGTTCAATAGTGCGTAAGTAATCTGTTTTGTTTTCCCTTCAGTGAGTATATTCTCTTTCATTCACATATTTTTTGCTTTGAAGAAAATCATGAAAGCTGTTCTTTTCTTTTACAAATACTCTTGTCTAGCCTTGCAGTCAATCAAATGTGTTTTACATCACTGACCAGTCTTATGACAGCAACTACATTAAAAAAATTCCAAGTTGCAGTTAATTCATCAAATACCATTGCAAAACTATTCCCAGCAATGCCAGACTACATAAAAGTGTCTACAATGTCAAACTTTCCACCAATATCAGGAATGTGAACAGGCGTTCTTTATTTAGCTGTCTGGCTTCCACGTCATAGTCATGACACGTGTATTTCAATAGTTATTGGTTGAGCAAACATGAAGCTGGTGTCCAACGTCATCAACCGCATTGACGTCCACGAAACGTCGTTCAACGTCGCGTCATCAGACATGGGTTTGGCTGACACTATGGCAAACGTCACTAGATTTTCACTTCTGGCATCAAAAATGAATGTACCTGTCTAACGGGGTCATTTAGAGCCAAGTATCAAAAATTTCAAATCTTCCATCTGCTCAGAGGCATATTGGGTATTATAGTATATCTGAAGTTAGACGATGTCGATGTCAGTATAAGCCGATAGGCTCTAGTGAGATAGGACCAATTTTTGGGCAAAGTTCCAATTCTGCAGTGAGAATTTATGTAACAGCCAAAGACCTACATTTTTTTCTCTTCAATCGAAGTTTTTGTTCCTAAGGGCTGCTGGAGAAAAAAGTCACGAATGGAAGTGTCGAAAGACTGTTATGCCATTGGTAAAGATTCCTATCAATCAACTGACTCACACAATCCAAGAAAATACAATCAGGTAATTTTATATTGCATCCGCTCCTGGAATAAATAATATAATAATAATAAGAAATAATCATGGAATTCTCTATTGCCTCAATAACTCAAAAGGGTGATACGACGGCGAAATTTTTATTTTTAAATTCCACGTTGATGGGGTGATTACTGTTGTTTACGAGTGTTCTCGTACACTGTTAATATTTGATGCGAGCCATCATTTTTGATGTTGTGATAAATTGCCTGGTTATCTCTAGTTATGCTTGTTGGCTTGACGATCATGTTGCATAATTATTTATTTTGTGATAGAATTTAATTGATACAACGTGACATATTTTTTTTTTTAAGAAAACTGGCCCCATACAAGGAATAACTTTTTTATCGTGGGTGAGTTCACAAACATGTAAACTTAGCACACCCAAAGCCGGACCAACTATCTGTAGGTCATACAAATATTTGTTCCATGCAAGAAACGAACTTGCGACACGCAGCCCAGCAGCCAATCGCATAAGCACCATGCCGACTTGATAAATGATTGCATTTATCAAAGGTTAAGCAAGAACAAGAAATAAATTTTGAGCTATAGACGACCTTGCATGGGTTCTTATCAATCTTGTTCCAAAAATCGCTTAAGTATAGTTTATTTATTTTATTTCACATGGGCCACTTCCACAAAGGGCCAAACTACACACGCTAACGAATTACCAATTGTTCCGTCGTTAACGTCAGTCACACGCGAGCGCCGAGTTCACGTGTACTCGGTGTACTCGACCTAATTAACGTCACCGTAACTGTAATCGTCCGTCAGTGACGGTGGCACCAGTCGCTGTACTCCGTTTTGCTTTACTAATAGAACTGGAACTTACATGAATGGCAGTTTTTACAGTGTCAAAATTGGTAAGATTTTTGTTTCTAGGAAATCTATTTCATGTACTCGAAGTGTTTCTTTAGTTTATATGGTATTTAAACTATTCCTGAGACTTCTAGAATACTTTCTAGTGTTATTAAGAGTTTCGTTTATTTCATAGTTTCTTGTACCTACGTTCTTGCTAAGCTTGTTTCAAAGTGTAAATCTGTATGGAAGTTATACAGATTTACATTTTGAAACAAGCTTCATATTTTTCACTGACCAACTCCTAACAATACAAAAGTGAATGGTTTATTAAGATAAATGCTTTCCTCATCATTATTCATCATAATTTCGACCAGAAGACGTCCACTACTGGGCATAGGCCTCCTCCAAATATCACACTATTCACCACAATGTCCTGTCTTGTACGTCTCGTATCCATCGGATTCCCGCAACCTTCAATAGATAGTTGGTCCATCTTGAGGGAGGTCTTCCAACGCTGCTTCTTTAGGTACGTAGTTGCGACTCCAGAAACTTTTGATCCCATCGTCTATTTGTTTTGCGAGCTATGTGCTCTGCCCACTAAGTTTGGCCATTCTTTGGACTATGTCCGTAACTTTGTTTCACGCTAAACGTTCAGGTTGGGTTATTTCTAAAGATTGCTATGTTCTCATTTTTTATTTTTTCTTGTACCTACACCTTTTAGCTCGGGAGCTGTTCTTTAATCGATGAGATGTCAGTAATAAATTTTAAATTGAGTTTAAAGCCTGTCATGATGCAATTCTTATAGCACGTTATTGGGCGGTCATGAAGGACCAGTTCTGTAAATAAGGTGAAACAGGTTCCCATATACGTCTTCGAGGATTGGAAACAATGGGTTGCCATGTCGGTGTTTAATATTTTCGTTTACTAATTGGATTAAAACGGCAATGTCTCGTGTTGCCTCACTTGCAGACTTATAACGGTCGATTAAATCAAGCGTGTCTTGGTTATTAAAAGCGATTTGTATTAACAGTTATAGCCAATCCTTGCCATGTGAGATCATGACTGGTTGGATTACTACGGATAGGTTAGGCATTTACGTTCACGCTTACGCGTACGTTACCGTTAACTCAATCAAGAGATTATAGTAGGGGTGTGTCGAACGTTTTGGTCCAGTAATTCTATTATCGTGAAGGGTATTTAATTTACATTTAGTCAGATTATGGACTGTAGACGATTGAATGGAATTAAGTGTTATATTTTAGAACACAGTTGTATAAAAGGCAATATACCTATTACCAGCTGAAATACGAAGATCTTTTCAAAAATTACAACGAAAACTGCGACATATATGAAAAGCTTGATTTATATTTAGCTCAACAAGAATACAAAGAGAGAAAATTTTCTTATACAAGTAAGAATCCAACTTGGAAACATAAATAGAAATTCATGCGAAAATTACCGTTTGTTATTACAATTACATTCCCTGTCAAAATCGAAGAAGTGTAATTAGGCAAGCAACTGCGAATCTGGCACCCAATGTACTGAAAACCATTTCCTTTACGGACACCGAAGATATTTCTCCCGTATTCCCTTAAGTTAAGGTTGAAATAGAACTAGCTGAAGTGTGCAAATAGAATTACTCCTTCATATTCACAGTATATGAACGGTTAGAAACAGAAGCTTGGAGTAACAAAACAGTAATTGAAACTGGCAGAGGTTGTGGGGTTGCTAAGTAAATTATTTAATAATAGTTTGAATAATTTAGGCTATGATCGTAAGTAAGTTATGCAAAGTATGAGAATCAGGAGCCTATATAGGCAAAGCTGAAAGCTTCTATAAGACTCAAATCCAATAGACATTCTAGATTAGGGCTGAAGGATTGTTCGAAAGAATTATCAACCGTGACCCTCGCAAAGGGGTGGTTTGAGTAAGTTAAGGTCTAGACACTCTGGACCCACCTCACCAAAGCTGGAGAAGTCAATAGATGATTTCCCACGCGAAAAAAAAAGTAGATATTCTGGAACTTGAAAATGACTAGCAAACATCTTCTAGATAAAAAGCTAACATTTCCTCATCTTCTATGCGATCAATATCTTAAGTTACTCATTTAACCTTGAACTTGCGATTAAAGACCTCTCTAGCAAATGTAGATTTATTGTAATTCTCTCATATTACAAAAGTACCGATAGCTCATGATTTTCGGTTGTTGAATATACAGTGGCTTCGCTTTGACGATCGATCCAACCAAACTGGCTTTGGTCTGGAAATAGCATCAACAGCGGCTGGGAGATCACAGAATCTGCACTTGTAAATATGTACTATTTTGTGACCCTTCCGAGCTTTCATTCTATATTTAGAACCAAACCATATTTTATTCAAAGCTGTCAGATAAAAAAACGAGCGCGGTGCCTGAAGTTATGGTTGTTGACTTTAAAAATTTCAAACTCATAATTCTCATTTCATCGCCACATACAAAGCGTGAACTAATTAATTCCCATACTAATCTCGCGTGATATGCAAGTCATATTGACCCAGAAATTGCCATAAAATCCATTATGTAACAGAAAACTGGACGAAAAAATCTCATTACATTTTTATAGGGGCGATGGAAGCGAAACGCCAATGACAAATTGTCGGCGAACCCCATCAAAGGGCTGTGTGACATTGCTGAGTGACTGCTAGTCAACGCTCATCAAAATTCATGGAGCCATCAGTGTATGTGCGTCATGTTTTCATGAACGGCTACTGTATGTCAAATGCCTGGTAGTTAGAATTTTTGGTTGGTTGGATTTTTTGTTTTATTGGCAGTTCAAAACTAGATTATGTCTCTCCCATGTTGTAGTGATGAAATGCAGTTTAGCTTACGTTTTATTCTAATAAACGACCTAAGTTATTAAACTTAAAAATATATAGGTATCAGTGTAGAATCCAAAACTCATAACTCACAAATGTAGGTATATAAAAATATGGAATAATAATAACACATCTGTATTTAATAACACATAGAGACAAGAAACTGTTTATGATATGACCTCTGTAGGTCACAGAAATAAAAGACCACAAGTACACTGTGTCATTGTAAAAAGAAACCAAAAAAAAAACTATACATAGAATTTATAAGAAAAGAAAAAATGGCAAGATATGGAAACGGTTTTTAAGGAATACTAATGCAGCATGTGATAGAGATCTTTCGTATACAAAGTGTATGTCTCACAAAGAAAATCAAGAATTTTTGTGGTGCTTACCTTGAAATATAGAACGTACGAATGTTCAAGTTCATTTGCAATATTGTTGGTCTTTTGGATTTTTGCTGTTTTTCTTTAAGTAGACGTAAAGGAGAGAAGCATTTTCATGAAATTTTGGAGGATAAGATGAAGACGGTGAAATACTTCCGTGTCCATTTATTGAAATCGTCGTCTGTGCAAAAGACACGTTACGTTTTATTGATGTAATAATAAACAACTATATACAAACTTTCTTACATGTAACTGACAATCCCTTTCTCCCAACCTCGAACTGAGGGAAGATAAATAAGGCACCTGATACACGCAAAGGTTGTTAAGAATAATGTTCTCCGTTTAGCTGGTATTCATCCTTCCCTCCGGAGACGGCAAAAAAAATTACGTTGGGAAACAACGCTATCCAACATCCAAAGAAATAGCGATGTTTTTTTTATTAGCGAACGCATAAACTATTCGTTCCTGTTTATAGAGAAATCTTATTTCGATTTTGAAGAGAATATAACGGATTTAGATTCTGTGGATCTTGAACACAATGTGAAGGTCTTGTTTTAATAATAAAGTTACTGGTAAAGCAAATGAAAAAGTCAATGTTGAACTTGTCATCAATGTTGATGTGTATAACATTCATAATACCTCATGTTTTGGAAATGGGTATAAGTAATAATAACGTAACATAGCAGTAGTCTATAAATATATATTCAACCATATCAACCAAACTATTGTTGGAGCAAATCGATGACCCTGAACAAAAAGGGATCGAAGATTAGAAAACATTAGACAGAACCATTTGTCTGCCTCAATGAGATTACCCGAAGGATTACAAAAGGAATAGCGATGGCTGAACGAGTAGAGGTCACAACTAAATCGCGATTATTACGCCGTGCTCGGCATAGTACGGCGGTAATGTACAGGCAATACAATTTGTTACGTAATGCCAGTAACAGTTATGGAAACAATCCGCTGATTGCTTGCTGCAGTACATACGTAACGTTGTGAGAGTGTTATTGCTCTATTTTCGGTATGTAATACCGTACTATAATTAGTTGCGAGGCAACGGCGATGCTACGCTTTATAAATATAAACGATTGTGCAATCAATGATGAGTAACTGTCTATTGTGATGAAGAAAAATGTCAGTTTCAGGAATTGAACGTGGTCTTGTCGTGATTCTCCGGCAGTGACCTCGCGATAGCTTTCGATAGCATGAACCGTCTGTTTCGGACGCTCCCGACCTATTTCAGTCCGCCGGCCAACGGAGCTACACGCTGAAACAATGAAGTGAGTGCGCACGAAAGGGACGCGCTTACGTCCTGGGTTTAAGACGGAGCGGGACGCCAACACTGGCCGTCGTCACAGCGCGAACACGCTTAGTACCCGCTGCGTTCTATTTCTGATCGTCGCAAAACATGTCTCGGAATTCGTTTCTATGTGTCTGGGAACATCAGAAATCATGTGACTAATGATCCACGAACTAAAAACGTGAGGATTAAGGTGGGATGTGGAGCAGTTCAGTGTTAATTGTACCGTAGGGTCGCATCCGCTAATTGTCCTACAATCGCTTTTACAATGACAGCTTCATTTCAGCTATGACGTGTTCACACACTATAAAAGCATTCAGCTCGTTTGGTATTGCTATTAAGCGATATGAAATGACACAAGATAATGAATTCAGGGCTATTACCTTGGTGACAACAGGTCGTTATGCAACTGTAGTTAAAATTATTGCCGTTTGCCAAATTGGATGTAAACATATCGATCGTTTACTGATAGTGGAAAGTTTTCACAATGTAAATAAAAACGTGAATAGTAATAGTATTGATTTTGTTTCCGTGCCGATAGAGAGCGAACTTCAAAGGATTCGATGCAGTAATGTAACGGCAGTCTATATTGATGATACGGTAAGCATTCCTAGCTAGTGCGGGGTGTGGCGTCAAAAATATCTCGATTGTTTCGTGTTGCTGTACCATATTAACCTGCAACAGCCGTAAATAAAATGATGTAGCACCTCAATAACGGGCTTGTGTAACGTACGCTGAGGAACATTTTGGTTATTTGTTTTAGGAGGTAAGCCGGTCGTCCGTCTTTCGTTAATCTAAGGTTTATTTTAATCTCAGCGTTAATATTATGTACGAAAATACCTGCTAGCGTTCAATCATAAACCGTTTGTACCTGGTTTGTTTCTGTTGCGCACGAATTTAGAGTTTCGTTTTAGGTATACAGTTTACGGTTTATGTTTCCGTTAGCTCAGTTGTTGCCTAATGGATGTGTGCGTGTTTCATCGCGAGTACTTCATCATCGTGTGTGCAGGATTCCAGAGTTAACACAAGAATTCATAATTAAAACTATGCAACGCGCGTCGAGCCCGAGCGCGCCACAGTAGCCGCCCTGTGGTACGCCAAAAAAATAATAACTCGGTATCGTAATGGAATTATCCACTGAAAGCTACCAACCATAAATCATCAGCTTGTAAAGCAATAAGTTCTGATAAGATATCGCTGGAAAAGTCCGAAAGTGTCGCTAACATATTCAGAGAGGGAAAAAGATCACCATTTATGTTTATGTAAGTCGACGGAAAATGGAAAGACATTGCTACATAAGGAGCGGAAGTAGTCGTATTCCTGTTCCTAGTGGCGGGCGCGGTCCGGGGTTCGGAGGGGAGAGGGGTTGTGTCGGGATCGAGGGGGTGCGGGTGACGTCATCATGGAAATTGATTCGGAGGCGAAAAACGGGGCCGCAACAAAGGCGCCGCGTCCGTCGACTAGACATAAATTAGTGGTTTATTTGTTAAGTCGGACGGGACCGTCTTTTATTCCACGTAATGGCTGTGGATGTACACGAGCATCGCTTATCATGTTACTATTTAGGCTAATGCCTTCGAGGAGATACAGATACAATACAGGCGACCTTGATACCGAGACGAGGACAAAAACTACGGATTGAGTTACCGAAAATTGTGTTAATAAACATTAGGGCAAATTAAGTAATTCCAGTTTTCGTGACGAATACAAAATGTAGATTGTGGACCTAGTTTAACATGGCGGACGTGGTGATAAAGCCAATTAGCCTTCGTTGTGTAAAATAATGCAAAGGGAGGTCAACGCACAGCGTACAGTACACGCAAAAATTACACATACTAAAATATCCCGTAAAGTGAAACGAAACTATAAATAGAGCTCCAAATGTTATTGGAAATATAAAAATACTGCTTCTCTATTTCTTTAACGTTTACAAGAATGAAACGTACTGTTTGTAGAGAAAACAAATGGTGTTCTTGCACTTCTGAAAGCTTTGATTTAGAGATTACTGTTTTGAACAATGTAATGTTAGAAACAATGCTGGCTAACTTTATTTCTCATCATTTAAGGTTGCATAAACCATTTTCTGTGTCCATTTCTTTGAACTTGGGTCAAGCTTCATCAAATTAAGAATAGAATATAGCCCACGAGTAAATTTACGTCCTCTATACACAAAATAACAAACAATAGCTACCTTCAATGGTAGCTATTGTCTGTTAGTTTCCTTATTAAAAACAATTACAAGCAACCACATAGGAAAACCCAAGCATGATTAATAAAACTATCAAAATAAATCAGAAAGTCGCAATAAGCTCTGAAACGATAACAATAATGTAGTATGCAGTGACACGGCAGCACCTATTAAAAATGCAACGGCAATTCACGATATTCCATACAAAATTACGACTGTAATCGATACACGGCATAATTGAACATTCTTGTACATTATTGCTTTGATTACTGTTATCACTGCAGCCGGTGTGTTCTTCGAAATTGATATTATAATATAAAAGCTGTCCTTCTAAGAACAATCTGGGAATAAGTCACATTACCATATAATAGTGTCTTCTGCACACACTGGTGAACACAATATGTCATGTATGAATTTTATAAGACGGATTGCAACTTGACCATGCAAAGCGTCAAGATTTACAATTTTATTAGTTGAATACGTAATGTCATCAATGTAGATTATATGAATTCTGAACTTGAGCTTCCTTACAAACTGCTATTAAAATTATACTTTCAAGAATTGAAGGGAAATGCAAAAGAGGATACCGACACGATGGTATTTAACGATGCGCAAGGGAACATAAAGGTTAGATTGTACTCAACTGAAAACGACATATACCGATAAAGCAGAATCGAGTATTTTCAGATAAAATAGGGAACTACATACTGTATAAAAGCGGAATCTGGACATAAGTTTACGTAAAAAATACTACTAGATTTGGTCATGATATGCATCATCATCATACCATTTGTCATTTGCATCTTGTGACTAATCACGAGATGCAAATGACCTTAGAAATAGTTCTCACTACAACTTTAAGATTTCTTGTGAAGTAATCAGTTTTACTACACTCATATTAGTCATAGTATTACAAACACTGCATGTTGAACTTATAGATATCGATACTACTGTAATAATGAATGATTTATCAGCGGATTCTTTATGGTTTACATGTTCACCAATTTATTAAGAAATAGTTCAAGCACCTTCATATAACGAAAAACAAACGAAACTAAACCGCCTAAAACGTAGCCGTTGCTAAGCGAATATAAGTATACTCGCATAGCAACGGCAAGAGAAGTCTGTTTTCTAAAAAGACAAGTTAGATTCCTTCGTCAGTATTACCATGTAACTGATATGTGATGTCATAGATATTTTAATATTCTAGAGACAAAGGCGCCAATTCGATCGGCGGTCTCATTCGATGACATCATAATTATGTACGTCCCACTATCGTATTCTGGTTGTAACCCATTTTCTGTGAATATTTGATTCTTTAAGTTGAGCAGCATCAGAATTCAATAGTCTTGCAGTTAGATTTGTTATAATAGTTTCCTGTCCATGTCGAAGTGTCCTGATTCAATGATTTATAGCATTGGAAATAATTATTTTATTCTACGAGTCATTTGTATTATGTCTACCTCAATAATTAACGTTTCATTTAAACAATAGTCATGAGTATATATCACTGTGGTTTATTTCCGTTTGTGGGAAGTGTAGTCATACTTCCTTTAGTTTGAAAATCAACTTCATATGAATTAGTCATTTTAAAACGGTTTGTTAGTAACCTACTGGTTTAATAAAGTGCCTATTTTAAATATTGACTCACATTGCCTTAATAACTCTACACTAACTTGGCTTTAATTTTAAGCCTTCTGCTCAAAGTGCTGTTATAAGCTTCTACCAAGTTACGGTAAAGCTTCATTGTGAGCAAGAACTTTTGGGCTTGTTAAGTTAGTGTCTATAGCGTGGTTTGGGTTTTTGATAGTCTTCAAAGTTAAATATACCATCAAAAGTATCCTGAACCACTTTATCAAGTCAAAGTTTATTATTTATTAATTCTTAACCACCTTTACGTCATCAAACACTTACTTGACTAAGCTAACCTACTTGGCCTGAAAACTAATGGATGAATCGCAATAAAACAATGGGGCAATGTTAATTACTCCGCATCTTATGATATCATCACACGTCATTAAGTTATTCTAGTCACAGCGGTGACTACAGCCTCAAGTAGTGACGGCATCGTTGTTATTTGATTCTATATAATGTCGTGGATGGCTAGTTCTTATACGTAGTCGGAAAAAGCGCTTTTAAGTTTTTGTAACAGAATATTGCTACACGGTTGAGGAATATAAGTTATTACTATCGTATTAATAAATTAGCTCATGAGTGATGCAGTCAGAACACATAAAATTTCAAATCTAAACGTTTTCCATATTAGTTTTCAATGATGTCTGCATTAAAGAGACATCACCTTACAAGGATGAAGAGCATTTTTTCACCCAAAATCATTTACGTATAAACCGGATCAAAGCCTTTAAAGGTAATTGGAATCAACATGTTAATAAAACTGAAGAGTAGAACGTGCTAGTTATAAAATTATCTTGTCAACTATTACTCATCAATGACGTGGGACTTGTTTGTGCCGTTGAGTTTAGCATTTCCGTCAACTGATGTCATATTGATTATAACGCGACTATTGTTAAACAAGGTATTTTACTTCACATTGTTAAAGTTAATTTTTATGTACCTAACTTTTTTTTTTTTTTTTTTTTTACTTAGCCCACACTGTCCCACTGCTGGGCAAAGGCCTCCCTCCACTCCTTCCAACGATCACGGTTCTTCGCTTTCTCATTCCAGTTCTTACCTAACTTTTAAGTTTGTTTAAAAATAACTTGGTTGAACATTGTGCTTAGTCATTGATAAAAATTGGAAAAACTGACAATACTCAAAAATCCCGACCATGAAACAGGAAAGAAGCACATAAATATACGTAAATGTCCTGTCCTTTTAGAAAATAACATAATCGGTTTACTGAATAATTGACCACCAAGTTATGTTGGCCTTTACAGCGCAGAGGGCGCGCTTAAAGCATTCAGGCGCGCAAAAGGGTGTAACTGGCTCATGGACACCTCAAGGTATGAACCTCGATGAGCAGCAAAGGGAAGGTTGGAAACTATTGACGTCATCCGTTTTAAGATAAAGATGCAGTTTTTACTGACATTGTCGAATTAAAGATAGGACAACCTGATTGAAAGATTTTAGATATTGAAAAGCTAATGTAAGTGTTTTGGATGTTGGATTATACAATACACAGAAAAGAGAGCCTTAAACAACAGGTAAAACAGTAAGTTAGTTAAACAAAGCAAACAGAAGAAAAGCGAAACAATTTACACCGAACCACAAATTAACGGTGTGAGTTTATTTAAGTTAAGTAGTGCATTAACAAACTTTTTGTACAAGATCCTTTGCACCTAACAAGTCTATTATCGTTTCAACAGTGTTACTTTCAAGAATTGTTACACAAATTAGTTTAGTCGGCTTTCAGTTCGACTAGCGTAAACAATTCGTGTGCACGCGATCCAGGGTGCAATAACCACTACCTTGCATTACTAATTCTATTTACCGAATACTGTACTGTATAAGTCAATAACGTTGCCTGAAAAAATCGATTTGGTATACAAAGTGCTAGTTTTTAAAAGGGAAATTTCTGTCTGCTTATCAATGACAAACATTTACGAGTAGCTTTCTTTACTTGAACAGATATGCAATTCTACTTTGAGCGACGATTATTATTTGAGCTACGTTTCGAACACACGCGAACTAAATTACGACTGGCAGAAAGTCAAATTGTGGGTTCAATTACATGAGAAATGGGGGAAAAATTCACCTTTTCGTTTTTAATAAATTCTCCATTTTATTTGCAACCATGTTACATTAAAAATACGATCCTAATCTTGATATGAGTCAGGCAGCTAAAATGGTCACTTAGCATTGCAAAGTGAGGTATCAAGTCACAGCAGGTCTTAAACAATAATATGTATGATATCATTTCGAATTTTATCACCGTTCTCTATGCATTACACTCGAGTGGTTTCGTACAAATCATTTTAATAGACCTTGCCTGGCTTTATTGATGTTGCTTTATGGGCAAAAACACTTCTGTCAATCTGTTTATACTTCCTTTATTTAGATCTTAAGTTTTAGTCTGTATCATTCCACATAATCCGTTCTACATGATCAAATGATTGACTTTGCCGGATCTCAAAGTCTAAATATTAGTAAATTCTTCTAAACAAAATGTTGTTGCAAGGTCAAACTGAATTATTAAACCTTTAACTGAGCGACTAAAGAAAAGCACATGTAAACGTTCAACCCTGAAGCAAATTAATGCCCATAATTAATGGTGGTGCCGCGACCTTGACTACGATTACGGATTTTTCTATACGTACCAATATTCTTATGGTACACGGCAAGTTCATTATTAAAATCAATTAGGTAGGCAATATGAGTGTTGAAAGCTGTAAAACAAAGGGGAATAGGTTCATGAGATCGACGTGACCGAGCATCATTTGTACGAGCTGTCAAACGCAGACATATGAGGGTAAGCTCGAGAGCATCGGTATGACGTCATAGAATCGAAGCCCACCTCGCCCCACTCCACAGCCGGCCTCCGATCGAGATGCACGTTTGACGAGTGAATTGTTGTGTTACAAACGGTATATTAATCTGGGTTATGTATGAAGTCAAGATGTTAGTATTTTGTTAGGACAAAATCATTTGACCTAAGTATAATACAAACGTGCCTCTTGTATTTTACACTTGTAGATGTTTGAATTAACATTCTAGTCGTTTTCCTCTATAGTAGGTAGGGCGTGATCAGAATTTTAACTACACGAACTAAACTTATCCCAGTATTATTGTTTCTGTCTTCCTTATTGTGCATCAATTGAATTTAAATGGTATTCATCAAAGAGTTTAGTAACAGAATAATCTAGATCCGGTCTGTTAGATGTCCTTCTACTCCTATAACCCTTGCTCATCGACGTCACCCAGCTGCGAATAGCCGCACTGCATCGACCCTCGATTACATCTAATGCGATTTGTGTGTGTTACCTTGCTATCTGATCCGAACTAGTTTAGACAAGTTCTTTTACCGGGAAAATGGGGCTAAACTGAATTAAACATTCACTCGGTGGTTACTTTGTGAACCGTTTTGAAACTTCATATAAAAAAAGTCTCGAAAGAATCGAGGTTCAGGCTAGTTTATACTTTGTTCGAAGAAAATGGTGTTCGTTAGTTTCAGAAGTTATAAAACTCGGTAGATTAATTACGAAGGAGAGTTGCTTGAAAAAATATTTAGTACGGAAATTTAAAAGTTTTGCATGGAAGTTGCGGTTGCAACAACCTTAATTAAGGTTCTTGAAAAGAGTTCATTGTAACAAGATTCTTAGCGGTGGACCAAAACGAATCTAATAACGAGACAACGGACTTTATTACAGAGAGCAAAACATTAACAGACGTGGAAAAACAGGCAAATTGTTATTCAGTTGTTCGACAAAAAATGCTAGCATTAGGTACATGCAAATACTTTTAATATGTATTTATATAGCTGCAACAATACGAATGAAAAACATTTGTGCACACAGAGACCTCGCTTCGAAAATGCAATAAATCTCCCGCCATTAATATTGACCGTACTACATAGGTGTACTAAGATTAAATTTCATTCATCCGTACTGATGCTTATTTCAATTGTGGTACAAGGTTCGCATAATTCAAGCCGTGACGGCATCCAACTGAATTTATTAATGCAAAAGATACGAGTGTTGGTTGCCAATATGACGATGTATGGACAAACGTTTGCTTGGACAGACATTTGGATTCATCGAAGCTTGAATGCCTAAAGCGCGCAGATCGGTCAAGCGTTACTTAATGTTTTGCGTGACTTTTTTGCCATGTGGTTGTATTAATGTTTTCCTGTTTCAGTGATCAAACCTTAGCTTAACTTTAGCAGCACATCCTTCTACCATTGTGCTAATCTACGTAGCTTAATTTTGCTCGTAAAACCGATGGTCGATGGAGACGAAATTTTCTGGAGTTGTAACCGCCTACCGGAAGACCTCCCAGAAACTGGATCGATAACCTGGTAAGGGTCGCGGGAATCTGATGGATGCGAGAAAAGAGGAAAGAGAATCGGTCTTGTGGTGACACTTGAAGGAGAGCTATGTTTAAAAATGAACGTTTTTAAGCTGAAGTGATGATGACATCTCTGTTCGCCGTTTTCTGAGTAGTCTGATCATCTTTCACACAATCCATTCATGTTATCGTTGGTCTTCCTTAAACCTTACCATCCGTTACAGACATACTCAAAACATTTCTCGTGATATATTCCTCAGTTTTTCACAGCCGTGTGCAGTTTTTTGAGCATGAGACTATATCAATGTTTCATTTAATTGTTCTAGTAAACCATCAGTTGTGAGCTGTATTGGAGTATAACCATTGGAATGCAAGCTACTTTTTTCTGTCTAACCGCTTCACTGCCGTTGAATGCTCCACCAATGTTTGCTGGTATGTGTCCCATCAAAGCTTGGTGTACATTGGCATTATGGGCTTCGCAGTTAATTTGCACATTCCAGTAACCCTTCGCAGTTCCGAGAAGTGCCGGCGATTCGAGCTTCGTTACACGAATAAATATTGGTGCGGGCAATTGCATTAGAGCTGAATAACGTTCAGAATGGCGACTAGATTCCTGATTGTGGAAGAGTGTTTTCAAAGACATTATATATATGGTTTAAACTATGCAGTTTCTATTTCTACGTAGAAATGCTGGTAGGTACTTCTTTCCTAAATATTTCGATTTACAGATTTAATCGCAATTACTTGAATTATTTTTGGTTTAAGGAAGTACTATTTTGTAACTAATTAATACAAAGACCATAACATCCAATCGCAGTGATAACTTACTACTTACAAAAAGGTCGTGCAAGGATAATGGGTTCCGTACCGTTTCCTCCTTATTTATTCGCTCGGGACGATTTGTGGATCCCTAAATTGGTAGCTTAGGTTGTGCTATGAATTATTCAAGTATTTACACGTATCGTCTGACCGATGCCTGGGAAATACACTTAAGTTTACGACGTTGTAAAGTTAAAGAGGTTCCGTCGAAAGAAAGTTGGGATGACCGTATAAGTGATGCCTTTGTATTATTCAGGAAGTCGATTGAATCAGATATGACGTCACTCTTACTGGTTGTGTTGAAAACAGTCGCAGCAAATATGGGTTGAAAAAAAAATGTTTACAACCACAATAGGAAAACTCGTACAAAGATCGCGTTAATGGGATTTCGTTAATGAAAACGAGTAATTGCCAGGCCAATTCATTCGATCAATTAATTAGCAGCCAGTGCTACGAATTATTCTTCTGTAATTCCAGTAAATTCGCCTTTCCACCTGTACTTTTCAATCGGCAGCGTTTGAAATAAACAAAACAATGTTATCGAAACATTGGCATTGATCCACGCGATAATACATACAATAATATATACATTTGAACTCTAGTTCAATATAGTTTCAACTTAGAACCCTATAATCTAGTGTATAAGATGAGCAATAACCCGTTTTAGTCAGAATAAAGATGTTATTCCGCTAGAAGCAAAGAGGATCATTTTTCGCCAGCATTTGTTGGCTGAACAGTTGACAGGGGCGATCCATCAGAGGCGAAGAATTACGCTCCAAATGGCAAGTTAAAAACAACTTTATATTTAAAGCGGTAAGAAGCAGAATTGCACGTAGTTAACGATCACCGAATATCTTAGAATCCACGGTCTAAAGGGGTTGCAAGTTTCCGTAGCTTTTGCTTGATATTATAATAAAACCTTTAGAATAAAGGTGAATTCATACGTATGACTGAGCTGAGCTGGTGGCTCGAATTACGGACCCGACTTACGAGTTGTAGACGGCGGGTTCAAACCCAGCCAGACGCATTACTTTGTGTAATTGATGTCATCACCACTGCTCTCGAAACGGTGAAGAAAAACATCGTGAGGAAACCGACATGTCATACAACCAAAAATTCGAAGACATGTTCCATTCACCAACCCGCACTGGGCCCGCGTGGTGGATTCCGGACTCAGGCCTCCTCTCTAGGAGAGCTTAGAGAAGAGGCCTGAGTCCCAGCAGTGGGAACATTATTATGCTTATGAATACGTTGGAATGCAAAGAATAATGCCCAACTTAGAATAGAGCTCTTGCCCAGCAATACCCAGAATTCTGATCATAGCTTAGATAGTATTATTGAGCATGTCATATGATAGCTTTTTAATTGCATTTTTAAAGTAATTAGATTTGACTTCATACAAAGCACTTGTTCAAAAGTTATTGGACGATATACATGTTAACTTTCTACTGACATTTTTTATACATTTTATGGTTTTCAGGCAACTTTACAATTAGTTATTCACTATGAACGTTTTTTTTCATACGTTATTCGTTTACTTTTTCTGTGTTTTCAGGGCAATGAAGCTAGAACTACATTAGACCGACATATACGTGTAACACGTCTGATTTGTACGTAGAACGACGTCGCGTGGCGTGGATCAAGTGTAGCTCTACAAGTCCAGTTTCCATATAAAATGTATGGAGACTGCCGCGCCCAGATCGGCGTGTGCATACGTATGCGCAGTGTAGTTCATGATTTATTCTTTTTATAATATCATGTTTTTACGAAAGCGGATACCGATGCTTCGGGCGATGGAAAAACTTTTTTTTAAAAGCCAATTCGAAATATTCCTGCTATAAACATGAGGATTCCTGAAATACGAGTTGCTTTTTGAACGTTGAGTGTTGTACATGTAATTTTACGTTTCAATCGCACTCACTAGATAAATGAACACAAATATTTCCCAATAAATAAACTATGTAGGTAAATATTATATTTATATATTGAAAGCAGAGAAATTGAACTGGCATTTATTTATTAATTAAATGCTTTGTTCACACAAAAGTACTGAGAAGCTTTCTTTGCCCACACCTTTGGGTCATGATGCAGAGAAAAATGGTAAGAAAAAACACAATACAATTAAAATTATCAACAGGTATTATTGTAAAGCGGAAGAGATATTTCGTTTATTTTAAAAGATTTTTTCAATCCGAGTGCATTTACAAAGATTAAGCTTATCTTTGGAACCACCAGTCGGATTGAAAAAAATCTTTCTGTATGAGATCACCAGGTTCATAATGAATAGTCTATGCTGTATAACATCACGCTATGACCAACCAAAGTGGAAACATAACCAAAGACGTGGATGAAACCGCGGGGGACAGATAATGTATAAAAAACCGCATCAAAAGCGGTCCGTTTGCTTAGGAGGTACGATGCCACGGACAGACTCACAGACACACACACAGACACCTCAAACTTATAACATCTTTTACGTCAGGGGTTAAGAATATACTCAAATGACTTAAGGGCCAAGCGCCCGAAAAGTGCCATAAAACAGTGACTTTCTGAGGCCTACTCCTCCGTAACGGCTAGGTCAATTGGTTTGAAAAAATTATATGTTTATTATAGATTCATGAACAATAATATCAACATTTGATTTTTTCGTGCAATTAATACTTTTGTCAAAAAAAAAATATTTAGCAATTTCGCAACTTTTCGCAACTTTTCCCTACTCCTTCGAAACGGCTTAGACCTTTAGAAACCTTTTTACACATAAAAATTGGTGGTTAAATATTCTTCAAAGTGAACATTGCATATGTAAATCAATCAATATCTCGCAGAGAAAATGGATTTAAAGCGCTTTCCGGGCGCTGCTGGCCGCAAATAAATGCACAGATTTGCGTACTGCCGCCTAGGCGAGTGCGAGAGTTGCGTTCACATAATTTCGGTCAGATGGTTCAAGGGACTATACGCCTTAACTAAATACACGATTATACTCAAACTATTTATTCATTACTGCTGTTTTCGTACAGTCTAATTTAGAAAGGAAATTTATACCGATTCACGTGTAACGATAAACCAATATTTTTTATCAACAACAGACCACGATAACCGAATTAACATTCTATAAATAAACGACAATGGCGCTTACTTATATCGTAACAACTCAGTATTTAAATTAGTAACTAGCTTTTGCCCGCAACTTCGCTCCCGCTCTACCCTACTATACCTTACTCTATCCTATTCTACCCTACTCTACTCTACCCTAATGTACCCTACTCTATCCTACTCTACCCTACACTAACCTAATTTTCATTGTTTTTTTCCATAAGAACCTTCTCCTCACAATAACAAACACAAAAAAAAAGAATGAGCGAAATCGGTTCAGCTGTTCTCGAGATTTGCGCTTTGTAACACATTTAGCGATTAATTTTTATACTCGTATTATAGATAGACAAAACCTTTACTAAATTGTGATTAACTAATTATCTGGCAAAATGAATCGGACATGTCGATGAAGTGTATAAATTATACTTTACATGAAGGTCTATTATCGCGTGACTGGTCCTAGGGAATTTCGGCGGTCGCATATATCATAATGAAATATTACAGTCACTATCGAGCGTAGTGACAGTCGCTATTTGCACAAGTAATTTGTGCAGTTTCCACTGTCAAAATGTATGTGGAAGGTATACGTAGACATCGTAATTTACAGTTTATTACAGTATACTGAAACCGGTATGTCCTAGAACCAAAAATTCGAAGACATGTGACATCCACCATTCCGCGCTGGGCTCGTGTGGTGGATTACGGCCCATTTCCTCTCCTAGAGAGGAGGCTTGAGTCCCAGCAGGAAACCCAACCTGGCAAAGTGGGGGATTATAGACCCATCCGAAAGCCAGTGCCTGACCAGACGATGGTCCACTTATTAGAGTGCCCAAAGTGTCCCTACACCTGCACTCTAGAGGACCTAAACAACGCCACTAACGCCGCTATAAACGTGGTAACTTACGAGGCCCAAAAGCTTTGAGGGAAAAGAAAACCATCGATACGAGAAAAGAAGAAGTTCCAACAGTGGGTACATTATAAGGCCGACTATACTTAGCTGTACAGGATATCAAACAAGTTTCATTAAAAACGTTTGATTTTTTTATGAATAAGTAATATTGAAGCATAAGTGAACACACAACGGAACGGAAGTCTTTAAAGATGTCATCGTTCGTTTAATAATTAACTTTCGATTTAATTATCTACATGAAATCACGAATATGAAATTCATAATCTTACATTTTAAATTTTATATTCACATTCAACGAAACGATTACGATGCAACGATTTAAATAATTCGAAGCCGTTGTTATGACTCAGATTAGCTTACAGACAACGGTTGAGGAGTGGCTGCATTACATTTCATACGACACTGGAGTTACCAAGTTCAATTGAACCTTCCTTGAATCGAATTGGAGTCAACGGATTGGATTGAGAGTGGCTCGGATAGTTTAAACTTAAAAGCAGAACACTTGAAAACCCTCTGCAAAAGTGGTGTGATTGTATAAGTGTCCAAATGAGTCAAATTGTCATCTGGTTTTCCTCTATTTTCTTCTTTCGTGAGAAATCGTCAAATGACTCCCAGTCTCGCCCGAGGGAGTAACAAATTTTTACTGACTAAAACCCACTAGTTTACTTTTAGTTACCCTTTGCGAGGGCTGCATGGAACACAATGCACTATGGAACACGGGCTTGGTCATTAGCGAACGGCGAGCTGATTTGGGTTTACCTCTACCGCCTGTAAAATTGCCATAATATAAGAGAAAGACAGTGAGTAATATTCAGGCCAATATTTGTTTTCAATATAGACAAAGAGGCATTTGGATCTGCAATATAACGTCAAGGCTTTTTATCGAGCGCTCATCTTTGCTTGTTACGTCAGCGGTAGGCCTGACGCAAATCGTACTATAAAGGGATCGAATTCAAGATTCTAGCGCAAATTCTTCTGCTCGAACAATATCAATAGCTATTCTATGTATTCTTAGCCCCTCGAGGCCTATAGAACTCTAAATAAAGGTCAAGTCGATACAACCGTCTTTCAAGTTACATCGGCAATCCCCGTTTCCTTTCGGAACAAAACGTCGGGAATGTTGGAAGATATAAAATATTTTCTCAGACTCATCAAGGCGGGTTCCTAACTTGGAAACATAAAATTTGGGCCTTTCATGATGAAGGTAGTAAAGAATTTTTTGCGATTGACGTGGAACATGACATGGATAGATGGCGCCGAGAATTAAGTGGAAACTTGGCTTGAAATAACATGAGCGTAAAAAATAGGTTGTCTGAGCTAATTTTTTAATTTAGGAACATAAATGTCCGATGGAAGCGTAGGGAACATTTAAGACGGATCGGTTAGAGTAGGGAATACACCTTGAAGAGTAGGAAGGTTATTCGTGAAAACTTTGCTCGGAATTGGGTTGGCATAAAAACATGTTGATATAGAAGAAGTTTCAACCGAAACAGTAAAAGGAGAACATATTTCGCACCAAGGTATAGCTTGAACAGTGCTGAGTAATTCGTGACCTCATTAACGAGGGCGGCATGGGGACCATAAAGTCCTACTAAATTCCCGTATTAGGCCTTCATGGAGTGGGTGAGACATTTATTAATTACGACGCCATCGACATGACACCATCTGAGAGAATTGCCGCTTCAGACGTGACCTTTTAATGTAATTAAGCAAATATTGATGTGTAACATAAGGGCTGAGGCTACTTTATGCTTTCATTAGTTTTGATTGCTGGATTTCCTTTTTTTTCAAGTTTTTCATGGAGCCGTTTAGAATTACCATCATGGTGAAAGGATTGGTCAGCTAGATTTTGTGTTACTGTTTGCTAGCTGTCCAGGGTGCACCAGGCATTTGGGTTCGCGAACGATTCAAGACCCTTACATCTGCAGTCTGGAGGACCTAAAAAACGAACCTGACGCCGCAATGGTGTCTGTGGCGTTTTTTCTACTGCTGGGCCCAAAAACTTTGAGGGAAAAGAAATCCATAGATTCCAGGAGAAGAACCCTTCATCATTGTAATTATCTTTTCGCACTTATTTCATGTTCTCTTGAGTCCGTGTCTGTTTTCTTCTTGGCTGTATCAACTGTCTCACTGTTTTATCGTAGGTTTTTTTTTTCTTCATTTGATTCTATTATCATGAAAACTATTAAAAATCCGCAATGTTATTAACCTCCAGACGTTTTGCTGTCATGACACGTCCACGAAGCGGTGTGCACAGCGCCACGCTTTAGTCATAGCATATTTTAGTTCGCGCTAATTACTTTTTGATGAGCAAAGTGTGAGTAACAAGATTACGAGATGCATTAAAAGGACATGACACATTCCTCGTTTTACATAAAACGTTCTATTTTTGCCTACCGTTCATTAGCATAATGTATAGTATGTACGTATACCTCTTTGTAGTACAACTTTAAACAAAGGAGACATTACTGCTTCCATTTTCTGAAAGTACCATACCCTATTAAGGCTGTTAGCAAGCGTTGTATAATCTTGATGAATTGCTTTGCTCATTATCATTAATTTACTCGTGAAATAGATTCAGAATTCCTAGCGTCCTAATTGATGATTGAACAATGAAGGAGATTTCGTCCAGTGGCTCTGTGGAGATTTAAATCAAGCCCATCTTATGGAAGTACTTCATAAACTTGGTTTATGACAGTGACTGGAATACCAGCGTTAAATCTATTCAACTAGAGCTGGTCGTTTGTAACCGCTGAGAGTGCTAGTTTACAGAATGCTAATCTCGCCTCATGCCGTGGCATATTGTGGAATTGTCTCGTACCATTTTCACCGGGAAAACTTTAATTTCGACTGTTTGCTTTGGCAGCTGTAAGGTAGCGGTCGGTTCTGCGGACGGTTGAAAGCGATGTTACGCTTTCAAACGCTAATTCAACATCAGAACCGATTGTTACGACGGCGACGTCTCAATTAAGGCTATTTGTATTTCGCGTTACAACACTTGATGGTTCCGTGGCTTTTACGCGAAGCGGGATGCTATTCGAAAAACTAATCACTTAAAAAAACAGAAGCAAGAATTATGCCATAAATTTAGCGGAGCAATCGACCTTCACCACGACCGAATTAACGATTCTCTTCATTGTGGCCGTTTGGAAAATCAAAGAATTTCTGCAGGGCGTCCTCTTTGGGGTCAAATAAGCCATTTGTCGACATTTAACGTGTACTCAGTCTGACCTTTCCCACTTCAAGGGACGCCTGACTACCGTTGGCCCAACAAAGGTTTTGTCAACATCAACTTTAGGTCTTTCAACTTTGACATTGCCATCGAGTCAGTTATTTTTCTACAGTATTCCTTTGGCAGTGAATCAAACTATCCGATCTGTTGAAGGCAAGTTGGGTCGGTATAAATGGGCGCTGTCCGTTGGTTGATACGTATCGCGACATTTTCCGAACAATATCGATAAGTCGAGACCGATAGTGTCGCTATGACGGGAGTCGATGCCAAATACTGTACAATTTGTAATAGATATCTTTGAGGTTTTGTATTTATGAAATAGCTTGTTTCGAGTTGCTTTGTAGTAGGTTATAGTAAAACATTTGATAGTAAAAAATAAATGACTAGTAACACAGGAACGAAATGAAAAAAAAGGTATTCCAAGTGTTTTACAATGATGGAAAATAAGGAATATTTTAAGAGGCAATAAAATTGCGAGAGACAAGGAAGAAATGCGACACGAAATAGAGCTTCGTATTCTTTATCTTACATTAAAAGTAAATGACTGTACACGAAATGAATTCCAGGGTGTAGCTCTGAGTGGAGCCTGAAAGATAAAGCGGGCACGTTCTGAGTCTAGGACTCGGTTATGAAGCACGTAGGGGCACCATCCCCCGGAGATTTACCTCCGCCTCCGAACCGATTGTGGTTAACTTAACTGCGAGTGTAACTCAACCTGAGATTGTAGGTAAACTTGTATATTGTTATGGCGAGATTTACGACATCTGGTCCCTTCTGAATTTTACTTCGTTAAGTAAGCTGTTGACAAACGTTCAAACTGGATAACATAAATTTTAAAACTGTTAAAATTTTGCTTTGTTGAAAAGTTAATTTAATCACATTTTACGTGTCTGTTTTTGTCATTTTTCCCTTAACTCATCGAATGCCGTAATTAGAGACACAATAGAAAGACAATTGCTTATGTCGAACTGTGTAACTTAAGACATTCAAAAGGTTAATTGTTACAAACACCAAATCTAAAATATAAAATCACATGTTTAATACTCTGAGATGTGTACGACAAAAATAAATTTTCAAGATACTCTGTGTAGCATACCGAGCGGAAGATCGATAAAAGCGTGAAAACCCTTTTTAGATTTAAAAGCCACTATAAATACCCCGCAAGATACCGACACTCGTAAACTTCTATCCATAAAGGTTGATGCAAGATCAAATATAACTTTACCGTCATTTTTCTAAGCATCAAATAGAGACAGTATTTCTATAGCTAAATATCTCACACTAAATACAGAATAGATGATGATAAAATACGCGAACAAAGCTCTAAAGCTAACATTAAAACCCGAACTAAATGTGAGGTCGCCGAACCAAGATTACATTTTGTTAGTCAGAAAAATATTAAAAGCAGGAGATTAATTTTAGTCAGACGATATAAAAGGACATTCAACGGTCATTGTCACAGCATTGTTTCTATTAAGGACAACGGCATTATAAGAATAGTTAATGAAATAACGGTAAAACAAGGAAGTGAAGCTAATGATATCATACTTGAGTGAGACTTACTTAACCAAGTTATTATCAGCGGTTCAGGTATAAGCGACGAAGCTATTAAGGAAACTGTTATCGGGGACATTATCGAGGGTGCAAAGGATAAGAAGCCACTAGCCACCCCACCTGTTCTCGAAGTTCGGGCAGCTATCGATCTGATAGCGGTTTTGACAACAGTTCAACAAGATTAAGCTTGATGTTTAGGAAAACATTGGACATTTATTCGAACATTTTCGTTAAGCTCCAATTTCCTTAAAAGTTTGTTTGGATTAGATTGATGAATGAGCATTATGGACACTGTTTTTGTACATAAACGGTAGTCCAAATATGACAGAGAACAAAGTTGACAAGATTGACGTTATGAGAAAAGTGTGACATTTTTGAGACAGTAAAGAAAATAGGTCGTCACGCTGATGTCACGGTTGAATAAATACATTATGTCAAAACGTAATGTGAGACTTCTGAGGGCTATTAATGGATTGAATGGACAATCAGTGACCAATGTAGTATTTAGACAGTTCCAATACGAAGAAATACACTAAATAATGCAGACTGTAAACAGTAAACTGCTGATTGACAAACCCTTTGTGTATTCATGTAAATATTTGACTTCAAGAATAGTTCTTACATATGCATAAACCAAGCATTTTGTGACTCATATTTCCAACATGATGGTACAAACATTGATATACAGCGGTATATTTTTGAAAAATTCGTATACAGCTATGAATCAACTTGTCAATTCATCAAAGTGCGAACAATTTCTCTTGTAAACTTATGAAATTCTGCGGTCTACTGGGAATTTACTAATGAAAGCTTCAAAAGTGTTTGGTGGTTCATATATAGGTACAAGAGTTATGTGTTTGTGTTCTGGAGTTTAACTACCACAAGGTATTAGTACTAACCTCAATCGTTTTATCGAATGAAAAGCTAAAGGAAATTCCGGTAATTACTTTGAATTTGTTGACGTCAAGTCAATTAAATTGGGTAAGGAAATCTCCATTGCTGTATGTGATATTGGAACTTCTGCCTCTAAACAAGAAGCTGACGATGACACTGGTACTGCTGTTGTAAAAAGTGACACTAGAAAAGATCATAATAAAGAATTGGTACGGACCATCTGTGGGCGATGTGTAGAGCTTCTTGCATATGTCTTGCGGACCACCGAGCGCGTTGATCTTGGCCAGGCCCTCGGCGCCGCGAGTCTCCATCAGCTCGCGCAGCTGCCGTAGGGTGACGCCATATTGCGCCGGCCGCCCCTCCACCGTAGCCATGGTGCCGGGCTCGCGGCCGCCGCCCGCACCACGCCCGACAACCCTCTAGCTCTGTAACAAGGAATGGGTTCATTAGCACATTAACATCAAACAATTACACTGATCATCAACCTCATCGAACCGAAAGACGTCCATTGCTGGACATTGGGCTACCTCAATGACCTTCAGTGTTATCGTCTATATTTCTGTCTTCAACATAATCTAAATTGCCTTTGGTGCTCAACTATCTTGCAAACAACAACCTCTTTACACAATCATTCGAGTACTAAGAATCGAGTTACAATTTTTCTAGATCCAACAGAATAACAACAATTTTATGCGTGGAAATAAAGTTTGCAATCCCCTACCGGTGTGGGCAGAGGCTTACTAGATCCCACTACTCCTACGTCGTGTTCCGCCTACGTAGTCACCGTGGGTAGATGAATTCACAGTTCATCAAAGGCTGGAGTAGAGCTCTTGAGTATATCGGAATGCATAACAATATAGCCTATGTCAGTACTCAGGAATAAAGAAGCTTTCTATCGGTGAAAAAATATTAGCAATCGGACCAGTACTTTCAGAGTTTACCTCAAACAAACAAAAAAAAACTAACTTTACCTTTTTATAATATTAGTGTAGAAACATAATTTGAAATTTAAATTTGTGCAAAACGGGAGTTTAATTTACAGCAAAAAATAAAGATGTTACGAGTATAACTCGTTTTTTTTTAACTTTCAAAGAAGTTTTCGATAACTATAGAATTAAAATTAGGCGGCAGTTAAAACACAAGTGAAGAAACTAAAATATACATGGTGATAAAGTTAAAACCAAGAAACAAACAGACTTTGAACTACAAATAGATGATTAAATTCGAGAATTCTTCAGAACTAACCTGCGTCAAAGATACCAATGACGTTCACGAAATATCAACGAATTGACAATGCGAATGTGTTTGTAAATAAATTCACACTTTCCGAGAATTCCTGACATTTGTTGCCTTAAATTAAGACCGTTGTATTTCTGTGAGAGAACCGAGAGAAGTTTACGATACTGTGGCAGTAACGAGTTCCGGAAGCCGGTGACGATTCAGAAAAGCACAGATGTTTCAACGTAGTGATAGAAAATCAAAATCTATAGCAGCAAAGGGATTCAGCTGAGTAATATTTCTGCGTTATTCTCATTGTATAAGTAGAAAGCTGGGCGCTATTTACGGCACTATAAAACTTCCCGTCGGGTGCACTTTAGCGCTGAACGGTGCATAATTAAACAGGGGTGGGGGATCTTCGCACCTACACTGTAGGGGCGTGAGTGAGCCTCGGCCCACATAATTACCGGTAAAGGTATTGGATATCATTATTTTGTTCCAAGGATTAAGTTGGACTTTAGGAGAGCTTATTAAAGTTTGAGAGTAATAAATGTAGCACCACATTTTAGGGCAAGAAATCAATTAAAGCGTAACCTGGCAAAGTTCATGGAAATCACATTATTATTAGAAAGTTTGTAAGTTTTGAAATCGCACGACGGGGTCGCGGCATACCAAGAAGGAGATGGTGGGACGACTTGAATGTCTTCCTTGGGAATTGGAAAGAAGTGGCTCAAAATCGGGAACATTGGAAGGAATGGAGGGAGGGCTTGCCCAGCAGTGGGACAGTATGGGCTAGATATAATAATGATAAGTGAGTTTATTTGTATGTTTGTTATTTCTTCACGCTCGAATCTCTGAACAGATTTACACGAAACTTGTTACACCGGCTGACCATGACCTAGAATAGCATATGGGATAGTTTTTATCTCAGGAGTAAGTTCCTTTGGGATAATTTTCTACCATCAAGCAGGCGAAGTTGTTGGTGAAAGTTAGTAAATAAATAATTTCGCAATTTATAATACGATGGAAAGAAAAATATAAGACAGAAATAAGGAAACACCAGCATAAATGTGAAGACAACCCCTAACCATTACATCGCAATATTCCCATCAACACCTGACCGAAACTAATCCTCCTCATTCATCACCCAAAGCCTCAATCGATCATTGTATAAGGGGTCAGCTGCAGTAGGAACAACACCTGCAAAGCTATTACATTCTTTTATAGCGCAATAAAGCCATCAGATGGTTTATAGCAGTGTCGTACATAATTTAGAAGTATCATGAAGACACTTCGTGATGACATAAAAAGATACGTCATGAATTTTCTAGTTTACAGAACTTGTGACACAAATTAAACATTACCGACCCACCCTTACATAGTTGAAACTTCTACGCTTCGTCGTTTATACCGCGTACATCGAAAGACTGAAACAATTTGCCTGCTGCGGTCTTCCCGTCTATTTATAATTTAGGTGTCTTCAAGGCTAGAGTAAATAGACTCTTAATAAACTAGTGCGCCTCGCCATCAACGATTGCATCACTACTTACCATCAGGTGAGATCGCAGTCAAGCATTGGTTTTTTATATCATAAAAAAAAATACCTTTTTGCAGTTTTTATTAAGAAATGAGCATTAAGTATCATGATCAACAACGTTATGAGTGATGTTTAAAATAAGTTTTTTATAGATGAATAAATGATTCATAATGTATGCAATACTAAAAAAACCTAATATAGTTCATGTTTGAGACACTACATTCATGTAACATCCATTGACAACATGTAGGTATGCAATATCTAAATGAATAATCACAATTGTGATTTAGAAAGTTGAGTGAGCCTGTCACACGGGTCTTGAACCCAGTATACACTAGCTCACAAAGGATAGATTGTTGCAATGACTAGTTACTAAGTTGTACCTTTTTTAAACAAACAAATAAATTAATATTATTATTAATATTGGTTTCCATAGTGAAGTTCTATTTGAATTTGGAAAAGATCATAGAAATAATCTAAATGATATTCGCATAAGAATGACAAGAGTAGCTAAACATTGGTCGGACAAAATTTAAGTCAGATCAACACGAAAAGAAGAAGACAAGAGTGACGTTGATAATTTAAGAAAAGGTACAGTAAGGCTTTTAATGATGCTGGTGATCTAACATAAATAAACCGACGTGATTCAAAAACAACAGGAAACAGGCGAACACTCATCTGCTTAATTAAACAATAAAAACACCGTAAACCCGACAACTGAGCCTACAAAGTAAACTCAAACATTCGGAGGTTCTGCTTTAACGAAGGAGAATTTAGCATACGTTTGATATTTTACGACAGGTTCAAGTAAAGTAGGCCTGAGCTTTTAAAATACACGTGATTACTACAATTGCCGCTTAGGAACATGGTTGCCAGGCGGGGCTTGCCAAAAAGAGAGGGTTAAGTACTCCATAAACCGTACTGAATACACAATAGAGGGTGTGCCAGGAGTTGGGGGTGCGTTCTGCGTATCCTTCGTGTTTTATATACGCAAAGCCAACTCGAGCGAAAGTTATGAGAGACGTGTAAAGTTAAGATGATTGCAAATTGTGTATCGTTATTTTGGAGCTCCCTGTAGTTATGCAAAACGTAAAGGTTTGGATTGAAATCTAAGCACATTGAACAGACTTAAGAAAAATGAAAGTTGATGAAACTAATGATGAAATTTAACAAACCCAAACGATAGTTGGAGTAGCACTAAGCTAAGCAACAACAATCACTGCAAAGAAGAAATGTGAAGGATCATTGTTAGAGATATGATTCGTATGATAGAATTGAAGTCTCTAAAATTTACATGATGCTTCAAATAAGTACTAAATTCAACGAGTCAGTCTAACTTAGTAACATTTGAATTTAACATGTAGGTCGATAACACACCTACTTTCACTTGATAATTGCTCCCTGATATAGGCCTGTAAAGTCATAAATAAAAATAAGGCCAGAACTCACAGGGGTAACAATATGACTCAACTAATTATAATTATACGTGTTTTAGTAATTACTCGCAAGTAGGTAAGATAGGGGCGGAATAACATTTTAATTTCCGTTTAGTTAATTAAAAAAACTATTAAAGCCAATGAAGGAAATGTCATAGTTGAATTGAACTGTTTTAGCGGGTTCGATGGCTTGTATGGAAATATAGTGATATCACAAAGCATTAACAGTGGACTATGATAAAACAAGTTTTCGGTCGCATAATCTCAAAGGATCAAAGTTCATATCTGATGATCCAAACATTTACATGCATAGAATTCTATGCTAAAATGTTAATCAAATTTTATACAAGATAGCATAACAATTATCTACCTAATAAAAATGGAATGATTAGAAAACTTACAAAGGTACGAACGATTCACCAACAAATCCTTTAGGTACGATACACTATAACATCCAGGATGTGGTCACGGTCAGAAAAAAAAATTTCGAAATCACGACACAAACAAGGGAAGAAAAAATCGTTTAGGTTTAATAAAACCATAAAAACCAAATACAATTGATAGTTGTCGCACAACAAAAAATTCTTCAAGCACAGTGAACTATAACATTACAGTCCAAGCTGAGACTACAGTCAGTAGCACCATTTATGAAATCTTCGTGATTCGAAACACACTCACAGACGAAGATGAAATTGTTCTCAAGAATACAACTCACAAAAATAGAATTCATTTGTTAGTTCTCGTCACTAGTCCAACAAAATTTCGAGTACATACTATTATCCCTCAATAACGCAGGCTGCTGAGTATGGGGCAGAGGGGGGCTGAGGAAAGCCTGAGAGCCACCCTGCGAAGGCTGCCAACAGCATCCGGGTTGAGTGTCGTTGAACGGCCAACAATTAGGTCGACATCGCCGACTCAGGCGCGCCTCCAAGACGCCCCGAGAATCTTTGAATCTTTGGCTTGTTCAACATGTTTATTGGCTTTTTATTGGTCTATAAATAACTTGTTGGCTTAGGTCTATGCGTTGTGCTTGGTTATGATTTGTGGAGTCCGCGACGGCTGTCATGTCTGCACATAAAGCTGGTACATATTCGTTGGGTATGACCTCTGTGTTTTATTTTGCAAAATCAACTAACAGACTGCGTCCTTATCCTTCTTAAGATTAAAAGGATGCATTTTTGAGTCCAATTTCTGTTTATTATCATCAAGGTCACAATTTCACATATCTATCTGGTTTAACTTAACCAATCTTGATGACGATAGCCAGTCACCCTATATAATAATGACTTGATATTCGTAAAAATTTAAAACTGGCCCAGTAATTATTCGGTCCTACAATGTGGATCAATCAATTAACTAACTAATACTCCTATAATTAGTAATAGCTCGATACAGATTCTGATGGAATAACCAAATACCATATTTTATGAATTATTTACAACCCGATATTCCGGTCAATTCATCCGGTGTTACTTATTAATTGTGAGTAGGTACACTACAGCAGAATACAAATAACAATGTTCCATTTGTTAGTTGTAAACACAAATAGAAATATGAATCTATTTGATTACTCTTTTAGTTTAATAAAAACTATTATGGTTGTGAAAACACTGAAAATAAAGCTTGTATTCAAAGTTTAGGGCGTTGCACTAAAAAAGCGATGAATCCGGGTAGCAAAAATAGACATCACATATTTCGGAACTATTAGCAAAAAAAATATTTGAAAATAACCCAACCTAACATTTGCAACTAATACATATACAGAGTTCAAAGTTTGAAGACAAAAACACTTAGTACTGATCTGCCCTAACAAACGCTACTGACAAAGATAAATAAATTTAAATATAGACGATTTTATCGGACAGCTTTATCATATCATCCTGTGACGCATTGGTGTATTCCACAAACTCCAAGAATATTATTGATGTAATAAAAAAGAATTTAATATCTTTGAGTTATATAATACCACTTGAAATCATATTTTGGCAGTTATCGCTCAGTATTTGTCTAACACTGTAATAGTCTATTGTACTTAACCTAGTAAAGTCCAAATTTCAAGCTGCTACACGACAGGTTTGGTTTTACTAAAACAACTTGATGATAACTTCACAAGAAGAAATAGGTATAGCAACATAAGCAATACATGATTTTCAACCGAATACAAAGCTTTATTCAAATATACTAGACATGTGGGAGTTTATTACTTTTCGATTTGAATAAAGGTGTACGTATTCTTTGAGTCTGAGCCTTTTAGTCCACTAGCACACAGGCTCGCGATAATCCCCACGAAGCACATACCCAGCGATGTTTAGAAAGCAATTAAAAGGACCCGACGGACGAGGTTGCCGGCGACAATATACCCAGTATACCACTAAGTGGGTCAATCATCGCGTTTCTCAGCAAACTTGGCACAGCCAGACAAACAATCTTGATTGAAAGTGCCCCTAATCGGTTACACTGAACGGGATAAATCGAACGGGCCTAACCGTTGCTTGCTACAGCTAATGATTCATGACTGAGCTGATGTGATATATTAGGTAGCGTTGGATTTTGTAATTATATTCGTCAGGGGCAAGACAGTTATTAGGGGATTACGTTTGTTGTTGATCTTGGATTAGCTTGCTTTTGTGTGTGCCGTTTGATTGGCATGTTGTGTAGGGCTTATGCTTGCAAGTCATTTCCCACTTCAGATGATTTGAATTCTGTCGAATGCAATTTGGGCAGTTTTACTTAATACACTATAAACTTCCCGGGAAATATGCTCTCAAGAATTTCTACAGCCCCCAAAAGCAGTTCAAATATGACAGGACATAGGAGAAGGGTGAGCTCATCAAACTTCACTTTAAATTCGGTTTAACCACGAGTGCTAACCTCTCGACATCAAAGAGACACATCGTGACGCGACTCAAATATTTCCCGACTATAAATAACAAGGATGGAGCTGGCATATAAAATGCGGGTGGTCTGTGAAATTGTCTTGGAAATTGGAACGTGCACATTGTAAATGCTACACATGAAAAATCTTGTAACAATGTTTTGGACAGTCCTGTTAAAGAATTAATGTTCTTCGGTTGGCAAGATAAGGAAGAAAAGCGAGCAGAAAATAATAATACTCTCTCGCCACAATGCATCAAACGAAAATGATATTAGTCTATCAAGATAATTTACAAAAGAAGCTACGATTTCACATAATGAAGTACCTTGTAGCTGTCAGTCATCGCCTTCAAGCCATGCTCCACCATAAAGACCACGAAGCCATTGACAAGAAACACTGGTTCAGCATCAAAAGAACGCTGGTTCTATTTAAACCCGAAACAATTCCAATGTTAACTGTAAACCAATAAATCGAACACATCGATAAATTCGAAAACCACAAATCACTCCATGCGCAAATGGTTTTCGTAAAGAAAAAGAAACACCGGAGCTTTAACTAAGCGAAGGTTAACTAACACCTATATATAATTTATACCAGAATTCAATAGTTCTGATGTACGGTCGCATCGCGTGTTTTGTTGGGTTTTATCAGGGCCACACCTAGAATTTCGCAACTTAGTTATTAAATGTGGGCTCGTCGTTTTGGCGAGCGATTTTAGCAATTACAGGCCAATAAAGTAGTTAAGTAGACATTTAGGTGGGCTATCTTATTAGAATCAAATAGATTTCCTAAGTTATGGCTTTTACATTCTAGCAGCAAAATACTGATTGCCTTGATAGTATTAAATATCTACTTACTTCGACGTACAAAATATGCTTTTACTTTTAGCAGAAAAGGCTTCGCAGTAATTTTTCTCTTGCCGCAGCTTTTTTCACCTCGGATGTTTAATATTGGAAGTCTAAGTAAATGTCTAAAGTGCACGCTCGACAAGACTCGATGCCGCTGTTTAAAGGTTACTTTTATTCCGGAGTTTACTCCACTTTTTTCAATCCAATCTTCATTCGCTTGAGTGTGAGCACTTGGGTGCATTTAATTTTTTCCTTGTGTACACTGTTGTGGGACGATCGTATAAATATTTATTTAGGTACTTTTTCTTGTTTGTTTTCGTTGTCGTGTGTAGCTTGATTATATTTTATTTTTTTCTTTAGTTCTTGTTTCGCTTTTTCATGACTGTTTCCTACAAGCCTATCTATTCCATTATCTATTTCTGTTAAATTACCAGTTTTTATTGTTATTTTAACTAGTGCATCAAAGTAGCAGTATGGCTGTTATCGCTACAACTACAATTACGTTTACTAACTGCTGTTTCGTGTTGTTTCTATGCAAGAACAATCGCGTGTTCATAAACCCTAAAAGGCTTACGGCCAATATCGACACGGAACGATGATGTCACGTCCGGGAAGCGGTCGGCCCTGAATAGGAAGCAGGAGAGCGGAGTTTTAAAGTGAAGCTCGAAAGAGGTGTCAAAGTTTCTGATAGTAACAACGAAGTGTCGTGTTCGAGCATTTTGGAAAGATATTAAAGCTTGTTAGATGTAAATTAGTGGAAGTGCTTTGCAGACCAACCGAAGTTAGTGTAAGTTAGGCATAAATCCCTGATGATGTTGTCACGCAATTTAAAGCTGGTAAAACAGAACAAATTGCACATAAAGAATTTTGACAATCAAATTTCCCCACTTGCAAATATAAGACATCAAAAATAGTGCAACTACAGAACCCAATCCAATTTTCTGTATTTATTCATGGTGTCATGTCCGATTCATACGGTACCCTGGAGAACGTGAGAGGAAAGCCACAATGTATTTATTATGTACCCCACGTACACTGTGTGACACCTTTATCTGGGAATATGTATGTGTAAAACGATATACAGCAGTTTATATCGTCCAGATATTCGGCAGTATTAAAAATGGAAGAGTATGTTTCAATTTATTCTCTGAAATCTTTATAGACTGTCTGTATTTGATTTCGTCAGACATGTTTTATTTATGAGAACAATTTCATTAGTTATCCTTCTTTTTTATTTATGTCAATGTCGGTTAACGATTTATCCAGCAGAATAACTAGGTTAAACTGTGGTGCGAATTGCACCTCTTGGCACATGTACATATAAGCAAACATGACAGCTGATCGGATCTATCCTTACCTTGTCTTCAAAATTCGAAGTCAAGACACAACCGGAAGCATCCGTAAACTGTTACAAACAATTGGGAAACCGTTGTGTGTCTCAAATATAAAGAAAATGGTGCAGTAGAACTGACTTCCCCACGTTCAAATTCAACACAATGCCAGAACGCAATCTTCTATCGACTTTACAATTCCAACTGCGAATTTACGAAAACAACAAAATAGAAATGCACTGTCGAAATACTTTATTGACACAGATATTTAAATGGCAACTCTGTTTACTGACAGACGAGCCGTGTAAAAGCAGAATCGTATTTTGAACTAATGAATCGGGTGTTTCCAAAAGACTATCGGAAAATTTAATTGGAGTCGAAAGCTACAGGGGAAAATTTATTTATTTATTTATTTATTTATTATTATAAGCACATACAATTGTTTTAACAGGTATACCTACCCAAGGCAACAAAAGTAGTCGCAAAATAGCCTAGCACTCAGAGATACCACCCACAAACTGATCAGATATCCATTACATGCATGCAACATACATACATAATGAACAGTCGATGTTCAGTCTCAAGCAGCACCCTGGAGCATCGGCACAAGTTAAATAGAGGACAACACATTTAGTGTCACCCTCTGGAATTCCGCCAATGTGCAAGAAAAAATGTCTACCCGTAATGAGACACTATTGAGTGTTTCTATCGCCCGAGTCACGGGTGCGAACTTTAACAAATTTGTGCGGGCTACCGGGACTTTAAACATCCTTTCCCTCGGTCCTGAGCGTAGCCTACTGTTTGGAACGAGCAATCTCAACGATTCTAATATTTGAGGATTATTTAGAATACCCCGTAACACCAAAAAGATATACTTGGCAAGAGCGAGGTTGCGTCTTACTTCCAACTTATAGTAACCAACCATCCCTATAACGAAGAGGGTTGGATACATAAGTGGATAGAAAGGGTATACACCATATTGCCTCATGTATAAGTACCGAGTAAATTTGTTTTGCATTTTTTCCACCATCATAGTATACTTATTTTCATAAGGATTCCAAATGATAGCACTCGTTTCCAGGTTACTCCGGACTTTCGTTATATAACGCACTGCGTTATATAACGAAAATAATTTATTGACAAAAATTAATAGTGAAAGGCACATGTCCGATAAAAAAGCGAGTGTTGTTAAATGATAATTAACGATCGATGTTGATGTACAGGGTACAATTTAAAGCTTTTCTGTCCCAGATAATTATGTGGGTATAGACGAATAGTTGAATAGGAACTCTGTATAGAACCCTAAATCCTAATACCGTAGTAACAAAACCTGAAATCCAAAATTCACGAGCAATCGAATATCGCATTGATGTACTAGGAGCACAGAACTAAAAGGAGATCGTATTCAACGCACGCCTGCCGCAGCCAGTTCGTGTCACCGCTAATCAGTATATCTTTTCACTGCCAGCCCTACCGCCCTGCGGCATACCGGCCTCAATGTGTACGCTCGTAATGGGAAAATCGGGGATGAAAACCGATAGCCAGAAAACACGATAAAAGGCACACAAAAGCTTTTGATCTGTTTTTGATGTGACTCAGAAAGGTTTAACGTGGACCTGATAAATAAATTAGAGAATATGTTGGGATTTTAACTGTGGGACTTTCAGACTATCTGAAAGTAATGATAATAGATAGGTATTTAAATGTTTTGAAACTTTGTTTGTGTATTTACGAATTGGGCAGTTGCCTGTGTTTATTTTGAACTGTACAACATTTTGTACTAAGCAACAAATAACAGTAAAAATAAATATTTAACTGAAAACAGCATCAATTTCGATGTTAGCATTTTAAATATTGACGAAGAGTGGCGCGTGGTGAGAACATCTCGCTATCTCTTTTCTACGCGCGTAACCTCAAATCGGTTACGTCATGCTGTTGTTCTTTTGTCTTCTTTCTGTTAAGTTTCCCCTTCCACTAGTTTTGAAAGGTTTGTAACTTACTTAATTTTTAAAGGATTTGAAAAATTCCATCTATTTGCGATTTTCGGTACAGGTATTTTTTGATTCTGGTATGAAAAAAATCGAGTCAAGTACCAAATCAGTCATTCTAGAAACAGCTTGTAGCTAGCAGCATCTGACTGTACCCAAGATCCATAACATTGTGCGAACTCTCCCACTTTTTCTCTCAAGGCTTATATCAAATTACTTGCTCATAGACACTGGGATCAATATGAGCTAACGGTCGGCACGTGTGCCGCACACATTCGGGGCACGTTCCGGTTCCGTTAAACCGAGTCGAACTAATCAGGACTCACACCACGAGGCACACTTGACCAGAACCAAGTTTTTGATTACATTACTTTGTCAGCGTTGGAAACTTAATATAAATGCAAACTGGACTACATCCTATTTGTTTGTGGGACTATTTGATAGGTGACATTACGGCTGGGTGTCGTGATTAGGCAGCGAATAGATATTGGCTTAGGGTTTTGTGTTTGCATTGGTCAACGGCATCGAATGTGGACAGATTACAATCCTTTATTAGAGGCATAGCTGAAACTCTACCACGAGCTCCATTTGACTACCTAAACTGAACTGTTAAAGAGAGCTTTAAGGTGTGGCTATAGCTCCATCTTTCTTTCTTGTCTTTACACTCTGGCTTCGCCCGTGTGTAACTAGGTAATTTCTACCATCGGACAACCCGACGTACGGCGAGTATCCACCCTTACGTTGTTGAAACCTCTACGGTCCGGACTGAGCGTTTTGCCTCGTCATTTATACCGCGTACATTGAAGGACTGGAACAATTTGCCTGCTGCGATCTTCCCGTCCGATTATAATTTGGGTGTGGGCAGGGCTAAAGTGAATAGGCTCTTAATAAACTAGTGCGCCTCATCATCACCGATTGCATCAATGTTTACCATCAGGTGGGATCACAGTTAAGCACTAGTTTATATTGGATAAAAAAAATATCCCAAAGAAACATATCCCTGTCCTATGAGCTAATATTTTAGGACATGGTCTACCCGTGTGCCAGATTTCATCCAAATCCGTTTATAGTGTGACTAGCTGCGCCCGCGACTTCGTTCGCGTGGACTACAGGATTTTGAATTTATTTTTTCTAAAATAAAAGTAGCCTATGTTACTCCTTACTACATCAGATACCTGTCAAAAAAAGTCCCTTCAAAATCGGTCCAGCCATTTCAGAGATTAGCCCGGACAAACGGACAGACAGACAAAAATAAAAAAAATGTTGTTTTGGTGTATGTACCGTATTTAAATTCATATGCATGTAGTAAAAAGCAGTTATTTCAATATTACAAACAGACACTCCAATTTTATTTATATGTATAGATGTATAGATTAGGAGCTGTGTACTACAAACAACCCCATCATACAAAAAAAATAGTAGATTCAGTTGAATTTCGAATGACATTTGAAAACATTAAAAGACAAGGATGGCGACATTATGCACTTCGGACGAAAACGAAAGACGCAATGAAAGACATTCAGTAAGGACCCTTTTCTGTCAGCTCGCGCTTAAAAACGTGTCCCTCAGAATGTCTTCATTTCATGGAAAAGTTTTCTTATCTATTATCCCAAAAATAAACTGAGATAACGTTTCCCTTTACTTCTGTCCATTAGACTTCATTAAAAGTTGAACGATCGACATTTTGTTTTTAACCGAGCTGAACAATTTGAAAAAAATTAAATCCGTTAAGGGCAGACTGGTCGGTTAATTAACCTAGGTTCGATACAAAAACGGGTGTGTTTTAATTATATTAAACACCCGTATAAATTGCGTTAAGTGGGTTAAGAGAGGTCGGTTTTGTGGCGTTAACTGTTCCGAAATCGGTAATTTTTTATTTCGGAGCACCGCAAAGGTTTTTATGGAGGAAGTATGGCTGCGGAAATATTAAGAAAAGGAAGGGGTATTTTGTCGTATTTCTTATTTAGTTATGGTATATTAAGAAAGAAAAGCTCATAAACTTATCACACATACAGCACATCAGTAAACTGCTATTACTGATCTATTTTGGCCAGTTAGTCAATGGAAAGCTTTTAAGGTGGGTCTAAACTAGAAAAGTCAGCCGAGCACGAACGAAGTACGAGTCGAGCTCAAAGTGTAAGAGTCGCTCGTGCTTGGCTCCTCTAGAATCGGTTCACACTACACCAATTTGAGCTCAACTCGTGCTACGCTCGTGCTTGGCTCCTCTAGAGTCGGCCAACACTACACGATTTGAGCTCGGCGCGTGCTCGAATCTTCTAGAGTCGGTCCACACTACACGAATCTGAGCTCGGCTCGTGCTACGGTCGTGCTTGGCTCCTCTAGAGTCGGTCAACACTACACGATTTGAGCTCGGCGCGTGCTCGAATCTTCTAGTCGGTCCACACTACACGAATTTGAGCTCGGATCGTGCTACGCTCGTGCTTGGCTCTTCTAGAGTTGGTTCACACTACACGATTTGAGCTCAGCTCGTGCTACGCTCGAGCTCGAATCCTCTAGATTCGGTCCACACTACACGAATTTGAACTCTGCTAGTATTTCACTCGTGCTCGGCTTCTCTATAGCGTAGACCTACCTTTATATGTAGTAATAGCACTCAAAAGAATTGTCAATCACATTAACAAAGTACCTATTTCAGTAATCTACGATCGTGAAAGTCCCGTGCAAAGTGAGAACGAGCCAGGCCATCCAGTTTTGATTGACCACGCAAAGAACAAAAGCCATTTCATAACGTGTCTAGAACATGAGAATATGAAGTCTGTGGAGACAATTTTCACCTTCAAGTTAAATAGAGTTTAGTTAAGGGTACAATATCGATCTAGGTAATTGTTAGTTTGTCTAAGTAAATTATGCATAGCAGTTCCTTCGCACGGCTGTGCCAGATATTGGGTAAGTTATTTGTACCTACGCGACGTGAGGGTAAACTAAGACATTATTTAACCTCGAAAAGAAATGAAGAAATTTCTTGTATATTGAGTTATTGACAATGTTACTTGGTTTCTTCTTGAAGATATAGTAATTAGGTCTCTGATCGTATAGCAACAAATTCAAACTCTTCATTCATTAATTAAAACAACAGACCTATTAATATAAACACGGCTCTGAATACCAAGCTTACAATGAAGCAAATTTACAATGAATCTCCCCAACCGACCAAAAAACATGGGTTCATGGAACTTTCCAGAAACCTAGTAGACCGTGGCACATAAACAGTTACAAATATAAATTGTAGGGTTTTTACACGACATACTTCTCAAGACTCACAAGGTTTCTTTGAAACTTCGGAGTTCGCCGACTTTATTTTTATAATCTCCATGGTGACAATATAAAAATAATTATGGCAGGAGGCGACAATGGTGTAGGAAGTTATGAAGTCAGAAGTTTGTTTATGTTGTTTTTTGAAGAATAATTGATTTACTGACTGAAATTGTGAGGAAGAAACAGTGATTTACAAAGCTCATATAATAAATATCAGTGAAGACAAACTACATACTACCGAAAACAACTAACATCTAGAGTAGAGAACGTTTATAACAGCCTATAGGTAAAATTGCTGTGACTCAAAAACTCGATCAAAAGATGCAGCCCGTTCGACAAAACTATCCACGCCAAAGCGAGAGAACTCGACTTTTCTATACCGTCACTATTCAGTCAGCCAACATTAATAGTGTCAGCCATTGTCTTATTCAGAGTTGCAACTAAGCCAAACTAACCCGTAGTCACGCAAAGCGGCTTCACACGAGACCACACTATACATAACACAGAAGCGCCATTCCAATAACTAGTTCCTAGTGTACAGTACACCCTTAATTGATTGCAGTCCCGTTACGGGGAGGGAAACCACAAATGTATGTTACTTTAAACAATTAAGGAGTGAGTAAACGCGACTGTCTTTTTGTATTAATAAGTCTAATTCATTCAGACGATGTTCTCTAAGATTACGTCAGTAATACAAATGACTTCCATTCATCTTTTAAAAATTTAAACTGTACTAGTGAGAAACTAGTTTTGATAATAATAATGAGAAAAGAATGTAATACTATATTGATTTAAGTTGACGTCAATGATTCGACTCCAATAAAATTTCTTCTCTTTTAATCTTTAAAAGCCTTCACGTATGCCTACCAATATATTATTTACTATATGAAAAGCTTCCCCACTGCATTCGAACATAAATACTTCATTTCAAGGCATTCTCGAGCACGAGTGACATCACTGCGAGCCTTTTTAAATATCAATTCCATTTTCTAGTCTCAAAAGTCCAGTCTTTGATTCGAAGTCCATTTGATTCCATAATAGAAATCATATTCGAGAAACTTCATGCAGACTGTGATAAAATTGGACGTGTTTTGAGTGGCTGAATCGTTTTTGTAATTGGATTTGGTTTTCAGTCGGCTTTATGTTGTGATGTGCAGTCAGCTACATTAGATTGATGATGATGAAATTTAATTGGATGGTGGGGCCGGGAACAAATTCTGCGATCTTCAGATTCTGAGCAAATCTAAATTGCTTTGTGTGCGCCGCTGCGACGCTAGCCCAAGTTAGTTAAGTAGAAAAACTTAAAGCAAAGAATTTAAAGGGATTATTTTTTAAGTGCTTGACTTTTAATATGCCACTTAGCTAGTTTAGATTTTTCAATTAGTTTTGTATAAAGATTCTATACAATACGTAGGTCTCCATGGTAATTAATCATTGTGCTTTATGGGTAAAGTCATCGCTATAAAACATAGTTCTTAATATTGTCATTATGGTTCTTTTTCTCATACAATAGAAAACCAGAATGGTGGATCTTATTGCTATTTAAATCTTTATTACTACGAAACAATTCTTCATCTGAATTCTATCTGGAATAATGGGCTGCGAGATACCTATGTAAGTAACTGTAGATGAGTTCAATTTATCTTATATTTTAACGGCGAGCATTCCAATATCTGCAAGCGAGATAGGAGTGGAGGATTACGTCGTGCAGTCGACATATTGTAATCGATATTCGTCTAATCGAACATACCCTCGTGCATTGTTAGTGCAATCTAAATGGAAGCTCCTCTATACCTTCACCGAGTACAGACGTGGCTTAATTCGATTTGCGGGAACCTCGGCACAGTTCTGACCGTGGACGTGATATGCATGAACAAAGGTCTCCCTTTATACTTGAATCTATTACAGAGGGATCGCTGTGATGATACAATTAATTTCCATTTCAACAATCTCAAGTTTCGTTAAGGTAATGCTTCATACAGTGGCCAAAGAAAAGCAACTGCAAGTACAACTGATTAAAACAATTAAGTTATAGAAGAAATTAAATCTCAAGAAAATGAACTGTAAAAGCAAATTAGAAAACCAGTAGTGAAAAAGGAAGACTTGCTCCAATTAAAAGTTAATTTGTAGAAATCAGACGGTTTGTAGCGTAATGGAATGACCTCAAATGTATAAATCGATACAGAAGATAAATTGAATTTGGATTGGAAACGTGTCGTTGAGTCTGATGGTAGGCACAAAAAGAATTGACGTATTGACAGTAGAAATGGGAGTGGCGAACGTATCAACGTTAAGTGAGTAAATGTAGCGGAGTGGGACAGGAGAGCGTGCATAACAGACGACAGATAGTGTATTGCAGTTGAAGAGGAGACATCGCTTATTGTTAACATTGGACACGAATCGGAACTAGTCGCAGATACTGCTGTTACAGTGTTCCAACATAATAGGAACAGAGAAGTCCTACTGGAATCAAACGACACTAAAGAGGGTTTGAAGCACAATTCTCTGCGTGAAAGAGCAGTAAAAATGGCGGAACTGCTAGTAAACATTACGTCAGAGGAAAGAATATTCTAATTCGACTTGAAATGAAATTTTAGACCAGCGTAGAACTCGGAAAATTATGTGGTTTATTTATATTCCAAAAGTGACTTCATAATTTGGAAAAATTATCATATTTCAGCATACCTGTTTTGTGAGATGAATTAAATTTTCCGTAGAATGTTTTTGAAATGTTTTTCCATCAGGAAACTTAATTTGTTAAAATGAACTTTTGCATGTTTGTTCTCTTGGTCAGTTGGTTTTAGAATCATACTTAAAACTTCAGATTCATATGCAGGGTGTTTTCTTTTTATTTCTGTGTTTTTAATTATGGAGAATTTCAAGAGAATCCTTAGGATTTCTACTATTAAAAGTAATAAAGATATACATACCACGAGTGCGTGTCGCACCCGTCTTTCCGCCGCGGCGTATGGCTCCCTATTATGCTGCAGGGTGCGAACTGAAACAAGGAAACAAAAAAAATTAATGAAATGAACAGGAAAGACATTCGTCACTATACTCACAGCACAGGGGTCCATCAGGTTGAGTAAGTCAAAGATTTCGAACATATCACAAGTATCTTCAAACCAATGCTGTTACTTTTTGCTTAAACTTTTCTTTTAGATTAACTAATATATGTACTTAGGATCTCAGAAAAACAACTAGTAATCTCTGTAGTTAATAGGCAATTGGGTGAATATTGCTTAATAAGAATACAAAGAAAATGTGAAAATTATACCTCATTACCAAATTATTCTAGTCACTCACACTCAGACCTTCTAAAACTCATCTTCACTAGAAATTAGCGGTTAAACTATGCTACGTTAACTTCTATATTATGCGCTTTCATTAGCATAGTCTGGAAAGTAGACTTGAGTCTGATTTGCAGGCAAACGTTTAAAAAGTCGTACTTAGCATCAATTAGTGATGAAAAACTTTAAAGTTAGGTTTTAATACTACTTGTTCGATGTAAATGACTTGGCCAAAAACTAAATAGTATATTCAGTAGTATATTCAGAAATGTCTAGATGGATTTCAGTGTATCGGATTAGATGATTAAGATTATGGAATACCCATCAAGCTAGATTTTGTTGGAATTACAGCGATTATTGCGATAACAAATATAATTCGAAAGCCACATCACAAGAGCCGATCTATTTTAGCCAAGACTCCCGAACAAGGCAAGCCCATTTACCGCCAAAGCATTACTGCTTGCAACCAGGCCGTTTTATATTTAGAGAGTGGATTCCTGTTCAGCTTCCGTATTCAGACGCAGCATGAGTGGGCTGAAAGCTGTAGCTCAGAATTGTACCGGATACCATTCGTGGTACCGAGATATGCTCGGTTAGAGATGGCCGTAATACGTCTGTGAGATTTTATTGAATGAATGCTGTTCATAGCGTTGGATGGTTTGATGTATTTGATACGTGGGATTCGTGAAACCAATTAAGTTAGCTTGAAGTGGTAAACGTCTACACAGTTACCAAGTAATATTTTCTTCAAACATTGTTTCAAATAAAGTAGGTTATACAACGCTTCGAATAGAAAAATATTTAATGAAGCACGAATATATAAAGCCAAGCGCGGTGAATGAAAAACCCGAGCGAGAAAATGAAACTTTTAAAACTATTTGTTGAACATATTTTTTGCCAATTAACGGTGCAAAAACAGCTTTCAAAAGAGGGAATCACTCCTCTATTTTCATTTGTGACCGAAAAAGCTTTTAAAAGACAAAATATTCTGCATCCATATTTCATGTTTGTTGGAACAAAATGTTGGTCACGGCCTTAATATTTATACACACGTAAAGATTTTAATGTTGGTGATACGATCTTTCATTGTTTTAATAAACATTGTAAGGCCTGTAAGAACCATTAAATCGTTTGTTCTTGAAGTAACTAAGGAAAACTGGCAACAGATAAATATTGGGTTAGAAACTAATAAATTCAGACGAGCATTTTAGATTGGAATAAAGTTTGAAGTTGAATGCACGCTCGCGTTGCGTCGATGGCAAAAAAAGTTCTGCATGCCGCCCGTAAGGAACTAGACTGCAATTTCAGAATTGAATCCACGAAGGCAAGAGACGAGCATTCAACTGCCAAGGTAATATGAGTTTTTTTCAAACGAAAGCAGTCTCGTAGAACAACTGAATGATATTGTTCACTACACAAGAGAATAACGCAACGACCCGAGAACATACATCACAATAGATTTGCTTGTAAGCCCGGGCAGCACAGTAGGTAATGTGGAGCATGCCTTTGTCTAGGCCAGAATCTCAGTGCATGTATTTAAAACCAGTCCTATTGGCTTCAGTGGAGAATTAATTATTGTAGAGCTGGAATACCTCCAGGGTATTAGAGTTTACACTAAACTTGGTGTAGCGAGTTCAGATTAGGGGTTTACGGGATAACGTTGAGCAAATAACTTCGTGCAAGTTATGGAGTGTGATTCAAAACACAATTGGTTTGAAACGTTTGCGTTGCTTCAAAGTTTCACTAGTTTGAATATTATAATTTCTGTTGACAGTAGTGTTTATTTGCGACATTATTGTGAGCCCTTTGGGTCCCACTGCAGGACGAAGACCTCCCTTTCGTTCTTCCACTCTTTCCAGTCCTTAGCTATTTCTGGCCAATCCTTGAGGTAGGAGTCCAAATCGTCACGCCATCTCCTTTTGGGCCTACCAAGGAAAATTCCTGGATTCTGAACAGCGGGCTGTTCAGAATCCAGTCAGTGGTTACCTTCGCCCGATTTCGTTGCGACAGATACGATTGCGGCATTAATTCTTGAAATAATTTCTGTATTTTTTTTCTGATTGCTATATTTTAAATGTTTTCCTTTTAAATTCGAAGTCTGAAGCGAATTAATTACAGTAATTGCTTGTTTTTTTTGCACTGATTTATTGCGACATGGCTCTTAAAGCCTTGGACGAATCCAACTTTGCACAGGGGGAGTTTACAGCCCCATTTATTTTATTCCAACTAGACAGTTCCCCAAGGGAGTAAAACAAATCGAACTCACGTGGATTTCTAGTCAGTTAATCGAAACTTGAGATTTACGCTAGAGAAATTCTTTGGATCGTTGGTTTTGTTACAAAATTATGTTGTTTTTCATATAGGAGTAACTATTGCTAATGTGTTTAGTTTCTGTGCTAAAATATAGACTAACATGTGTCACTATCATAACAGACGATACTGAGATATCGTGACAATAGTTGTACTAATATTATAATTATAACAGCGAAAGTTGTATGTATGTGTCTGTTTGTTATTCTTTCAAGGTCAAACGGGTGAAAGGATTTAGACTGTATGTGGCACATGGGTAGACCATATCCTGAAATAGCAAATTCTTAAGATAATTTTCACACGAGCAAAGCCATTGGGAGATACTAGTATGTAATAATGTATCTAGCTTCCATAAATATTGTAAGTTTTAGGTATAAGTAAGTACTATGTTTCGTAGTAGTCGTCCTACTAACTATATAGCTAATAAATATAATGTTATAACACCGCCAATCGATATAAGATTACCTACAGAAATTCCTCGACGCTGGTCCTTTTCTATAGAGAATTGATTTTCAATACCACAGCCGACTCGAATAATTACGGCTTAATAGCTGAATACCCCTGTTAATTCATAATCTGTTCGTTATTACTTTATCTACATATTTTATGAAAGGTTTCTAATAGTTTCGTGTTGGTTCTGATAGATTAAATTGATGGTAATAAGGATTTATTTTTATACGATCATAATTATTAATAACTAGATCTTGCTAGCGGTTTCGCCCGCGTTGGAGTTATCCTGAGGGAATATCATCCTTGTGATGTCTTCTTCTTCTTCTTCAATACTGAGGCTGTATATTACATAAGGAGATAGGTACACACAGAACGGATATACAGATAGAGGAATATCATACGTGACGAAGCAGGGAGGTCAACATTGGCCACTACAACTACTCCTCTCTTACAGAAATTTTAAAATATGTACATAATATAAAAATCTCCTCTTGTATAGCATCGCCACATGATGAACACAAGTCAACAATAGCTATAAGTTTCTTTGTATATGCGAAATATGTACAAAATTTCAAAACCAAAGTTATAAGTAAGCTTGTTATGTTTGCAAAAATACATAGTCACCGGGCCATCCAGGCGACTGAGGGGTTGCACTTGCACCCAGCTATTTGTTGGCGGCTGATGCCCGATATGACCTGCCATGGCCTGTTTTGTACTTAGTGTCGGTGGTGTCTTGTGACCATTTTAAATATTTTTGGGAAAAAATATAACTTGGTGTAAAAACTATTGGAATCCATTCAGTTCCTGATTCTGAACCAACTTTATACTAAAAATAATGTTGTATCACACCGACTCGAGAGGATGGTGGGTACACGGACGAATTATTTTATCTTCTTGGCACCAAAAGTGTTAATGTCACTATGACTACGCAAGATTAACTAATACTATCAAAGGATAAATTCCAGAAAAATATCAGCCAACATTATTAAAGAGCTGCTAGAAATTTGATCCCCGCCGACGTTCAGACAGCCGACCTCGAAAAATTAAGACAAAATGCTTAAGAAGATTTTATCTTAACATCCGTAGGAGCTCAATATCGGGGATGGGTACAAGAGGGGCAGGGTTTAAGAGCTATTCCAAACAACGATAAGGTCGCAAGGCGCAGGGCGGGGTAAGCAAATGTGCTAACATTTGTCGAGTGTCGTTCGATGACGCATTACGTCTAGTAAAACAAATGTTATTTGGTTTTTGAACGTTATTTTATTAGGTAATTGGATGTTAGTTGCGCTTGCGACTACTTAGATTAGGGTTCAATAAAAAAAATTAAAAGTCCGGAGTTTGCTCCGGACTTTTTTTCTTTTTTTCACACTGCGGATCTATCTCATGCGTTGTACATTGCACTGAAAGTGTTAGGGGTGGCAGTGGAACATCCCTTTGCCAAAGGAAGATTATTTTTATTTGATCTAACTATTATATTATTCATTTGTTTGAGTTTGTTTAACTTTAAAGTTCTAAAAATCTTGACATTTCATGAGATTTGCAAAATCCGGCCGCAACCCTGAGAAGAGACCAAAAATTCTGGAATCTTAGGACAAATCCTGAGATATGGTAGGTAACCCTAACTTAGATGTGGTGGATGGATTTTGGGGGTATTCGGAACAGAGAGTAAAGTCCCGCAAACCTCCTTTGAAAAGGGAGGATCCTCCGACCAGACGGGTGTTATGTTTGGTGGGCAACTGCCCGATAGGTGATTTCGGGCTGTTTTATACGTTCAAATCGCACGGAGAACTTTAATAAATTCCGTGATGAAGGATTAGTTCTTATGTGACGCCATAGATGTCGCTACAGGAATAATGGTTTGATTTGAGAAAAGGATTGTGGGGGTAGGAATGTTAGGATGTTGGTCTAAGTGATTTAAAACTTGATGTTTCAAGGAAAAATACTTTAAGTAGAATTATTTTTTTTCAGAAAAAAATAACGATTGTGAAATAGATGCTTACGAATTTAGTTGCACATTTCCAGATTTCCAAAAAAGTTTAGAAATATTTAGATACTTTTAAAACACTGTCACCGTCTTTATCGTTGAATAACTTAACTGTCATCAGGTCTAGATACCAAGTGTATGAAATAATTAAAAGCAATCCAAGCTAATTCCCTTAGTATAAAACACTTAACGTTTCTTATCTTTTAAAGTAAATAAATCATCATGTACCTAATGTCTTAATGACACACGTTTTATTTACTTTAGTACATTATTTTTTAGGTTATCAACACACTGAGATTGAAAGAGGTAAGTACATAAGTACTTAAATTATTGCAAACATAAAATTATTATATAAAAATGTGTTACTAATGTAATTACAGAATATTTAGCTCAAGGAGAGTTTGCCTTTATTTAAAGTCTAGATAAAAAAATGTTTAGTCTGATAAGGTGTTAAGATTCTACCGGTGATTTAATTTGATTGTGTTTCTGTTTCTAGGTACGTGACATATTAACAAAAAGATCTTTTGATGGCTTTGGTGTGAATTTGTTTTAACGACGAGTTTTAAGTATACCTTAATTAATACTAAAACTGAATCAGCGCCGTCTGGCGACAATAATGGAAAACTTTTTTTCTATACACTTTGACATAACGATGGCTTATAGTGACTGCGACCTCGTAACTGCGAAATATGTAATTTTTCAGGAAGTACAAAAACCTAATAAGACTCTTATTATCATTTAATTTAAATGTACTTGTTTTATTCAAATATTGAATTTAAATATACATTTCTTTCAAACACTTATTTCTCTTGTTTTTTAAATTTTCTGACAATTTTTGAGACGCCTTCGCCAGCTTATCACACTAAGCTGACTCGAGCAAGATATGCATTCAAATTCGCAGATGGCGCTACAAGTATCGATCCAAAATTTTTCGTGATACAAGATTATGCGTTCTTTGTAAAAATCTAATAAAAGAAAATTACCTGAAATCGTATACTCGAGATTTTCACTCGAAGCCATCAATGAGCGAACGTTAACCTTAACGCGATAGAGTAATTTCAATTAAGCCCTTTCATAGGATACCTACTCGGGGTCCTACAACGCAAAGGGCAACTGAAAGACCATAGGTGTGGTTTTATTCAGTAAAAGTCTGACTCGCCTTCTCGCTACAACTAAAACGAAGATTTAGGCCTTGTTGTTCGCATCGATACAGTCGCGATGCTGTAGCACGTTGGCATTTTTTCTATAGCGCTTTCAAATTGTAAACGCGCGGAAAAATTCGTCGTGGGTGTGGGGTCTTACCTAGTAGGCGTGGGCTTGCGGACGGCGAGCAATGGGTAGCTCGCTGTCCGCCCGTCCGGTAACTGTCCGGACCAAGCCCAAGTAGGGTCGAAGCCTACTGGGGCCAGAGCTAGCTCCGAAAGGTGGCTCAGTCCCGGTATGAAAGGAACGAAAGAACGGGGTGGGTTTTTTAGTCAGTAAGAGTCTGTGAGTATGACACTATCTCCCGTTCCGCCCAAGGGCGGGGGATGTCATTTGGATGATTTTTACCCACAAAAAAAAAGGGGTCTTACCTACACTTGGACATAAGACCTTATTGACATTATCCGTCCCCCACGTGAAGAGTGGGTGTTCACGTGAACGATTCTCACGTTCCATATACAATAAAAATTAAAACACACAGACTGACATATACGTTACTATTTATTCTACATTTTGTACAGATGTGACATTAAACACGTATATTGCTCTTGACGTTAGATAAAACTGTTGACTGTACAAATAATGCGGTACTCTGTGTGTTTGCGGTAACTGTACATGTTAAATTAATGTAATTATCATCTTCCTGGTAGCTATCAAGTAAACCGGTGACAAATACATACATATGTTTTAATTAAGGCTTAACTTATAACCTTGTAATATTTTAACTGTCTAGTCTTTGACTTAAAGCCCTTCTGTTTAAGAATGCTTGACATGTATGTTTGTTTTAGAAAAACATATTTCCATTTAGATAATTTGCCAGTTTAAATAATATCCAAGGCCCGGTAGAAACGTCACTGCTGCAGAGAAAATATTAGCTTTTTATGGAAAGTCATCAAATGACTAGTTCTCGCCCCGAGTGCAGCGAGAGGGAGTGTAAGCCCTTTAATTGCTTTTTGCGTTCCAAGGCTGCGGTAACTCTTAGGAACAATACCGCAACTCTAGCAAAGACTAGAAGCAGTTATGCTAATACAAGCAGTTATGCCCTTTCTAAATAGGCACAGAGGCCTAATCATGACGTGTTCAGTCGTGCGAGCGAGAAAGAGGGATGGAGCCAGTGTATAGTTCCATCCCTCTAACGGTTCAGTTTAGGTCGTAAAATGGATTGCTTTAAGAACTCGTGGTAGGGTCTCAGTACAGCATAGTAGATAAGGCAAAAAGATTCTGTTATCCAAAATATTTAATAAAACATTACCCTATTTCTGGGGCAGTCGGTACCAACGAGAAAATTGCTCCAAAATTTTAGTGTAAGTAAATCTAAAGTTCGCTTATGAATAAAATATCAGGAAATAAGAACAAAACTTTAATAGAACTAGAAATAAGACTTCTCTCCAACCATTTCAGTTGCTGAATCAGAGTTTTAGTTGATAATAAAAATATATGGTATCGTTTTCGTTTGAAGTAGCGAACATTTGGTAGACAATTTTTTACATTTGACATTTATAACTTGTGTGGGAAGAAGATTATTAATTTAATGATTATAGTATTTTTCATTCATTTTTAAATTAGATTTGGAGTCGTTACACATGGATTTGAAACTGATATACGTAAGATAAACATGCTTAGCAAGAATGTTACCAGTTTACGGGTTATTTGAACAGCGTTTTTAGGATTTCGCACCCAAAGGGTAAAAACGGGGCTCTTTAGCTAAGACTCCACTGCCCGTTTGACTGCAAAGTCAGACAATATCTCATAAACCGTGATAGCTGCCGCTATAACACACAATTTTTTCAATTTTTCAATGAAAATTTAATAAAAAAAATCGAACATCCTGTATGCACTCGGGCAGTTTCTGAGAATAGGCTTCGTACACAGCGCGCCAACAACACGTATGGCGAGCGAACTAGCGGGTATATTGTGCCGCGACTTATTAATAGCCTACCCTCAGAAATAAAAATAAATATTACACCTAAAAATATCAAATGTAAACTTAAGCAGTATTGTTTAAGAATGTTTTATACTTATTTACAGAAAGTTTTTATAAATTAATATCGACAATAAAGTACACATATAAAATTGAAAACTCAATTTGTTTCGATATTGAGATAGATTCATGATAGCACAAGTTTAAACCTTAGTGGTTTTTTGGTTGCTATTTAACCTAAATAATAAAAATAAAAAACAGCAAATACTAAAAACAGAATAAAATAAATATTGAAGTGGGGCTTCCATACAAAAAACGTGATTTTTTTGCCCGTCTTTCTATACGGACGCACTCGCACTTGCTTGGTTTTAGCTTCTAATTTTTAATCTACCAAACATACTTGGTACTTAACTGGTGTTAAGTCAAGCGCTAATCAAATGTTTCCTCCTTACAATTATGAATGCATTCAGTTACACTCAATTTAATTTAAGTTCCTCAATAAATTTGTAGCAGTAATAAAGAGAACTTGATACAGCTGGTTATAAATAGTGACTCGGTAATATTAACCGAAGGTTTAACGCACAGTTGACGCCGTACAAACCACATACCTATATGACTTATTTCCTTTTCGAATGAATCATAACCATGCATAAAAAATAGTACATTTTACTATCAAGAATAAACGAGAATTCGTACGAAATATGTAACTTTAAGATTGTGAGTTTTTGACTGGAATATTATGTCTGTTCGGAACAATCCGGCTCGAAGGACCAATAACGTCCAAACACTTATTCTTGAGATCCTGCCAGTACAAAATTTGGCCTCTTTTAAATGTACTAGCATGATGAAATGAGTCTAAATGATAGAAAACATTGTTCTAACAATCAGGTATAAGTCTACGGCCTACAGCATATTATCATTAGTAATGTTTTGACCATGAAAATACTCTATAATCACTTATGTACCTAAATTTTACTGACACTCGTCATAACACTATTTTGGTGTCACCTACTGGAAAAAGTCAGAATCTGTTAATTAGTATACGAGTAAATATTATTTCCATGTATGACGCTCACGGGACATATTTGCGTCTAATAATAACGTATTTTTTTCCTCTAACGTAGGCAAACAAAACAGAAATATTTATGCTAACATCACATTATATACCAAAACATAAGTACTAACTATTCATAAAGGAATTGACGGACGACATTGTGGTTTAAAATACGCAAATAATCGACCATTATTTAAATGTTTAATTTCTGCTCATCCGCAAATATTGATTCAGTTACGAAAATGAGAATTAAGAAGGCCATTAGGAAACCATTGAGTAGGTATTGTAGGTAAACCATGGAGTTTTTCGTCGGTTCTTCTCTTTAGAAAACGACCAATGTGGAACCTTGCACTAGCTTCTGACGTTTTATAAATGCCCATGTAGGCCTATTTGAAATAAAATATTTGAGTTTTGAAACTTAATATTCTACAACTCAATAGCCTAAGTACGTACATTTAGAAACCCATGCGGAATGCAGATAAAATCTTGAAACAAATACTGGCAAAGAGCAGTCACCTACATTCTCAGTAAATACCTTAATAGCCGCATATTGAATGGAATATTTGAAGTTGCAAAAGGGTTTTGTGATGAAATTGTATTTTTAGAACATTGCTACGCACGCTGGTGAAAAATTCCTGAACTGGAAACTGATTAAAAATTTAGCTTATAAAAGCGATAAAATTATTGGATTATAGTTAATTTATTGTAACCACTAATTCTAAAAGGATAAAATAAGCGGATATCCCCAAAAACATATCTGTAAATTTAAAACTGTTTTATGTGGGCGTTTTTATCTTGCTAGCACTTCCATAGTAAACGTTTGAATTTGACATCGCCTTTATTTCGTAGCAATAAGGGAGGTTTTTGAACTTTAAAGGTTACTTGATGTGCGGTTGGCTGTAAGTCGGTTGCGTAAACCGGCTATGTACCGAGCCGATGATCGCATCACTATCAATGCTAACCGGTGCCGGAGTATGGCAGTGCAGTGTGAATCAGGCCGGTGATGTCATACCCATGACGTCACGGGAGCAGCTCAATACTGCCGTCATCATTATTACATTTACAACTATTCAATTAAAAATTCTTTGAATTCTACTACTCATGTCTAGGGCATTTCATATAGTTACTTAGTCTGGAATTAGCTTTACACATAAACGTACGGTGTTTAGGAGAATGTTTTTTTTCCAATAATAGGTCCTTTTCGACGATTGACCTCCTCAGAAAATACACGAGATCCGATCGATGCCGGAGTCGAATTCGGGTGAGTCACATCTCCAGAACCGCCCTTGTTGGCTCGTTGTATAATTATTATGTGTCTAGACTCCCGGCGACGGCTAGGCGACTATGGAAATATTACGACGCCAGGATATTTTATTAGAACTCATCCATGATTTCAACGAAATGAGGTTAACCGAGTTACGCCGCCGATTCGCCGCATCGATATGGTAATCGGAAACAATCGAATATCGAACTTTCTGTAACATACCTGAAAATATCACGAGTGCAGTATCAAGGCAAGAGAGTGCACAGGACGGAAAACACGAAGAAGTGACGTTCTCAGAACATCTTCTTATCTCCATATCACTTCACAGGGGCACCTCATAGTCCTCAAATGCTGAGTTCCTCGCACATCGCTAAAAGCGACTCCGGAATTCCTTTCAGGCATCAAATTTGTCACCTAATTTATCAGGCACTTGACTCATAATTGGTTGTGAATTTTCGCGCGGTACCAAGGGGGCACACATTATATTATGAAATAGTAACGGGGACACGTGCTCTCGCGGCAGAGAGGGACGGATTCACTGAACGTCCTTGGCGAGGGGGCGCGCGGGGCGCCTGCGGCATCAGACGTTTCAATCATCCCCGGGGGGACAGGGACGGGGCTAGGGGCGCGCGGCGCGAGCGAGCGAGAGGGAACAGACCGTGCTATTGACCGGCCCGCAGACCACGCCCACCCGGGCGAGACACGGGCGCGCTGATGCTCCAAGTGAAAATCGAACGTCGGCCCGGGCAGACGCGGCGGGAGGCGCCCCAGCTGCAGCACCAAGGTTACCCCCACGTCTTACTACTCATGCACTTCCTGTGCCACTTGCGGCCCCCACCACTCGCCGACCACACTAAGATTACTTCTATCACATTTTTGTCACACGAATCTCTTGTAAAATCTATAAAGCTGGCTAGGTTGTTCGGTTCGATATAAGACTTGGCACGGAAACAATATAGGTTGCCAGAAAAGGACGTAACCGTTCGCGAGAGAGAGGAGCTGAAAGAATAATCGACGTGAAGTTACGACACCCGACATAGGACCTTTCATATTTAATTAAATCCCTACGGAAGGGGTTTGTGATGATTGGATGAAAAAAAAAATAACGGTCAAGAGCGATCTGAGAGTTGGCACTACGAAAGTATGGATTCTTGCACGCGGTATTATGTAATCAGTGGTTTAAGGATAATTAGTAGCTTAGGTTTTAAGTAGTTTTCCTCAAGCGTGCAGGTTGATAAACCACGAAGTAGGCAGACATAAAGCTGGAACAAGGCGGTGAAGGTTATGTAATAGGAGTTCTTTACGGCTTAATCGTGTACGTGAGGTTTTAGGTGTGTAGAGCATTCAGTAATAACGGTAGACGGTACGAGACTGGGAACTGGCTACAGTTTATGTACTGAAGTTACCATTTTGCGCTTAGATTTTAAAGGTCTGTTCTTGAAGTAAGCCTTGGTTGATTTAAGACCCTTTTTGAAGTGCAATCTTGCTGAAATTGGTCCTGGATTCAAACAACGTCTTATATGGTGGGAATTTGTTGCTTCAGAATTGTCCTCAACGTAGTCATTTCAGGATCAAAGGAGGATAAAATCAGAGAACAATGTTAGTGCTTTAACCTTGAATTACATGTGCGTGTAAGTGCCTATAATGAACATATGTAACTGAAGTCTAGACAGCCCCAAAATCATAAACAGGTATTATTAATGTTATTAGACACTAATCCCATAGACATTAGAAATACTTGGAAAACAAAAGCCTTTTTTTGGTTGGAAAATCAAATATCTTCACCCGCTTTGAGTGGGTGGAGCCCTCACTCCACTTGGAGTATCAGACTCTTACTGGCTCGAACCTTACAGCTGCTCTTTCCGTTGTACGGTCACAGGGTCACGGTGACTCTTTCGAAATATCTAGCAGCACTAAATTATTATTAAAGGATATTGCACTAATCCTAACCCTGTCTTTGCTATCGCAGGCTTAAGAGGCTGCTTTTCCACTCGCCTATCATAAACAACGAGCATAGTTTAAAAGCTTGTTACTTCATCTAACGCAATCTAACGTGATGTTTGGCGAAAAGGCAAACAAAAACTCTGTTGTGTCTGTTGTGTCTAAACTCTGTTGGCATTCAGTAAATCCGTGATTTACTTACTCGAATATTTTACAAAACTTGTTCCAGGAAATACGTGTTTTTTTTTAAACACTTAGAAGTTTTTGAAAAACATTGTCATTATTTAGAATCTTGATAAAATTGGCTAGGCTTGTATAATTGTACTTTTTTACATTTTTAATTTTTGATTAAATTATGAAGTGTCAAAGTTCATGCAAAATAGCAGATTTTCAGAGGCAGAGGTCTTAACTGATGATGATTACTTTTACACAAATTTATAAATTGATTTCCATAGAAGCCTAGATAATATCCACAAGATACTGTGTTTCCAAAATATCTGATGAAAAATGTGTAATAACGTCATAATCGCGTAACAGCGGTTGTGTGAAAAACAGTGAAAATGTATGTCGAGATGCATCCCCTTAAGCATCCAGTCTACCTATCTGATCGCCATGAACCAGTAACTGGGAATCACGATACATGTTGGCAATACAGAAGTCTGATTTTGTTTTGATTTTGATTACTGTAATAACTGTCGAAGGTCGGCAAGAAATGCTTAACGTACATAGGCATGGAGTAATCTCGTGCTCCAATGGTCACCCATCCACAAACCGACCTCAGCCAGCGTTGCTTACCATGGAACATCGATCCGTTCAGCAGTTATTAAATGCATAGAAATTAAAAAGCGTCCCTTACGTATGTTATTTACGTTACAATAATGATCCACAAGTCAATACTAATGAACTTTACACTAATAACGGTATAAAAATAAATCGTGTTTCATATAGTAGGCGTTTCCTCTAATATTAATAATTATTATGTCGTGTAGAGAATTGTAATTCGCTACCGACGTCATGCTTTTATTAATAGGCCGTCGATTAGTAGGTGTAATCAATGCATTTGCGTGTGTAGTGTTGCGAGGTGTTTGTGTTTGAGAGTAGGCATACGCGATTTTTGTTTCGTATCTCTCTATAATAAAAGCAGGCCTAGCCAAGTTATGACCAATTCGTTTTGAATCTCTTTCTACAATCGGTAACGCCTCCTATTTGTTTGTCCTGACTATGAGACTTAACGTTGAGATGACGTCATTCCCATACATTTGAAATTTTCTACTAGCTTTAACGATTGTAGATATCAATTTGGCTAAGCTTGGAGGTCTAGCCTATGGGACCGTCCCAGCTTCGATATTATTATGATGTTACAAACCATTGAAATTGATTACCTACTGTAACTTATATAATGACCTAGACCACGACGTTTAAAGTAAGATTGTTTTAATCTTGTTTCAGCGTGGGTACAAAACAGAGCTATACAAGTTGTCTAGCGCCATCTCTTACCCACACTGATACAAGATTCACAACAATCTTACTTTGAACGTCATGGTAACCCCGTATATATATTAAGGTAGAACTATACTGCGCACACGTCAACACGTGTGTCTCATACGCCGATCTGGGCGCGTCGGTCTCCATACATTTTATATGGAAACTAGACTTGTAGAGCTACACTAGATCCACGCCACGCGACGTCGTTCTACGTACAAGCCAGGCGTGGTCCACGTGTGCGTTAGTCTAATGTAGTTAGTTATATAGTTTTATACACCTAAACTTTCCTCGTGCCAAACCGTTCAGTAAATTTTGAGGTTAACGCTGTTAATATTTAGGATTATTTATGTAGGTAGCTACTTCTACGAAACAACAACTACTTTTATGAACAATACAATGACGGTTATAAAAGGAAGCAATATTTTCATTGAACTGCTTTCCTTAGCAACTTCACTAAGGCACGTAACCTCAAAAAATAAAAACTTTTCACAAAAAAAAAAAAAAAATACAACCGACTTGCAATGTTAAAAAAACACTCCCCCTCAGCCAAACTTAAATACCTTATAGCCAGAGAGCATCTCATATCGATTCTAATAATCCCAAACACGGTTAAATTAGGTACATTAATTTACCTTCTGGCTTCATTTTTTTTCCATTTTCCTTCAGACAGTCATCAACTACACGTATAAACAAAGCAATTTTACTTGTTATGGCCGTTCTGCTGTGATCCTATGAGGAGTTCTGTGCCATATCTTCGAAGTTCATGATCAGATCATAAAAATATTTAAATGGGACCGACTTGGAAGCATAACCTTTCAATCAAAAAAGAATTTTCAAATTCGGTCCTCAATTGACCGAGATATCGGTGAACATAAATAAAAAAAACAAACATACATTCAGCCGAACATAGAACCTCCTCCTTTTCGAAGTCGGCTAAAAATAGACATGACACCACATTTCATACACAAAATATTTGCAAGAAATAAGTAAATTCATTATGAATTTACCTGCGGGCAACCTTAGTCTTATCTACCTAAAATTAAATCACTTTTATCCACATGAAAAGAATCAAAAAATTTCGCGAGTTTTTATTTAACTGAAGGTCATTCCCCAAAGCAAACTGGAAAAATTGAGGCCAACCTCTGCAATTTTCTTGGCGAACAACAGAGAAAAATATTTACTTCCTTGATTTGCAAATGAAAAGAAATGTTAATACCACAGAAAAGATAAAAAAAGGTTAGATAGGAAATACTTCCCGATTTGTACGACAACGAGTGTCGCCGCTTATCTCACCCACCTTTTAACTACACTACAGGCAATAAACCAATACGAACGCGCATTACGCAACTAACAGACCACGCACACTTAGATCGCAAGTTTGCTATTGGTTGGGTCAATTATGAGCATGGTCATATTTTAAGGCACGCTTGCCCCGCCCACAAGGTCATTCTAAACCCTTTCATCTTTTCTGTGGTTAATACTGTATAACTTCAACTATACCGTTTTTACCGCGTACCTCGAAGAACTGGAATATTTTGCCTGCTGCGGTCTTTCTGTCCGGTTATAATTTAGGTGTCTTCAAGGCTAGAGTGAATATAAGCTCTTAATAAACTAGTGCGCCTCATCATCAACGATTGCATCACTGCTTACCATCAGATAAGATCACAGTCAAGCACTGGTTTATTGCAAATAGCTTAATTTTATTATCTATTGATTGGCTCGCGTTTGACCACCATCTCACCTGATGGTAAGCGATAATGTGGCACTCTTGTCTAGAAGTAACCTATTCACTCTTGACTTAAATAACCTAAATTTGCTATTAGGAAGCACAGACTCCGGCAGGGAATTCCACTCCTTAGCTGAACGCACAATAAATGTGTTCCCGAAAAGCTTTATACGTATGGGTGGGATGTCTACTTTGGAGTATTATACAAGGATAAACGTTGATCGATATACAAGACCCTTAAGTCTACCACCAGGTCTGAAAACCAGTCACCCAGTAACAAAACCAATCGACATCAATCATGCTGAATCATGCAAGACCTTGCGTAGAATCGTGCATTTGATAGATAAAATATAGGTGTATATGAAAACTGAATCCATCTATTAAAGTTGGCAGGTGTTTCTTTTCCCTAAGTTGCAAGTTAAATTAGTTGATGGTTGGAATATACGTAGAATAACCGGCTGTCTCGGTGTCCACGTGTATTGAACGGATTTTATATTTAGATGGGTAGGTCAACATTGTGAGAAATGCAAATGTTCCTTCGTGGAAAGTTCTTGGTGAATGTCAAGGCGTGGTGGCTTTTTGTATTTATTAACATTACTGACTACTGTCAGTTTGACTCATCCTACCAGCAGACTTATGAGTTCTAGCTTTTAAGAAATTAAAAAATGCACAAGCGACTCCATAGTCGTCGATGACGTGCACGCTGCCGTGAAAACTTTGAATTTTTGTGTCGGAGTACATGGAAATGGAAAAGAGAAGTAGAAAACTATAGAGAGGACATTATTTTGCAGACTAAAAAAAGTTAATATTAAAATTATTAAATCTTTATCGACACTTCAAATATGATCCATGTTAAACCCTACCTGAAAAGATTCTAAACCAGTCAACACTATTATGTTATTATAAAGTATACGTATTCCCTAAATTTATAAGATTATAAAAAAAAAAAAAAAAAAAGTATACGTCTGTCTGTCCGCGATAAACTCAAAAACGACTATACGTATTTTCATGCGATTTACACCGAAAGGCAGAGTGATTCATGAGGAAGGTTTAGATGTATAATACATGCATATTATAATAGAGAAATGCAGAGAATTCCAAAGATTTTTAACATCCGTTTGCGAAGCTGGGGCGGGGTCGCTAGTATAACACTTTTTTATTATTATTATGTATACCTCGGCTCGCGTTTGACCACTATCTCACCTGTTGCAAAGCGATGATGTGGCCGACGATGGAGCAAGCTTGCCCAGAAGCAACCTATTCGCTCTTGACTTACAGACGGCTAGGTTAAAAAAAAAAACACTGACTCCGGCAGGGAATTCCACACCTTAGCTGTACACTATTTAACATTATAAATCCGAAAGTTTATTACATCTTTACACTCGAACGGCTGAACGGATTTCGATGAAAATTACTAGATACATGTCCTAGAATAGAACATAGGTTGTTTTTATCTCGGAAATATGTTCACTTACGATAATTTTCTACCACCACGCGGGCAAAACGACTGGCAGAAGCTAGTAAAATATATTTTAAACCACATCAAAAGTTCTGCACATAAATAACCACTTAACAAGACCAACCTAACACCTAAAACACTCAGGTAGACTGGCAAAACACTGCCAATAACTCACATCGACCCATATTCCGCCCTGCGGATTTGTGGAACCGGTCCTAAACCAAATGAGCTTGAATAAAGGGTGGGGCGCCAGGCCACCTTGACCCACCTGCCGTGTTCGCGTTTGGCGTGCACACCATCGTAAACATAATGGTAGGTTCACACGCGCGCGTTCAACTCTACATTCAACGTGCACATTCACATTCACGAGCGTGTAAACGGTACGCCCGAGCCCGTGAACGCGCCTGTGAACGTGAATGCCGCGAATCGGGCAAGTGTCGGTTTTTTGGCAAAGTTCAAAGGATGAATGTGCGGGCGCCCGGTGACTGTTTACACGCGCGCGGGCAGTCAGTCTCTCCCGCGCTTTCGCGACGAGTGGATCTTCATTCAACGTTACTAAGAAAGTCGCTACGATCGGAGATTACAACATGGCGGAATGGTCAAACGAGACAATTTTGACGTTCATCCACCACCTTCTTTGCAGTCTTTTTCTTTTTCGCCGTCGTTCATAATTTTGTTTCTTTTTCCAATAAAAATAAGTTAAGCCAAAGGATATGGCAGCAACAACACCGAGATCCTCGCTGCTCGCCATTCTGGCACTGACTGACACGACGGCATGCGTGTGAACAGCTTGAATGTCCGCCGGCCCGGGACGGGCTGCATGCCGCGCAGCCCGCCAGGCAGCCCGCCGAGCTGCACGGCGCGCGTGTGACCGTAGCATAAAATGTTTAACGGTATTGCATTTAATTTTAGTATTACAATGAAACGCTTGATGCATGTCGTTATAGATTTTGGAGACCGCTTTAAAAACCTAAGATGACACGAAGCGCCACTGCCATTAAGATTCCTTCGTGAAAAAAGGATAGTGCTATTTAGCCTGTATTTTTATTATTATTATTCTTTACTAACCGGCCCAACGAACTCCGTACCGTCTAACAGTCAATGAATGTAGTATATCTTTCGATAAAGTCAACCGATTGCGATGAAACTAAGCCTAAGTAATATAACAAGTTACACACAATTATTCTACAAAAGTTATCTACATTGATTTCGTGTATTTTACGAGATGCACGCACAACTAAAAAATACTGCAGATTTATATGTAGATAGGATCGCGGTTGACCACTATCTCACCCGATGGTAAGTGATAATGTGGTGGACGGTGGAGCACGTTTGCCAAGAAGTAACCTGTAAACTCTTGACATAAAGATCTTTTAGGATACCTATAAGGAGCAGCGCAGAGAGGAATAATTCTCGCGCGGTCTCGGGCATTTTCTGACAGATGGCGTTTGTCAAGCTATACGCTTCCCGCGTATCCTCGAGGACTCGCGAGCATTTTTTGTCAGGTTTAAGCAAATATGCACTTTATTTCAATGATTTTAAAGTTGATTTTCGGGTGCCTTAATAAAATCCTCTCCGCTGCGCTGCTCTCTGTCTGCTTTGACCCTAAGGAAATATGAGACTGGCAGGGACATTTCTCTCCTTAGCTGTGCACACAATGAATGTGTTCCCAAACCGTTTTGTACTGCGTGGGATGACCAGCTTCATGTTGTATGTCCTGTATAGCTTCGTCACTCTCTCCTGTTTAAGGACGCCATAGTAGAGCCCCAGTTCTTGATTGTGTGTAAAGTGATATCAATATCTCAACAAGTACACAAATCATCGTCATCATCATTTTAGCTGAAAGACGTCCACTGTTGGACATAGGCTTCCCTCAAGTGTCGCCACAATGAACGGCTCTGTGCGTCTCGCATCCATCGGATTGTCGCAACCCTTACCAGGACATCAGTCCACCTTGTAGGAGGCCTTCCAACGCTACGTCTTCCGGTACGTGGTCGCCATTCCAGAACTTTTCGGTCCCAACGGCCATCAGTACACAAATATCAATAATTAAATACGCTTTATGTGAAAATTTCAACTCTCTACCTCTTACGGTTTATGAGATAAACCCCGCTGACAGACGAACGGACGGACAGTCGAAGCTTAGCAATAGGATCCCGTTGGCACCTTTCGAGTACGAAACCGTAATAAAACTGTTAGCTATGCTGAAGCCTGAAACTACCGCAAACATTTTTATTATGAATCACGAACCTAACCGTAGGTACATATTATTATATAAAAGCTTACTCATTCAGAAAAGGCTAACTTCTAGAACCTTCCTTCGTTTAAACAAGTATTTACTTAACTTCGTGCAGCCCGCGTCAAGTTCGCGTGTCAAACTGTAAAAGTTCAAGATTTTATAACAAACTGAACTGTAAACTCACTGGTTTACACTTCAACTGACTCCAAACTCGTGCTTCAAAAATCAGAGTCCCTACCACGAGCTCATTTAACGACTAAACTGTTATCACCTGATGGTAAGCGATGATATGGCTGACGATGGAGCACGCTTGCCTAGAAGTAACCTATCTAGATTTCTATTCTAGTAACTCTTAACTTTAAGACAACTAAGTTACAAGGAAAGGACAAACACAAAAACGCATCACTAGACGCAAAAACAATATCTGCCTGAGACGACCTCGAACCAACTACGGAAGAAAAAACATATTATATGAGGGAGCAGAATTATACAATAAATTGCCTAATGACATAAAAGAGATCCAATCCTACACATTATTCAAAAAAACCTTGAAGCACCACATCTTGAAAGTTTTTTCCCGTTTTAATTAAATTAAGATTTATGTAAATTTCCGTAAATTTCATTTTATTTTTTACTGTTTACATTAAAATATAAGAACATAATACGAACAATCTTTATCAGATAAGTAAAATTACAGCATTCGAAGAGAACAAATATTATAAATAAAAAAAAATAAAAAAAAACTTATGTTAAATTATATAATTCCCAAATTAGTTTAATATACAAGCTCAAATTAACAAATAATATTAAAAAAAAAAAGTTAAGTACAATCAAAAATATGTAATTGCTATCGTCTTGCCTTTAGGAAACGATACGTAATGAGTTCACTAATACAGCAAATATGTAATTTTTTTCTTGTTACCCACATGACTTTGGAAGCGAACTTTTGTGGATAAAAGTACTTACTAAGTCTGTTTGAGTACCTACATTTCTCATGTCAACGTATTTAGTAGTTAAGAATAACTTGTATTTCTCATATTAAGTGAATTGTATTCTTTTTGAGAAATAAATGTCTTAAACCGTAAGTTGTAACCATCAGGAAACACAGATACACAAAGATTCAGATACACATTCCTCTTCCTACTGACGGATGAATCGGTATATTAAAATTAGATACACTATTCCTCTTCAATCTTCAGAATTTAATACTTCCAGATCCCATAGCTTACAGGTCACATTCATCTTCGAATCTTATGATATACCAAGCCGCAGTATATTTTTGAATGATACCCAACTGTCACCGTATCTTACCCCCAACATCAACAAACTAGTCACTCATACGACTGAACACTATTCTATTATTAAACGAGTTACGATTTCAGTATCGTAAACAAATAGTAGGATAGGGCAGAGACCATGGTTATGCAATAAAGAACCAAACAGTTTCATAAGTTTAATGCCCGAAGACTTGGCAGCATGAGTTCATCTGATTGTTTTACTGGTACTTCATTCTTTATTAGCTATATACTTAGCCCTTAAGTGTTTCGTTTTATGTTAGCCATTTATTCGGTAATGGATGTATAGCGCGACATATTATAGCAATTCATTTTAAATGTGCAGTCTTAAATGTCATGTGTGCTCGTAAGTCATAGTAAGGAATGTGTAATGGCGTACGTAAAATGGCCAGTGTTGGCCTGTCTTCAATTACCATTCCTGGGCGATGAACCCAAAGATTCGTCTCTCCAGCCACAAAATACGTACGGCGAATATTCACCCTTACGTTGTTGAAACCTCTACGGTCCGGACTAAGCGTTTCGCCTCGTCGTTTATACCGCGTACGTCGAAGGACTGGAACAGTCTGCCTGCTGCGGTCTTCCCGTCCGATTATAATTTGGGTGTCTTCAAGGCTAGAGTGAATAGGCTCTTAATAAACTAGTGCGCCTCACCATCAAAGATTGCATCGCTACTTACCATCAGGTGGGATCGCAGTCAAGCACTAGTTTATCTCAATTAAAAAAAAAAAAAAAAAAAAAAAATATCCTGACAAATATTTAAGTAATAACAGCTGTATGGGTTGATCCCCAAGAAGCCATGCTTGCTTGTGTCAGTGTCTGTGTGGGAGATTCCTCCGTGCCCCAGAAAGCAATTTTGCAGACCTTTGAAAGTCGTTACGGATAGCCAGAAGCCAGAAAATCTGACAACAGTCTTGTCGAGGGATATTGTGTTAACCAGTTACTGGTTTGTTTAGGTCCGATAGGCAGTCGCTCCAAGTAAAATACTGGTATCTGCTACATCCATTTTGACAGGAAACCAATCCTAACTTATTTGGATAAAGGCTAGGTAACTAACTCTAGCTCTATCTAAGCCTATGTCTGATATCACTATCTGATATGAAAAATGCTGTAATTATTTAGATATACTTGCCACAATCACCTTGATGATGATTTTCTATTAAAGTACGAAGTTTATCATAAACACGAGTTTTAAATCAGATTAAAAACAATCGCGCCATTGTAAGCATACACAATGTTGATGAACCTACAGATATTGTAATATCTAGGTAACTAAGATATATTTGTAAGGATAATATTCTAGACCACCTTGAAAGATAAAAAATATAATTGATTAATAAAATTACTGGCACTGTTTTATTGAACACCGGCCTCCGAAAATTATCGATCAATTGACTTAGGTTTAATCTTTTTTATTATTCAATAGGCCTTTATATTAAGTTCCCTTTTTGTGATAAATCAATATAAGAGAGTTTTATTATCATAATCAGCCTTACAATGTTGCCACTGCTGGGACTGAGCCTCTTCTCTAGGAGAAGGAATGGGCCGTAATCTGCTACGTGGGACCAGTGCAGAGTGGAGAATGTCACATGACCTAAAATTTAGGATTCTAGGATAGGTCAGTATCCTAACGATGTCTTCCTTCACCAGTTTAAGAGTAGTTAGTGGTGATGAAATAAACTACACAAAGTAATGTGCCTGGCTGGATATGAACCTAGTAGTACTTATGTACATCATACAACTCAGTAAGAAAAGAGTAAAAATCAACAATGATTCTTTATTTTTCAAAATGCCTTGGCGTTTTTTCTGAAAAGCTGTAAAAAATCGTGAAAGTGAAATTTCATGAGTACATCAGTTTTCAACTTATATTGCATCGTTATAAAACCACAAGAACCGAATTCACATCAATGAAATAACAGGCAATCAATCTAGCGAAGTTACCAACCGTGATATAAAAGACGTATTCTTTCACAAGAAAATCCAGAATACCTCAAGAAAAACCTGTCAAGAGCGAACAAATCACGCCAATTAGCAACACGTTATCCATAGAGACTTCAGAAAAATATAATTAGCGGAGCGAATCTCCGTGGTATCACGTCAAAAGTTCGGGCACGAACGGACAGACAGCCTTCTTTACTTAATTACACTAGAATAATACTCCAGTTGGATCACGGAATTATAGTCAAGAGCACTCGAGAGACGAATCTTGGTAGGAAGCCCTGGTAGGCCATTGTACTTTAAAATTTTCTCATTGCGAGGAGTTACAATTGGATTTCTGTTTTTGTTTGTTTCAATTTTGTGATTCTGAAACTGTGTTTTCTTGAATTTTGTTTACCCTGCCTGAAGAATACGACAGAATATGCTGCTGGCTTTGGGAGTCATACGGCGATTCCCAACGACCATAGCCACGAGTTTGTGGACGGTGACTAATAGGCAGCTCGTCATCCAGTAAGGATATTGTAACATGAATCATGATTAAGCCAATATCTTCTTCTTCTTCTCTCGAAACGGCCACCGCACCGCGGCGGTTCTTACTGGGCCCAAAAGCTTTGAGGGAAAGGAAATCGATTCGTGAGAAGAAGAGCCAATATTTAAGAATTTGTCATATATATGGCCAATTCTTTGATACTGGTTTCCGTATACATTATAGACAAACGACTTCAGCCTGTGTCAATATAGTTCGGATATTAAAAATCAAAACCAAATTTATCTGTGGTCCAACGGTTAACATGCAATATGCAGCGATCTCATATCGCACAGATTAACCAGAATAACCGATTAGATTAGAAAGATAGAAGATAACTTATCATAACTGTTGCTATCCTTGAATTGGTCCCGGGTGCTATCGAAGCCAATAGATCTAAGTTAAGCTATGAGTACATGTGTACTCAGAAAATTCGGAAGGCTGTGAGGTAAGAGGGGGCTTTGCGTGGAAATAGGACCTAGAGAATATTCAATTAGGGGCAACACCAATCTAGAAGCAGATACAGGAACTAAGGAAGAGGTCACCTCTTGCAAAGCAATAATGCCAGCAAAGGAGGCGGTCAAAACCGTGAGACGGAAACAAGCCTCATACCCCGATCCCCGTCTGAGACATCCCAGGCATCGGGAGTAGCAAGACGATTTACAGCCGCCGTAGTCACGGGCTAGCGGACAGCGAGCAATGGGGTAACTCATCGTCCGATCGTTCGTTAAGGATCAAGCCCAAGTCGAAGACGCGTTGTGTTCGACGTTATAGAGATATCAGCAAAATTGACGAGACCAATTAAGACTGACTACTGTCAGGGCTGCGGATTGTTCGAAGGGCTTGCACCCTTACAGAAAGGGCAAGTGAAGGAACACTGTGGGCTTTAGTCAATAAAAGTCAACAGTCTCTCGGTCTTTCCAGAGCGGGAGAGTTATCTGATGATTTCTCATGAAAAACTAAAGATATAACATAAGCATAATCAGCCTTTTCAATATTCTGCTGGGACATTCCCTCTCACTCAGGCCTCTTCTCTAGAGAGGTCTGAGTCTCCTAGGAGAGGGAATAGCTCGTAATCCACCACACGGGCCAAGTGCGGGTTAGTGAACGTCACGTCTTCGAATTTTTGGTTCTAGGACATGCTGGTTTCCAAACGATGTTTTCTTTCGCCGTTTTGAGAGCAGTGGTGATGAAACAAAATACAAAAAGTAATGCGGCTGGCTGGGTTTGAACCCGCGACCTACAAGTTACAACTCGTAAGACGGGGTCGTTACCACTCGGCCACCACTGTTCACTAAAAAAAAGATACTGGAACTAAAATAATCAAGAATAATAACTAAAATAAACTCCCTAATGTTACTTCTAAACTTGATCAGAGGTTAATTGAAAAGCAACAAACTTATACCAACTAAATAAAACAAATCGGTTCCCCAGCAATCGATTGTAAGTGTGTTGCGAGGTACCATATTACCATACCTAGGTTTGCGTGTCAAACAATTCAATGAACAGACACTTCATTCAGTTAGCTGGGGAGACCATAATAGAGACACAATAGGAAGATTGATCTGGATTGGATAAATATTACTGTTGAGACGCTATGCGGGATATATGGGACATTTATGATATTGGTCTCGGAGAAATACTGCATTTCAATTATGTTCGAAGTTAGTATTGTGAATATAAGGGGCAGTGATAAATTACATTGTAATAGGGATTCTTTTGAATCGAATGTCGATATTCAGACAATCTTAGTCGATGTCGCGTCGCGTAGTATAGTAAGGGTCAGACTGTCTCACTCGGAATGAAAAATAAGACTAGTCTGAATATCGTGTAGTGTGTGGCAATTAAAAGAACAGGTAAGTTTTAGTTACGAAAACATCTGACACTCTCTCGCTTCACCACAGTATAGCATAATCAGCTTTTTAATGTTCTCACTGTTAGGACTCAACCCTGCTCTCTAGGAGAAGAAAGAAGTAGAAGTTATTTGATGATTCACCACATCAAAAAAAAAATGGTTTAAAATGGCTTTCTGGAAGCTTCGCCGCAATTGTCAAATTCATGTTAAACGATTAGAAATCATCAGTGACGAGTCGAAACACAAAGCGCCATCTATGCGTAACTAACGTGAGAATATGCATTTCTAGAAGACGCAGACTGTATATTTTGCATTACATCATACTTTTCGCTGCTAAACTAAGAGTGCGCTGATTCCGAGTTCTTTTTACGTTAAAGCTATCGGAACGTTTACCGCGTTTGGCTCTCCGATTGGTTAAGAGCTTAGAGCGAGCCAATCAGAGTTCTGAACGTCATTAACGTGTCGATCGGATTGTCTTGTGCGAGTTTACCTAATCAACCTTATAACGTTCCCACTGCTGGGACTCAGGTCTTCTCTTAAGGAGAGCGAATCGGCGCGGGCCCAATGCGGATTGATGGATGTCACATGTCTTCGATTTTTTGGTTCTAGGACATGGCGGTTTCCTCGCTGTTTTCCTTCACCGTTTTGAGAGTAGTGATGAAATATATTACACGAAGTAATGTGCCTGTCTGGGTTTGAACCAGCGACCTATCATTCGCAAGTCGCCACCGCTACTCGCAACTGCTAGTTCATCAGGAGTATCCGAAACATTTCTCGCTTCTGACCTTTAACTCTTCAAACGAAACGATTATTGGAAATTACAGCGTATTCCTTCTTAATCTATTTGAGATCGAAGCTAATGGAATCTTCAAGTGTCCTTAACTGTCCGACCTCATTAACTCATCATTACTCCCTTCTGATCAAACCATTAATTTTTAGAATTCCGTTTAAAGGATAAAAACGGGACCCTATTACTAAGACTTCAGTCTGTCTCCGTCCGTCTATCACCAGGCTGTATCTCAAGAACCGCGATAGCTAGACAGTTGAAATATTCAATAATTATGTATTTCTGTTGCCGCTATAACAACAAATATTAAAAACAAAATAAAATATATATTTGAGGGGGGCTCCCATACAACAACCGCGATTTTTTTTGCCGAATTTTCCTAAGGACGGTACGGATCCCTGTGTGTGCGAGTCCCAGTCGCACTTAGCCAGTTTTTTCAATTAGGCAATGGTTAACGTGGAAATTTTCTTACAGTAATGGTTAGGTTAAGTTCCTTAGTATTCTAGACGGACCAAAGAGTATTTGTGTTGGTAGAATTACCGTGATAATAACTTAAACATTGTTATTTTTTTGCGTTATCGGTGTGGTTCCGGTAGCAAACGCAAATTAACTAAACATAGCTTCAATTCTGACGTTACTGGTGGGTTTTCCAATTATTTAAGAACATGAAAACATGGTAAACCAGTACCAACATATAAATAAACTAGCTGTTACCCTCAACTTTGTTCGCGACGAGTTTAAGAACATTACTCTTCTTTTTTGGAGCAATCGTACGTATTTATAAAAGAATTTTACCTATTTCGGAGATTAAGTTCTCGGGAATTAAGTGTCGTTCCCGCGGGAAAATAAACAGTAGCTTAACTTACTCACTATAACATTAATAGCTAAATCCTAATGAAAGAAGATTTATCCCATATTTTGAATTCCCTTCCCGCGGCAAAATAAAAAGTAGTGAGTAGTTAGTGAATCCCGTCAAGTCGTTTCGGAGATTAGCCGGGACAAACACAGATAGAATAAAGCTTTAAAATCCGTATTTTTTATTATAGGTATCGAATATACCTACTTTCCTGACATTTTTTTTTTACTAAATAGTAAAAAAAATATTTTGATATTACAAACAGACACTTCAATTTTTTTTTATTGTACTAGCTGACCCGACGAATTTTGTATCGCCTAATAGTCAATGAATGTAGTATATCTTTCGATGCAGTCAACTGATTTCGGGGAAACAAAGCCTAAGTAATATATCAAGTTACACACAATTTTAATTTATAAAAGTTATCTACGTCGATTTCGTACATTTAATGTGATGTGCGCACAACTAAAATCTTCTACAGATTTATCATATGTATAGATAAATAGATTAGGTAATTTAGAAGAGTTTTTAAATGGTGAAAGGTTTCGCCCTTCGTATCCTCGACCTTGCTCCTCGATGGCCGTGATGGTCAACATTTTACAAGCTTTTATTTAGTTTCACCTGTCCCGATGTTCGTCTGCAATCAAATCTTGTAAATGAAATTGAATCCAATTCTCGGTTATGAAATTTTGCATGCATGTGTAAATCAGATGACAATGCAAAATTATTTTGACATGGAGCAGATCTTTTTTTTATGGTGGGAAAAAATCATCCAATGACGTCCCCCGCTCTTGGGCGGAGCGGGAGATAGTGTCAGACTCTTACTGACTAAAAGACCCACCCCGTTCCTTCTAGCCTTCATACCGGGGCTCGAGCGCCCTTTCGGTTAACCCTGGCGCTGATCTGATTATGCAACCGGAAGGTGACCATAGCAACACAGGTAACCCTATCATGTTTGTGCTTTTTGGAAAGGTCTTGATGAGTATTAGTTAAATAGGTATAAGTATACCGAGCTATAAAAGCTTGCTATGAAAAAATGTTTTTCATTGAAAACTTGTTTAGTTCACCATTTGATGAGTCACAGGTTATTCCAAATGCCTCTTGATAACCATAACATATTGTGTCAAAACAATTTGATGCACTAAACAGTTGCTATATCAACAAGTGTTACCAATCGCAATATTACTTGGTATGACGTAATTGTAGCATTGTGACCTTCTAACAGCATAAATTATCATCCTTCATAAAATGCAAGCGATTATCATGAGCCGAGACATGTTTACGGAATAATTTTAGTCCACCATTTTGTTTTTAGATAACATTGTTAGCATAACTATGCAATTCTTAGTTTAGTCATTAGTTAAAACTTAAACACTTTTAGAATGAAATGATCTAGGAAACGACGGATGGATTGTATGTAAAAAACAAATGCGGTTATGTTAGAAACCAAAAAGATGAAAGAGATTAGAAAGAAAATACTCTCCGATTTGTACTACGAGTGTCGCCGCTTGTCTCCCACTCTTTAACTCCATTACAGGCAATAAACCAATACGAACGCGCATTACGCTACTAACAAACCACGCACACTTGGATCGCAAGTTTGCTATTGGTAGTTGAACTATGAGCATTGCCCTACTTTGTTGCACGCCTGCCCCGCCCACAAGGCAATTCTAACCTCTTTCAACTGTTCTGTGTTTGAAACTAATGAATTTGGATGTACATATACAAAATGATTTTTTCATATTACCTATGTCGAGAAATTATAATTTAATAAAGATTTATTACAATTGTGAAGACTGCAATTTTCCAGCGACATGAAAAGCATAGGAAAACGTTTTGCAATATGCACCCCTAAATGTATGAAACGGGGGTCCAAAGTTAAATCAGTTTCACGCGGGCTAGGCGCTGGCAGAGATTGCTACTTGCAGCTTCGTTGATACAATTTGAATAGTACTTTCTAACATAATTATTGAAGTTTTTACTGCCTATAGAAAATAGTTTTATTATTAAAATATTAATTTTTTAAATTAAACTAATCAATCGATGCGTAACATTGCTAATATGCAAGAAACGACATGGTTCACGTAGCGGACGCATCATAATTATGTAAGTATTGAATAATATAAAGAGTTCGTTGACCAGCATGAGGATATAACAACATGTGTAGCATTTTACATAACGTTTCTTTACGGAAAGAGTTTTTTTAATGGACTAATGCAGTAGGTATGATCAGAAAGGGGGAGAAACATGTTCGTTCATGTTATAAAAAAAATAAATTAAATAGAAATTAATTATTTTAAACTATGACCAACCAAATAAACCGTGTAATAACTGAGAAATCTGATCCAGCAACCCTCACAATCAGCCACGATGGTTACTTAGTTAGGTACATCAGCAGCTCCCATAACGGCTATATTTTACCGAGACACCATGGCGGCGCGACCAGTCACCGCTACCAACAAAGTGTATACAGCTCTATGAAAGGTGTAAGGGACAGCCCTCCGCAAACTTTAAGGGCTTGCTCAGTAGACGAAACTGAACAACCTTCCACACATTCTTTTTTCAGGAAACGAAAGAAAAAATCAGCCTCACCATACAAAACTTGATTGGACAATTTGTATGGCGAGGCCGATATATTTTTCGTTTCCTGAAAAAAAAATTTGTGGAAGGTTGTTCAGTTTCGTCTACTAAGCAAGCCCTTAAAGTTTGCGGAGGGCTGTCCCTTACACCTAGTTACTCACCTGGTGTCCATTTGGTTGCGCAACTAATTTGGTGGCGCGGCGTGTCTGTATGGTGTCTAGTTTGGTAGCTTAAGACTATATTTCACCGGAACACCATGGTAGCGCTACTGGTCGCGCCACCATGGTGTCCCGGTGAATTATAGTCCTAAGAGATAAAATGTCACCTCAAGGTTGGACAATAACAGCCTGCGGGCCTAAAAAGGCCACATTGGCAATTCATCTAAAAGAAAATCATCAAGTCGACCACATCATCGCTTACCATCAGGTGAGATAGTGGTCAAACGCAAGCCTATCATTAATAAAAAAAAAAAATCATTTCTTGAATTCCTAGCAGATCATTAGCTAATGATTTATATCATGATTCTACTAAAGCGGCCTTTTTAGACTCGCTGATATATTTCAATAGTGATGCAATCGTTGATGGTGAGGCGCACTAGTTTATTAAGAGCCTATTCACTCTAGCCTTGAAGACACCTAAATTATAATCGGATGGGAAGATCGCAGCAGGCAAATTGTTCCAGTCCTTCGATGTACGCGGTAACGATTGTTCCGGATCTTAGTTTTCCCAATTTATTTATTTTTATTTTATATAAACTAGTGCTTGACTACGATCCCACATGATGGTAAGCAGTGATGCAATCTCTGATGGTGAGGCGCACTAGTTTATTTATTTATTTGTCCCTTATCGTTAGTTTATCGATTAAACAGAGAAGGGAACTATGAACATTAACGATATATTACTCCACATTTCCCTAAGGTCTGATAAACGTATCCATCTGTCATTCAGTAAGTCTAATTCAAATCAGAAATCGCGCTTACATGGATAATCGGATTACTTAACGTGAGGCTAAATTTCTCACGGAAAACGGAGATTTTGGTTTATTTCTTACGGAAAACCGAAAACCGTAAGGCAGGTGTAGGTATATCGAGATTTTCAGTACAGAAATGGACTTTTTTTAAATTTTTTGTTAATGTTTTTGGCTTGGATACCTACCATACATCCTTTAAGCCATGTCTTCGAATGAATAGATAATTTGTCTACCATTAGAATATGGATGTAAACAGCCTAATGTTTTTGTAAATACAGCAAATGCATCAAGCGAACCTTCTCGACGAACTTCGCTGACATAGTCAACGCTACAAAAAAAATGTCAGGTCCAGTTTACAGAGATCGCGCTTGTTTCAATGATTCCACATATTGTCTGGTTGCGCAGACACTTATATACAAAACTACACCAATTTTACATCACAATATCCACTAGGAATCAATTAGTGGATAATTAATACAACCACTAAACATCACTCGAAGTAATCCCGCCAAAAACCATATAAACATTTTATTAATCACACAGCACACAGAATATTCAAGTGACAAGTTTCGAATTTCTAATTCAGCGAGCCAGACTCGAATCAGCTCAAAATAACTGGACTATATCACACTTGAGCTTTTTATAAAACGTCACCCAACACTGCTGGGAGTCTGCGACATCTCTTCAACTTTTAATAAGCTCTTAATAGATCGCAGACGATTTTTTACACCCATTCTACTGCTCTTAGTTATTTAATTAACTCGTTTGTCTTTCGGACGTAATGAGCCCCATTTTCGTCTGGTATGTAGACGATAATTACAGTAGAAAAAAAATAGAATTAATTGATATAAACTAGTGCTTGACTGCGATCCCAACTGATGGTAAAGAGTGATGTAATCGTTGATGGTGAGACGCGCTAGTTTATTAAGAGCCTATACACTCTAGCCTTGAAAACACCTAAATTAACTTTATATAATTACAGAGGTAATCGAGGAAACAAGGGTAGAAAAACACTAATCGCTTGCGCAATAATCAAAGTGATTAATCCCTAACGTTCCTCGAGTAGAGTTCCAGCGTAAATCGACCCTTTCATTAAACCCACGCACGAGACATTACGACATTTTATAACTCGAGAGAACCAGCTGAAATTTTGTTGGCGCAGAACGTACTTGTTATACCTAGCACCACTGTTTGGACAAGCGAACTGATGTAAAACGCGAATGCTTTTGAAATGTTTACGCTTTTTGCATCAGTCTATAGTGAGGTGAATCAACTGACGAATTTCCCTCACCGAAATGTATCGATAAATCGAAAAATCGCTTCTTAACCGAACATCCGATCATCTGTTCAAATGTTTGACTGCTATTTTCATTCGAATATTAGCTGCGATCGTAGATTCAATTAATCCGAAGCAACTGGCTACGAATTCGGCTAACAATGAACAACCTTGATAGGAAATGAACGCCACAGTTGAAATTAAAACCTGGCAAAAAGTGCAAATATACGCCAAGGACAGTGGTATTTGAGTTGTAATTTGAGGAAATAAAAGTCGTTCGTTTAACTTGGGATAAAGTCGATATTTCAGCTGACTGATGGGGAAGAATTACGTCATTGTTTGCGTATCGTCGTTATTATTAAATGCAATGTAAACGAATCTGGATGCAGGTAGTACATCGTTAACATACTTAGTTAACGGGTGATTCATGAGAAGCGTTTGTGAAAACACGTAAAATTGTGTAAAGAAATTGCTGGGATCAAGTCCAAGTAGTGCTAAGACGAGATGCGATTGTAGTCACGGACGAAAATAAAATAGCTTGTAATATTTCGTGAGAAACGACAGTGTTGGAACAAGTTGTCGCCTAAGGCAGCCATTAAGTTCATCACGTCGTTAAGTTTTTCGAGGTCTCCGGCCGTTTTGATGATAGTTTCTCGGACATGAGAGTCATGTTAACTTAATTTGTATTGTTGTTTCGACTTGATAAATGCTTTAACATTTAGAAATATCGTGTAAATTGTTTACTGTATGGATCCAGTTATCACTATGTATTCTAAGATTTCTGTATTTGAATCTCGTGGCTTTTGCCAAACCAATATTCTTACAGCAGGATTTAAGATAACCTGCGAGGACTGCGGAATCTTTCGAGAGTTACCGTGTCCCTGGAACGCAAAAAGCAACTGAAGAAACACAGATGGGTTTTAGTAGAGTAAAGAAGTAATTAGATAAAATTTTCTTAAAAAAAAATGATTTAAGATAATTCCAACAACCCCCTACTTTTGGACATCACTATTTTCTACAGCATTACAAAATCATCAAAATAAATCAGCAACCTAGAACAATGACTAGATGTGACTAAAAGAGTTACAGTCTCATTGCCTAATCAATTTCTTGCGAAAGAGCCTGAGCTATTGAAATGTGTAGATTGAACGAAACAGAAAAAAATATATCTACTGTAATGGTCGATTCACTCATTCTGAGTCAGACGCCGGCAAAATAATAATGATTATTCTCTAGATTTAGTTGCCAAGTGTTTTTATTACGAAATTTAGGATTTTGTGTCTTTCTAGACTGTTAAGAAAAATGAATGGATATGTGTGTGTAGGGAACGATTAATCTTGGCACAAGGTCAAACGTCCCACATTAGTCTCTGCCTACATAAATATAACTTAGCAAGAATGTACACTAAGTGCCTTCGCCTTGTTAAACGTACTCATACAATCAACCCAAAACACAGAAATTAGTAGTCACAGCAGAACAGCGTCAGCCAATCCGAAGTCAGCAAACGGACTGCGATCAAATCAGAAAGCCTGAATCCGGTTGAGCCAGCCAATCAGGCGCGGGCATCGCGCAACGCGTTATGGGCCTGACTTAACCTCTAGGTGCTAAGTAGGTTATCTTACTTGAACATGGATAAGATTTTTCATTAATACTTTGATTAGCATCGATTAAGATAGATCTGAGAAAATATGATTATCATATACCTACGTGAGTTTTAGTAAAAACTCTCATTAGTACACGAAATTTTAATTTATTTGAGAGTTGAAATATGAAACAGTATGTAGATAATTTAGGTCTAGGTACTAAAATTAATCTTAGGTCGAGTATATTAATATTATAAAGCCGAAGAGTTTGTTTGAACGCGCTAATCTCAAGGACTTTTGGTTCGATTTGAAAAATTCTTTTAATATTTGGCTAGCCCACTTATCGTGGAAGACTAAAGACTATACTTACAACTTAGTTTTAATTTAAGCGAAACATGACACGTGCCTAGTTTATGTAAAAAATTTCATAACTGTATCATGAAAAATCACACAAGTTATAAGCTTGTTATGTCGGCAAAAATACATATATACCGGGCCATCCAGGTGACTGATGGTTTGTTTTGCACTTGCGCCCAGTTGTCTGCTGTTTCCTAATATACCTACCTTGACCTGTAGTGACGGTGGTATCCAACTTGAACTTTTTAAATATTTTTGGGGAAAAAATATAACATGGTGTAAAAACTATTAGACTCCATTCAGTTACTGATTCTGAACATTCAGGTATCGCATAAAATTAAAATAATGTTGTATAATATCACGACCCACAGACGCGGAGCAGTAACCAAAGACGCGTGTAAAACCGCGGCGAGCAGCTAGTTAAATATAAGTAGCACGAACCACCAGACATTTTAATTATGTAAGACTAGAATCATTCAAGTTTTTACTAGCGTTTGAGACGCGACGGTCTGGCAGCCAATCACAACAATTACTTAGAATTTAATGATTTAATAGTTTAAATCTAAGATATTCTGTTTGCTGATTAGAGTTGCATGCCTAGTATTCAGGAGACTAATTGATATTAAATTGAATGTTGGTATTTTGTATAATAATACCTTATTAGCCTATAATAATACCTTATTAGCCTACAAGAAACAAGAGATCTCTTGTGAATTTGCTGCTGATTTTTACGGTTGTTTGAATGTTTTGACTTTTGCCCGGCGGATGGTCATATTTTATTCAATTTTAATAAAATAATTTTTCATGGTGTTCTCTTTCAAATTTGTGAATTACCCGAGGTTTAAAAAGTTCAAAATGAGTAGAGACTGGCCGTAAATTTTAATTTCGCAGGCTACTTTGGAGCTACCTTCAGACTGGAAATAGAAACGTTATTCCAAGCACTAGATAAAAACAGACTGGTGACTGGCACGATAAATTGCCTCCGCCAATATTTCTGGCCCCATTAAACGATAAGTTTCCTATCATTAATGAGAATTTCCAAACTCCGACACTTACATGGAACCAGGCGAAAACTATGCTAAACTTTAATAATAAGAATAACCACAGTTTGGCAGCTTGTCCCATGTTTCCAACGAACTTACGCTCCGACAGTTTACTGCATACAATTGTACGAGAAACTTTTAGAAACTGTAAATGACGTCGTTGAAATATCTATAAGTTTATCTTGTGGGCCTGCTCGGGAAAGTAGCGTAAGTCAGTTAGTGCCATATCAACCGTTGCTGGACCGAGAAGTTGTGAAAATAGGTTGTGGTTGGCTGTGAGATAAACTGTTACTTGCTTATACGTTGATGCTGGGTTTAATGTCATATGTGCCAGTTAAGCTAGAACTACATTATACCGACGCACACGTTTAAAACGCCTGATTTGTACGTAGAACGACGTCGCGTGGCGTGGATCAAGTGTAGCTCTACAAGTCTAGTTCCCATATAAAATTTATGGAGATCGACGCGTGTGGCACACGTGTGTACAGTGTAGTTCTACCTTTATTGCTCTTCTTTATTTAAACACAATTTGTCTATTAATGAGCTGTTTCCGATTATGTACATCCATCTTTGAAGGACGTGAAAGGACAGCGTGTTCGACTTTCAACTGTGCAACGTGCGCCCTGGAATTTCTTATTTGATAAAATTATCTGCATCTGTTTGCCCAGCAGGGTCTTCGCCTTCCAGGGCCATGGGACAACTTATAAAAAGGTAACTCGTAGTCCTTGAATGGAGAAAAATGACACGCCCTCTCCCTCCATCTTAGAGCGGGAGCACTCATTAGATGATTTCCTACCTTAACAAAAAAAAACTGCATCTAGATAGACTGAAAGCCAAGACCAAAAGTAGGTAATTGGGAATTATGTAGTTAGTAGATAGATCAACAAAAAAGATACAAAGCCCAAACGCGTTTAAAACTATACTCAAAGCAACTTTGTGGTCTACATCCGCTACAAAACATAGCAGGCTAATCCCAGCCTAATGGACACTAACGCGTTCTAAGATGAGTGTCCGATGTAAAACGAGACGTTGAGCATGACGTCATCCGTAGACATTCAATCCTTGGTCTAAGAGTACAACCGCGGCGCGTCATTGAAGTTAGAAAGGCTTTAGCATTTCACGTAACTTATTAAACTGCGAAGTTGTTCAAGGTGAGCTCTTTGAAGCATTAAATGCAATAACTTCTTTGAAATTTTACTGATTTGAAAGCCTGTATTGTGTTTATCAATCACGTTGTAACGAATGAAAGGGTTTGGGTTAAACTTGGTACATGGGTCTTGACTAGTGTTGCCAGGTCTGTTTGGATCAAAATCTGGCCAGATGGTAAAACAAATCGGGATTTAGGGTTTTAGATCGGGACAAATATATATATTTTTAATAATGATTTTTTTAGATGGGAAATTATCCAATGACTTTTTCCCCTCTGGGGTGGAACGAGAGGGCGTGTGAAATTTTTACTGAGTAAAACCCAGACTACTTCAGTCGTTCTTTGAGTTTCAGGGTTTTTGATTTATCGGGACATTTAGCGTCCCGATCAGGTGCAAATCGGGACGTGTCCCCAGACCCCTAAAAATCGGGACATCCCGCGCAAATCGGGACGCCTGGCAACACTAGTCTTGACTTACTTTGACTTAAGATTCTATGTCTCCTAGTTGGGGCACAGTACGTCTACAATAGTCACCCATCGCGATCGGTCTTGAGCTTTACGCTTCACCTCGCTCCATGTCAATCCGATGGCCGTCACTTTTGCCAACAAGTTAAGTCGCCAGATTTGCCGAGGTCAGCCGCGCTTTCTTTTCACTTGGGGATTCCAGTCCAACGCCTGTTTAGGTATGTGATCGGAATCTCTCCTAAGCGTGTGAACAATCCATCTCCACTTACGACGCTTGAGGTACATGGGTAGGTCATAGAATAATTTTAATCCTGCCAGGGTTTCTCTTTCCTAGAGAGAGGAGGCCTGAGTCCCAGCAAAGGGAACAGGGCTTTGGGCGATTGTCCTAAAGAGTTTGCCATGGTCTAAGCGTTTTCTGATAATTACAACATGGAACAAGAAGGAAAAGACTACTTCTAGTCAAGCGTGCTCCGTCGTCAGCCACATCATCGCTTACCTATAAATGAGATAGTGGTCAAACGCGAGCATAATAAAATAAAAAGACAGAAAAAAAAACACATTGAAATGTCACAATTCTTTAGTATAACCTCAAAAACACGTGACAGTCGACGTCAAAACTTCAACGACAGGTGATTGACCCCAGCGTCGTGATGACATATCTTAATGCCATGCTTGAGGGGACACGGCAGTTAAAATGGTGTGATGTAATGTAGGTAGATGATGAGCTGTTGTCGTGGTTTAAAATGAGAATTGTTTGTGGTAATGGAAAAACTGAAATGCTTTTGTTAACGGTAAATATGGTTGGTATACTCGTAATACCCACATCATATTTTTCAAACTTTTGTAAACGTGTTCGGAATTAAAATAACCTTTTTTTGGAGAAATCATCAAATGACATCTTTAACTGGCGGAGACGGAGTGTTAGACTTTAACTAACCTAGTGTGTTTTTATAGAGATTTATAGGCTCGGCCTTGACCACTATCTCACCTGATGGTAAGCGATGATGTGACCGACGATGGAACACGCTTGACCGACGCCTAGGTTATAGCTATCAGGCAACACAGGCTCCGAATGCACGACATGCGCGTGGAGATGCAACGCCGGGGTGAAAGTCCTCTGCCGCGACAGGTCACGGCATGGCGGACAGAGCTCCGGCGGGATCTCATGGTGGAATGGCGTCAGCGACTATCGCAACCCCGTCATGGGCACGCCACAATTATGGCGATAAGTCCCCTCTTTGAGGCGTGGCTGGAAAGACCTCACGGCGTCCTTACCTTCCGCATGACACAGGTCCTCACCGGAAATGGCAAGTTCGGGAGGTTCCTGTTCCGAATTAAAGCGGAAGTGACGCCCGGGTGTCGCCACTGTGCGGAACGCCCGGAGGACACGGTGGAGCACACAATCGCGGTGTGCCCTGCTTGGGTAGAGCATCGCCGTGCCCTCGTGGGGGTGATCGGCGGCGGAGACCTCTCGCGCCGGGCCTTGGTCGAGGCCATGGTCCGGAGCGAGGAGGAGTGGCAGGCGGTCGCCGACTTCTGCGAAGCAGTAATGCTCGCTAAGGAGGAGGCCGACCGCATCAGGCAACGGCGCTCTCGCCGCCGCCGCCGGGATTCCGATCCCGATTTCCAGCCACCGTAGGCGCGGGCTTGCGGACAGAGAGCAATGGGTAGCTCGCTGTCCGGCCGTCCGGTAACCGTCCGGACCAAGCCCAAGTCGTCGACGGCGCGCGCTGTTCCCGCGCGCCTCAAGGAGTTGTCAGCAACAGCAGGGGCCCAGCCGGGTCGAAGCCTACTGGGGCCAGGGTAATCCGAAAGGGCGCTCGAGCCCCGGTATGAAGGCTTGAAGGAACGGGATGGGTTTTTTAGTCAGTAAGAGTCTGACACTATCTCCCGCTCCGCCCAAGAGCGGGGGTTGTCATAAGATGATTTTTCCCATCGGAAAAAAAAAAAAAAAAAAAAAAAAAAAAACAGGCTCCGACAAAAATAATGATAGTTTAGATTTTAATGCTACGTGGGTAAAAAATACACCTATTAAAAAAAAACATCAAAATAAATCATTATTTATTTATTTATGTACACTTAAAAATGAAAAGAAAAACACAAATACAGATAAAAGAGCACAAAGGTGCTGCTTATTTCAGATGAAATTTCTTCCAGCAGACCTGCGACAGGAGAGTTGGATAAGAGATGTAGACACAGTGTACATAAATAAATTAGATAAATAAACAAAGTCATAAACTATTAAAATCATCATTTATTAAAATAAGATCACCTATTTTATGTTCAGAACATAAAATAAGTGGTGAAGATACAGAACAAAAAATCCTGTCTAGGTCTACACCTGTTTGGTTTTATTAAACATATAGTGTGTGTGTACGTTTAATAAATAAATATTATTTTTCTAAAACCAAACAGGTGTGTACCTGGACAGGAAATAAGGCAGGATTATTAATGATTTTGCTATTGAAACAAAAGGTAAATCTGACGTAAAACATGATTTTAATTACAAAACCCGTTAGCAGGAAACTTACGAAGAACCGTTTGTAAAATCATAGATACAAAAATAATATCCAGCAAAGCGGCAGATATAATGGAAAAATATGCAGTAGGCAGTTTTCTTTACAGTATAAAATTTTGTTACACTCTATCACGTGTTAGTTTCAAGCGTACATATAAATATTTATCGGCTAAATCGAACCCGATTAATAATTAGTTTTTTTCTTCTAAATAAGTGCGCCTGAGAGTATATTTCAAGGGAAGTTATAATAAACACCTTCATAGCGTGAGCATCACCAAAGAACCGATAAATCGGACAGACTTACATAAAGTTTTACTCGGGACACAAAATATAATAATATCGTAATATAAGATCTAGAGCTCTGGAGGAACCATGAACATTTATGGTGAACTAACTCAATACACCAAGAGAATAAATAAACCACGTCCTGGAATAATTAGGTTTCTTCGTAAACCTTATGTGCGTAGCAACATCAAACGAAACATTAGGGACCGCACGACCACCGCAAGACGCGACGCGAATACAAAGTCAAATTTTCAATATTCTAAATCCAAATGCTACGGAACGAGCCGATGTCGGTCGGACGCAAAACGAAGCCAACACTTGGGAACAATCGGACCGGCAAAGCGGGGTTTATTTGTTTAGAGCGCTAACAAAATGGAACAGCGAGAAATCGAACAAACTGCGGGGCGACGCTGCCGTCAGTATGCTGACACACATTCGCTGAGCAGCCAATCCTAAAAGCCGAAGTGGATTTATAGTTAAAAACGTTTCTGAGGCATCGTTCAATCTTTTATCCGTAACTGAAGAGTATTGCTTCAACCGAAGCGAAAGCGGCGATGCTCTTGAAGTTTACTGCGCAAAAATGGGATTCAACGATCACCATAAACCGTGGATGCGATGTCAAAGTTGACAGTTTTGTAAAGCCGAACCTTCAGTCTCTCGACTTGCAAATGAAGATAAGATGATGACACACTTTCGTTGCAGCTGTACACAGGCGGGCGATATTGAGGTCGTATGAAATATTCGCCAATGCAAGGACATCTACTATCGACCAAGCGAGGGTAAAGAGATTTTGGAGCGACAGTTTCCTTAATTAGCTCCTAAAGATAAGAGAGCCATTTTGGTAACAGCCTTGTTGTGCATGACGTAACTATCGATTAACGGATTGAGCGGTGAGTGAGCAAATATTATATTATCCGTCAAAATATAGGCAAGTTAGTAGTTGTCAGGAGACTAGTGAAACTGGTTTTTATTTTTAAATAACTTTAGCGAGGTTCTAATTGGACAGGATTCGTCATTCAATGGCCTTCCTAGAAACATCACGGCATAATGGAATCTCATATTTAACGATGATTACTAATTATTCATTACTTTGAAGTTGTCTTTGCCCAAATTCTTTGGCTAGCAAGAATTTTCTCCAGTAATTTCCATGGATTCTTTGATTACAAAGGGGAACACATCGGAACAAAAATTCGAAGACTCGTATCTCGCAATCAAAATGTCCAAATAAAAACTGATTTACAACACCCCAGAGGACGGGATACATAAAAAGTTCCTTCTTATTGCCAGAGGGAGATTGTAAACATATTTTTCATAGAGGAACTTGATATTGAGAAAGACAAGGTTTGAAGAACTTCTACGAATAGAACGGATATAGAAAAAACACGTACTGATTGTGTAGAACCTTTTAAAGATATGCAGACGTTTTTTTTTAATTCTAAATGAATAAACGTTCTAGCAAATAGTCGTCGTAGTAAACACGAGTGGGTCCGTAAGAAAAAATTTGCAATGATGTAATGCTGGGCGGTGACCTCGAGAGGTTGCGGGCCTCTGACCACACAAATGCGACACGTGGGCGAGTAGACATTAACCAAAATGTGCTGAACACACGTACTATAAAGAAATTAGCTTTTGCTATCAACAAGCTCAAAAGATCAATTTTCAAACCAATCATTAGCAAGAAAAAAATTAAATCCAGAGAGAATTTCACTCAACACCAATTACACAACGCAGCTGAAATACTAACATTAAGAGTCTTGGTTTTTTTAAAAAAAAGAAGTGTTTAGATTGAACCCAGATTAGAAAGGTTCTTAATTTAAAAATTATATCTCGAAGTGGATAGTGTTAAAGTACTAACCACTCATTTAAAGATTTTGTTGTAGGTACCTGTCTAATAGATACAACATAATATATAGCTGCATGTAATGGATGAGACGCACGAATTTTAATTTCAAGATTTTTGAATTCGTTATTTAAGGCCGGTCCTCCAACAAACATAATTTAAAGTTGAGATGCGCTTTTTGTCTAACATGTTCAATCGACAAATTATAATTATTATCAGAAGCGGATTTTATTTTTATTTATAAAACAGATAACAAGCGTATTGCATAAACTCGGCTCTGGTCTGTTGACGATAATTACATATTGTTGGTCCGCCATCTTTGTACGTGAGTCACCGTACGATCGAGCACTCCTACGCACGCCAAAGTTGCTAGACACCGTGCGGTTTAAACAGTACATCAAAATTTATACACACAAATACAAACCGAGGCCGCTCCGCGATTCGGCTGGGTTACGCTAATAAACAAGGTGCCAGTCATCTTTCATCCCTTTTACTCGAATCCCAGTTTTCTATTGTTATCCTTTGTCCATATTAATATTAATGTATGCGTAGGTGTTGCCTGAATATGAAATTAGGTGCTTCAGCAGTTTTTAGGTATCTAAGTGAGGATATTTTAACTAAAACAACTTTGAAGACAACAATCTTATCGATGGGTGAATATAGATGAACGTGACTGAAATGTTAAACTGTTTTCAATAAGAGAGAGGAGAATGTAGGTACCTGGCGATATATTTTTCATCGTTTCATCTTCTCTCTAATGTAATTTCGAACGTTCCAATTCACTTATTTTTTTCTGCTTTACGTCATTAATATCTGTCAGCCATTCAGACACTCTAGGTTTTGAAGGAATACTAACTGTACTAAATGATGGTTAGCCATTTTAATATGAGCGACCATCTGAACAGCTTCCTAGCTAAGTAATCGTCCCGTAGGTATGTCAACGTCTTTAATTACAATTACTTATCTAGAAATTTAATTAAACCGCCCCTGTGACGACTGGTGGAGAGAACAAAGAGTATGTCCTGCGGAATATGTGAGAACACATAATGAAATGAACACGCTATTCGCTGCACTGCCATTTTGTGTAGCTCAGAACTGTACCAAACAATAAAATGTAAATCCTAACTTAATATTATAAATGTGAAAGTGTGGATGTTTGGATGTTTGTTACTTAATCACGCAAAAACGGCTGAACGGATTTGGATGAAATTTAGCATGCATATAGCCTTTGACATGGAAAAGAACATAGGCTACTTTTTATCCCGGAAAAACATCGTATTCCTACGGGAAAACCCGTTTAGAGTGCGATAACCGAAGTACACGCGGACGAAGTCGCGGGCGGACAGCTAGTAAATAATAAAGGGAAACATTTGTGGAACCTACTAACGTAACATGTGCTGAGGAATTTTGAATAATAATGTAAACGCCAATTGTCGAGGTTAGAGAAATTTTCGGACTGTAAAAAGGAAGTCTTGCTGAATACTGAAACATGTTTAAATATTTAATTCGGTAGTTTCGATCAATTTGATCGAAGCTTGGGAGGCTTGGGAAAGTATATTAAAACGCTATCAACGGTATCAAATTATCCAAAAAAAAAAAAAAATTGTGACTCGTAAAGGACATACAATGAATTAAATATAATTAAGTATCTATAATACCTAACATAAAAAAGAAAAAAAGACCCGTGCAAGACCAAAAAGGCTCCTATTCCAGCATATGGTGGGATAAAAAAATAAAAAAAAATAACGCACCGCTCTATCAGAAGATATATTATCTATCTATATTGCTTTTATTCATAGCTCTGAATTCAACCATGACAGTAGCTTCATGTAAAATTTATAGCTGCCAGTTAGGCTGGATGTAGACCGTAACATACGATACACAGATAGATGGATCATACTCTTTATTATCACTATAGTTATCCGGTTATAATTTGGTTGTCTTTAAGATTAGAGTGAATAGCCTCGTAATAAACTAGCGCGCCTCTCCATCAATTATTGCATCACTGCTTACCATCATCCCTTCGTTCAAAAGTAATCAGAGTAATGTATAGTGGCAACCCACGGTCGTTCTTTTATAACTTGAGTAGCTACCCTAGAGTTAACCCAACTAACTCTAACTCTGAGCAGGGTAGGTTGGAGTGGGCGGAGCATCGCCGTGCCCTCGTGGGGGCGATCGGCGACGGAGACCTCTCGCGCCGGGCCTTGTTTGAGGCCATGGTCCGGAGCGAGGAGGAGTGGCAGGCTATCGCCGACTTCTGCGAAGCTGTAATGCTCGCAAAGGAGGAGGCCGACCGCATCAGGCAAAGGGTCTTCGGGTCGAAGCCTACTGGGGCCAGGGTTATCCGAAAGGGAACTCGAGCCCCGGTATGAAGGCTAGAAGGAATAGGGTGGGTCATTTAGTCAGTAAGAGTCTGACACTATCTCCCGCTCCGCCCAAGAGCGGGGGTTGTCATTGGATGATTTTTCCCACCATAAAAAAAAAATAATAGGTTGGAGTAAGCGGCCATATGGTTGACATTGATAGTTGAACTCGTTCGCGTTCCAGCCAGGGTAGAGTACATTACTCTATGGCGTCATTAGAGTTAACTTTAAACTCAAATTTGAACGCAGGTTAGGTGGGATCGCATAGCAAGAAAACCCAGTGTGTATTTTAAAATTAATGGGTTACATAGATGATAATCTAAGACACCAGACCAGACGGTGAAAGTTCATTACACCACTATATTATAAAGTGATTAAGAATCAATTCAATATAATTTAAGACCTAATTAGACCATTTGCAATCGATAACGCTTTTATACAAGATCAATTTGTCTACGTCTGCCATTTCAGTCAGAACTGGGTCGTAGTCATTTTAATGTCTTATCGCATTAGTACATTAATTGGTTACTTGGACTAGGTTAGTTATAATTGACTTATTGAGAGGTATCAGCAGACTTCGCTGTGTGTTAACAAAATACTAGGGCTATACTTATATATTTCACCGGGAGACCATGGCAGTGTAACTGGTCGCGCCATCATGGTGTCCCGATGAAATATAGCTCTAAGCTAACAAACTCGATACCATACAAACACCAGTGTGGCCACACGTCCGAGCTGGCCGCGCCACCAAATTGGTTACGCAACCAAACGGACACCAGGTGAGTCTATAGAGCTGTAATACATTTTGTTGGTAGCGGCGACTGGTCGCGCCGCCATGGTGTCTCAGTGAAATATAAGCTCTTAAGGTAGAACTACACTGCGCACACGTCTGTCGCACAAGCCGATCAGGGCGTGTCGGTTTCCATACATTTTATATGGAAACTAGACTTGTCGAGTTACACTTGATCCACGCCACGCGACGTCATTCTACGTACAGATCAGGCGTGGTCCACGTGTGCGTCTAGCTTTAATGCTTCATTAGCTCGTTGAAATTAAACGCCAAGTCTTAATTGTTTGGGCTGTGAGAATGTTTAAGAGTTACCTTGGATCTATAACGCAAAGGTCAGCTGAAGGAAAACTGGTGGATTCTTCGTCAGTAAAAATATGACACGCCTTCTAGCTCCAGCCAGTGCAGTAGAAGTTAATCGTAATATTACGTGATGTTGTAAACCTATTGTGTATTTTATTGTTATTGTACTATAAGGTGTTTTGCACGCTTCGTCATTAGACGACAACTGTTTAACTAAAATTTTAAATCTCATGTAAGTGAACGATTACAATATGTTCTTATGAGAAAGACAGATTCTTTAAACCTAGATCCCACCTCAAAAAACCCTTACTAACCTTTTGAATGTCTTAAGTTACACAGTTCGACATAGGCTGCATATTTCGCGTCTGCATTGCTCTACGAAGGTTGAGGAAGTCGTGGAGTACATGAAGATACAACTGGACTCTGAGGGTCGAAAGGCTTGATTCGCGCCACGACACCAATTTCAAGTCGTTCGTGATACGAGTTCCAACCCACCATCTGGAGACCTTTTTGAGAGAGGACTTTTGGCCGAAAGGTGTCGTGTATCGACGTTTCCGAGGACGGCTACGCGACACCACGCAGCGGAACACGACGTCGATGTTACGTGTTTAATTATAAATAGTTTAAGTTTTGTTATTATGATATGTATTAGTTTATTATTTTATAAGATTATTTTATGTATTTTTTCTATGGGCCTCCGATGCCTGAAAATAAATGGTTAATAATAATAATAATAGGCAATTGTCTTTCTATTGTGTCTCTAATTACGGCATTCAAAGAGTTAATTACATTTTTTTAAATTGCTCACAACTTATTGTAATTTTAAAAATTGACTCAGTCCCTCGCGTGTTTAAGGTAATTTAACTCGCTTCTAAATTGACCGTCCTTTTGACCCTTTGCTGCACTAGATCAAATCAAAAGTAGCCTAATAGCAATCGTAAAGCGTTAAGGTGACTTATCACAAATTGCCTTACATGTCAACTTAGCTAATCTTCCATCCCTGAAGGTTGAAGTATTAAAACAAGAGCCACAAAGGTCAGTCACCTCTTAATCATAAGGCCAACACCTGCAATTGGTTTTTATGATGTCACCATGACTTTGGCCTCTGACCTCGTCGCTACTGAGTAAATGGAGCGATAAGAGTGATACAAACTCTTAAAATAACTCCACACTCATTTATCGTGCTTGTGATAATTAGGACATATTGGTGCGTTAACATAGTGTAGTTAATAAATGACCCTCAACGCTTTAAGTGCTAAAAGGATCCCTCGGATGTCTCCCAGCAATTCAGATATGTCAATATAAACAAACAGTGTTTCAATAATAAATTCAGTCATTCCACATGAGTGACAACTGTGAAATATGATTGGACAAGGGCGAGTAAACATTGGCAAGTTGTTTTGATCAATAGATTCGATGGAAACCTAACATCAATGACAGAATTTATTCCAACTTTTCTTCAGTTCATGTTCAGAGCTTTTATTTTCTCTCTCTTGAGAACTGAACAATCAAGTACCAGTATAACATTTCGGAGAGATCGGTTACCGTCGAAGCTTTTTGTTTATTTTTTGGGATTCCGCAAAAAATAAAACTACGAGGAAGCGGAGAGTAAACTCGGCATTGATTGGCAGCATCGAATTTAGTATGGATTGAATTGCTGAGGGACGAAACCAGGATGGATTTCAGCTTTACTTAGTGTAGAATTGCGACAAACATCGTCAGTATTCACGAAAATAACATCGAAGAAGACTCAAACGTGATAAATGGTAAATTCGGATCCTACAGTTTTTACACGTCCTCGGAAGCCGTCATTTGTCATAGTCCGGTCTGATGGAGGGAGCATCCTACAGCCGGTTAGATACCCTCATATATTTTCGTCCATTTAAGAGTTTCCACCAAGGACGCTTTATCTCGGACGATAGTTTGAGGTAATAAACCCAAATGAGAGCGTGCTATGGAATTCGACGGGTCGTAACGAATACTTTTGGGATTAAATTGTTCTGACAGTTTATTTCATTGCAAACTTGGCACACTTTTAATACCTACGGGAGGAAATACGTCTTCTTAGCATGAGTTACTTTAGTTGACTTCAAATATTGAATAAGATTTAGTGTCAATTAGCTGAAGCCTTTAAATTAGCGTGTGTTGTGTGACATTAGCGTTAAATTGTTTGTGTACTGTCGACGCAACATTCGTCATTCTCCCGTAGCATCCCGGGGATATGTCACGGCACTTTCACTACAATCGAGTAACGTGAGCCGTCCGTCACGCATAGCGGGTGGCGTCATCCAATCCGAGGGTCACCAGTTTTCTATTCGCGTTTAGAAGTGACGCACGCGCCGATGACGCTGCGCGGCGAGTGGCCCGCGCATACGCTTTAAATACACCGCTTCACCCCCCCAACCGCAATCGGTCGCGTAATTAAAGGCATCTGGAACATCGTCACTGCGGGGTAACGGCCGTCTAGTAGCCATATTTCAGCTGAAATCACCGTCCCATATCCCCCTTCTCCCCCTTCCTTCGCTTAATTTTCAGCCTGGCCACTGCAGCGGTGCACTGCCAAATTGTTTGAGAATATTATTAAGCTGTGTCTACACGAACCTAGCTAAAATTCGTGTAGTATGGGCTGACTCTAGAGGAGCCGAGCAGGAGCGATTCTACACGAATTTGAATTCGGCTCGTGCTGAGTTGCTCTAGCGTAGACCTACCTTTACAGGGAGGATTGAATTCTTCTAATTTATAGGGTAACCATAACTTTATGGAATTAGACAGCCTTCTGTTTTTAGGGTGAGTTGCACCATTTAACTATAACGATAACAAAGCCGTTAACAGTTGTCAAATCGTCGAATTGACCAATAGACGGCCGTTTCACGGCTGGTTATGGTTAGGTTATCGTTATAGTTAAATGGTGCAACTCATCCTTAGTGTTTATTACCAGTAGCTACCTGCTACTATTGAGGTGGATATTAGTAGGACCAATCTAAAATTACATTTAGGTATTGTGTTAATATTTTCCTGTCAACATGACATGTAGACGTCATCACAGTTGTATTATAATTGTGCGTGGTATTTACTGAGTGGGAATTTACTAATTATGAGTTTTTTATTCCGATTACAATATTCATGTTTCAGAACCTGAGTAGAACCTACAAATACCAAAGTCAAAAGAATGAACTACCAAATCATCTCCTGACGCTCAACTACAATCAAATAACTAAAGTGTTCATTTAATTACCTACTTAGCAATAAAACTAAAAGAAAAGAATTATTACGAATCCAATTATTAGTTGTTAGGAGCCAAGGTTTACCTCAAGTTGGAGCCACATGTCAAACTTTATGACGGCGAATCAACAGTCGTAAGTAGGACTATGTCCGAGCGTCCGTCGCGTTACTTGGTCACCCTACCCGCTCTCGAGAAATGAGGCCATACTGTAGGTACCCAACTCCAGCCGTTTATGAATAAGATAGAAAAGATTTATAGCAATGAATGAATACTTAATTCCGACTACAAGTTCAGATTCCATATTACATTTTGGCATATGGCCAAACAAAATATCAATACAAATTACATATAGGAATAAAATATGTAGCCTCGAAACGCGAACTATTGAATGTCTCGTGTCTGTAATAAATAAGTGTCGTTTGTTATTTCTACAGTGAAGTTGATACTACTGCTTTGCTTTTTTTTTTCAATTTCGAATCCTGAACAAATAGGAACTGAACTCTGGAATGATTAAACCAAGTGTTACCATTTATGGAACATAATTTCTACTAATAAATAAATGTCGTTTGTTATTTCTACAGTAAGTTGGTACTACTGCTTTGCTATTTTTTTAAATTTCGATTCCCTAGCAAATAGTCACTCCATTTAGTGTTACCAAATAAGGAACACAATTTCTACTATCGCTTTTATGTAGGATATTTTTTAACTTTTCATGAGCAAGTAATATGTACCTAATTATAGTAAACCAGATTCATTGTTTTCACTTTTAATTAATGAGTAGACAGTGAAATACAGCCAAGACTGAATTATAATGTTTGTACAATTAACATTTTCTAGCTTTAAATGCTACTTAACATAATTTTAATAAATAATTATGTTTTACCTGGAGTATCTAGATTATAATAAGTGTACTATCACTTGCAAAAGTCCATAAGAATTCTTAAAACTTATTCGTTTGACGTTTAGTTTGACTTACGACCTTTTATTTTCAAGTTTCGCCAACAAATGATTGAAATTCACAATTTCATCAACTTATCATAAGTCAAGATGGCCCAGTGGTATAGGCACACAGATTGAAGCGCAAATCAGTGTGCCGCAAGTTCAAATCCCACGCAATTATTGACTTTTTGTAAGTTCTTACCCGATTGGAAGTTATGTATTTGCATTACATATATTAAATTATTCTTTAACTTGTTCACACATTTCTTAGAGTTAGAAAGGTAGATCACAAAAAAACTAAATAAAGAATTAGATTTCTGCGAGGTAGACATGAGTTTTAACTTAACCGAAATGAACTGTCGTTTGGTTGTAGTTGTTGGTTAGTGACGTGAGGTTGACAGTATTGTAATATTCGCAAAATGCAGGCTAATATTAGTATTGAAGTGAGGGCGACTATCATTGAGGTCTTAATAAAACACAAATATCTGAAGAAACCGGACTGAATGTGAGTATAATAGCTATTAATGAATTGTAACTTTATTACAAATTAATCTTCTAATTAAAACGTATGCCATTTATGAATCCATTCATCGTATCTTTATGAGGTTTAAAAGAGAAATACGTAAATCGTTGGGTTTATTGGATTGGTTATTGGATTAATAAATGCAGTTTTATTTTAAAATTATATTCAATAATTATGATTATTAACATTTTATATAATGAAAATGAAGTGAAGTAGGTATAGCTGCCTAATATATATTTTTTTTTATTTTAGAAAAATACTGTAAATCTTTGGCTAAAAAGATATGAGGAAGAAGGTAGCCTTGCTAGTCGAAAGAGAAGTGGGAGACCGAAGCTTATTAGCGAGGCGCAGCGACGACATATGGTGGACGTATACGAAACGAATGGTTTCGCACCAACGAGACATTTTGCGGAATTATATGACACCTCGATGGATACTGTTCGCCGTGCACTTCACGCTGAAGGCGTGCATCACAGAAAACCTGCTAAAAAGCCGTACTTGACAGAGAGGCACAAACAAGAACGATTACGTTTCGCACTAAATATTTAATGTTAACTAAACTAAATGGCCTACCATTTTATTTTAACATATCTGTGATTATTCGTTAACAAACACTGTATTATATTGTGTTTACTTTCGTTTAAAACAGCTATATCTTTTAACTTGTGCCATCGCCTCATCTTAAGAATGCAGTGAACTCGCTATCAATTTTGTTGACAATAATCATGAGTCTATTTCGTTTTTTATTCTTCTACCCGCACTGTTTTAACATAATACTATAGTTCAATTTATTTTTCTCATCTAATTGACGATTATCTTGTGAGAACTAAAGTTCTTTTAACAGAAATTGAGGTTTGGTTTCAATCTTCTTTTCGTCAAGAAAATGAACAATTAAGCTATGACCTCAATACATTCATTGTGACGTTACACAAAAATAAAATGTTTACAAAGTCCAAATCATATATCACTTTTCAATAAATAACTGGATATAAACAATTACCTATATTTTATTTTATTAAAATTTGAATATCCGTTCATTGTTACGTTATTCATATTATGAATGGTCTAAGTGGGTATACTTGCAACAAACAATCTTAGGCGTAACATAGATAACGGTTACAAGATAACTTTTTGTCTAGGTAACAATTCGACGTCACAATTCTCATAAATGTTTAATTTGTAAATATAAAGAATAAACATTTTTATTAAACACGTCTTTTTATTTCCACCTTATAACATCGAAAAGATGTAACAACTAAATAATTGCAAATTACGAATGTGATTCTTCTTGTGGTTAATAGATCACATTCGTAATTTGCAACTATTTAGTGCAAAAAATGCAATAGTATTTTTCATAGAAATATAAAAAAACAACTATATCAACATAGATTGGGAATTTCAAAGTAAGAAATAACTGCAACGGACCGACCATGATTTGAACTCGGGTTACGTGATTTGCGAATCCAACACTTAGTTCACACGGCTACCAGCACATGACGTATTTGAGCGAATTTTGCTATGGTAAGAACAGAAAAGTAATAATGTTTTTAAGCTCAGTGCGACGACAGTTCCTTAGTGTGTGTTATCTGTGGAATGTGGATACTCATACATGCGCACACATACGCACGGCAGTATCGCGCTCGCTCGGTTCGTAGCAATGTAATCTTTAGCGCTCCTATGGACTTTTGCGGCCTTACTGTACATAGGTAAGATTTCCTAATTATTACATTCCTAAAATTAAAATAGACTTAAATGAATTAGGTAGGTACTTACAATACATTTCAATTCCAAATTAGGTACTACTTTCTCAGTCACATTTTACCAAAACAACTATTTTAACTCAAAAAGTACTTATTTGTGCCATGCTTTTTAATAGAAATACAGTTGTAATTGAAGTTTACAGGGTTATTACGATTAGGATATAGGTATACAATGTTATGAACTGTGTTCAGTATCTTTTCTAATAAATAATCTTACAAATGGTGTATAAATCTCTTTTTTCCAACTCTTCTTATGCAGGTATGCTAAAGGATTTTTTCATAAATAAGCATCATCTTTATAACTGCACTTTTTTCAGTTTGTATGCGTATATACTTAACTGTTAGGTAAATAAATACTTAGTAGCTAAATGATGTTCATTACATTATCAGTTAATTATTTTATTAATTCTATTTAACTTGGACAAGATTTTAGACAATATAGAACCATTCAATATTATTATTATTTTTAATTCCATACAATAGGGTTGTTTCCAGGGTCAAAATAATTACATTTTATTTAGTCCGTATTTTAGATTATAAAAAAATATTGGACACGTATTTTTTCTTTTTTCAATTAAACAAAAAATAACAAAGATATAATATAGCCCATTAAAGTTACGTTTGACGTCACCCCGTGCGAAAAAATGCAGCACAGCGTGACGCTACACGTCACTTTTAATGGGCTATATCTTTGTCATTTTTGGTTTAATTAAAAAAAAAAAAAATACGTGTCCCTTATTTTTTAATAATCTAAAAGACGGACTAATTACAATTTTTACAGCAATTAGCCTATTGTATAATTGATTTTTTTAAATAAGTTTTTACAATTCTATGTTAATAAATGTAAGTGCCATGTACCGTTTTAGTTAACTATAAATAAATAAATAATAAATTATTGTTATTCTTGATGGATAATTAAGAAAATTCAATTTTACTGAAGTTAAAAATTACAGACACATTTTATATCCATTCATACTCGTATATAAATGATATTAAGTAGTATGTATAAAAATTATGAAAAATGTAACAATAATTACCACTCAAGCTGGTAAGCCTTGCTCCTAGGGTTACCAGATGAAAAAATCAAAGCTCCGGAGAAAAGGCCCCATTTCCACTGAAATCCTGAGTTTTTCAGTTTGAGACTTTTTTCACACTGTGGATCAATAACTCATGCATTGCACATCCCACTCAAAGTTGGGGGGTGGCAGCGGAATCCCCCTTTGCCATAGGAAGATTATAGTTTAACTTTTTTTATTCATTATTTTTACTTTGTTTAACTCTTAAGTGTATTTTATTGAAAATTCTAAAAATCCTGAGATTTCATGAGATTTCTAAAATCTGGCTGCAATCCTGAGAAGAGACAAAAAAATCTTGAAATCTCAGGAAAAATCCTGATATGGTAACCCTACTTGCACCGCTGCTAGTCTTCTGGGCATATTTCAGGTGTGTCCAGATGATAGTGATGTGGAGAAGGATTTTATACTGTAATACATATTTAAATTGTAAATACTCATAGTTAGTTATTTGACTGAGGGCGGGACAGAGGCCGTGACTGCTGTGCCGGAGGTTGTGAGTACAATTTCCACCCAAAAAAAATGTTTGTATCATAATATTTAAGTACATATTCAGAAATATAAAAGTATGTTTATCAGTTGTCTATTACTCAAGCACAAGATCTGCTTAGTTTGGGACTAGATGGTGTTGTAGGACAGTTGTGAAATATTCTTTAAGTCGTTAATAATCAAAAAATGACAATTTAATATCTACTAAAACATTTTCATTATAAACTCTATAAAAAAATACCAATATGAATATAATAATGACTAATCTTAACACAGTTACATTATTAGCATATCACCATAGCAATAAATGTCTGGCTTGGTATTTACCGTATGTTACAAAACTGACACGGTACATCAGCGGGTTTTACATTCAAATAAAAAGTACTGATCGCTGTAACGTTTCTGATTTTTTTATTGCACGTATGGAGGGAGACATAAATGTCAATGTTGAGGCTGGTAGAGAATGCTTAAGGCATTAAGTCCGCCTATGTACTTTTATGTTGCACGATGTTTTAATAAATAAATGTGAAAAGATACTTTTGAGTATAATAGTTTCCGCACTGTTTCTACAAATTCCGACACTCTGAGGTAAGTATGTTTGTAAAAAGTTGTTTTAATTTAACATTTCAAATACCATAATTAGAGGCATGATGGAAAGACAATGAGAGAGTGCTCGCTTGGGGTTTAATAAATTAAGACCAGAAATAAATTTTTCATTTAAGTAATAATTTTATAATAGAGCTCGTACTTACTATTAGTATTAATAAGTATTAATTTTTCACAAGATTTTCAACCTATTATTTTTAGTGGCCATATCTTTTGAAGTTACTAGGTTCTGCTTTTGGCTTTGCCTGCATAAAAGTAGAAAATATATTATAGATTATGTTACTCAGTGATAAAGTTGAATTCAACTGGTGAAAGAATTTGTAAAACCAGTCTGTAGTTTTTTAATTTATTTGTACAAAAAAAATATTTAAAAAAAACATATTTCAGATTTTAATTCTTGTTTTATTTTCAGTCTTCTTTTGTTTACATTTATTTATTTATTTATTTAATCTTCATGCAACAAAAGATACAAAGGCGGACTTAATGCCTTACATTTCTGAATCAGAACCATTTAGCAATTTAAATTATTATGGTTAAGAGACAATTAATTGTACAAAATTGACACCAATTAAGCTACTAGTGAATCTGGAGTTACAGTGAATTATAAAGAAAATACAAAACAGATTTGTTACTGGCCAGCTTTAAGGGTACCAAAAGTACCTAATATGGGCTATGGACCTGTGTTTATTGTGTGAGTTCTTGCCCTTATTGCAAGTCAATGAACCCTGTACTCCATACAAAATATTATTTATTAGGTAGGTATACAATCTGTAATCAGTGGATTTTCATGATCAAAGTGTAACTGAATTTTGGGAAATCAATAGTTAGATTAGGTACCATAATTGATTTGTTTATGTAGGTACAGATTAGTTTTTTTTTTATAATCAGGGCTAGGGACTTACAGGCCTATGTTGAACTGTGAAAAGTTATGGTTTTAACATTATAATAAGATGTGAGTATGCTAAATTAGACATTATTGGAGGATATATATATGGTATTTAAATGCCATTCTGCTGTAAATGAAGTTAAAAGTTTATTAAAAGAATTCTTATTGGATGAGATATTAATCTATAGATATAGATAATTAGTATTCACATGCATTGTACTGTAAACCTACACTAATAATTGAGTTTTAATGTGGCTGGATAAGTTATTTTTACAGAATTTTAGCACTATATTCGCGACAATTACATATTATCTCAGTAAGCAAAGATGTTACTAAGTCGGCACCTAGGTATTTAATTCTTATCACCAATGGCTATTTAGTCGTCACATGTAAACTAACTCGTGAGCAGGGGCCTTCACTTCGACTGTACTTTTTATAACCTTGAACCTCTTTGAACATAACCTCACCTACCACAGTATTGTATAATATGCACTAATAATAACGCGTTGTCCTCAGTAAAGCCGATTTGTCTACCGGCCGATAATGCCCGTGTATTTATTTTTACCCGTTACGCACTCTCAGCTGTCTGGATCGTCTCAGCCCGGCCACCAAGGAAAAATCACTAATTCCAACAACCAATAAACATCTAACTACCTATTCAATCGTTTATGGGCTCGGAATAAACCTGATTCGCTATATTTGGAACCCGTTTGTCGGGTCCACAGAGAAATTGTACGCCCTAAATTGCAATAGCTGAAATGGCTTGCGCCAGACTAGAAAGTTTTTATCTGCACAAGGTACCGGCAAAGTGTGTCACTCACCTCAGTCGTTCCCGGCAGCGGATGCAGAAAGTCCACAAAACAATTTCCGAAAGAGAAATCACAAAAATTCTGCACAACACGACGAGAGCAGGTACACAGGGCGTGCAACCACTCAATTCACAGCCGGCGTGGAAAATTCACAAACGAACAGTCGTACACTTAGAATCAACAGAAAATACACAGATTACACTAACTTAAATCTATGATTTCCACAAGAAATATCAAGTTGAACTAAAACGAAAAACGCGCCAACTGTCAAACTAAAAAACTACAAGCACCGACACGCCGCGCGTCCGCACGATCCGAGTCCGCTCTACTGACTGATGAGGGCACCACGCACGATCCTTCACGCTATCCATGCGGCCCATACACTACGCGACATTCGGCTAAACGCTACATGCTCGTGTCGCAATTTAATTTTCATTTATATAATATGAATAGTAGCTGTACCGCTATCACATAATTGATAAAATATTATACCAACGTCAACGTTATCTTTAATACGATGCGACAAAATGAGATAACCGTTCGAACGTGAATTCTGGCAATAAAGTAATGCGGCCACGATGAAAAGATCTCAGCGCACTACGAAAATATGTACAAGCCAACACTCATCTATATCCGTACGGGATAGACGTTAGCCAGACGCGCATGCGTCAGTCGGACCGCGGGTACGACGTCAGTGAATGACAAGCCCTGTGCTTGTATCGGTTCGGTTAACCGATCGATTTCAAAAGAAATGTGGATTCTTGAGTGCGAACAGTACGTACATACTTTTATATTTGGTATAGTTACAACTGTAGATATTATGCAATAAGCGTATCTAGGTAAACCTAAAAAGCGGCGGCGCGGGCGGCGCAGCACGATAAGCTAAAACCGTGGTTAAAACACTGAAAAATAATATAGAAGCGTATTGTTTTAAATGTCATGTCAATGATTATTTACTAAAATCGAGTTAGGATAAAAATCTAATAGCTGAGCTTATTTTTAAAAAGTAGATAAAATATTTTATGAAAATAAAGCAATATTATTTAAAAGTTTAAGTGGGTCTAAGCCAATTGCATGAAGGGATAAGCAGAATTGTTGCTAGGATAAAGTGACTGATATGATAAGGCGAGGTTGCCTCAGTCGATTGAGCAAGTCACGTAGCTTTATCATACTTGTACAAGCCTTGGGCGGTAATTAGGTAGGTAGCCTACGAGTGCGATCACCACTGAAAAAATTGCAGCTAATTTAACTCCCAGCTGAGGTGCCTGCAGGCACCTAAATGATACATAAAAACTCGTGTACATACAACAAAGGGTTTTGTGTTTGTTATCTTTTTCCAACATTGTTAAATTGAAAACACTTCGAATAAAGCTGAAATTCGAGCTGTTTTCAGCGCTGGAAGATTTCGTAAGGGTTTAAATATTAGATTATGTACCTAACTAGGATTTCGATGCATTGACGCACAAACTTCAGCAAAATAATTTCTTAGTACATAGCAAATAAGCGTTTGGTTGAAAAAAAAAATTTCGGACTCAGTCTGTGGAACATTATCATCGTCATTTTAGTTTCTTTTTTAATTTTTGTTGTGTAAGTATTGTTTGTAAAGTTGGTTCAGCAGGTAACCAAATAATTAAATTCAATTGAATTGAATTTTATTGTAAGTTTTATATATTTTTGTGTTTTTGTGTAAATTGTAATTTGTAGTGTTTTTTTTTAATATGGGAATAGTTTCCTGACGAATAAATTATTAATGTTATTACAAACTAAGGTACCTTTAAATCTGTGGTCTGTATACCCATAATTCGTAAGTTGTCTAATCTGATTTTAAAAAGAATGGTTTAATTTACTGAGGTATTAAAGGACAGTCCTGTTTAGCAATTGACAACCATATAGGATACCTAACCTGCGACTAAACCAACATAAAATTCCACATTTATGAGACACCCTTACCATCTTAGGGAGAATACAGAGAGGGTATATCGGACTCCTACCGACTAAATCTTCATTAGGCAGGAGTTCGATGCAATTCTTCTGACAAGAACATTAATAGCTGGTATAGGCGCACTTCCTAAATACGAGTAGATTCCTCTATCGTAGATATTTCCTCTTTACCCACTATGAGGTTTAGAATCACTAGTTTTTTTCTTTTGATAGGGTAAAAATTGATATCCAAGACTGATATTTCTGTCTTTAATCCTCTTATCTTTACTCGTAGCTAACTACTTAGCAAAGAGATTTAAATATACATATATTTAATATATTTGGTGATATAATGCTCATGTGGGTAAAGTAGAACTAAGCAGCGTAAAATACGGCAAAGTATCTCAATTCTTATCTATCTTTTGAAATTTTTCAGAACAAACATCTCAATAATTTTTTCTCTTTATTTACGTATATTTATCAGGTGTAAATATATGTATATGAGTGGGTATAAATAATCCCAATTGTATTCGTATTTTGACGATAAATGCCAAAAAGTTTGTGTACAGAAACGACTGAAGATTCATGATTTATGATCAATAGGAAGACAATCGAACTGTTCAAGGCGAGCGTTAGATAGAAAACAGCAAGGCCTTAGGTAATGTTGATCTATCCCAAAATAAACGCCGCTTCACATAAAAGACGCGTGATTATTTCATTGTCTGACTGAAGGTAGGCACGACACTTGCGAAGTCTCGGGTTCGGCTTCGGCAAATGTTACCCCACTACCAAAAAAAGCACTAAAAACTAAGTAGGTACTTCAAAAAAGTTCTTTCCGTGTTTATTACGTACTCAACTCCTCGAATTTTGTCGGACCAGAATGTAGATACTTAGATAGCCAATAGTTCTCTTATTTGTGAGGTTTAGATCCTGGAAGGTGTTGGCAAGAATGTAAGTAGAGCATATCCTGCGAATGGGCTCCAAACATGTACTGTGTTTGGGACGGGATTGATCTATGGTACATCATATTATTATAGCCTGGTTGTTTTTAAGAGATTTTCTGTTTGATTCTTATAGCTGACTAGTATTTTCACCGCAATGGCGCAAACTAAAAGTAAGTAGACGTTGATTAAACTTTAATTGATTATTGCAGCTCTAAATAAATATCCCGTATCGTACTCACTGTGTCCAAGAATTATAGCAAGATTCAAATATTAACCTATCTATCAGACCTAACAGTATGAGATAGGTACTGTTTTAATCACCATATCAAATCAATAATTGAGAGCCTGAATGGTAGAAATAAAGCCACATAGCATAGTACTTTGTGTTGCATGAAGATTAAATAAATAAATAAATACATAAATGGAAAGTTACTTTGAAAACGAATGTCGTTTTCGGCTTCGTTAAGACGCAAAAATTACGCTGCATTCCTACTGTAGAACGGTGTAAGCGAGGTGTACGCAATTTAATATAGCCGAAGCGTATTCTTTTGATGAAAGAATATTCGGGAACAGTGACAAGTGACGGCTGTAACAACGTTATGAAAGATACTGCTCATTTGTTGGGTAAGGTTGTTCAGAAAACTATTCGAGATGGAATTTAGGGAATGTATTTACTTTGACATAAATGACATTTATACCCCCTGCGATGTACGCCTTTGTCTTCTCAAACTAGAAAAAAGTAGGTAAATACTTATCAATCCAAAATCATCCCTCAAGTGGTTTACTATAGTTTCATAAGCTTCAGAGACACATACCTTCATAGTCCTGCTGCCAGCTACTCAAAGCTTCAGGACGTCACAAGTGAGACAAATATACAGTCCAAAGACGAATAGATAATCTCCAAAATTGCCATTATTTCTAACGCTGCAATTGCAAAGTAATTGGTAATATTTTGCTTTTTGATAAGAGTTCTTTCAATTAGGCTAAAAATATTGTTGATAAAAATTTTAGATATCTACCGCTCGTAAGTACGTTCGTCTATTCTGATTAGGTTTTTATTATTGAACTCACTAAAATACACCATTTCCTAAAAACCATCATTGCCCGCCATTCCTTTCACCAACAAGATTCAGGAGTAGGTCACTAAGGGGGTCAGTAAGATCTTGATATTTGAACAAGATTGAATTGAAAAACTTTATTCACTACAATTTAACCACAAAAATAAAAATTGATTTTATTTTCGTTTCGAGTGTCAGCATTTTCATGGTGTGAAACATTGAAGAAGAGCACCAATCCTGTCGGTGTACGAAAGGTAACTGAAATTTAATCGCTTGCTCTATGTATTATAAACTTTATCCAACGAAATTTATAAACGAATTGGCGCACAACTAAAATAGCAAAGTTCAAACAATACAGAGACTAAACAAAGCAGAGTCAATCTGTCTATCCGACGGTTTTATATGCTTCACTATATTTAGTTATTGATCAATAGTATCAGTTCACCTGACAGGTGTACGATTTCATTAGTGTGAAATGTGATGGTTTTTGTTTTGCAACATTTTTCATTCCTGTAAACCTACGAGTAGGTGCTATTGATCTATTCTTCTGAATTAAATCTTTAACAAAATAATGGATAATTTCTTTAAAAAAACGAAAAGGCGATGGTTTTAATTCTCATAGCAATATGATGATGCTAGCATTGCAAGAATATATATTATAAAGTTTTCATTTAACGAAAGGAAATAATTATGTATCATTAACTACTCAAATATTGATTTGAATTAATTAATTCTATAAATCAATCTAATAATCCAGGATATTGAAAACTGACTTTAGAGATAAAAATATATTATGTTGTATCTTCTGACGCACACGTTGCGTTTTGACGCACATTTTTTTGGTGGTAAGTAGATAAGTTGATAATGATAAGTTTTGCCGCATTGTTTTCGTAATTTAGTTTCTTAGGTAAATACGGACAGATTATTTTTATCTTTTGTAGGTGCGCACAAACTTGCCGCATTATGTGATTCAAGTAAAATTCCTTAATACAGGGTAATTAAGACTTAGCTTTTGAATTTTACTGTTCCCTAGCACACATAGCTTATCTTAAACAAAAAAATAAAAAAGTAGGCAGAAAGTACACCTATGTTGTTTTTAAAACCCAATCTTAACGACCAAAATAATTTATAACTATTAGTAGGTAATCTTTTTAAAACTGTTAACAAGAAAAGTCATAACTATTCGTCAAAATAACAAGCAACATTTTTTGCCCATCACTGTCTCGCGTTTATTCTTCCGAGTGAAATAAAAAAAATCGTAAAATCGACCCGTTTATAGCCAGCTTTAGGCAGCCCAATTCTGCGATTTTTTGCAACGTTAAAAGGAATGGAGGGAAACATTGCGTACCTAATAAAAAAAATGTTTTTAATTTTTTTCTTGCGCAGGTTGTGTGAGCAATTTGCAAGTTTTCGACTTCTCAACAACATAAGTCAGCAGAAAATATGTGAGTTAAACTTTTTCACGAGGATCTACCTTCCTGCTCAATCGTAGCTTATTTTAATTTTGTTAGTACATTTTTTAAGTCAACAATGATTTTTTTTAGTACATGTACTGTTACGGTTGTTCTAGACTATAATATTCTGTGTTATATTATATCGGAAATAATACCTAATACCTACAAGGTACGGATCGCCCTTAACCTTTCAGTTTTGAGTACCGACTTTTCAGTAATCAATTTTATTGATAATGTGGCTCAGATATTACATAGACAAGGTTAACTTAGATTGTTTAATCTTTAAGTAGATTTTTTAATATTTACTCCTTACAAATATTTAGTAGTTGCAGTTGGCATTTATAATTTAAAGTTATTCAGGACCGTTTACAAAAATCTGTGGACCGACATTCGGCAAACAACGGCCGCTCAGTATGCTTTACAGAATTTGAATAATCATGCATGAATCTTTAATACAAAATAATGTATGTTGATATTGTATAATCAAGCAATAAGATTGTATTATGTTTAGCTTTCAAAATTATTTCGTTGGCCCGCTCGGCGGCTGTGACGTCATACCCTGCGCGCGCAGCCCGCCCGATCGATCCCAACCGGTATCTTGCAGCGCTGCAGCAATTTTCTCTATTAGACCGACCACTTCTAACAGTGTCCTAAACCGCTTTAAGCGCTAAACTATTAGGGCTTACAAAGGAAAAGGCGGTAAAAGGTTATAAGCACCAACATAGTGCAACGAAAATCCAATTTTATTGTAACACGTGCTGAGGGGGTGTAATAGCCGAGCTACTATTTATAATTAAGGTTAGGTTTAAAACTGTAAGTTTATTCGGTTTTCTAAACGGTTTAGCGTCACTTTCGTTTACTTATTAAAATTTACCTTCACTTCTATCGTTTTTAGGACAGTTGGTTGGCATCAACTACTAGGATTAACCTAACAGCTAAGTATTAAAAAAAAACTTAGGTAAAATTATAGATGTACAGAATGCAACTCAATTGAGGATGTAGGTATACCACATCATGATGGAGTGTGTCCGAAACGAAGCGGAAAGACGAGATCTTTTGTCGACCTTTAGCGACATTTGCGAGACTGGTGCTAACAGCATCCTGGCTGCGTCCGAAGTAGGATCACAAATGATAAATGATATTTATTTTGCAAATAGGTTTATAAAAACACTTTTACACGTCAAATTTTTTTTTTTCGTCATTTTAAGCTAGATGAGGCCGGTATTTCTGGCTGACTACCCTGAGAAGAAACACCGGAACAAACTCAGGGGTCAAAGTCTCTTTTAAGGTCCATACCTACAGTAAATATGTAATGGTCAAATCACATGACAACCATGCAGATTAGTCTGAGATGGTCTTTTGAAGAAAAAACCATACAGATTTGAGTGGACCCGTCCAGTCAGTGCAAGCATTTGTCAGTATTCGCAAAGCTGAACTCAGGACTACTAAGGAGCTCAACGACTTGACGAACAATACCAAGGAAAGGACATTTGGGTAGGCCACAGAAAATACTCAAATTACAACATTAACATACGGGTACGAGAAAAAAAAAAGTAATCAACATAGTCCTCACATTCACAATAATGAGTTATTATAGTTTACAAAATAAAAAAGGAAATTATAGTTCACAGCCAGGATGATGTATAAACTCATAATAATATAATATTTAGCATGCTAATTGAAGTGATTTGTAACTGAATAGATTAAACCCTCTTTAATTTATAAAGAAAAAAATAAAAAATAATCCTAGGTCAATATATGTTCTGGGTTTTCTACGTTTACGTGATGTTTCTTTGCAAGAAAAATAAAAGAAAAATCTTAGAGTATTTTTTCTCTTCAAAATATGGAAAACAATGACACGGTAGAGTACTTTTCCTTTGATATAATAATGGGCTCAAAAATAAATTCGCGGGTCCATTGTCCTCAAATATGATTTTACTTTTACCAACAAAAGACAGCCGTGTGAGGTCTTAGCGCACGCAAACATTTTCTATGAAATTTTCGTTAGTCATGTTATTTGCGTTAGCGTGTGTGTAAACCATAATATAATTTGTGTTTTATTTTTTGTTCAAATCTGGGGCCTATTACTTACATATGTAATTCAGATATATCAAACTTATTGTAAACACTCGCTTCGTAAATATTAGTTTCCGATGCCTGTATTTAACTGAAAGTCCAAATACAAAGAAGAAATAACTACGTCCAAAGGCGTATTTACCAAGCAAATTACCGATAAAACCAAATTGATATCCATTAAAACCTCAAATAGACGGCGTTTGTTTTATTTTTCCGACATAATCCTACTAATAATTTCATTTCGCGCGTTTTGTAAATCCAATATGGCTTCCAAGGGAAAAGTTTGCGGAGTTCGTTACACTCGGGGGATTGAAGCGACATCTAGCGGCACAATAGTGTATTATATTTTATAGGGGTATTTTACGTCGAGTTCAGGCGAATCATCGTGGGGCATACATTATTTAAATCAGATAAAGTTGCTTTCTCAAGGATTATGTGGTTTAGTTTATTTATAAATATGGTCTTCTTTTATATACAACTTTGAGCTAAGTTTAGATATGGTTTACCTGTGGTTTAACTTAATAGCTGTACTCACGAAGGCGGATTGATGACTGCCACGAGTAATACAGCGATCAGTTCTATAGGTAAAATGATATGCATCGTCGAATAATTTTAGGACTTCATATCATAAGGGCGCACGTAGCGTATCTAAATCAAATTCATAATTGGAAAGATAATTCTGCTTTAAAAGAATTTTCTTTCATATTTTCGAACAAGACTGTCATTACTGTTATTAAAAATATCAATTGACATTCTCGAGAGTTTTCCTTGGCGTAACTTCGGTAGCCTCTGTAGGGGCTTGTTTCAATAACCCATCTTACGCCTGGCACTTGGAGTCCGCATCACTCGACGTTATTGTTTGACAGCGTATTGATTTACAACCCAAAGCCGACTTTATTTCAGTTCACTGTAAGTCATCATTCGGTCTTTATGACCAGAAACGTTTGTTTATTAAATGTCGCTCGTGTGCACGCACGGGTTAATTTTGGTTCTGGATTTTGCTTGCTTACGGAACTGTGAGTTTTGTTGCTATGAGGCAGGGTTAAGGCGTTATTCTACTCGTCCTAAAATAACATTTTCCTCTAGCAGATATTAATAATTTACCTTGAATATTTGAGTTAGTTATGTCTCAACTAAATTAAATATGTTTTGTTAGTTTTATTTGAAGCTGAATTTGAGCCTTTGACCTTTCGATCGTCGGTCATCAAGTTGGTTAGGCTATTTTCTCGTTTATTTCTGAAAGCGAGTTGATTTATGAATTTGAGTGTAGGGCGTTACGTTTCTAATGCTACGTCCGTCCGTTTTCGGCCGTCGAAGTGCTATAGTAGACCCTTTTAAATCTGACGCTTAGAAAACATGGTTTCTACGGAACCTACTTTAATTCCAGCACTTATTATGTTCCGGCTCGGGGTGAGTTATTTAGGTTGTTACGGCACCCATGGGACGCGACATACAGTATAATTCGACCCATTTGTGTCTACCGCAAGTACCACAGTTGAAAAAGTGAACTATTTTTAACGACCTTCGAAAACAGGCGTGGGCTCGGCTTTGACTATACACAAAGCAATTAAAAAAGGCAATTTTTTAATTTTTGTGTGACCATTGGTCCGTCTGTCTGTCTGTTTGTTCTCGGTAATCTCCGAAACGGCTGGACGGAATTTGACGGGACTTTAACTGGTAGATAGCTGATGTTATAACTAAGGCTTTTATTTTAGTAAAAGATTTACTGAATCACGTAACAAATCTTTTTGAAAATTTGATAAAACAGCATTGTGCTATTTGATGAGTCTGACACGGACGAAGTCGCAAGTATCAGCTAGTATGTACCTATATAAAATTAAATACATTTAACCGTTAACTACCTACTTAATTAGTCTCATCTACGTATTCAATAGGATCAACAACCATCAACCAATCCTTATTGCTGAATTTTCTTCTATTTAAACTCAATACCAATTTGCTTTCCTTTACACCTTTTGACAAAAATTAATACCCTCATCAATCACCATGACACCTCTCATTTGAACCCTTTTGCGTGTTCTATAGGACAGCTGGAGAAACTAGCACATTTCACATGGTATACCTCCAGTTAGACTGGCCTGTTGGTCTAGTAGTAAGTGACCCTGACTGCTATGCCGGAGGTTGTGGGTTCGATTCCCACCCAGGACAAATGTTTGTGTGATGAGCATGATCATTTGTTCTGTGTCTGGGTGTGATTTATCTATATTATGTATGTATTTAGAAATATATAAGTATGTTTATCAGTTGTCTAGTACTCATAACACAAGCTCTGCTTAGTTTGGGACTAGACGGCGTTGTGTGATAGTTGTGAATAATTAAAAAAAAAAAACACAAACATGCCATGTTGAACCTATTCGTAGTGCGTTATGAGCCAGTTTTCGAGTAAGTCTACTGAAAAAAAATTGTCAAGTTTAAAAAACCGGACTGCCTGACCTTAACTTGGCCGGACACGCAACCAAAAAGCCTGACCGTGTCCGGTGTCTATATCCGGACGCCTGGCGACGCTACCTCCAGTACCTACGGTCACAGTGTAATCTAGCAGCTTAAATTACAAGGCACGGGTGTCATACTAGCAATTTAAGCGCTGAAGCGGCTGTATGTACTTAAGTTTGACAGTAGTGTTTGTAGAAGTACGATAGGGACTGCATTTTGTAATGATAGGTACTTTAATTGGCATGCAGTTCTCAGCACCAACTCCCACTGGGCCCGCGTGGTGGATTACGGCCCATTCCCTTTCCTAGAGAGGCCTGAGTCCCAGCAGTGATAACATTAAAAAGGCTGATCATGCTCATGCTCCTAGTAATATTGCAGTGAAAACTTAGCACTTTATTTTACAGACCAGCATCAGGTATTGACTGTAACTGAGCCATTAAGCCGGCTATAGACCTGTAACGTACCATGCAATGTAGTGTACGCACGTACGAACACGAACATGGCGAACACAGACACCAAACTTGAACATTTGGTTTGTTCGAATGGACGGCATTTTTGAATACGAACGCGAAAATAGTTCGAATCGAGTCGTGAACTCTCTTAATAGCCATGGCGGTCGATTGTGAAGTAGCTAAAAGTTTTTTGGTGTTCGCATTGATTCATGACGAACATCGTCCATACAGAACATACTAATAGGATCGCCGCAAACATATTTGACGAACAGAGTGTTCGATGTTCATTAGAGGTACACACGTGCGAACCAAGTTGTTGCGTGCATAGTGTAGACATCTTGCGCGCGCGAACAGAGAATCCATTTATGTGAGTAGGTACTAACATGCTGCATGCACCCTTATGAAATGCTCCTTTTTTTTTTATTATTTTTTAATTTTGTAAATAGGTTTAAAAAACACTTTTACACGTCAATTTTTTTCGTCATTTTATATATAGATGAGGCCTAGATGAGGCATTATGTTACGTTACATCAGTCTGTGCCCAGCTTTACGCACTCGGCTAAGTAACGCTATTTCAGGTAAGATCGACTCGGGTTGGCCGACCTGACCCGAATGATCTTATGCTTGAAGAAGTATTCACTTTTGTCGTATGTCATGAAAAAAAAACGGTATGTTGCACATTGTTTTTTTTAGTAGCTATGGGAAATCTTCAAATAACTTATCGCGTTCTGGGTGAGCGAGTGGAAGTGTTAGAATTTTACTGATTAAAATCATACCAGTTGTCCTTTGCATTCTAAGAACACCGGGTTCCTTTCAGAAATTCTCCGTGGCCCTAGTGCAGCGGGAAAAATCATTGGATGACATACAACCATTAAAAAAAGAAACAGCGATTGACTTTTGCTTTTCTGAAAAATTCTAATATACTTACCTAAATGAAGATATTACACCTCTAAATAGAGAAATAGTCAAAGTTTTTGGCGATATTTTCTTGAGTGAAGTTCAATTGCTATTTTGATTATTCACAAATCGATTCCTGGTGGAAGTTGTGATGTTAAATTGGTATAGTTTTGAATGTCAAGTGTCTATAACCAACTGACCTATGTGGTAGAATAAATAGTAGAGGACTGTTCTACAACTGGACAACATGTGGAATCATTGAAACAAGCGCGATCTCTGGAAAATGGTGCTCAGAATTTTATTGGGGTATTGACTACCTTAGCGACGCTTGCCGAGAAAGCCAACTCTATAAATTTGCTGCCAAATACTTTTTTTAATTGATATAAACTAGTCCTTGATTGCTATGGTGGGATAGCAATCAAGGACTAGTTTGATGAGAGATGGTAAGCAGTACCTACTGCAGTAATGCAGTCGTTGATGGTGCGGCGCTCTAGTTTATTAAGAGCCTATTCACTCTAGCTTTAAAGACACCTAAATACTGGAAAAAAAGACGTGTGGCACTCGGGGACTGCCGCGGTAAAGCTATTGCATAGCATTTTTATCAACTTATGCAATTATAATTATTTATTTATTTTATTTATGCAGTATTTTTTTCCTTTGTTTTTAGGGTTCCGTAGCCAAATGGCAAAAAACGGAACCCTTATAGATTCGTCATGTCTGTCTGTCTGTCTGTCTGTCTGTCTGTCTGTCTGTCTGTCTGTCTGTCTGTCTGTCTGTCTGTCCGTCTGTCCGTCCGTATGTCACAGCCACTTTTTTCCGAAACTATAAGAGCTATACTGTTGAAACTTTGTAAGTAGATGTATTATGTAAACCGCATTAAGATTTTCACACAAAAATAGAAAAAAAGCAATAAATTTTGGGGGTCCCCATACTTAGAACTGAAACTCAAAAATTTTTTTTTCATCAAACCCATGCGTGTGGGGTATCTATGAATAGGTCTTCAAAAATGATACTGAGGTTTCTAATATCATTTTTTTCTAAACTGAATAGTTTGCGCGAGAAACACTTCCAAAGTGGTAAAATGTGTGTCCCCCCCCTTTAACTTCTAAAATAAGAGAATGATAAAACTAAAAAAAAATATATGATGTACATTACTATAAAAACTGCCAACGAAAATTGGTTTGAACGAAATCTAGTAAGTAGTTTTTTTTTAATGCGTCATAAATCGAAAAAAATACACTATTATTAAAACATCGATCAAAGTTACAACACATTACAAGAACTTTTATATTATGTTACTTGCTGCTACGGAACCCTTCATGGGCGAGTCCAACTCGCACTTGGCCGGTTTTTTTTTCTTTGATATTAATTGAAGATACACTTTCACACATTGAATTGAATTTTGATTGATTGTTCACTCATTTGTTTTCTTATCGGTCACCACGCTCAAAAAACAAATGAGTGGGGGGTGTTAGGTTATTTTCGGTACGGAATTTCTGGATTCGGTCTCCACGCTCAAGGCCCGCGATAGAAGCTATGCAATAGCTTAAAACATTACAATGTGTTACATTCGCATTCCAATGGCACTCAAAAAACTACTCCATACGAAGACATGACCTAAAGGACTTAGTATGCAAACCAAAAACATTTAAAAAAAAAGCTCTTGTCGGACATCGACCAACAATTGACACGTAACGATTGATAGCGCCCTAGCCTCGACCCCGTATAGACAAAAGTATATTTGTCACTTTTTGTCAAATAGCGCCGGGTCAAGAGTGACAGAGATAGATCGATTCCAATCTATTTCTTTACATAAGTAGTACTTGGATTAATACTCTTCGATTTGTTAAACTATTACAGTTAATTTGTATTATCTATTTCTGTGACAACGACGAACAAATAATTAGAGGTTTTCCTTGTAACTGTTATTATTTGTAGCAACAGTTATTATTTGGTTAAGTTTAATATAGATAGGTTTATAATATTTCATTATTTTAGTAGCACATAACATTGACTTGAGTCAGAAGTCAATTAAATGAAAATTAATACTTTATTTTTACAATCTACTTCTATTTTTACTAATATTTTTTTTGGCGTAGGAAATCATCAAATAACTTTTCCTACTCTGGGTGGAGTGAGAACTGAAAGAACTCTGGTGCAAAGTACAAACACTCACTGTGTTTGTACTTTGCACCAGAGTTCTTTCAGTTGCCTTTTCCATGGCCGTAGTAATTCTTACGAACAATTACGCAAATTACTAAGCTTGACGTAATTTAAACAGTATATACCAATATCAGGGGGCACGGCATTGCAATGCTCTCGGCTCCATAACAGTCCGCCTCGGTAGCAATGACAATCTTTCTGCACTTGTATTACTATTTCATGCAATTTAAATGCATAATCATTAAAATTTCCCAACCATACATCTACGTAAGAATTTTCCATAACCCATACTTTACATTCCAACATAACCAGCCGCAAAAGCTTTACCATAAAGAAATAGGTCTCAAGGATCAGCAGAACGAATTCATTCCCACCAACCACAACACGTTTACCCTACATATTACATCACGCCATGACGTCATCCGGCCGCAAATATAGACCAGGCATAAAATAGAGACAATAAAACTGCAATATTAATATCGTAATATAATTGAGGAAGGACGCGTTTCATTTACATATGTGTGGATAGAAAATTTAGAATTGCAGCTTTTTATAGTTTCTGTACAGAAGTCTTGGGAAATCTCCCAAGAACATCTGCCGCCTGGACACGATTTGCAGTGGTCTTATGGAAAGCACTATATCGGCACCCAGGTAGGCCGCTGCAAAGACAACTTGGCGAAATGCGATTTTCTACATCCATCGGATACTCAACTTGGCAAAATGCGGTTTTCTATCGGATACTTTGCTGGTACTGTTTTAAACCATGAGCCACATATGAGAATGCCCTAAGTGCCCAAGTGAATAAAACCCGTGTTCCGTTGCAATTTTGTATTCCAGAAGCCCATCCCCGAGGTCTTAACGTGATCCATTTTACGACCTAAACTGAACTGTTAAAGGGATGGAGTGGAGCCATACCTATAGGGTGTATAGCTCCATCTCTCTTTTTCGCTCGCACGCCCCAGGGCAAGACTAACTTTCGAATAATCCAGTAGCCCTGCAGGCATCTGTCCTACTCCTAGCAGGCCCCATCAATCATGCTGACATACATATCTTTGGGCAAGTCTTGACCGCTGCGCGAGTTTTATAACTTACTCAATTGCGTGAAAGTAAATGTCGATTCGAACTAAAACTGGCACCAAATTCTTGTTTTTTCCAACACTGTTTGACATAAGCGTACGGTTAATTTAACTCGATCAAGACATTTACTGTGTTAGGCTCTCTGATTGGGTATGAGCTTGCATCGAGTCAATCGGAGCATTGAATGTCATAAACGTGTCGAATAAGCATAAACATAAAGCATAATCAGCCTTATGATGTTCCCACTACCGGGCCTCCTCTCTACGAGAGGGAACGCACACAAACTCATTTCATTTCATTTAGTTTTAACTCACATTGAGCACTCAAATCCCTGAAATATGTTTTGGCATTAGATTTCATAACCTAACCTATCTAAGTTTTTATTCGGTTTTGCGTAAGTATTAAAATTAATATAGCAGACGTAAATGGGAACAATAAAATTGTAATATTAATATCGTAGTATAATCGAGGAAGGACGCATTTCATTCGCATCTAGGTCGAAGTCGAACAAACTGATTTTTGATTGCAGCTCTTTATCGTTTTTATTCAGAATTGCCGACCTTGATTCGCTTTGGCATGAGGTAGCGTAACCTACATGTGTTTTTATTAGATTTTGCGTCTCTTTTAAAATATTTTAATGTTGTGAGTCTAATTTTGTAATTTTATCATTTTAATTGTAATTTTACGATTCTAATTATTATTTTATAAGTTATAATTTTAATTATTGTAATTGTTCATGTCTAGTTTTAGTTCAAATTGACCAATGACCAATGTATGTTGATCCTTATTTTTTTTTTAGTTTTAAAGTGACATCATTTATTGGACTGTTTTTTGTCTTTTTTTTTGTACGTTTTGATTTTGCTGTTTCACCTAGTTATATGTGTATTCTGTAGTCTCCTGTAACTGAAGGAGCACACGTTAAAGGATCCCATGCGTAGTTGTGATTTCTAACGTAAATGTGTGTAATTTTTTCGGGATCCCAATAAATAACTATTCCTTGAGCTCCTATAGAGCTCGTATAGCTCAAACTTAGGACTACTAAGTCCTAAGTTTGAGCTATACGATACTGACATTATGCTTGCACTGACTGGACAGGTCCACTTAAATCTGAGTGGTTATTTCTTCAAAAGATCATCTGAGACACTAATCTGCATGGTTCTCATATGATTTGACATGTTTGCTGTATGGACTTTTAAAGAGATTTTGACCCCTGAGTTTGTTTCGGTGTTTCTTCTCAGGGTAGTCAGTTAGGAAACAGCAGCCTCATCTAGTTTTTAAAACTGATTGAAAAAAAAAAATTGACGTGCAAAATTGTTTTTTTAAAACCTATTTGCAGAATATTTTTTTATATTATATAGTTTTAAATTTAATATTATTCCAATACATGTAAGAATGACATCACAGAGTAATTAGCATTGAAAACGTTAAAAGAATTTTAATAGGACTGAAGTGTGGCGGCGTTTCGTTAAGTTTTTAACTAGTTTGACAGCACACATGGATTGTTACTCAGGCTGGGTTTAAGTAAACTTACTACGGTAACGTTTGGTCAAGTTTACATTTATTTTTCGAATTAATTTGACGAGTTTTTCTATTTTTAGTACTTGAATTATTCTGAAAACAAGGCTGTTTTATCAATTACTGGCCTGTTGGTCTTGTGGTTAGTGGCACTGACTGCTATGCTGGAGGTCGTGGGTTCGATTTGCAAGACAATACCAAGGATTTTTTTTCATTGCCGTACAGCGTGGCGGCGTGGTCTTTTGAGTCCATTATCAGTCGACAGCGATGAGGAGGAGTTTTTCGTCGCCATACTTTAGATTACTTTTGTAGTTCTTTAGGGCTTTTATTTTTATTTAGCGTATATAGGGTGACTGGTAATTAGTGTACGATACTTAAACACGTGATTGTGCTCATTATAACCAACAACTTTTACTATGGGAACAAACCTGGAATCGCGAAAAAAAATCATCTGTTCAGTTCATTTATGTTTGCCTAATGTACTGAACAGCTGATATTTTTTTCGCGATTTCGGCCAGTCACCAGTCAGAGTCACCCTATCTATATAATGATAGTTAAGCTTGTGTTTTTTTTTTAATGTAAAAAGTGTTAGTATTGAATGCTTAGTCCTTACCTTTATAGATTCGTCAGACGAGCGTACAAGGCTGCTTCACAGGTAGCCGACACTCACTCCTCGGCCGCCGCTGCATCACACAAACCGCCGACACCTCGAGATCACACCCACACCGGTCCGACCGCCTTTGTTCTTAATTAAATACTAATATACTACAAGCCACCCACCCACTATACAGTCAAACACATCATGAAATATTTAAGTAAGGCAAGTCCATTTTAAGCACCCAACATGTCCACGAAAATAGGCGTTAAAGTCTGATCGGATTTAGGCGTTCGTTTTTCAAATTTGGCTTACTTATTTTTTTAATATTTTTTTTTTTATTTAGTTACAAAGCTATTCAGCTCCTGCTCTATTACCTACATCCGCGGTATTTGTGTGTTTTGATTCGCGGCGGAGCTCGCGTGGTATACCCGTCCCGCTCCATATAAGGCGTTTTAGAGGGAGTGTCGGGATCGTCTGTCTCATTCACTCGTCTCGTGGCACATTAACCTGGAACAAGCAAAGGTCTGATTAGTCTATGAGCTGGCTCGTTGTCCGTGGTTTCGTTACTGTCAAATGACCTAAATGTTGAGCTTTGTGTGAAAATAAAAATATATGAAAAGCTCGTTGGGGATGTGTTGGAAAATGTGAACATCAGATCATCAAGAAGAGCAAAGAGCTTATGACAGAATTAAAATGGCTTATTTCTGTAATATTAATAGAGTAGAAATAGTAGAATAGCATAGAATTAACTTTATTGTACAATAAAGTTTATTCTATACACCAAAGTACACCAAAAGAGTGACACAACTTATAAACTTAAAATGGGTATGTTGGTCTTATCACTGAGCTAACAGCAATACGTAACTATCAGACAAAAGTAATAATAATTAATAATTTACATCTATAACTGAAAAAGTGCCTATCACAGCTACAACGACTGGAACAGTTTGCCTGCTGCGGTCTTCCCGTCTAATTATAATTTGGGTGTCTTCAAGGCTAGAGTGAATAGGCTCTTAATAAACTAGTGCGCCTCACCATCAACGATTGCATCACTGCTTACCATCAGGCGGGATCGCAGTCAAGTACTAGTTTATAACAGATAAAAAAAAAAAAAAAAAAAACGACCTACGGCAAAACACCGTTGGCGCAGTGGTTGAGCGATTGGCTGCTGCGCTGTATGTCACGGGTTTGATTCCCACAAGCAACAAACATTTGAATAATTTAAAAAAGTGGTTCCGAGTCTTGGTGTCTTGTGTAAAGTGAGTTTATATGTTTGTAAACGCACCTACGATACAGAAGTAATTTCGTGTGTGAGGGCAATTTTTTAATGAATATAAAATATAGGAAAATTTTGGTTTTGATACTTATTTTGCAAATAGGTTTTAAAAAACACTTTTACACGTCAATTTTTTTTTCAGTCAGTTTAAACTAGGTGAGACCGGTGTTTCCTAGCTGACTACCCTGAGAAGAAACACCGAAACAAACTCAGGGGTCAAAGTCTCTTTTTAAGTCCATACACTATATATGTAATGGGCAAACCACATGAGAACCATGCAGATTTGTCTGAGATGGTCTTAGCCTAACATCAATGTTCTAAAGAGTGTCGTGGCCTTGAAACGCAAAGATCAACTGAATGAACACTGTTGGGTTTAGTCAGGAAAAGTTTAACACTCCTTCTCGCTCCACCCAGAGCGGGAGGAATCATTTGATAGCAGAAAAATGGCAGCTAGAATCAACATAAGCTAAACCTAAGACCACATTGACAGGCCTGTTGGTCTAGTGGTTAGTGACCCTGACTGCTATGCCGGAGGTCGTGGGTTCGATTCCCACCGAGGACAAATGTTTGTGTGATGAGCATAATCATTTGTTCTGTGTCTGGGTGTAATTTATCTATATATTTATGTATTTAGAAATATATAAGTATGTTTATCAGTTGTCTAGTACCCATAACACAAGCTCTGCTTAGCTTGGGACAAGACGGCGTTGTGTGATAATTGTGGAATATTATTATTATATTAAAGAGATTCATTTGCGAGTTAAGGTTCACTTAGGGTTTATAAACAATCTAGAAATTTGGTAAGTGGCAAAGTTGTCTCGACGGTACATAATATTGTTACTTCCAAGTTATCCTAGGATCTGCGTCTCCTCCTACATGGATCTAGATATTAGATCTAAAACAATAGTTGGAGAACCACTCTAAAATTAATCATCTTCATTGTACTATCTATATATTTGAGAATTCGTGTATAGATACATTAATGATAAAAATTTGGAGAAACCTATTTTTTTTAGTAGCTTTTGCTTTTTCACCCGCGTGAAATTAGAGAATTATTCCAATGGAATGTAACCTCAGATCAAAAATTATTCTATACACCGTTAAATTTTAATCGTTTTAATCCCGTGGAGGGTCGATCCGGTACATGAAACACTATCGATTTGTAAAGATAATAAAATTAAAAAATAAAGTACCTTTTTTTTAAAACTCGTATTAATTTACGCATGTACGAAATTAATTTCTTTAAGAAAACGTCAGCTGAGCGAGTTCAATGACTTGTAGGTAGTAATCGGCGTGGCGTACAAACTTCGAAATTAATTTCGAATATTCGTAATTTAATACGAGTTTTGAAAAAAAGGTACTTTATTTTTTAATTTTATCTTTACAAATCGATAGTGTTTCATGTACCAGATCGACCCTCCACGGGATTAAAACGATTAAAATTTAGCGGTATACTATATGCTATTCCAAGAAATGGTCTACCCATGCGATCTGCCGTTTAATGGTGAAGGAGCAACACACATACAAACTTTCACATTTATAATATTTATGAGACAACACAATATGTATAACATTATGTCTGTATTCTTCAAAAGTTTAGAACTGTGGCACTGTCTCTTTTTTGAAGTGAATAATCATGAAATAAGTGCTCCAAAATCTGGATGGCGCGAGAATAGTTTTTATCACAGCACAAAAGTACAAACAAAATCTATTGCAACATAATTACAACCCAACTCTAATAATAAAAAAATCAAAAGAAACCTATTAATAAAATATCGACATTTTGAGGCTAAAGTTAATTGCCTTTCATCCACATTCCTCGTAGCGCTCTGTCGTAGCCGCGTAGACTCGTAGACGCACCAGCGTAGCTCGTAGCTCGTAGCAATCAAGTTATTAGGTCATGCTACGAGAGCTTTTCCGAATATTTAGATCACGTTTTGTACTGAATCGTTTTAATTATTATATTAATATTGTTGAGTTGTTGTGAATGGAAATGTATGTATTACTTAGGGTAGATGATGAGTAAGATTTATGTAAAATGATTTACGTATATACTCGTAGGCCGTAGGAATTTAAACACAAGTGGTGAAATGTCAATGTAGCATATGATTATGCAACATTGAAATGTCAAAGAGGCCAGAGTTAGTGGGAACATTGAAAGGCATCTTGGAGAAGGCACATGTAAAAAAAAAACATGTGTTCGAATTTTTGGTTTTATGACATGCCGGTTTTCTCACAATGTACTCTTTCACCAAATGTGCAAATGTCAATGTGTCATAAATTCATTATTATTGTATGTTATTGACTCTCAACAAACGGTAAATATACAGATTTATATTTGTTAGAAAAAAAATATTATGTTTTCATGATATTTAACACAGACTGAACTTTATGATGTAATCAACATATTTTTAATTGTTGATGTACAATTTATTTAAAGTAATAAAAATAGAAATAATATATTCCACAAGTATCACATAACGCCGTCTAGTCCCAAGCTAAGCAAAGCTTGTGTTATGGGTACTAGACATCTGATAAACATACTTATATATTTCTAAATACATACATATTATAGATAAATTACACCCAGACACAGAACAAATGATCATGCTCATCACATAAACATTTGTCTTGGGTGGCAATCGAACCCACGACCTCCGGCATAGCACTCAGGGCCACTAAACACTAGACCAACAGGCCAGTCAAATTAATTGAAAGTAATTGAAATATAATATTTTAAGTATTAAAACGGATGCCGGACACATCCAGTGTCAATACTAAAGCAGGATGGATGCCCCAGGGGTAGCGTTGTCAGGTGTCATGGATAAAACCGGACAGAGTCAGGCTTTTTTAAACGGTACGGTGTCTCCGCTGTCCGGCTTTTGTTAGGCTTTTAAAATTTGACTGTTTTTTTTTTACTTTTATATGGTTTATTTAAGTCCCACAAAACTGTAGTAATGGTTAGACTGTGGGGTCAAGATTTATCAAAATAGGAAATAATTCTTGATTATTTTAGAATAAAAAAAAAACTTTGATTAAAAATAGTTGGAATGGATTCAGTAGCCGATTCTGAACATGATACTACTTTAACAAGTGCGTTTATTATGTCATTACTCTTATATTATAAAGACGACAATTTGTGTGAGTGTGTCTAAACCTAAGTAACTTCGCTGAATGAATTTGGATGAAATTTGACACCCGGGGTAGACCTCATCCTCACTTTTTATTCCTGGAAGTACGAGTATGTAGACACCGTTCACGGACACGATATCTCGGTAGCGTCTCGGATCACTCATCGAACAGTTCCGGCTCAAACGATCATTAGTGTGCGTCCACCGAGCGTAGGTATAAAAAGTGTAGTACATACATGAGGTTGTCTTCTGTACCTATCTATTTTGTGACTCGGACAACTGTGCGTGTACCTTAGGACAGACAGACTATACGAGTTGTATCATTTATTTTCAGAGCAATTTCACTGGTTTGCATTTTATGGCTATTTAAAGCTCACCGGGTACTTTTCTCTGTGTATTTCCATTTCCAAGAATCAAGCTATCCTGTTCAAGGGCGGGAGCTCAGTTTCCACGGTATCGCAGCTCGTAACCCGTTTTATTTGAGACAGGATATACCGGGTCGAGTCTGGGTCAGATATTGAAATAATATATTTATTATTCAGTTTCAATGTGAGGGAGAATATTTAAAAATATACAGGTTATTTTTTGTTTTATGGTTGGTTTCTTCTCTATAAATACACGTTTTTTGTATTGAAATCGAAGGACTGGAAAAATTTGCCTGCTGCGGTCTTCTGGTTCGATTATAATTTGGGTGTCTTCAAGGCTAGAGTGAATACGCTCTTAATAAACTAGTGCGCCTTACCATCAGGTGGGTTCGTAGTAGCACTAGTTTGTATCCATTAAATAAAAAACTTTTATTTATTTTATAGGGACCTCAGTCAGAAAATATTTTAGATAATCCATGGCATAAACACGATCGGCGATGTTGACGAAAAATCACTCCCCTGGCCCCGGACATCATCATCATCATTTGGCCTCCCCCAAGTGTCAACCATGACCGGTCCTGTGCGTCTCGCATTCTTCGGATTCTCCCCAGATCTTAGATCCACTTTGTGGGAAGCCTTCCAGTGCTGCGTCTTCTGGTACACGATCGCCACTTCAGAACCTTTCGGCTTCATCGACTATCTGTTCCCATGTTTTTTTTCTGATGATTCCCAGACTAAATGTACAAGTGGTGAAAGTTTTGCATGCGAGGGATAAGAGTGGGTTTTCGAGTAAGTGTATTGAAATTAAAAATATTGTGCCCTGTCTCCGTGAACTGTGAGAATATGAGTGAAAATCGAACAGCAGCTATCAAAGTAACCACAAATTCACTCTCCAATCTAAAACAACACACTCACTTTAGGGACCATAAAGAAAAGACAATAATAGTTGGAAACAAGCTTTTGTGCTAAAGTTGCCATTGTCTCTGGTTAAAGAAAAGATAACATGGCGGATTATGTACTGGCACAAAGGCACATTGTCTTGTTAATAGACCGCCTGCTCGGTTTTAAGTGAACGTATAGTCACGAGAGCATTGGTGGCCGAGTGGTAATGGCCTGACTTAAGAGTTGTAGGTTGCGGGTTCGAACCCAGCCAGGCGCATTACTTTGAGTAATTCATTTCACCTTGACTGCTCTCAAAACGAAACCGGCATGCCCTAGAATCAAAAATTCGAAGACATGTGACATTCACCAACCCGCACTGGGCTCGCGTAGTGGATTACGGCCCATTCCCTCTCCTAGAGAGGAGGAGTCTGAGTCCCAGCAGTTCATTAAAAAGGCTGATGATGATAACAGTCACGAGATTTGAAGGCTTTGGGGCGGATAATATTGTTAGTGGTTGTGACGATGGTAAGTCATCAACGAGCTAACGTCTAGTTTTTTTTATGTGGCAAATTATCCAATGACTGGTCCCGCTCTTGGAGGAGGGTGTGTTAGACTTTTACTGACTAAAGCCCACTCCGGTTCCTTCTTTGCCTTCGTTCTAAGGCCCCGGGGTTCCCTTTCGGACAACCCATGACCCCAGTAGGCTTAACCGGGGCTTTTCCAGCAGGTACATAACCCTGCTGGGCCCCTACGGTTTGCCACTAGATTTTGTAGTAAATAGCGGGGTCAGAACAAATGGTCACGATGGGGGTGAAAGGTTCTGGAGTGAAAACTACGTACCGGAAGACGCAGCGTTTGGAACGCCACTCACAAGGTGGACCGATGACTTGGTGAGGGTCGCGGGAATCCAATGCATGCGAGACGCACAGGATCGGTCGTTACGGCGACATTTGGGGGAGGCCTATGTCCAACAGTGGACGTTTTTTTGGCTGAAATTATCATGATGGTGTCCGGGGAATTATTATTATTGTGAGCTAGTTTTAAGATTGCGTTCTTCCCCTCAAATAAATTGATTTCCTTTCTTCCCTTGTCTGTTTATTATTATTCCCTGACAATTTGACGGCCTAACCCTCGCATAGTCACCATCACTAATAGTCACGCTGCGTGTGACGTCACTAACGTGTCCATGTGTTTGTGCACGCGCAGCACAGGGTCGAACTCAGTCGCACGTAAAATCGACAGGCGCCTAATGATAGTTGTCAATCTGTCAGTTTGTTTCTTTCATAAGTACATGTTTTGCTTCATTCATTTTTTGTGAATAATTTGAGGTTTTAAATAAAAAAAGTTTAAAAAATATTATTATTCATTAAACAGCGCCTGCCGCAAAAATATGACAATTATTAGAGTTTTTGACAAATATGACTTAAAAATGTTTTATAAAAAACGTAAGTCTAGGCATGTGCCGAATGGATGTACCATAAGTCATCATCATACGTAAGGTCTAGGGCAAATTGAAATTATATAATTATATATCGATAACGATTGTCAATATATTCAAAGTGAATTAACAGATAATATCAAAATGTCACATGGTCAATTCCAAACAGTTTTGACATTTCGGGCTGCTTCAAACACTTTCGTTAAATATTTCACTGTTACCATTACACAACAGGCATCCTAATCAGTCTTTTTTAATGTTCTCGCTGCTAGAAAAAAATACTAGAGCGCGTTAATGATTTTACAATCGTTACAACCACTAACAATGCTGCCCAATCAGTACCCGTCCCATAGCCTTCTTCAAATCTCATGACAATCATCTTCATCATCATCATAATCATCATCATCATCAGTCTTTGTTCCCACTGCTGGGACTCAGGCCTTCTCTCTAGGAGAGGGAAAGGGCCGTAATCCACTAGGCGGGCTCAGTGCGGGTTTGTGGTTATCACATGTCTTCAAATTTATGATTCTAGGACATGCCGGTTTCCTCACGATGTTTTCCTATACTGTTCTGAGAGCAGTGATGATGAAAAAAATTGCACGAAGTATATGCGCTAGGCTTGGTTTGAAACCGCGTCCTACAACTCGTAAATCGGGGCCGTTACCACTCGGCCACCATTGCCCCACAAAGGGCACGACTCCTTCTAAATTCAGCATAGCAACGCAACACAGATCTCTTTCATCACAGCTTGGCCGTAAACTCTCATGGGCCACCATTAATTATCGCCACACACATATATACATCGCCAATGACGACTGAGCCATGGAATTTATTCAAAACAATAAAACAGGGCGATCAAATCGTGCCATCATGGCGGATACGCGATAGGAAGGTTGGGAGAAGGTCCAATACGATTATGAGTAAGAAAAATATGTCTAAAACAACGTCCTTAGCAGAATTAACTATAATTATTGTGGTTTTATTAATTAAACTTTCGAATACCGTAATTAGAGATATAAAAAGAAAAAAAGACTATGAGAAAGCGAACGCCATCGTTTGGGGTTTAAGGCCCAAGCACCCGAAAAGTGCCATAAAACAGTGACTTTCTGAAGCCTACTCCTCGGTATCTGCCAGGTTAATAGGTTTGAAAAAAATATATGTTTATTATAGATTCATGAACAACATTATCAACATTTTTGATTTTTTCGTGCTATTAATACTTTTGTCTAAAAAATATATTTAGCAATTTCGCAACTTTTCCCTACTTCTTCGAAACGGCTTGGATCTTTAGAAACATTTTTACACATAAAAAATTGTGTTTAAATATTCTTCAAAGTGATGTAAATCAATCAATATTTCGCAAAGAAAATGGATTTAAAGGTCAGCCGCGCGCTTTCCGGGCGCTGTTGGCCGCAAATAAATGCACAGATTTGCGTACTGCCGCCTAAGCGGGTGCGAGAGGTGCGTCCACATAATTTTGGCCAGATTGTTCAAGGGACTATAAGCCTTAATGAATTAAAAACCGGCCTAGTGCGAGTCAGATTCGCGCGAAGGGTTCTGTGACGTCCGTATAAAAAAAAAAAAAAAAACGAAAAAAAAAACACGTTCGTTGTATCGGAATGGATTTATTTTGTTCTGTTTTTAGTATTTCTTGCTATACAGGCAACAGAAGAACATCATCTGTGTAAGTGTCTAGCTGTCACAATTCATGAGATACAGCCTGGTGACAAATATACGGACAGTGGAGTGATAAAGCAATCGGGTCCCGTTTTTACCCTTTGGGTACGGAACCCTAAAATATTTTAATTCATTACAATTATTAATTTTTTATATCATCATTATTTTATCCCGGGGGTAAGTTCTTTTTTTTATATCTATACATACAAATAAAATTTTAGTGTCTGTTTGTAATATTGAAATAACTGCTTTTTACTACATGCATACGAATAAACCGTATGGTACATACACCAAAATAACATTTTTCACAATTTTTGTCTGTCTGTCTGTTTGTCCGGGCTAATCTTGGAAATGGCTGGACCCATTTTGACGGGACTTTTTTGGCAGGTAGCTGATGTAATAAGCAGTAACATAGGCTACTTTTATTTTAGAAAAAATAAATTCATAATCCTGTAGTCCACGCGAACGAAGTCGCGGGCACAGCAAGTAATTATATATAAGTTTGCGTGTCATTTTCCGTCAGTGTGTTTTCTGTGTTTCTCGTGATATTGGCGAGCATGTTTATTTCCGGCTGCGCGCGCGCACGTTTTGTCGCGCGTCGCAGACATCCGGTAAGGTCAGTGATAACTGTTATTAGACGGCCTTACACAACAGTCTGACTAAATAATATTAATGTAATTTTTATACTGCACGTACACGAAGCAAATAATTGTACTCGTAGTGTGTGAGGATCGCAGTAAAGGGTCTGCGGAATAAAAACTATGTATGAAAAATTTAGCCACTTTTAGGCACGCAATTTACTGTTTTATTCCTTATTGTACACAAAAAATTTAACAAACATCAAAACAGGACATTTGATGTACATAAGCGAGCTTAACCCACAACTGGGTTATCTTACAGCAAACCATGTAAATGAAATTCTGTGTTTGAGGAACCTTAAATGTACAACAAAAGAAAACAAATAAATAAACATATAAATTGAATTTTCGGCACTAGTACGGAAAAGTGCGCAAGCTGTATGTATCGTATCGTGATCGTACCAGACCGCCACTATCAGGCTGGGTGCCGAGCAGCTCCAACGAGTCGCTGGTCAGCCCCTGGTTATTTATGTATTTGTAAGTGTATTGAAAAACGTCGTTTGATTCACGTGGATAAAATGTTCTATAGTTATGTAGCTAACTAATAACGTTTTTGAAACGGGGTTCAACCAAAGTGTGTAGGTATACAGTATTCACTGATAAACAATATTATAGGATCGTAAATGAAGATCTATGTTAACGCAAAAAGGCGAGTAAAGCTGCGGGCAAAATCTAGTTTAGTATTTTATAAAAGTAAGTGGAATTCCCTGCCGGAGTCTGTGTTTCCTGATAGCTACAACTTAGGGGTCTTTAAGTCGAGAGTGAATAAGTTACTTCTAGGCAAGCGTGCTCCATCGTCGGCCACATCATTACTTACCATCAGGTGAGATAGTGGTCAAACGCAAGCCTATCAATAAAAAAAAAAAAAAAAAAAAACAAAAGTGGTCAAATTATCTACTTCAGTGGTGTTGAGATCATCTCTAAATGGTCAGGAGGCCAGTTTTTTTTTTTTCTTTATCTAATGGGGTGGTTACGAACACATATAGAAAGAAGAAGTGTTGTACAGGTACATTAGGCGTCAAGGAATCAGACCAGCTCCTTGAGCACTAGCTTACTGCGTAGATAAGGACCACCTGGTGAACCTGACCTTTAAAAACTATTTAACCCAAAAACTAACAAAACTTTGATTGCGAGATCCAGTCATTTTAAAAAAAATATAATTTTTATGACAGTCAATATTATTTTTTCCAATCGAATCAGACAATTATTTCTGATTCAAAATCAATAATTAACATCAATTTACGAAATCACAATAATAACTATTAAATAAAACATAAAGGTTGTAAGTAAGTCTATGATAGAACTAACAATGCCATCTGTTATGATCTAAATGAATTAACAATTTAGACGGTTTCAATTTTTGAATAAAGAATACTTGAATATCGTTAAAAAATAAGAAAGAAAACTGTTAAAAGAACTCTTAAAATAATATCGTTCCATTTATGAAATAAGGATTGATTTGTTCTATTTTTTTTTTAATTTAAATTTATCGCCACCTTGTGAACGAAAAAGAAAACATAAATGTATTCACATCATTTCAATAAGGTGGGTAGTTTGGTTTTTATATTTTATTAGTTTATTTACTAGTGAATGATGTTTTTGTTCTTTCTCATAATAACTCTTTTTCGGACACGACGTTTACTGACTTATATTTCAGAAACAACAAATCAACAGAAACATTCCAGATTTTATTGGAAATCAGCGAAACAATAAAAAAACTCCACGTTCCTATCTGTTATTAGACCATTATAGCTTGAACTAGTGATGTTCTATCGTCGGTGTTAAGACAGGTCTAGTGTTGTGGTCGTGTACTATTCCCGTGTTATTGAAGACTGGCCAAAACCTTATAGTTTAAGGCCAAAAGAAACAAACTCGCAACAATTACGCGCATACGCAATTTGAAATAATATTTTCTCGTATAAAATTGTTTGTCTGACGTCATCCGATCAATTAGCAGGAATGTGGAACATTTGTAGATATTAGTGCAGTTCCTGGCTAAAAACTAGCATCTGCAGGGTTTATTCATCAATGGTAAACAACGATTGTCGAGGTTACTAAATGGGTGACCGTTCATAGCATTGAGATTCCTCCGTGCCTCGGCAAAGACTTAAAGGTGGATACAGACCTTGCGAGGCATGCGCCACGCACGGCGCACAGCGAATGCTTCGCAAGCACAAGCCTCGCCACAAACATGAAGACAGACAAATGAAGCATTTGCTTCGCACGTCATGGCTCGACCCGTGTATAAATATGTTGGTGCATATAATGTTTTAAACACGTACACTTCAAGCAGAGGCATTAGCTGTGTGCCGTTAGCGGCGCATGCCTCGCAAAGTCTGTATCCACCACCTTTCAAATGCTGTGAACACAATCAAAAGACAATGAGAGAGAACGCCGGCGTTCGCCCAAGCCGTTGGAGTGTCATTTGTAGATGTGTGACAGACTTTACAAATAGTCAGAAAGAGTTACATAGTGTTACCGCGACCTTGGAACGCAATGGGCAACTGAAGAAACACAGGTGGGTTTTAGTCAGTAAAAGTCAATCGCTGCCTCTCGCGCCACCCAACTGCCTCTCGCTCCACCAAGAGGGAGAAAACCCGCGACCTACAAGTCGTAAAGCTTACATTACACGGTAGGTTTTGCCGTCAGTTTTGCCACAGTAAAAGTTTTGATTTAAACCTACCGTCTAATGCGATGATTGAATTTTTCTAGTACTGATTGACGAAAACCATCATTCATGATTGATGGAATTGATTGATGCTTGCATGACCGTGTAATGGTCGCCTATGTCGGGGCCGTTATCACTCGGCCACCATTGCTCTAAAAACTAAACCAACAGAGAGGTAGGTAATGAAAACATTGGGTAACTTTTTATACCAACAGTTACCGGAAAATTAAAAAGTTTAAACGCGGGTACAGCCGTGGGGCAGAGCGGCTAGTTAGGCTCGTAAACTGAACCAAAAAATTTGGGTTTATGTTGAATTGTATAAAGGTTTTTTTGTTATTATTGACTAGCTTTTGCCTGCAGCTTCACCCACGTTCATACATATGTCACTCAGGAATAAAGCAGCTTTCTATCGGTGAAAAAATTTTAGCAATCGGACCAGTACTTTCAGAGATTACCTCCTATAAACAAAAAAAAATAAAAACAAACTTTACCCCCTTATTATATTATTGTAGATAGGCTCGCCTTTGACCACTATCTCACCTGATGGTAAGCGATTATGTGGTCGACGATGGAACACGCTTGCCTAGAAGCAACCTATTCACTCTTGGCCTAAAGACACCTAGGTTATAGGTCTCAGGAAACACAGACTCCGGCAGGGAATCGTAGCCTATGGAATGGTCAAATTATTAATTAACGTCTTGTTTTTCTTGAGTTGGGAAATCAGCCAATGCCGTCTTTCGCTCTAGGGCGGAACGAGAGGCGTGCCAGACTTTTATTAATAAAAAATTGTGGTTTAAAAAAACCCTTAACATAGACCATAACACGACAACAACAAAATAACAACACAGCAATAAAAACATATTGTTTGTGCCAATGTTCCTTCTTTGCCTTTTGCGTTCCTGGTTTCCCTTGCACTTGTAATATTAGTGTGATTACATGTAATCATTCTAAGCCGGTTATCACACTGCCATGCCCCACGCAGCGTAGTGCGTGAATGCGTGTCTTAACGTCTCTTGTAAGTAACAATGTGGCGAGTCACAATAGATCTTTTAGGTCGCAGTGACTACATCCCCTACACTATGGGTGATGCATAGCCCCTTATCTTCTAAATAATAATAAGTATCTCCGTTTGTATAGAAAACACGCACAATCCAACACACCGAAACTGCATCCACGCGCGTTCATGCAGATCACGCGCCTACATGCTAAGAAACATGCACCCACGCGCGAGGGTGCGGGGCGATACGTAAGGTATGGCACATGACATGAGTCTCGTAGTACCGTGAGTGATTTTGTATGAAATGAGTGCGTGCCTGCGTGAATTTACAAAACGCACCATACGCGCGTGAGTGCGTAAAAAACCCGCACGATGATGCAGATCAGGGACCCAAGTCTGCTATTTTTATAAATTCGTCATTCCAACACGATCCCATTGTCATTTTGCTAAAAGTTCGTAATCCGCTAATTCATAATGATCTATCATTGATCAGTCAATGGTCTCGTAATAGAATTGTGGTAAAATGACAATATCGAGCTTATTGAAAGCACTGACTGCACAATGACGTTCCAATGATAGGACACTGATTATAGGAACTGTCAAAATTTTAGCAGACTACCGCATACGTCAGACATTCATTGATCATTGTGTACAAGATTACCATTTTATGCCATTTCTTTTAATGGAGTGTCAGTGGTTGACCATTGGAAAGTCATAATGACGCCATTTATTAGCAGACTACAAAATCAACAATTATGAAATCAATCATAGAACATTCTGACACTATTGTAATAGCAGACTTGAGGCCCTGCACTCATGCAGCGTGATGTGATAATCGCCTTAGTGTGACTACATGTAATAATTCCAAAAGAATAAAAGAAAGCTAAAAGGCGTGTTCAACAATGTTATTCTTAGAGGATTATTTAAAGGGCAACCAGGATGAATCGACGAAATTCATCGAATCGATTAATCTTTCGCCGGGGTGAGTAACGTGAAAGTAAAAGGGTTTTCGAATTCGATTACTCATGCGAAATTTTCGGTATTAGTTATACATCCGTTTTAGTATTTGTTTGACCTGAATGTAAGTAAGAACGTGAGTCGGTGAAAGATAAAAACTTTGAATTTCCTTTTCATACTAACAAAAGGAGTAAGGTAATAAATAAATTAAAAGCTAATCCATTTCGGTTCGGTTTTTGGCACGAATATTAGTGTAATGAGACGAACTGACAAACGGGCTACCTGCTGTGTACATCACTAGACTTTGATTTAATCGGTGTTATGTCGGTCATCACCATCATCACCCTTGTCTCATGTTACTTGGTGTCGGTGCAACACGGTTTTTTTTCTATTCTATCTTGTCAGCAGTCACACTATCACTGACTCCTTTTTCTTTCTTATCACTCCTCACACAATCCATTCATCTTTTCTTTGGCCTTCCTCTCCATCCATCCACACGCATAATTATAATTCTTTTAGTGATATGCGTTTCATCCCTTCTTTTTACAGGACCACACCAAGAGTCCCAAGAGAAACCATTCCCTTTCAACTTTTTAATTGCTGACGTCACTTTGAAAATACTTATTCTCATTATATCCATTCTCGTCACTACACATAAATCTCAACATTCTCATTTCAATCTCAGCTACATTCAACATTGTTCTGCATCAAAATAAAAACAAAAGAATGTTAATATTTGAAGTTCAGACTCAACAGAGAAATTATGAACAGAATTTCGATACACATCTGTATTAAAATATCTCTTCATAATTTCTCTCCACCTAAAAGTCTGGCTAAACTAAAAGCAAGCGATACTCTGTCTAGATTCCTTTGTTTTTTTTTATTCTAACTGTCCCCGCACACGGGCCACAAAAAAACGCCGCTCCAAGCTTCTTTTTGAGGCGGCCTTTTGTTGTGGCTCGTGTGCGGCGATGCCGCCACGAAAAAACGCTTGAAGCGGCTTCAAGCTTCTCCGGACCGGTGTCGCGCGTTTCAGCTTATTTTTTACTTGCACCCAGCTGATTGCTGGTGCCTAATGCCCGCTATAACCTATCATGACCTGTATTGTACCTAGTGTCCAACTTGTGACCTTATTAAATATTTTTGGGAAAAAATATAACATGGTGTAAAAACTATTGGAAGCCATTCAGTTATTGAATCTGAACGAACTATATTCAGGATCGCATAAACTAAAAATTATGTGGAATATTTGAATGCCAGTACCAGCAAAATTTGAAAAGAATTTCGATTTTAAACATAATGTTCTAATAAAAGTATCAGAAAGAAGGTTTCCTTGTCTCTTAAATAAAATAAAGAACTAAGATCGAATCAAGCCAAGCGAACCGACCACCGTATAAAATATGAAAATTTTCCACAAAACTTATAAAAATATTCTTTAACTTCTATCATACTTTTCACTATTGTTTCAACTTCAAAAAGAGACAATTCACTAAAAACTTTTCAAAGATAAAAAACCCCACTTGACATCTTCAACTCGGATTTATACTCTATGCTTCATTTTTATTAAAAACTAGTTGTCACCCGCGTTTCTGCCCGCGTAAAATCAGTACTTTTTTAAATTAGTTAATCCAAGATGTCGGCCAAGATCGGCTGTCTTCAGACGTTTGAGCTAGAAGGAGAAATACTTAAAATACACACAGTCACACATACAATCTTTCGCCTTAATATAATAGGTACAGTTGCCATCACGCTGCCCCTGATAGTTAAAAAGACGTATCTAATAAAAAGTAAAAACGGAGAAAAAATGTTTTAATGAATGAAACGGGAAATCGTTTGCTGTCTTTCAAGTAAATTTAAATAGTTACATATTAAAAGTTGAAAATAAAGCCGATTATAATGAGCTTTAACTTGGCTTGATAATATGAAATCAAATCAAATCTGGAAAAAATGTTAGATGCGTCTTTTTTACTAACGGGGGCAGCACGGATCTTGAACACTTGCACAAAAGTCAAACATTCGGTCTATTTAGTGGTGCGAAATGCGACGCGGGGGCGGGGAGTGTCAGTGATTGGCTGGCCGCGCCATCGCGTCGTAGACGTCACTCCTCATTCGTTTACTGCGTTGCTGCATGTATCTAACAACGAAAACGATTGGCTCGCCAATGTATGGAATGCGCAAAGCGATCCCCACTCTGACGCCGAGCGTTCATGATCCGTGACGGCAACTGTATGTATATTAGTGTGTTATTTCGACAAAATGTAGGAAACAGTAAGTTTTATATATGACTAGCTGGTGCTTGCGATTTTATCCGTATCAGACTCACAAACACACACACACACACATCATACATAACATCACACTTCAAGAAGACTCATAATTTGATAGAATGATAGTAGCCTAAGTTACTCCTTATAACTTCTATCTACTTCTGTCTACCAGTAAAAATCTTCTTTTTTTTGAGATTTTGTTTTCTTTTAAATCTTTTAAATTAGAAGCCTAATTAATTTTTTGCATGGTAACAAATAAATCCGAGAACAAAAAAAAAACATTGACGCTACTGAAACGTTAAATTGAAACATGCATGGTCCAAATGAGTACTTTCCTATGGAGAAGAACCAGCAAGAAGCGTCACTATTACAAGGTTGTATACCAACTCAAAATCATATGAATAGTCCTAAAGGATTCCGCGATTTCTCATCATGGAAATCTTAGGCCAATGCTTAAGCTCGGGGGTGGGTTGTGGGGATGAAAAGGGGGGTGGGTCAAGGCCAACTCGCCGCCTGTGTGCCGCCTCTCAATGCCTCGGGATACGTCGAGAGCCTCGGAGTGTTTTTGCCAATAATGTTTGTCTGACATACAAGTCGGATAAATGATAATGTTGTTCAGTATAGAAGTACTATATTATGACGTAAGCAAGTACTTGGTACTGTCAAGTATGCGTAAGATCAGGTCGTTACGTCATAGGACCTTGTAAATGGGAGGTTTCATGTTTAGGACCATGTACATTAGGGCACAAAATATATAGGTACAGAAGTCAATCTACATACAAAGTGCGCTCGAACAACGCACACATAGACACCGCTCACGGGCACGGTATCTCGGAGCGCCTCGGCCTACTCGTCGAACAGTTCCGGCTCAAACGTTCATTAGTCTGCGTCCTACGAGCGTAGGTATGAAAAGTGAAGTACATACATGAGATTGTCTTCTGCACCTATCTATTTTGTAATTGTACATACATGTGTGTGCATATGAAACAGACGCGGGCTTGCGGACGACGAACAATGGGTAGTTCACAGTCCAGCCGTCTGGTAACCGTCCGGACTGGACCCAAGTCGGCGATGGCGTGCAGTGTTCCACGCGCGGCTCAAGGAGATGTCAGCAAAACCGCAGGGGCCCAGCAGGGTCGAAAAATACTGGAGTCATGGGTTCGCTTCTGAAAGGAAAACCTAGGGCCCTGGAACGCCAGGCGAAGAAGGAAGAAGAAGTGAGTTTTAGGCAGTAAACGTCTGACATGCTCTCCCGCACCGCCTAAGAGCAGCAGAAGTCATTGGATGATTTCCTGCATAAAAAAAAATGTTTGTACGTACAGCTAAGGATTGGAATTCCCTGCCGGAGTCTGTGTTTCGTGATAGCTACAACTTAGGGGTCTTTAATTCGAGATTGAATAGGTTACTTCTAGGCAAGCGTGCTTCATCGTCGACCACATCATCGCTTACTATTAGGTGAGATAGTGGTCAATCGCAAGCCTATCAATAAAAATAAAAAATGTCATGATTGGGATGCCTCATTCAGTCATTTTATGTTTTAGGAAAAATTCTACAATTTAATATTTTTCAAAACACCCAACGAGTAATGGAAAGGGCTATGCTCGGGGCTTCCTCGGCGTGATCGAATAAAAAATGAAGAGATCCGCAGGAGAACTAAGGTTGCCGACATAGCACGAAGAATTGCCAAACTTAAGTGGCAATGGGCAAGGCACATTGCTCGCAGAACAGATGGCCATTGGGGCCGAAAGGTTCTGGAGTGGCGACGGCCTACCGGAAGACGCAGTGTTGGAAGGCCTCCTACAAGGTGGACCGATGACCTGGTAAAGGTTGCGGGAAACCGATGGATGCGAGACGCACAGGAAGGTTCATTGTGGCGACGCTTGGGGGAGGCCTATGTCCAACAGTGGACGTGTATCGGCTGAAATGATGATGATGAATACACTTATACGAAAACTGTGTACTATTTCACCGCTTTTATGCACGCAATGCAGTATTTTCCGCACTAGTGCATGAGAGGACTCATGTTTGTAGACTTTACTTTATCAAACATTCCGTAGGTTAACGGTAAACGGGTTGGGAAGGGGCCCTCTTAAGCGTTCAGAGGACCAACCCTTAAAATCCATAAAACGCCCATCTGCAAAAGCTTTATTGTTTTCATAATAAAACTAATAAACGTTATTGAATGAAAATGTATTCTTCATGCACTTAAAATTCACCCTTTTTATTTCAGACATAAGGTTGTTTTTCCTCTAACCCATCCTCTGTAGTTTATATTATACAGATTTAAGGCAACGTTCTCTCGCAGAAATACCGTTTTTACTTTTTGTTCGCAGTATATTTAATTGAGAAGAAATATTAGCTTTCAGTTTCGATAATAGCCTTTAGATATTTAACATTTATATTCAATTTAATTTAACTTTGTAAGAAGTAATGACGCAGATGAGATTTCATGTGCCTTTTATGGCTGCAGAATAAATTGGTTATGATACCAATTTATTCTGCAGCAACGTATTTAGTTACGCTTTTTTCTTAATGATTTTTTAGCGGTCTGGGTTTTTTTTGTCAACGAATTATTTTCATTTATTCATTTTACTTAAAATAAAGGGTACCTCTCGTTTCAGTTTTTTTTAGGTGGGAAAATCATCCAATGATATCCCCCGCTCTTAGGCGGAGCGCGAGTCAGATTTTTACAGACTAATACAACCCACCTTCTTTGCCATTATTCCGGGGCCCCGGGATCCCTTTCGCATCACCTACAGCCCCAGTAGGCTTCGACCTTACTGGGCTCCTACGGTGGCCGATATCTCCTTAAGACGCGCGTGGAACACAAAGCGCCGTCGACGACTTGGGCTCGGTTCGGACCTCCCATTTCATTTGCGGTGAGAATCATCGGATAATTTCTCCCGAGTGGCGAGAGGGAGTATCATAATTTTGCAGACTAAAACCTAACTGTGTTGCTTTAGTTGCCTTTTGCGTTCCAAGGTTATGGTAACTCGGCACACACTTTCGAAAAAATCCGCAATATTCATGTACCCTCTCTTGTACATTGAGAAAGTTGTCTAGATGATTGGTCAAAATATGATGCTACATATAAAAAACTAAACCAATTGTAGTCCGACTCGCGCATGAGGGGTTTCCATACCTATGTAGCTTTTTTTACACAGTTAATTTTATTCTGTTTTTAGTATTTGTTTTCAAGCGGCATTAAAAATACATCATCTGTGAAAATTGCAACTGTTTGTGTTATCTATCACGGTACATGAGATATAGCCTGGCAACAAACAGACGGACAGTTGAGTCTTAGTAATAGGGTCCCGATTTTACCCTTTGGATACGGAACCCTAATTAAAACTGACTTAAAAGTGGATTAAATAATCTAACTACTAGGTGGAATAGTTTCGACGGCGCGCACTGTTCCCGCGCGCCTCAAGGAGTTGTCAGCAACAGCAGGGGCCCAGCCGGGTCGAAGTCTGCTGGGGCCAGGGTTATCCGAAAGGGCGCTCGAACCCCGGTATGAAGGCTTGAAGGAACGGGATGGGTTTTTTAGTCAGTAAGAGTCTGACACTATCTCTCGCTCCGCCCAAGAGCGGGGGTTGTCATAGGATGATTTTTCCCATCGGAAAAAAAGGTGGAATAGTTTGAGAAGGCTTTAATATTATCGAATTTATTTTTTTGTTATAATTTACTTGTTGACAACTTACTCTGTGTTTGATTATGGTTAAAAATTAATTGAATTTCGATTCCCCACGTCCATTTCGGTGGGCGAGTCTATTATGGAAAACCATTAAATTACCGATACAATTTGACGTCCTTCCGTGAGGCGTTGTAAAGGGTCCAATCGATTGACCCCGCAAAATGGGTGTGAAATTAGGACGTCCATACGCAAATATACAACTAAATAAATGTATGTTATACTTACGACAGTTTATGCGAAACCCGAATACAGTTTGTTCTGAATCAGTAACTGGATGGATTCCAATACATGGTTTTCACACCATGTTATATTTTTTTCCAAAATATTTTAAAAGGTCATAAGTTGGACACCACCGATACTAAGTACAACACAGGTCACGGCAGTTGCAGGCGCCAGCAAAGAGCTAGATGCAAGCGCAAAACAATGCTTCAGTCGCCTGGATGGCCCGGTGACTATGTATTTTTGCTGACATAACAAGCTTATAACTTTGTGATTTTTCATGATACAGGTACGAAATTTTGTACATAGATTATTTACTTAAAAATACTAGACACGTGTTTCGGGTTTCACATAAACTAAAAGTAATCTACACTAATATAATAAAGAGGTACTTAAAGTTTGTTTTTATGTTTTTTTGTTTGTAGGAGGTAATCTCTGGAAGTACTGCCCCCCTAGCCAAGTTACAACCAGTTTGTGTCGAATTCCATTCTCTAATCGTTAACGCTTCGGTGACAGCAATTGTAGAAAACGATAAGTTGGTAGCCATGTTGACGCGCCTGAGTCGGCCGCTCGTTCTACAATGTAGCGTTTGTCTAACAAAGGATCTAGCGTTAAACATTGTAGAAACGATTTTGAACGATGCGATGTGAACTTGGCTACGAATTGTCTATTCGTTTGTTCTGACTACGCGACTTTACGTTGAGCTGACGTCATTCCCATACGTTTCATCACTTTTCGACAGCGTTAACGATTGCAGAATAACAATTTGGCTAAGCGTGCTGGTCCGATTGCTAAAATTTTTTCACCGTTAGAAACCTGCTTTATTCCTGAGTGACATAGGTTATATTTTATGTACGCGGGCGAAGCCGCTGGCAAAAGCTAGTGTTGTATATTTTCTATTAAAAAACAGGAAGGAACAATATTTTCTATTGTACCATTTTGAGTAAGGGACACGTACACTCGCTTTTTATTGCATTATAGTTTGTGGCCGTCACAGAAAAATGTTTTATTCACCTTGCCACTATGCTATGCTATGGGACTAGGCACTGGGCACTTTCTATATGTGAAACAATTTTGGTAATCGTACTAGTTTTTCCAGAAAAGAAAAAAAAAAAAAGAAAAAAGAAATCCAGAAATTATACCTAATAAATAAACAATATAACCCTTGTATAACCCCGCCAGATTTTTGGGCACACTTTTAGTCGATATCGATGCCAATGAATTTTTTTTAAGTATGCCATATTTTAAGATACTTTTTATACAGGGTTTTTTTACGTGTAATCCTAAATAATATTATAAATGTGAAAGTGTGGATGTTTGGATGTTTGTTACTTAATCACGCAAAAACGGCTGAACGGATTTGGATGAAATTTGGCATGCATATAGCCTTTGACATGGAAAAGAACATAGGCTACCTTTTATCCCGATTCCTTAAGTACCTAATGCCACGCGGGCGAAGCCGCGGGCAAAAGCTAGTTTAGTATAATTAGTTAAGTTATTTTACAACAAAATAACCAGTAACTAGGTATATTGTGGTTATTATATATTTAGTTGTAAATAAATTTTACGTCTTTATTCTCTGTTAAATGTACGAGATAAAATTTTACTAAATCCTGATACATTTAAGTTAACTTTTCAAGAAAAACACCCATGATTTTAGACCGAAAATAAATACTTTTAAACTCAGTATCTACAAGTACAATATATCAAGTTTTCAGTAAGGCGACATTTGTCTGCTAAACATGCTAGAGAGTAGTGTTGACCCATTTATCGACGAGATACGTGACGTCCTCGCCTTAAGAGATTTGCCATAGAGGAGAGAGAATCTTGGAAAATAACAAGAAAATAAAGCTTTTATTTTAAAATACTCTTTCTGCACTTTTCCTTGTGGAAGGTTTAGTGTTTATTTGTATTTTGTGTATCAACGATGGCATCACTGCTTACCATCAGGTAGGATCGCAGTCAAGCACTGGTCTTTATCATTAAAAAAAAAATCCTCTCACGACCGAGTTCAGATGACGATCACATCGACGGAGATCAGTCAGTTCGTGGGGCTCTTTGGACAGGGACCGCGATTCCAACTTCTGCCTATAAAAATAATATTTTTTTAGGCAGCTAGTACTAGGCATGCCTTTTAAGCTCTGTCGTTTAAATACATATTTCCCGCTAATTTTGAATTTAGAATAGCTCAATTTAGAATTGAATTTAGAATTGCTTAATTTTCAAACAGCTAGCTAGCAGTAGCTAGCTGTTTGAAAGCAGCAACTAGCAGTATATGTATAGAATTAGTTATCTCGAAACCTTAATTACAATGATATACTCAGAGATATCATCATCATTATTATTTATTGCCAGTAAAATTACAGTAGTGGACAGAATGATGGCGTCTGGATTGATTCCATAATTGGTTATCACTCTGAAGGATAAAAGATATATTGAGTCCTATCATTGCGACGACTAAAGTTGGAGTCAAGATTACGTTTACCCAGGACAGACGGTTCAGTTGGGTAGGTCTAACTTCGAGAAAAAGGTCAATCGTCGAATCCAACTTGGCTGGGCAGCGTTTGAGAAACTTTGATCGATCTTCTCGTCTGACATACCACAGTATCTCAAAACGAAAGCACAAAATAGATAGGTACAGAAGTCAATCTACATACAAAGCGCGCTCGAGCAACGCACACATAGGCACCGCTCACGGACACGATGTCTCGGTCGCGTCTCGGATCACTCGTCGAACAGTTCCGGCTCAAACGTTCATTAGTGTGCGTCCGCCGAGCGTAGGTATAAAAAGTGAAGTACATACGTGAGATTGTCTATCTATTTTGTGACGAAAGTCTATGACCAGTGAATGTTGCCAGTGATGACCTAATTGGCTCTGAAAGGTGGTCACTTATAATTTAATGGGCTTCATCAGAAGGACTACATTTATGCTTGGATCTTTGTGCGTTTTGTTTGTATGATCGAATCAAGAATGTAGATTTAGGAGGATTAAAGTAACCGACATAGCCCGAAGAATCGAGAGGAATGTAACCATTTCTCGCAGAACAGATGGTCGATGGGGCTTTTTTTTTCGGTGGGGAAAATCATCCAATGACAACCCCAGCTCTTGGGCGGAGCGGGAGATAGTGTCAGACTCTTACAGACTAAAAAACCCACCCCGTTCCTTCAAGCCTTCACACCGGGGCTCGAGCTTCCTTTCGGATAACCCTGACCCAGTAGGCTTCGACCCGGCTGGGCGCCTGCTGTTGCTGACAACTCCTTGAGGCGCGCGGGAACAGTGTGTGCCGTCGACGACTTAGGCTTGGTCCGTAACAGTTACCGGACGGCCGGACAGCGAGCTACCCATTGCTCACTGTCCGCAAGCCCGCACCTACGGTGGCTGGAAATCGGGATCGGAATCCTGGCAGCGGCGAGAGGGCCGTTGCCTGATGCGGTCGGCCTCCTCCTTTGCGAACATTACTTCTTCGCAGAAGTCGGCGACCGCCTGCCACTTCTACTCGCTCCGGACCATGGCCCTCATGGTCTCCGCCGCCGATCGCCCCCACGAGGGCACGGCGATGATGGTCGATGGGGCCGAAAGGGTCTGGAGTGTTGACCGATAATCTGGTGAGGGTCACGAGGGAATCCGATGGATGCGAGACGCTCAGGATCAGTCGTAGTGGTCACACTTTGGGGAGGCATATGTCCAGTAGTCGATGTTTTTCGGCTGAAGTGATGATGATGAGGTAGAGATTACAGTATTGATACATAGAATGGATTTACCTACACCATATAAGTAGGTGTAAATATTCAAGATTTCTTTATATTATTCAGATATTTCGCAGACTCGTTCTTATTTACATTGGACATAATAAATATTTTATTTAAGCTGCACCAGATTCCACAGTACCGCGATACAATCGGGATTAAAAGTGTTTTACCACTCAGCTGTACTTCTTTGTATTGAAACTGTTGAGAGACCCGCCTTTGTTCCTGTACAGTTACGTACAAAAGTGTTATTTGCGTTCTATATTTTATTTCTTTAGAATTTATGGAACAGTTACTCGGTCACTAAAGCTCGGGAAATAATGTGAACTTTGAATTGTCTACAATGCGTTCCAAATTAGAATAGGATCGATCGCCATGTTGTGACGTCACGATTTACTGTCAAAACGAAATTAATTTACGAAAAAAATATTTACGAACTGTGAACGAAAAAAGTTTAATCAGAATCTAGTTCTTCAATTTTACTCATCTCTTGACTCATCTCATGATTTGACGGTAAGTACAACGTCACGTCACAACATGGCAATCGATCCTATTCTCATTTGGAACACATAGGTAGTAGCTACGAATATGCGACAGTAGGAACGTCATCCATTTTACAATAATATTTATTCCCAAGTCCCTAGGCGTATTCGGAAATGATGATGATGAAGTGGAATTTGCCTGAAATAAAGAATTTTATTTTTTATTTCAAGGCTATCTTCTCATTCGCACGAATTCTTGCAAAAAAAAAAAGTAGAAACAACGTCCTTTTTGGCAAAAAGCTCAATTACTTTTATGTACAAAAACTTCGCGACCCTTACTTCAAAAACATAATTCTTCACTCTATATTTTGCTTACTTTAAACATATACAAGATATGGTTACATACAACATATTCAGTACACGGAGTAGCTTTTAGTGGCAAATGCATCTCGCCAGGACGCCTGCTGATGGAAGCTGCAGCGACCCTGGCAGGTTGAAGGGTGTGCGGCAGATAGATCGAACGTGATTGATTCAGAGTTCTAAAGTGCCATAAAAAAACATAACTTGTAAAAAAACCAAGGCTCGCAACCAGTTTTTAAAAGTTGTGAGTTCTATGTATAAATAGGTTCCAAGTCGGTTAATTTATTCAGTCCGTACTTAAGAGACCTTGATGACCTAGATTGACTTGGCAATCAGACTAAACAATCTAATTTAATATAAGACGTATTACTTGTGATATACATACGATTCGGGATTACAAAGTTACTTATGCAGTTGATGTATCTAAAAACTGTACCGAAATTGTATTTTTTTTTAGTTTTTCATTGATTTATACACTAAATACTAATTGTATTCTTTTAAAGCTTAATTCTATGTCTGCTAGAAGTGCCTTAGAGTTTTGATGATCGGTCAGTCAGTGAGTGACAAAATTAACAAACTTTGACCGATATACCGTGTTTATACAATGACTGCTTGGTTACTGAAAATCAGGCTTATAGATTTATACACAACGAAGTTATAATTAGGGGATCGAAAATGCCCTGAACTGTTTCGAGAAAAGCATACGGCCGTGCCACTTTTTTGCTTGCCTTGGTGGGGGCACTACCGTGCGATATTAAGATAAAAAAAATATTAAAAAAAAAGTTAAGTTTGATAAATCTTGATTGCGTCATTAGCGTTATTAATAAAATAGGTACCAATATCGATTCGTTACCAACGTAATTCGTCCATTCCCATATTATTTGCCTTCAATTAGTATAACTAATTTATAGAAAAAGCATTAGGTACCTAAGTGCATTTATGATAATTTCAGTGCTTGAAATAATTTAGACTTGAATAAATAATTAGATTAGTGTTTAAATACTTCCGTTAAAAGCAATATCTAGAAGTATTGATCCAACTAATATTTTCATCCTAGAAAATGCACAATTTCTGCGGAATAGGCCATTGTAGCAAAAAGTAGTACTTACAGCTGTTTACCCGAGGCAAAAAGTTAATCTGCGCCAGTACGTGTTTCAGGGCGCTCCCACCCGCAATAAGCAAGAAAGCCGCCATTTTTATACACACCACAATTTTCATTAAGCAAACTAAATGCAACGGCCTCACGTAATAACATAATTATACGCTATTAAAAACAAAGCAAAAACTCAACATTTAATTAAACAAATGCACTACTTTCTATGTTAATTCATAAAACTTAAGGCGTGTAGTCTCTTTAACATTTGGGTCGGAATTAAATCCGCACATACTCGTACTGCCGCCTGCGTCGGCATAGAGCCCCGCTGACCTTTAAAACCATTTTCTTTGCGAAAAATTGACTGATTTACATATCTACATTCTGAAGAACTCTTAACCAGCATTTTTTTATGTGTAAACGTATTTCTAAAAATCAAAGCCGTTTGAAAGAAGTAGGGAATACAAGCGAAAAAATATCATTATATCGATTTTTTTTTGGCAAAAATATTAGTCATTCAAAAAATCATAATGTTGCTACATGAATCTACAATAAACATACTAGTAAATTTTTTTTCGGACCTATTGACCCAGCTGTGACCGAGGAGTAGGCTTCAGAAAGTCATTGTCCGACGTCTGCGTACCTAGATTAGGAGCTCGGGAATTCGATAACAATTTTGACTAATCTGTACAACCTACCTATTTCTCTATGCTATGTTCTGTGCTGTTTTATGTACAAAAAACTGTTTTATGGCACTGCTCGAGAGCTAGGGCCTTAATGCATAAAACGTAAAGGACTATTATAAGTGGCGCGCACAATATCGTGCTTGGCAAGGAAATGGGAACGCGTTAATCCGGCAATTGCCTTCTTCCTGGGGGCGCAACGTGTAGTCATTGCGGTGAGCGTGTCCACTGACACCCGACACGTCATTTTAATTAGCTTAACCCTTTTTTTATAGTCCTAAGACCTAGAATCCACAAACGCGTAGCTTCAGCATATTCGTAATTATACGCCAGTATGAAACTTTTATTTTTTTTAATTTATATAAACTATAGTGCTTGTCTGCGATCTCACCTGATGGTAAGCAGTGATGTAATCGTTGATGGTGAGGCGCACTAGTTTATTAAGAGCAAAATCACTCTGGCCTTGAAGACACCAAAATTATGAAATTAAATATACTTACCTAAAGAACCATGAAACTGTGTCGACGAAGCAGCACCGTTGTGCCGTCGTGTGTGTCGTCGTGTGTGTGTCGTCGTGTATGTGTCGTCGTGTGTGTTGTGCAATAAAGATGTATAGTAATAATAATAATAATGAATAAAGAAAGAAAAGCAAGAATGAAAATATTTATTTGAGATTCGCAAAGGCAAACAAAATAAAATGTAAGGTGACAATAAAATAAAATGTGACTACTTAATCTATAAATAATTAAATTTAAATACAAAAAATACGCGTTTATAAAGCTACGCGTCCGTGGACTGTAGGACATCGAACACCAGAATAGACATAAAACGACCTGTCGTTTTACACCTATGGTCACACAACCATTCGATTACCATTGCATAGCATAGCACATAGCATAGTAGGCTTTATAATGTTCCCACTGTTGGGACTCAGGCCTCCTCTTTAGGAGAGGGAATGGGCCGTAATCCACCACGCGGGCCCAGTGCGGGTTGGTGAATGTCACATGTCTTTGAATGTTTGGTTCTAGGACATGCCGGTTTCCTCACGATGTCTTCCTTTACCGTTTTGAGAGCAGTGGTGATGAATTAAATTACACAAAGTAATGCGCCTGGCTGGGTTTGAACCCGCGACCTGCAACTCGTAAGTCGAGGGTGTTACCACTCGGCCACCACTGCTCTCAATTACCATTGGTCGATATTTATTTTTTTAAGCTTTTTGTATACTTACTGTGTTAGTAAAATGGTGATGACGTAATGATGTGGTTTTAAATTAAAGGTTGGTCCACCTGTCACTGGTGTCCGTAGGGACGTGACCGAATTGCGGATATGGTACCATACAATTAAAACTTGGTACTTAAAACTAAAGGACTTCGAATATTTTTTATTCCATTTTAATTATGCTAAATACGGCACGAAACCAATTATTAGGTGAAAATTTAAATAATTTATTTGGTAAAATTTCAAAAAGAACAGAAATGTTTGCAGTTTTTAGATTAAAGTATTGACTATTTCTGTGTATTTATATTTATTTACTGTAGCATAATTTCTAACGATTTACAACAAAATAAACAATAGCATATCGACAAGGGACCGAATCTATTGATGAAGCTTTCGACTACTTATCCGATATAGTGACTTACGAATTCTACTTGACATTTGTCGAAAAGTACCTCCAGTTTTGTGAGAAAACAAATCGTTTATTTTCGTTTTTTACTCGAATTAAAAAGAAAAGGCGGCAAACATACAGATTTGTTATTATTGGTATTGTTTTTTTGATACTTTATCATTAAGTAAATTTTAAAAATTGTTCTGTTGCTAAAGTCGGTTATTTTTTTTAGTTTCTTGTAGATCAATTAACTTGTCGATCTACACTTATATTATAAAGACGTAGTTTGTTTTTATGTTTGTAGGAGGTAATCTATGAAAGTACTGGTCCGATAGCGAAATTTTTTTCACCAGTAGAAAGCTGATATGTTACTCAGGAATAAATCCTGAGTAACATAGGCTATATTTTATTTATATTTAGTATGCGTTGGAAGCCGCGGGCAAAAGTTAGTCAATTAAAAAATAGTGATATTTTATCGTAAAACCAATCTAGAGTAGAATGGAAACAAGCAGTGCTAATGTTATTTAAGTAGTTAGCGTGTCCGCGTATCGCATGAGTGACAGTGTGTGGTCAGCGTGACACGAGGATGAGCCCTGCTATGTGTGCGGATCTTTACACGCAAGTGAGTATCTTTACTACTATGTGTGCGGATCTTTACACGTAAGTGCGTATCTTTACCCGTGAGTGCGGTTATAATGCAACGATAGCACTAGTGATGCGTGATTTATTTCTTTAGCACTTCTGAGATTAAAAAAATATATATTAATCTTAATGGTCGTGTTCAATTTATACAAAAAAAGGTAAGTAGAGTAGGATTTTTTATTACTAGAAATCCATTGTATTGAAAGTACTATGTGTATATATTTATATGTTAGTGCGATTTTTTTAGAATGATTTTTTATTAATTATTTTTACTCAAAATTTGCTAAATTCAAGAACAAGTAAGTATCAGTGTTCTTGAATTTAGCAAATATTGAATAAAAAAAAACTGGGCAAGTGCGAGTCAGACTCGCGCACTGAGGATTCCGTGCAAACTACAAATAATTCCCGAATGGAGTCACGAAGATTTTTCTGAATTGCAAAAAAAAAGTTTTTTCATAATGTCACAATAAAAAAAAACGAAATTTTGCAATACGTTTAACAACAAATTTATTTTTTTAGAATTTTTCCTATACCTGTGCTATAAGACCAAGGTCTTATAGCACAGGTATAGGAAAAATTCTAAAAATAATTCTATTGTAATTGTAATTATAATTCTTTGTGCTAAATTTCAGGATTCTGGGTCAACGGGAAGTACCCTATGAATTTCGATCTTTGAGAGTATCAAAATATACGTTTTTTTGCGACATGAACAGCCGTATCTTTTTTATTCGTTAACTTAGAAGTTTGATTTCTTCACAATTTAAAGGGACCGCAAACTTGAGTATATGGTTATAATTTCAACTCGACACCTCCACGCGTTCTTGAGATAAAGGGTCTTGACAGACAGACGGACGGACGGACGGACAACAAAGTGATCTTATAAGGGTTCCGTTTTTCATTTTGAGGTACGGAACCCTAAAAAGAAAGAAAGAATAAGGATAATAAATGTCACGGAATAGTGGGCGTTTTGAACCGACAATACTATCGAAATAATGAGCAATCACTGTAGGGTTTTTCGCACTAATGTTACATCGCACCTATAAAGCATCGATGAAATAAAACATCGTACAGCTGAATTATCGACACATTGTGTTCGATATAATTATTAAAACTGTGTCTGCTACGAATATCGTATGTACAGTAGCGATATCTATGGCGTCACATAGGAAGCAATCCTTCATCGCGCAATCAAAGTTCTCCGCGCCATTAGAACATAGAAAAGCTCGAAATCATTAATCGGGCAGTTGCCCACCAGATATAACACCTGTCTGGTCGGAGGATCCTCCCTTTTCAACGGAGGTTTGTGGGACTTTACTCTCTGTTCGGCATACCTCCAAATATGAATATAATAGCGATGTTTACTCAATGAGTAAAATTAATGGTTAGATACTCAAATACTTTAACATAGATTGAAATACGAGCTCATAGAAATACTTCGAGCTGATATCATTAATTTATTGATTGAATTAAATTAGCAATTTATGAAAATTATTAAGGTAGATATTGAATACGTACAAAGTAAACTAAAGCCTCATAAAATTTTCATAGAAATCTAAAGTTATTCATTGAGTTAAATTTAGTAATTAAGTTAAAATTCATGATCATTTTAATTAGCAAACAGCTACAAGTAACTCATTATAATTCCTCGAAATAAACTTTGACGCTGAATGAGTTAACAATAACTTTTAATGTTGTTTTAAATAGCAATCACTAAATGTTTTTTATAAAAATTCCAAATGTTTTGGGAACACATTCATTGTGCGTACAGCCAAGGAGTGGAATTCCCTGCCGGAGTCTGTGTTTCCTGATGGCTACAACCCGGGAATCTTTAAGTCAAGAGTAAATAGGTTACTTCTAAGTAAGCGCGCTCCATCGTCGACCGCATCGTGGCTTTCCATCAGGTGAGATAGCGGTCAAGCGCGAACCTATCTACACTAATATAATAAAGAGGTAAAGTTTGTTTTTTTTTTGTTTGTAGGAGGTAATCTCTGAAAGTACTGGTCCGATTGCTAAAATTTTTTCACCGACAGAAAGCTGCTTTGTTCCTGAGTGACATAGGCCATATTTTATGTATGCGGGCGAAGCCGCGGGCAAAAGCTAGTCAAATGTAAAAACAAAATCCATTTAAACTATTAACCTATTAATTATTATTTAGCTAGGCATTGAGTGTATATATTATTTTTAATTATTTCAGTTTATTTTATTGTTTAATTTGTAGCGACATCTATAGCGCCACATAAGAACTACGAAGAAAGCACGAAATCCTGCATTGCGCAACCACAGTTCTCCGCGCGATTTGAACATATACGACAGCCCGAAATCATCTATCGGGCAGTAGCCCACCAGACTATAACACCTGTCTGGCCGGAGGATCCTCCCTTTTCAACGGAGGTTTGCGGGACTTTACTCTCTGTTCCGCATACCTCCAAAAATTTGTTAAATTATTGTTAAGTTTTTTGCAAAATAAATATCATTTATCATTTCATTAACCGCCTACGTCTGATATATCCGACCAGGTCCATATCCACGACCGACGTCTGCTCTTCTGTAATCTAATGAAGAGTTATACGAGATGGAGTATCCAGTCGTAAATACATGACTCTGGCGAATAGGACCCAAACAACACTCATCGGACAAATTCGACACAAGCGGTTTACGGGTTAATAATTTGGCTGAGCGATTGGCAGCAACCCTACGTGTCGCGGGTTCAACTCCCGTATGGAACATATATTTGTATGGCCTACAGATAGACGTTCCGGGTCTGGGTGTCTTGCGTGTGTGAGTTTTAATGTTTGTAAACACACTCACGACACAGGACTAATGCCTAGTGTAGGGCAACGTTTTTTAAGCTATTGCATAGCTTCTATCGCGGGCCTTGAGCGTGGAGACCGAATCCAGAAATTCCGTAACGAAAATAACCTAAGCGGGCTGATGCGGTACGCGAGTATCCTGCGGAGACACGAGATCAAACCGGACAGTGTAGTCTGAGGTGCAGTGTTAGTGTTGGTGAAGTGATTAGTGCGTAGTTCAAAGATAACATACCTATATTCCAGTGCGTAACGTAGTGCGAATAAACAGTGCGTAAATCGTAAGTCCCCAATATCGTAATCGTATGTAAAAGAAAGCTCAGCAATCAATACTATAGTGTCTATTTAGTCATGCTTCATGTTGCTATGCGCATAAAATAATATGCACTAACACTTTCTTTTAGATACGTTATAACTACACATTTTGTACTAATAATATCTATATGTCTATGAATATTAATACATTATTATAATGACTAAGGCTAATATATTGAATAGCTATGTGTTATGGCAGAGGAATTGGCAATAATTTTAAATGAACTAAAAAGTATAAGAAGGTACCTTATTAAAATCGGTCCCAGTCGTAGAATTGGTAAAGCAATAGAGATAAAAAGGAATGAGGCGAATCTAGTGTTAGTTAAATATAATAAGTATTTAAAGATATATAAATCGCAAGTAAGTAAGTACACAAAAGAAGAGATTTCCTTAATAAACAAAATTTGTGGGGAATTCGAAAATATATTTACGGAAGTTCTTTCTTTGTGTGCTGATCAATCTGGGACTGAGGAAACTTTGCTAGAATCCCAAATAATGGCGGGAGATACTTTTGATTTAAAAATAGCTTTAAGTCTATTCCCTGTCATGACAGATGAAGATAAAAATACAAAGCAGTTAATTGAGTCTATAGAATATTATGATTCCGTGTTAACAAAACCAGAATGTAAAAATAAATTGATAATGTTCATATTAAAAAGTCGATTATCGCAGCAGGCAAAACTAAAATTACAACCAAAATATGATACTGTCGACGAGCTTGTAAAGGATATGCGGCGACTATTATTACCCCGAAAAAGTTATTTGGCTTTACAAACAAAGCTACAACATGCTCAACAGGATAATAAATCTATTCTAGACTTTGGAAAGGAAATTTCTGATTTGTTTGTAGACCTGACTGTCTCGCAGGCAGACGGGAACCTAAACAGTTATAACGTTTTGCGGCCTCTAAATGAGAAACTAGCAATAAAAAGGTTTGCCGACGGGTTACGAGACCGTCGGTTAAGTACAATAATCGCTGCGCGAAATTATAATTCCATAACAGAAGCAGTCCAAGCGGCGCAGGATGAAGAAGTTCAACCTGCTTCTGGGGACGTGATAGGTATGTACAATTCCAACTATCGATACAACTCAGGGAGGAGACCTCAGCGTGGCCAGTACAGAGGAGGCCGAGGTTATCAACCCAACTCCAGAGGACACATGCAAAATATGCACAGGCGGATGCCCCCTCAACGATCCCAGGAATCGTCCACAAGAGGTAATTTTCGTAGAAATAACAACTACAATAATGGAAATTATTCGGGAAATCGTAGAGAAAATCATACTTCTACTCAGGGTAACATGAATCTCGTGACACCAGAGGCCGATGACCACGATACAGAGGACCAAACAAGTCCAAATACGGAAACATTGAATCATTTTTTCGAGACTAAGTTTATGCTATCGTGTAGCAGTTTAAACAAAGTTACATTCTTGATCAACAAATATAGACATGATTTACTTATAGATACTGGAGCATCAATTTCAGCTATTAAATATGATTCAGTAGAACGTTTACGAATACCTTTCCATAAAGAGAATGTGATGGTCAAAGGTATCGGAGGAAATATTTTTACAGAAGGTTATTGCTATTTAGAGTTAAATTATAATGGGCATGTTTTAACACATAAATTTTTTATATTTAAAAGCCTGCCTTGCAAAACGCAAGGAATTATAGGACAGGATTTCCTCAGAAAATATCGAGCACTTTTGAATTTTGAGTTAAACAATGTAGAATTAGTAACAGAACGAAACGAAAGGGTAACGTTACGATTAGAATATCTGACACCGACTACTGATACATATATTATTGTGCCTAGACGATGCGAATCTATACATTATATCCAGTCTAATGCAAAAGAAGATTGTGTTGTAACTTCTCAGGAAATATGCGAGGGAGTTTTTCTAGCCAGTACATTGTCCAGGCCAAAAAACGGAAAAATCCCAATACGGATTTTAAATACCACAGACACAGAAGTTAAGTTAAAATCAATTCAAATTAAAACAAATAATTTAAATGAATACTTTGTCTGTAAATTTGATAGGCCCAAAATAAATTCAGACCGGGTGAAATTACTATTTTCATTACTCAATCTGACCCATTTAAATGAGGAAGAACAAAAATCGATAGAAAAAATTTGTGCAAAGTTTCCAGATGTCTTTCATTTGCCAGGGGACAAATTAACAGTCACTTCAGTATATGAGCAAACTATTGAGCTAAAACCCAATAGTACCCCAATTTACACAAAACAATATCGATTACCACACGCACAAAAGGCAGAATTAGATAAGCAAATTGATAACATGTTAAAAAGTGGAATAATAGAAGAAACTAGGAGCGCATGGTCTAGTCCGTTATTACTAGTTCCGAAAAAAGTAGACGCTACTAAGGAAAAAAAATGGCGTGTAGTAATCGATTATCGTAAACTAAATGATAATATACAGGATGATAAATTCCCACTTCCCAACATATCAGACATATTGGACTCCTTATCTGGAGCGGTGTATTTCACGCACCTTGATTTATATCAGGGATTTTATCAGACAAGTTTGCAAAAAGACAGCAGGCCATGTACTGCCTTTACAACTGGGAAGAATCAATACCAAATGACAAGGATGCCAATGGGCCTCAAGTCTAGTCCAAATAGCTTCAGCAGGATGATGACAATAGCGATGTCAGGTTTAAATTATGACAAATGCCTGGTTTATCAGGATGACCTTGTAGTATTCGGACGAAATTTGAAATCCCACAATCAAAATTTAATGGATGTATTCAGTAGATTACGTAGTGTTAATTTGAAATTAAATCCACCGAAGTGTAATTTTCTAAAGAAAGAAGTTTTGTACCTGGGTCATGTTATCTCAGAAAAAGGAATTAAACCCGATATGGAAAAAATAAAGGCTTTAGAAAAATACCCAAGGCCACAAAATGTAGATGAAGTCAAACGCTTTGTTGCCTTTGCTAATTATTATAGGAAGTTCATTCCGAATTTTGCAAAGGTCGCACAACCATTAAATAGGCTATGTTGTAAAGGTGTATCATATTCATGGTCAAAAGACTGTGAAAATGCATTCCAAACTTTGAAATTAGCCTTAATTAATCCACCAGTATTACAATATCCCGACTTCAATGAAAATAGCGAGTTTATTTTACAAACAGATGCATCAGGATTTGCTATCGGTTCAGTGCTATGTAATAAGGATGGGCGGCCTGTAGCTTATGCCAGTCGCTGTTTAAATAAAGCCGAAATAAACTATCCTACTATTGAAAAGGAGCTCTTATCAATAGTATGGAGTGTAAAGTACTTTCGACCTTATTTATACGGCAGAAAGTTCAAGATACAGACCGACCATAGACCGCTTGTTTATTTGTTTGGAATGCGCGACCCTTCAAGTAGATTGCTTAAGTTTCGATTGCAATTAGAGGAATATAATTTCAACATAGAATATATAAAAGGGAATCAAAATACAGCTGCAGATGCATTATCACGCATTATTATTTCTTCTGACGATTTAAAAAATATGATCGAAAGAACAAAAATTAACGTGTTAACGAGGGCGCAAAGTCGTAAATTACAAACGGCAGATAACGAAAATACTAGTAGTAATGAATTGATTGATGGCACTAACACCAATTTAAAGAACAGTCAGCCAAGAGTGGTCGAAATAATTAAAAAACCAAAACACTTAACTGAAATTTCACTAATTAATAGTGCGGAATTGCGTAAGTTGAAAACAAATGGAATATTGTTACAAAAACATAAAAATTATATGTATGCACCGAGTAAATGTACTATTTACTTAGATCCAACATCCCGATCATCAATATCGCGAGACGAATTGGTGAGGGATTTGGTAAGTTTGTGTAAGAAAATAAATATAGCTGACATATGCATACTGAGAAATGAAAATAATAAAGATTTCATCACGGGTCTTATTAAAGAAATTAAAAAATATAACGAATGGCAGGGACCACGACTATGTATTGTCAATAATGTGCAGAGAATAAATAACGCTGATAATATTAAAGTAATATTAAACGACTTCCATTTGTTACCCACAAGCGGCCATGCGGGCATCAGAAGAATGGAAAGTAATATCAAAAAATACTATTTTTGGCCCAGCATGCACAAGGATATAGTAGACTATGTTTCTAAGTGCGAGCAATGTCACAAACAAAAATATTCGACAAATACTAAACAACCGATGGTAGTAACAAGTACGGCTGAGTCAGCTTTTGATAAGGTATTTCTAGACTTAATGGGGCCGCTGAACAAGGATGATAATAACAACAGCTATATACTCACACTGCAATGTGAGCTTACCAAGTTCACCGAGGCGTATCCATTACAAAACAAAGATACGGTAAGTGTAGCGCGTGCCTTAGTAGATAATTTTATTTTAAGGTTTGGCATACCTCGTGAAATCGCCACTGACCGAGGGACAGAATTCCTGTCAAGTACAATGAAGGGGATATGTAAACTTCTAAAAATCAATCAACTCTCCTCAACAGCTTATCATCACGAAAGTATAGGAGCGCTGGAGAATTCGCATAAAACTATGGGTGCGTACCTTAGAATCAACTGTGAAAATAAAACAGGAAGTTGGAGCAGCTGGTTACCGTATTGGTGTTTTGCATACAACAATACGGTACACACTGAAACCAAGTACACGCCTCATGAGCTTGTCTTTGGGAGGAAATGTATATTGCCCAATAACTTATCAGGTAATGTCGTAGATCCCTTATATGCTCACGATAACTACGCGCTAGAGCTAAAATATCGGCTGCAATTAGCACAAAAAGACGCTCGCGATAATTTGATGTGTAGTAAAATAAAACGAAAAGTTAAATACGATGTTAATTTGAAACCAGTGTATTATAAGAAAGGAGATTATATACTATTAAGGAATCCATCAGAGAATAAAATGGATCCAGTGTATCTTGGACCATATTTAGTAGTAGAGGATTTGGATCCTAATGTGAAAATTATCAATAAAGGAAGAGAAGACATAGTTCATAAAAACCGCACAAAGCTATTCAATGTGTTAAATTGTAATGACAGCGTGGCATGAAACAGAACGACATTATTTCTTTTCATTGTAAGAATTAAAGGGGTAGTTTTAAGGAACACACTTTGAAAGATTCGTAATTTAAGTATTATATAATCAAAAACTAATGTAAACAAACATCTATTGATTATCTTTAATTAAAGCTACATGATTTATGTAAACCAAAAATTGTAAAAAAAAAAAAAAAATCTCGTATATGTTTATATTTTTTTTTTTTTTCCTTAAGAGGGAAGGTGTAGTGGTAGTATATCTAAGTACTTAAGACTATTGTAATCGCATATATAATGATATGTTATCCCAATAAACGGACAGTCTTACCACAGCATTCATTCGATTCATTTCTATCCTATCGCCAATCCTTACATGGCGACCGTGACGCCACTACACCCCCCACTCATTGGTTTTTTGAGCGTGGTGACCGATAGGAAAACAAATGAGTGAACAATCAATCAAAATTCAATTCAATGTGTGAAAGTGTAACTTCAATTAATATCAAAGAAAAAAAAACAAAGGAAAAAAAATACTGCATAAATAAAATAAATAAATAATTATAATTGCATAAGTTGATAAAAATGCTATGCAATAGCTTTACCGCGGCAGTCCCCGAGTGCCACACGTCTTTTTTTTTATAGCGCTTGCGACTACGCGTTAGTGGCAATGCTGTCGCGCGCTTACATAACGCGCGACAGCGTTGCTACAAAAAGTCGCCATGGGTGAGTGTCACTTTCATTTAGGGTGTTTTTAATATCGTGCGACGAGCAGAGGTGGCCGAGTGGTAACGGCCCCGAGTTACGAGTTGTAGGTCGCAGGTTCAAACCCAGACAGGCGCAATACTTTGTGTAATTTATTTCATCACCACTGCTCTCAAGCTAAGGCTGAAGGAAAACATCGTGAGGAGACCGGCATGTCCTAGAATCAAAGTTTCGAGGACATGTGACATCCACCTACCCGCACTGGGCCCGCATGGTGGATACGGCCCATTCCCTCTCCTAGAGAGGAGGCCTAAGTCCCAACAGTGGGAACATTAAAAAGCTGATGACGCTGTTATGTTTTGCTAATATCGTGCGATTTTGATCACGCACACGTAACTCCCGCAAATGTCCATTTCATACATGTATTTATTTGTGGTGCGTGGAATACGCACGTGGGTCGCGTTTTTTTTGCGTTTTGTAATTTTCTGCACGCGGAGCAATTCCGCATGCGTAATGAAATCCGCATGATATTAAAAACACCATACAGACTAAAGAAAAGAGACAGGCATGGGTCGCTTCGTGTATTTCTATAGATTATTCAATTTCGTGACGGTAAAGTTCAGTCCAGTTCTGTAGATCTGAGGGTATAAATGTGAAGTGAGTTTATTTAGGTCGGATACCCTGCGGATATTCCCGGGCGATGGCTCATCTCTACTTGACACTTCGAGCCAGAGCTAAGTTACCAACTGTATTTCTGAGTAATTGAGTTTTGTTTGGAATTGGTTCACAGTATTCAAGTTCAGTTTTTTTTGGATATATAAACCAGTACTTGATTGCGATCCCACCTGATGGTAAGCAGTGATGCAGTTGTTGTTGGTGGTGCAATAGTTTATTATGAGTCTATTCGCTCTTGAGTTGATGATATCTAAATTATAATCGGAGGAGGTTTCGCCTCCTCATCTATACCTCCTCATCTAGTCTGGATTGGACCGTAGAGGTGCCAACAATATAAGGGTGGACACTCACCGTACGACGGGTTGTGCGATGGTAGAAAGGAGATAGTGAGCGAGTCATGTAATTCCTGAGCACACTCTCCAAAATGCATCCAGAATAGAATAGAATGGAATAGAAAAACTTTTATTCGGTACAGACACAGCACAACGGTTATATACACAAAGTAAATAACAATAAAAGTACAAAGTACGCCGAGCGTGCCCGCATCGAAAGGGTGACCACCTCAGCATTTGCTGGACGTTAGACACCCAGCGCTGGTTTTCAGTTGGCACCCCGCAGTGACGCACGGACTAGGGTAAAGCATATATAACTCATATGTGTAATTGAAATAAATATTGATGTAGTGTACCTATGGGTGTAAAATTTTATTTAAATAAAATACTTAAATAACTATTTGACAAATAACAACGCAATATTATAAAATAAAATTTGTGCCTCATTGGAAAATAAAGAACCTGAACCTAATCTATTAGTGGTAATAAAATAAAGTTTAGTTACAAAATATCACGTCAGTATTGCCCGAAAGGCTTGGCAGAAGGTTTTCAGACTGGGAGATTGTTTAAAAGAGTTACAGCGACCCTGGAACGCAAATAACTACTGTTGCCGTACCAAGAGCTGTTACCGCGATCCATTTGACGACTTGAACTGAACTGTTAAAGAGATGAAGCTATATTTTTTTTTATTATTATTAGGCTCGCGTTTGACCACTATATCACCTGATGGTAAGCGATGACGTGGCCGACGATGGAGCACACTTGCCTAGAAGGAACTTATTCACTCTTGACTTAAAGATCTCTAGGTTGTAGTTATCAGGAAACACAGACTCCGGCAGGGAATTCCACTCCTTAGCTGTACGTGCAGGGTGTATAGCTCCATCATGGCTCCATCCTTCTATTTCGCTCGTACGTTTGACATGAAAAGCCTCCTGAACGAAAGGTTTTAGTAAGTCTGATTTGGCCTTTCGCTCCACCCACAGCTGGAGAATTTATTTGATGATTTTCTACGTCGAAAAAAAAATACGTACCTATACAGTCCGCGTTTTTGAAGCGATGCGACGTTTTGCATTTGAATATACGAATTGCGGTTCGTAGCACGCAATCGGTTTGTTTTATAGAACATGCAAAAAAAAAACATTCGCAGAATAGCACATTAATGGATATTCTGCGAATGTTTTTGTTGCCGTTTTGATTTCAGCTTTCTGTATTTATATGCTGGATTCGCTGGATTATATTGATATTTCTTGTGTTGTTTTTTTTTTGTAGCAACTTGTGTTGTCTTGTTTGGAGCAGCTGTATGGTTTTGCTTAATAAATTAATCATAATATAGTTTATTGCGTCTTCCGGTACCGGAAGACGCAGCGTTGGAAGGCCTCCTACAAGGTGGACCGATGACTTGGTGAAGGTAGCGGTTAACCGATGGATGAGGGACGCACAGGAACGTTCGATGTGGCGACGCTTGGGGGAGGCCTATGTCCAACAGTGGACGTGTATCGGCTGAAATGATGATGATGATGATAGTTTATTGTCACAAGGAAACTTACCTTGTTACAATATACTAGCGCCCCGTCCCGGCTTTGCACGGGCAATAAATATAGCCTATGTTACTCAGGGTGAATGTAGCTTTTCAATGGTGAAAGAATTTTTTAAATCGGCACAGTAGTTTTTGAGTTTATTTATTACAAACATACACACAAAAATACAAATTTTCCTTCTTTATAATACTATTGTAGATGATTGTTCCATATCTCGACGAAAAAAACAAAACCTTAAGATCACTTTATGGTCTGTCTGACAAAGATATAAAATTAAACTTTTAAGTCAATACAATCAAAAAGCCAAAGGCCAATAAAGACCAAGGGAAGGCCATTTATATCTACTTAGTTTATGGACATATTTTGACATTAATTCGCAAGGGAATCAAATCTATGGGGATTTCTCGTTGAAATTTGGTAAGAAGCAATACAATGTAGCATAAGTACCTAGCGGAAAAAATCGAAAACCATTTTGTAGTTACCTCTCAAAATAAGTAAATGAGTGTGTTTTTCAATTCTTCAAGTTTCAATTCTTCAAGCCTCAATTCACACTTGACCAATTTTTTTTTTCTTTTCTCTCTTTATTTATTACCATAAGATAATGGATTCATGGCGTTGTCTTACCCCTAAATATCTTTAACAAACCCCTATAATCCCTTCAAAAGCTTTTGCAGCATTACAGGATAATATCGCCAGTATAAAGGGCTTACCTCCACGTGTATGTCACTTGTCAGTGATGTAACACAAGGGTGTGACGTCATACCCGGGAACATGGCCACCGGAAGTGGCTTGCGACACCTGAACGCGTCGTGTTCCGGTTTCCATTTCGGTAAAATAAGGCTGGATTGAGTTTTCGTTTATTTTGTTTTAATGTAATGGTTTTTTTTTGTGTGTGGTGGGAGAGCAAATTATATTTCTAGGTACTTATTAAACGCAAAGGTTTAGTTAATGAAAATAATGTCGCTAAACATATAATTCTTCTGTACATGAGTTTGTCACCTAATTCCTCCTAAACGGCTTGACTTTGTATGAACTTTAGTGTGTGTATTTGAATGGGTCCGTGAATGATTTGAAAATACAGTTTGACTCAATAGGTGGCGCGGCAATCGGGTATCCGTGTTTAACTGATGAAATCCAGCTTTTGGACAACGTCTGCTGGAACCACTAGTTTCTAAGAAAAAAAGGTTTTATTAAGCTAGGAGGGTGCAAGTACCTCCTGGAATAGCACATAAGTTATGTGTGCCACACACGCCGATTTGAGTGCGTCGGTTTCCATACATTTTTTTAAGGAAACTAAACTTGTAGAGCTACACTTGATACACGCCACGCGACGTCGTTCTACGTACAAATCAGGCGTGTTACATGTGTGCGTTGGTCTAGCTTTATAAGACTGACAGACTTTGGCAATAAAAACATAAAAATAACAGGTAGAGACCGGTCTAAAAATATAATTTTCTTTATACAATGATGGCATGTTTCTACTCTATTTTTAACACTATCTACCAGACACAAAATAACAATCTTTAAATAACAAAAACATCTGACCAAAATGACAGACATCACGACATAACTATTATAAGAAAAGACAAAAAATAAAATCATTACGTCATCACCCCCGATGATCATCACCATTTTATGACGATGACGCCTGACGCAAATTCTGACATCATTTTTGGCACACTGTCTGCATATGACGATAAAAATGTATTATTACTTTTAACACATAAAGTGTATTTTCAATTTTTCGTAATTTTTTTTTTATGTTGACTGACAGTTTTAAAAGTGGGCCAAATAGTCTAGAACTTTTTTTAACGAGCTAGACGATAGACAAAGTTTTGTGCATTTTCCGATGTCAAATTTAAGTAAAAAATAATAATAATAATAATATTCCACAACTATCACATAACGTCGTCTAGTCCCAAGCTAAGCAGAGCTTGTGTTATGAGTACTAGACAACTGTTTAACATACTTGTATATTTCTAAATACATGCATAATATAGATAAATTACACCCAGACACAGAACAAATGATCGTGTTCATCACTTAAACATTAGTCCTGGGTGAGAATCGAACCCACGACCTCCGACACAGCAGTTAGGACCACTAACCACTAGACCAACAGGTCAGTCATTTACAAAATAAATGTAGATATTGAATGAGGTTTGCTCAGGATATTTTTTTGAAAAAAGTTTCGAGTTGGAATATGTCGGCTGTGGACCGTAGGGACGCGAGTGTCAGATTCAGTCCTGTAAATTGTGAGAATAACTTTGAAGGATTAAATGTACAAAATAATTTCAAGTTTGAATGACTGGCCAACACTGAATGCCAGTTTTTAGGGTTCCGCATATCAATAGGAAAACACGCGATAGTTGTGGAATATTTCTTTTCCTTTAAGGGTTACTGGCCACTTATACCTACTGTCAAAATATGCCACCCATTTCATAAATCGTTTAAAAATAGAATACTCAAAATGGTACGAATCAAATATAGTGCGTTTCACTTAAGAAGTCTCTTCGCCGTAATGTTGGCAATATGGAAAAACAGTGTTGCAATATTTTTAGCAGAAATTACTTAATATTAGGGAGATTAACTGATAATTCGTTACTTTTAACAATTGCCTTATTATTGCCTTACAATTGCCTTTTTAGGGTTCCGTAGCCAAATGGCAAAAAACGGAACCCTTATAGATTCGTCATGTCTGTCTGTCTGTCTGTCTGTCTGTCTGTCCGTCCGTATGTCACAGCCACTTTTTTCCGAAACTATAAGAGCTATACTGTTGAAACTTTGTAAGTAGATATATTCTGTGAACCGCATTAAGATTTTTACACAAAAATAGAAAAAAAGCAATAAATTTTGAGGGTCCCCATACTTAGAACTGAAACTCAAAATTTTTTTTTTTCATCATACCCATACGTGTGGGGTATCTATAGATAGGTCTTCAAAAATGATACTGAGGTTTCTAATATCATTTTTTTCTAAACTGAATAGTTTGCGCGAGAGACACTTCCAAAGTGGTAAAATGTGTGTCCCCCCCCCTCTAACTTCTAAAATAAGAGAATGATAAAACTAAAAAAAATATATGATGTACATTACTATAAAAACTGCCAACGAAAATTGGTTTGAACGAAATCTAGTAAGTAGTTTTTTTTTAATGCGTCATAAATCGAAAAAAATACACTATTATTAAAACATCGATCAAAGTTACAACACATAACAAGAACTTTTATATTATGTTACTTGCTGCTACGGAACCCTTCATGGGCGAGTCCGACTCGCACTTGGCCGGTTTTTTTTGGAAACTGTAAAAACTTTTTTTGAATAAAGTATAGAAAGCTGGGCTCCACTCCAATTGTCCTGTAATTCTTTCAAATACCGTAAACGCCACGCCACAATATTGTACCACTCCACTGACACATCCTTTTAGACCTGCTTTTTTTAAATCAAATCACAATCCTTTCATAATTTTCCAAAAAGTGTGAATTCGATTCGCATTGCGGGCAAAAATTTTGCTAGAGCAGGTAACTCTTTTTTTTCCCGTCTTTTTTCTGTAGTCAGACAGGGGAACCAACGTTTCGGCGAAGGAACTTCTTAAGTGAAACTTACTGAACGAAATTCATATCTAAACATAAACTCAAGCCTTTTTCTTGGAGATGAGCTGAAACTACAGTACAAAACGTGCTGCAATTATTTTTCTACGATTCTTTCCTTTTCCCATATTTTTCCATCGCTGAACATCACCACTAAGATCAGTATTTCCGAACCGTCCGCGGACCACTGGATGGTCAAAATATGGTGCCTTAAAATTTTTAAAATATTCAGATTAGAAATATTTCAATGATTTAAAGTGGTTTTGATTTTCAACATATTTTGGCAGCTAAAGGAACACTGTGGATTTTATTCAGTAAACGTTTGACACGTCTACCTAAAGCTCTGACTTCTCCCGTTCTGTTTAGAGCGGGAAAAGACATTCTCAATACACTTACTCGAAAACCCCCTCTTATCCCACCACATAGAATGTTATCCGCACTAGTGCAGAAAAGTGCGCGTGCCCTCCCCGCCACATGATATTACATTTATCGAATCAGGCTGGGCGCGCGTCGACCCCCACGAGTCGCCGGTCAACCCCCGTTTATTCAATCTTCGTAAGTGTATTGAAAAAAGTGGTTTGATACACGTGCAAATTGGTCACTGCAGCCCTCGGCTCTATTACACACTCGCCTACGAATGGGGCGAATTCGGAAAAAAAAATGGTCAAAAAATTATCGGTTTCTATTCATCCTTTCAACATCTAAGACTGTCATCTTATTTATTAATCACACACATTAAAAAGGCCATCGGTTTCCTCCATCTCCTATGTAATCGTTCGTTTAGTCCATTATAAAGGATTCAGAACTCCGGAGCCTTTTCTCCGCTAACTTTACATAATTGAGAAGCCAAGGGATTCACGTCCAAATGTATTATATCCCTTGTGATAGCGACAGCCTGACATTTGATGGGCTTTCTGAAAAATTAATCGCTGATTTTTGGTTCTAATTAGGTTAGCTGGAGGCTCATTTATGATTCTTGGGTGGCTTAGTTGGTTTTAAGGCTGGCGTGAATTTTATAATACGATGAAGTACTTAATAAAGATGGTATACTTTCAGTTCCCAAATCTTTTCTTCTCGTTCAGTCCATCAAAAGGTTGTCTGGTAGAAATTGTCCTGAGCAATAAGACCGCCTATTTTACACTTATTCTTTTTGTAAATGTAATGAGCTAAGCCTTTAATGAGCTAATGTGTGCAATAAAGTAATAAATCTTTTTTTTTTAATTATTTAATTTATAATTTGTTTAACTTTTAAAAAATATTAAGCATAAGCCTTATTGTTTCCACAGCTGGGACTCTGGCTACCTAGGAGATGGATTGGATCAGAATGAGGGCCCAGTGCGAATTGGTTGACAGGAAATAGACAAACAGATATAACTTCTTATTTTTAGTTCTACGACATACACTCACGATGTTTTCCTTCATCGTTTTGTGCCGTCTTTTCCTTTACCGTCTAAAAAATTAATTCTTTTTTTTTGCAGTTTAGAATTAAGGTTAGGAAGATTTTAAGCCGGATTTGTGAAGTTGGTACTTTTTTGGAGATAAAATGAAAAATCATTTAGGTACACAGTGTTCATAGTATAGCTGTATTATCGATGAGCTGTATAATGCTTAAGCCCTATTTAAGACACGCCCAAGTTAAAGACGGTTTACTAATGATGAGCATAAAATATATTGTCATAATTTACATTGGCATAACAAAATGCAGCATAATGATCATTACGCATAAAATTATTAGGCATAATACTTTTGCCATAATGATTGTTGCCATAAATACTGCTAGCATAACAATAATGAAGCATAATTTTATGAAGCATAATGATATAAACGCATAATGATATAAACACATAATGTTCTTTGGAATAAAACTAATAAACCTTAATCAAAAAGTCTAAACGGTAAGTTCACCTCACTATTTCACCTTATTGATTACTTATATATTATTGGGCGTCCATGATGGATTTCAGACTCCTGCAACAAAAAAAAACCTAACCTAACCCAGTAACCAACAATACGTTCGCCGCAAAAACATCGCCTAAAGATCAATATAAAAGTATTGGCTACATTCTCCCAGTAATGACTTTTTATATTTACGGCTCAATATTATTAGACGAATAAATATTATATATGCTTTTAAAATTTATGCAACTCCAATTTAAGCCAAAACATATTAGACTAAATGATAGTTATGCTAAACTATGCATTATGCCAAAGTATTATTATGCAACAGTATAATTATGCGAAAAGGTTATGCCAAACAATATTATGCTTAAAAATTTTATGGTAACAAAAATATTACCGTTAAAGACATGTACAGTAACAATTAGATGGATTTTGAGGCAATAATTTGACGTCTTTCAATAAAGTGAAATCTCAGATTTTAGCCTCTCATTTATACTAAAGACAAAATAAAAAGTTGAGTTTAGCGCCATCTAGCGAAAATATTGCCGAGCTTTCACCAAAAATGGCTCTTCTAAAATATGTACCACAAAAAACTACAGATTATTCCTTCGACTCAAATCACAGTAACACAACACGACTTTAGTTTAAAAATAAAATAGTTTACAGTACGGATTCACTGTCATGAAGGTAATAAAACATTGCGAGATTGTCCAGACGACTTTTGTTACCGAAATAAACCCGTCTAGTTCGCATTGTGCTTCCAACGGTGTTATTTATTTATTTTTCAGGTCATTTTAGGCACAATACACGTGTTTGAAAGAATATTTGCGCAATGTGTAATGCTTGGGCTGCTGGAATGTACGAAATAGTTTCCGTGGCCCTGGAACGTACAGAGCAATTAAAGGAACACGGGTGGTTTGTAAGCAGTAAAAGTCTGACACTTAGAGGGAGAAATAATTTGATGATTTTTCAACTCAAAAAAAAGTGTAATAGGTCTAACTTAAATTCAGAAGTGTCAGTGTAGAAGTGGCGATTTATTTTTTTATATGTGGTTCATAATATTAATTTCTTGTTTTAATTATATTGCATGCATTACTACTTTGTACGCCCTAGAGGCAAAACATAGCGCCCTCAATGTATTAAATAAGAACTTAAAATGTACCTTCCTATTTATTACAATGAATAAACGAATCTGAATCTGAATCTGAGTGTCGGAATTTTACGTGTATGTATCACAAATCAAGAAATCATAGGAGAGGAGAACCAACAAAAATAAGAAAAGATAAAAGTATAAAACAGACTAGCGTCCCCGAGAGACGTTGCTGTCTAAAAATGGTTTTTAGTCAAAAAAAAAAAATCGAAGACCCGATTGCAGCGTCACCGGGTTCACTTGTAATTTTAAATCGTCCAGGGTCCCACTCAAATATACACACAAAAATTTCATCCAAATCGGTCAAGCCGTTTAAGAGGACTTAGGTGACAACAGAAGAATTATATATAAAGATATAAAAATTGAGGTTGACATTTAATTTTTTCTAAACTAAAAAAATACCGCCATACAGATATTTTTTTCCGTTTCAGAATCAAACTCACGACACGCAGCGCAGCAGCCAACCACTCAACCACTGCGCCAACCGTACCATCAAAGATGGATAGTTAACCTATTCATTTTACATCGCTATCTTTACCAAAACAATTAACTACTGCACTCACTGCTTACCTTACTGGTGGTATCTCAGTCAAGCACTAGTTTGTATCTAATAAAAAAAAAAAACCGACCGAGAGTGTGTCGGGCCACGCTCAGTGTAGGGTTCCGTAGTTTCCCGTCCGTCACAATAAGTGTACCCACTTATGAGTTTAAAAAAATGCTTGCATATACGATTATACTACAAACTTAGTCCAGAAATTATTTTGTAGAACCTTTTTGTCTTTTTTGTACAAAAACTGTTCTTTCCATCAAGTTCAAAATGATTTTCCTAGAAAGTCCTTATAAAGTTCTACTTTTCAGATTTTTTTCATATTTTCTAACTTATGGTTCAAAAGTTAGAGGGGGGACACATTGTTTTTTTTCTTTTGGAGCGATTATTTCCGAAATTATTGACATTATCAAAAAATGATTTTAGTAAACCCCTATTCATTTTTAAATACCTATCCAACAATATATCACACGTTAGGGTTGAAATTTAAAAAAAAATCACTTTCCACTTTACATATAGGGGGGCTACCTTAATAAAACATTTTTTCCAATTTTTATTTTACCACTTTGTCGGCGTGATTGATATACATATTGGTACCAAATTTCAGCTTTCTAGTGCTAACGGTCACAGAGATTAAGCGAGGACGGACAGACGGACAGACAGACGGACAGACAGACATGGCGAAACTATAAGGGTTCCTAGTTGACTACGGAACCCTAAAAACGTACATCAAAGACATATTTGTAAGGTCAAGTCGAAGTGTTACGATTCGAAGTATTCAGTTAATGAGTAAATCATTTATCGCGAGTCGTGATATATCAATCTCGTGACACACAGACCAACGGACATATATCTGTCATCGAGTGTGTCATCCTTGCTGTGACTGTGTATCTTGTGAAGAAACAAGTTTTACATATCTATGGAAGATTTTTGATTTTGACAAAATTAAAACCAGTAAGAAAAACATATTACATCAGGTTCTAGCTCACTCGGCAAACGTTGTTTCTCCTTATAAATTATTATGAAAGAAAAAAAATGCGGAGTGGGGATAGGAGGGTGAAAAATAGGCCATACTTACGTACAAAGCGTTTTGAGCACACATCATTATGTGCACAGCTAAGGAGTGGTATTCCCTGCCGGAGTCTGTGTTTCCTGAAGCTATAACCTTAACTCTAGAGTGAATATGTTGCTTCTAGGCAAGCGTGCTCCATCGTTGTCCACATCATCGAACACCATCAGGAGGACTTGCCTAAAAGCCTAACCTAACCTATTCACTCTTGAATTAAAGATCCCTAGGTTGTCGCTGTCAGGAAACAGACTCCGGCAGGGAATTCCACTCCTTAGCTGATGATCTTAATTTTCCTTGTACGCTTATCTATTTTTAAGACTGTGTTTATTTTTCACAAATCGTTTGCCCACTCATTTCTTCCTAGCCCATAAGTATCAATAATAGCAATTTAGTGTACGTATTAATAACTTTTTATTTAATGAAATGGTCTGATCATTTGACCAAATTAAATAATACCAAATTCATTGGCACGACTTGCTTAGTGGGGTTGCGTATATATAAATCTGGGTTTGTTTTGTAAATAGATCAATTCATAGTTTCTGTCAATGGCTTTGCCTGCGTGAGAGTGGAAAATTATCCCATTTTTTTTAAGTAAGAAATCATTCAATGACTTCTCCAGCTCTTGGGTGGAGAGGAAGAGCGTGTCAGACTTTTACTGACTAAAACCCAGTCCTGTACCTTCTCTGCCTTCATTTCAGGGCTCCTGGGTTCTCTTTCGTAAACCCCATGGAAAAATATCCCTTGGGAACATTTTCCCGAGATCAAAACGTATCCTATCAGGTACTTCGGGACATGGTCTATTCGTTTGCCACATTTCATCCAAATCTGTTCAGCTGTTTGAGCGTGAAGGGGTAACAAACATTCACACACACTTACAAACATTCTCCTTTATAGTATCAGTTAGGATTGTGATGTGATGTATAAGTTTTACGTTTACATTTTCTATTTTATACTCTAAGTATAATGATATATATATGTTACAGCATCAGCCGACCCCCTGTCTAAAATTACAGCCATCATCCAAGATATATTTGGCAAATACTCCCGGACATAAGCGTAACACTTCATAATTACACTAGTATCAGAATAATGATGATAAAACGACTTGGCGCACCTCTATGTGACGATATTTACATCACTAGTCGAGAAAAAGTCGTGTTGAAACTATCGTCACCAGTTTGTATCACGTGGAGAAATTGGCAGTTTCAAACAATCGGGGTTTTAAAATCCCTTCAGCCATCATCACACTTCAGCTTCATAACAACACAGCAGGGCCTCAAGTCTGCTATTACAATAGTGTCAGAATGGTCTATCATTGATATCATAATTGTCGATTTTGACAAGTATGGTAATCTACTAATATAATGGCGTCATTATAACTCCAATGGTCAACCACTGACACTCCATTGAAAGAAGTGACATAGAATGGTGATCTCGTACATATTGACAAATGAATATTTGACGTTTGCGGTAATCTGCTAAAACTTTGACAGTTTATTTGATCAGTGTTTTACCATTAGAACGTTATTGTGCAGTTATTGGTTTTAATATGCTCGAAATTATCATTCTACCACAATTCTATTACAAGACCATTGACCGATCAATGATCGATCATTATGAATTAGCAGATTACAAACTTTTAGCAAAATGACAATGGGATCGTGTTGGAATGACGAATTTATAAAAATAGCAGACTTGGGGCCCTGGTATCTACAGGATGTAAGGAACAGCCCTTCACAAACTTTAAGACTAGCTCTAACTGTGCTCTGTAGACAAAACTGAACAACCTTCCACAAGACTTTTTTCAGAATACGAAAAAAAAAATCGGCCTCTCCATACAAACTGTCCAATCAAGTTTTTAATTTCGTATGGTGAGGCCGATTTTTTTTTCGTTTCCTGAAACAAAGTCTTGTGGAAGGTTGTTCAGTTTCGTCTACTGAGCAAGCCCTTAAAGTTTATGGAGAGCTGTCCTTTACGCCCTGTATACCCCAAATGCTTAGGTTTTTATTCTTCTTTGTAAGTGATTCAGATCTGGTTAAGTCCAATCTACAAATCCTTGAGCACAGACGTAGCCAGCCTTTCGGTGTTTTACAGGATGCATTTTGAAGAGTGTGCGCAGGAATTGCATGACTTGATTCTACCATTATACAACCTCTACGGTCTAGATCAAGCGTTTTGGTTTGTCGTTTATATCGCGTACATCGAGGGACTGGAACAATTTGCCTGCTGCGGTCTTCCGATTATAATTTTGGTGTCTTCAAGGCTAGAGTGAATAGGCTCTTAATAAATTAGTGCGCCTCACCGTCAACGATTACATCACTACTTACCATCAGGTGGGATCGCAGTCAAGCACTTGAAAAATAAATAAAAACAAATAATCGAGAGACTGTGTCAGAATTCTACTGACTAATACACGCCTGTGTGCCTTCAGCTGCCTTTAGCAAAGCTGTGGTGACTATTTCGAACAAGCCAGCAGCGATATACGTCGATGTCGAGATACCTTTATGCAATTTATTTAACTGTAACGTAAAGTAAGAATTTAAAGTGTTTTTTTAATTGTACCTACCTAATTTATTTATCAGGTGAATTTTTGTTGGTATATTTTAATGTTGGCATTTGGCGATGGTGTAAGTTACAATTTCAAAATTGAAGACGGAATTTTTGGTAGTATTTTTACGAGTGAAGTTCAATGGCTGTTTTAACCGACTTCAAAAAGAAGGAGGTTCTATGTACAGATGAATGTATTTTTTTTTCTTTTTTTGTATTTTTTTCAGCGATTTCTCGGTCAATTGTGGAGTGATTTTGAAAAATTTTTATTTGAATGATTGCTTTGGTTGTGCTTCCAAGTTGGTCCCTCGAACTTCGAAGTTCTATATCTTCGAAGTTGGAACTTCGAAGATATAGAACAGAACTCCTCATAGAATCACAGCTGAACTGTCGTAACAAGTAAAATTGTTTTGCATATATACTCATAGTCGATGACTGACTAAAAGAAGAGGGGGGATATATCGAACTGATCTGATGATGAAGCCTGAAGTTAGGCACCGAAACTCTGTAATAAATTAATGTAATCTAATTGTGTTTGGGATTATTAGAATTATCATGATGCACTCTGGCTTAGATAAGGTATTTAAGTAACGTAAAAGAAATAACTGAAAAGTGTGTTTTTTTTTTTACTTTTACTGTATTTTTTACATTTAAGTCGGTTGTATTTTGTTTGTAAAAAGTTTTTTATTATTATTGGTAAGTAAATTGATTTTTAGTGGATATTGTGTTAGAAAATTGGTATAGTTCTGCAACAGAATTGCCTACACAACTAAAAACAATGTGAAATCATTGAAACAGGCTCGATATCAGTTAAATGGAGTATCAATTACGTCAGCAAAGCTGGTGGAGAAAGTTGAAGGAAAGTCTAGTCCCAGACACGTAATCTGCATGGTTCTCATATGATTACTAAATGGACTTTTTAAATAAAAGAGATAGTCTGACTGAGTTTATTTCAGTGTTTCTTCTCAAGATAGCTAGAAAACACCAGTCTCATCTAGTAGGTTAACGTGGGTGTTTAAGGACTGGTTTACCGTCCGATAACTGTCCGGATCGAGTCTAAGTCGTCGACGGCGCGCACTGTTTCCGCGCGCCTCAAGGAGTTGTCAGCAACAGCAGGGGCCCAGCCGGGTGGCCAGGGTTATCCGAAAGGACGCTCGAGCCCCGGTATGAAGGCTAGAAGGAACGGGGTGGGTCTTTTAGTCAGTAAGAGTCTGACACTATCTCCCGCTCCGCCCAAGAGCGGGGGTTGTCATTGGATGATTTTTTCTCACTAAAAAAAAAAAAAAAAGTGGGCCCAGCCGGGTCGAAGCCTACTGGGGCCAGGGTTAGCTCCGAAAGGTAGCTCAGCCCCGAGGTGGGTTGTTTAGTCAGTAAGAGTCTAACACTATCTCCCGCTCCGCCCAAGGGCAGGGGATGACATTTGGATCTTTTGTACCCACCAAAAAAAAACTGGTTTTTCAATAGCCAGGATTTTAAAAAATACCGAATATAAACGCCGAAAAATCAGGTCTAAATGTTGTTTATATCATATCCTTTTTGCAATATTAATATTATCCTTGCAATCAAAACTCATGCGCAGTGTCCGAAATCGAAAGCTAAGTGTGAATCGGATTAGGTTTTGAAGTTCAGATACTAGGACAGGACCGAATGAATCGTCATCAGCGAAGAGTATTATAGATCCAGGTCACAGATGATGGTAGATTTCAGAGGAGTACCTACAGCATTTAGTTTAATCCCTGAACTTATCCGTGTACTAAAATAATATGATTTGGAATTCTTTTTTTTTTCTTCTTATTTATTTTCTGTAATTTTTGTTTTGTTTATTATTCTTCTTTGTATTGTAAAATGTGCTATGTGCACATATGCTGTGTGTTTCCATCTGTCTAACCTGCTATTGAGTCCTGGGCCACCAAGATATAGGCTGTGTCTAGTTTGGGGCCCACTATTTATTCTTGATCGAAGGGGCCCAGGGTTATTTTTAATGTGTTCGCGGTTTGTCTTCTTCTCAATTGTATATTCTCTTAATTTCTTCAAACTTGTGTGCTTGTCATTAAATAAATTATTATTTATTATTACTTCATTCTCTACCGCAAGTAATACGCCAGGTCGGTGACCGATTACGTTACATTGTAGAAGTCAATCAACATAACATATTTTTATTTGAGGTGGGAAACCATGTAATGACTTCTCCCGCTTTAGGTTGGAGAAAGTCTGACACGCCCTCTCGCTCCGCCAAAGAGCGAGAGAAGTAACTAGATGAATTCTCACCTTGAAAAAAAACCTAATTCTAACTGTTCATATCTCTATATCTTAGTTTTCACCGTAATCTCTGTATTTTCCAGTGGTACTTGCAAGAGGTTCCAAAGTGTTTTGAGGAATGGTCCGGAGCGAGGAAGAGTGGCAGGCGGACGCCGCCTTCTGCGAAGCAGTAATGCTAGCAAAGGAGGAGGCTGACCACATCAGGCAACGGCGGCGCTCACAGCGCCCCAGCCGTCGCCGGGATTCCGATCCCGATTTCCGGCCACCGTAGGCGCGGGCTTGCGGACGGCAAGCAATGGGTAGCTCGATGTTCGACCGTCCGGTAACTGTCAGGACCGAGCCCAAGTCCTCGACAGCGCACACTGTTCCCGCCTCAAGGAGTTGTCAGCAACAGCAGGGGCCCAGCTGAGTCGAAGCTTACTGGGGCCAGGGTTAGTTTCGAAAGAATAGCTCAGCCTCGTTATGAAGGCACGAAGGAACGGGGTGGGTTTTTAGTCAGTAAGAGTCTGACACTATCTCCCGCTCCGCCCAAGAGCGGGGGTCGTCATTAGATGATTTTCCCACCATAAAAAAAGTGTGTTGAGAAAGATTATCAAAGCGTATTTTGTCAATAGGTTAGTTGGTTGACAAGGCAAGCATCGCGTCTGCTCCTCGGCTGGTCTGTACCCGCGCGTTCTGGCGCCCATCCAGCGCGCGCTTACACAAATAGACCAAGCGACACTCGCCATGTGCTTTAATTGCCTATACAAGCGAATTTTATCAACTATTTTTATAAATTAAATGTTATGTTGATTGACTTCTACATTCTACGGTCCGGACTAAGCGTTTCGCCTCGTCATTTATACCGCGTTCATCGAAGGACTGGAACAATTTGCCTGCTGCGGTCTTTCGATTATAATTTGGGTGTCTTCAAGGCTAGAGTGAATAGGCTCTTAATAAACTAGTGCGCCTCACCATCAACGATTGCATCACTGCTTACCATCAGGTGGGATCGCAGTCAACCACTAGTTTATATCAGATAAAAAAAAATGTAATTTCAACAGAGTAGCCCAGATATTTGTATGTTTTTGACATGTCCAACGGTTTACGGGTATTCACTATAGTCTAAGATCCGATTAAGAACGACCTTCACCGGTCTGTTTAATGGATGAAACTTATTTTATGATAAATTTAGTGTATTAAATAATATAACGCGGGTGGGTTGCCTAAGAAATTCCTGGCCAGACTATTATTAATTAAAAATTGAAAATTTACTTTTTTTTTTAGAAAAATGCACAACCGTTATTCATACCAGTTTTTTTTGCAGACAACACTATAACATCGTATTCATAATGAAACAGCGTTTATTTTGATATAGAATTTGTTGTATATCAAAATAAACACACCTGTTTATACATACCTGTTTATACCTGGCAACCCATAGTTATGCCAGGAAACAAATAGGCAACCCAACATTTTTATGTTCTAAAAGCTTCACTCTTTCGGTTAGTATTAAATTTATTCGTTAAACACACCAGTGCATTCTTCAAAAAAAAAAAAATTGTTTGGCCAGGAATTTCTCAGGCAACCCACCCGCGTTATATTCTTTAATATACTAAATTTATCATAAAATACGTTTCATCCATTAAACAAACCGGTGAAGGTCGTCCTTAACCGTATCCTCTACTACTACAGCTGTTGATTTGGTTGCTGTCACTCAGAAATAAAGCAGCTTTTATCGGCGAAAAATTTTTAGCAATCGGACCAGTACTTCAGAGATTACCTCCTACAAACAAAAAAAAAAAACAAACTACCTCTTTATTATAATAAATAATAATAAGTGTAGATTGTAATTTCAATACAGTAGCCCGAATATTTGTGTTGTTGACATGTCTTTACTGTTGATTTGATTGTAACTTATTTTCGAATTTATTTGATAGACTAGTTGACATGATTCTGAATTTATAGCCAGCTTTGTTTTTGCATAGCAGTATGTATGGGACATTAGTGCCTTTCCGCTATGTAGATCATGGAAAGATGTACAACAGAAATAAAAGATAATTTGGTGGAATTGTTTAAGCAAATGTAGGTTACTTTGCAGTCTCGTCACGCAATGGGAATCTCATTACGATTATGAATAGATTCAACAACAATCAGCTCGTTCAGGGACTAGAATATGTAGTCGACTTTAATAATCAGGTCAGCTAAATATTTAGATGTTTGAAGACAGTTTGTGTGATCTGGTCGGGTGGAGACAGCTATTCGAGGAAGCGAACAGGTAGCATGAATGAGTCGCTTTCAAAGAAAACTCTGAGTAATATTTACATTTGTGTAACACATGCCATGGAACATGTTTATTACAATGCCAAAAAATACTTACTTTTTGCTAAAATAGTCTGTCTAAAAAATCAAACGACTTGAGAATTTTGTATAATATTTAACCATTTAAAAAAAAATTGTGGATGATTGCTAAAATTTTCACCGATAGAAAGCTGCATTATTCCTGAGTGAGATAGGCTATATTTCATATACGCGGACGAAGCCGCGGGCAAAAGCTAGTTAATTATAAACTTCAAAAGCCAATAGCAATACTTGAATTGCTTATATACTTCATCATTAATATATTTAGAAACTGCCTGACTCACTGACTATTTGTCAAAATATTGGAAAATGTATAGGTTCACGCTGATATAGAGCATTTTAACACATTATTAATACCAGGATACTATGATGATTTGTTGATGGCATTCAGTAGCAGTCATAGCAATAAAAAAATATTATATTTTCAGATCAACATTCACTTTTTTGTGTACATTAGACTGTCTGGAGTATTTTTAACTGTTCGTAGACTGCTTTAATCTTTGTCTGGTTAAAAAAAAATACATTGAGAATGCAGTTTAACTGATCTGTTGGTCTAGTGACAGGGGTCGGCAAGTAGTTTTAAGTGGGGTCCGTAAAACGTTGAACATTTTTATCAAGGTACAAAAAAAGAAAAAACAATAATTTTATGTCAATATTTATTTGAAATATAGTACTATTATGTATGTATGACTATGGCGACCATTTCACGGTCATGCAAGCGATTGACGCTAATTCCAACAATCATAAATTATGGTTTTCATCAATCGGTACCTACTAAAAAACTTCAATCACCGCATTAGACGGTAGGATTTTCGTCAATCAATACTTTGACTGTGGCAAAACTGACAGCAAAACCTACACTGTCGGAAGCGCGCTGCAGCTTCGTAAGGACGCGGGATGCGCGAGGCCAATGTGAAACTCTCTATGGAATGAAAATATGGCATGTCGTTATTAACTTGTAATTACTCCGTTACTTTAATTCTACGTGGCTCTTAAATGTATGAATAACTAGTTATTTGACAATATTATTTAACAATTATCCGGCGGTCCCATAGCCGATCTTCCGCGGCCCAGACAAGGCGCGCGCGTGCCGCGGCTTTTCAGGCGGACCGCGGGCCGGACGCGGACAGCTGACCGTTAGTCTAGTGAACTCTAGTGGTTAGTGGCCCTGATCGCTATGCCGGAGGTCGTGGGTTTGATTCCCACCCAAGATAGCTGTTTGTGTAATAAGCACGATCGTTTGTTCTGTGTCTGTACACACAGATAATGTTTGTGTACTTATGTATTTAGAAATGTAAGTATGTTTATCAGTAGTAATCGAATAGCGACGATCTATCAATAACTGAATTTATTATTAAAGAAGAAAAAATAGTCATAGTTTTTACCTGAAGTTACATCAAGGTGAAGTTGCCACGAAACATACCTGTAAAATAAAATTCAAACATTAGGTAAGCGAAGAAATCAAATTGACAGTAACATTGAGATGCGGGAGAGCTCACGGAAGATGGAAGGAGAGGAGGGAGCCAGCTTTGGCCCAGGTGTGGGATAGACTGTCCCACGCAAAGGTGAAGCGTGGGCTAACTTAGACGTGAGCGAAGGCGCATCAGCGAGGCGTTAAAAACGCCTCGCTGATTATTCATAAATTCGAAAACAAGACAGCGACAGTCGCAACCCAGTGTTCGACTACATTGTCGTTTACCGTCAAGTTAAATTATACACCGTTAAATTTTAATCGTTTTAATCCCGTGGAGGGTCGATCCGGTACATGAAACACTATCGATTTGTAAAGATAAAATTAAAAAATAAAGTACCTCTTTTTCAAAACTCGTATTAATTTACGCATGTACGAAATTAATTTCTTTAAGAAAACGTCAGCTGAGCGAGTTCAATGACCTGCAGTTAATAGTCGGCGTTGCCTACAAACTACCTACAGGTCATTGAACTCGCTCAGCTGACGATAGCGGTGTATAATTATAAAAAAAACCCCTCGTTTTTAAAGACGTTGTGCGAGGCCCCTTTGGGTGGGAGGCTGTGGGCCCCCGGGGCCACTACACCCACGCCTGAATTAGCCCATGCTACGCCTCTGTGTGGGACAGTCCGTCCTGGGTCGCACCTGGGCCAGGTTAGCAAAAAAAAGAGGTACAGTTTACACATTATTCCTTACATCTTGCGCATTGATTGATAATTACAGATACAGAAAGTAAAATACCTGTCTGTGTTCGAACCCAGTGCTTATGACATGTAAATCAGCCAGCACTGATCTATCGCCAGACGATTTTTTTGAATTGAGAATTTGAAGTCGAGAGCTAGTTAAATTCTACTTGAATGCTAAAGTTTAACTTGGTCTTGTCATAGGTTTCTTAATTATAAATTCTCAATTCAAACTCAGTATAAAACAATATTTTTAGTACCTATATGCGAAACACGAAAAACGCGTCTAGTATTTTTATATAAAGAATCTATTTACAAAATTTTATAACTGTATACTATATACATTTCATTCATTCATTCATTTATACAAAGTTATGTTATTTATTTATTTATTTATATACACTTTATTGTACACCAATATTACAATAATTTATGAAAGAAACGTTATAATAAAAAAAAAAAAACATACAATTGGCGGCCTTATCACACTTGGCGATTTCTTCCAGGCAACCTGGCAAGGATAGAGATGCCTGGACACAAAATGGGGTTGCACTTGGTGCAAAATAAAAAAGTGACGAAAAATTAGGTACTCAATAGGTACTATGTTACTTGGTTGTCCGCAAAAATTCATGGTTACCGGGCCATCCAGGTAACTGATTGTTTTACTCCCGCACCCAGTTGTGCACTGTATTGTATTAGTGTCGATGGTGTCCAACTTGTGACCTTTTTTATTTAAATAATGATTTTGGGAAAAAATATAACACAGTATAAAGACTCTGTTTCTTATTCTGAACAAAGTAAATTCTGGTTTCGCATAATAAACTAAAAATAATGTCGTATATAGACACTTAAAAAATTATTAAAAAAGCCATTTTAGAACCTCTTCTATTTAGAAATGACGACATTTTTAATTGTATCTACTTATGTAAGCATAATTTCATTTTCATTCGCGTCATCAATCTTATTAATCACGACTAATTAGAACCTTAAAATAACGAAATCGTGACATGGAAAATGGAGAACTTAACGCTACTAATTATTACTTATATATAACTTTTATACATTTAGTAAATAAGCAAATATTCATAGCTGTTTTTAGATACCTATCTATCATCATAAATGTTATAATGCTGAAGAGTTTGTTTTAAGCTGGAACTACACTGTGCATACGTGTGCCACACACGGCGATCTGTGCGCGTCGGTCTCCATACATTTTATATGGGAACTAGTCTTGTAGAGCTACACTTGATCCACGCCACGCGACATCGTTCTACATACAAATCAGTACCCCTGATAATCCGCAATCGAAAATTTCAAATGTACGGGAATGACGTCATCTCAACGCTCAGTCACGCGGTCAGAACAAAAGAATTGGAGGTGTTCGACGCAATCCAAACGGTTGTAACTTGTCTAGGAAGGCAAGAGTGTTACAAGTGTGCGTTGGTCTAATGTAGTTCTAGCTTTGGGAAACCCATTTTTCGGTGGAAAGCTATAGGCTGTATAATATTATGCTTTTACGAAGCCAATAACAACTGTACAGGTTGCTAAAAACTGGTCAGAAAAAAATATAATTTGAGTACATCAACACGAAAAGAAGAAGAAGAAGCACATCACGCTACGACCAATAGGAGCTGAACAGTAACCAAAGACGCAAGTGAAACCGAGGGCGACCGACACAGAACTACCACATACTTTTGAAAACATGAGGGGTTGATCAGTTATGGAAAGAGTTATTCGATTTTTCTGAAAGATTAGGGAATGCCAACCTCAAGGTGTAAGCGCTAGTACCCCAAAGTACCAAAAAAATTTAGGAAATAACAAAAACTACCTTTTTGCTAATACTTGGTACCTAACTTAAAATAAATTAGTACCTCTATGGACAGCGAAAAAAACGCGTAGACATCAAATATCGCTAGTGTGCTGCGCTTACCTATCTAAATAAATGAAAATATAAATTAATTAGCATTAGCCAGCAGCTTCACCCGCGTACATAAAATATAGCCTATGTCACTCAAGAATAAAGCAGCTTTCTATCAGTGAAAAAATTTTAGCAATCGGACCAGTACTTCCAGAGAATTACTTCTCACAAACAAAAAAAATAAAAAACAAACTTTACCTCTTTATTATATAATGAGTAGTGTCATCTACACCAATGTAATAAAGAGGTAAAGTTTGTTAAGGTAACGAATGTACCGAGCCCTAAATAGGTAAGTACGTATTTACAACGTCATTATAGTTACATAATAGTCTATCTGTATGCTTAAGCATAATCAGGCTAATAATGTTCCCACTGCTGGGACTCAGGCCTCCTCTCTAGGAGTGAGAATGTGCCGTAATCCACCACGCGGGCCCAGTGCTAGTCTAAGATCCGATTAAGAACGACCTTCACCGGTCTGTTTAATGGATGAAACGTATTTTATTATAAATTTAGAGTATTAAATAATATAATGCGGGTGGGTTGCCTAAAAAATTCCTGGCCAGACTATTATTAATTAAAAATTAAAAATTTATTTTATTTATAGAAAAATGCAGAACCGTTATCCATACCAGATTTTTTGCAGACAACACTATAACATCGTATTCGTAATGAAACAGCGTTTATTTTGATATAGAATTTGTTGTATATAAAAAAAAAACACACCTGTTTATGCATACCTGTTTATACCTGGCAACCCATAGCTATGCCAGGAAACAAATAGGCAACCCAACATTTTTATGTTCTAAAGGCTTCACTCTTTCGGTTAGTATTAAATTTATTCGTTAAACACACCGGTGCATTTAACAAAAAAAAAAAAAATTGTTTGGCCAGGAATTTCTCAGGCAACCCACCCACGTTATATTATTTAATATACTAAATTTATCATAAAATAGGTTTCATCCATTAAACAAACCGGTGAAGGTCGTTCTTAACCGTATCCTGTACTATGCGGGTTGGTGTCACATGTCTTCGAAATTTTGGTTCAAAATCATGCCGGTATCCTAACGATGTTTTCCATCACTGTTTTAAGTTTTGATCTACCTGTATTGATTTTAAATTAATCTATTTATATCCCATCAGCTACAAAACTGTATGGCCTTGATAGTCTTTGACAACAATAAGTTATTCAAGTAAGTTTTACAAACAATTATACTAATGATTAATTTGAAAGTGACGACTGTCACGCATATCGGCCATTTTGTAAATGAAATAACTGTGCCCAGAGGCAGTGACATTTTAATAGAAGGGCGTGAACCGAACATTAATAATTATGAGTTTTTAGTTATTAACGCTTATAGAACAATAGAAAAAACATCATTTTGTGTGGTCACTAATTCTACCAATGACTTCGCTCGCGTGAAACTAAAAAAAACTGGGCAAGTGCGAGTCGAACTCGCGCACTGAGGGTTTCGAGCAAATTTACCTATGAAAACAGTTTAATTCCTATATTGAGTTACGTAATTTTTTTTTGTGACGTAACTACAAATTTACAGTTTTCAGACTTTTTCCTAGATCTTGCTTCATGCCTAATTTCAGGACTCTAGGTCAACGGGAAGTACCCTATGAATTTTGATTTCCTTGAGAGTGTCGAAATATAAGTTTTTTGCGACATAAACATGCGTATCTTTTTTTTTCGCTAACTCAGAAGCTTCAGGCGTCCGCAGACTTTAGTGTAATGGTTCTAATTTCAACTCGATACCTTCACGCGTTCCTAAAATAAAGGGTCTTGACAAACAGACGGACAACAAAGTGATCCTATAAGGGATCCTTTTTTGTCCTTTTGAGTTACGGAACACTAAAGAATCCCAAGGGAAGACACTTCCTGAATAGTCCATCCTATATCCTATTCCAGGATAAGATCTGCCCGTGTGACGAGTTTTATTCAAATCCCTTCAGCTGTTCGAGCGTGAAGAAGTAACAAACATACACACACTCTCAAACTTTCGCCTTTATAATATTAGTGTGATTATGTTAAAGATAAATAATTAATACCATAATGGGTAATTTATATTTCAACTCGCTGACCCGGCGAACTTCGTACCGCCTATCAGTCAATATGTGGTTTATCTTTCGATATAGTCAACCGATTGCTATGAAACAAAATCTGAGTAATATAACAAGTTACACAACATTTTAATGTAAATATATGTATCTATACTTATAATAAATCTGTAGAAGTGAAAATTCTGTACATTGAAAATATCAAAAAAATAAATGGCAAGGGGTGTTACTAGACCGACACCGAACCCAAAAATGTGATTAAAAAATGTTTTGTCTGTCTGTCTGTTTGTTCAGGCATCACGCAAAAACTACCGGTTCGATTACGATGAAACTTGGTATAATTATTTTTTAATATCCTGGGCACCACACTGGGTACTTTTTATCCCGGAAAAGTAACAATAAAAAACAAACTTAATTTTGCGGTTCGATCCCTAGACCCAATTACTGTACCAACTGCAAATAATAAGTTTGTAATAGGTTACGTCACCTGCAGTAGTACTTTAAATAATTATTCAATTAATGTACCTCTTTTATTTATTTAAAAAGTTCTTTAGCATCTACCAATTGGTACAAATCGGTGTTATATATTTTTTATTTTATTTATCTATTATGCTGTAACAATTTTGTTAAATTTAATTTTATAATGTTTCGGTTAGTGCCTGAAATAAACGATAAATAAATAAAACGGACATGGTGAAACTATAAGGGTTTCTTGTTAGGGATACGGAACCCTAAAAATATTTCAACCGTGTTAGGGGATGTTAATTGTACTAGTAGTAGTTGTATTGTATCGTGTTGTATTTTATTGTAGGCGTTGATCTATGGTGTTAACTAATTGTATTACACTACAATGATATAATTTTTAACTCCTGAAGCAATTAGAGGAGTGTTGTAAATTTGACCACTATGTGTGTCTGTCTGTCTGACTGTGACAGATGTTTGTGGCACCTTAGCTCTTAGAGCCATATTTCACCGGGACACCCGGGTAGCGCCACTGGTTGCGCTACCGTGGTGTCCCAGTGAAATATAGCAAGACACCAAACAAGACACCAAACAGACACCAGAGCAAAGATTTTATGTATCCTACGGATAATCTAGATTGCCTGCGCAGCAAACACACTCTATAGTGTTCTTTATTCTCATTGCCATTAAGTTCATATTGACAAGCAAACGGGGAAAAATGTACTGAACAAGACAACGAGAAAGGGTCGGTGTATCCCTTTCTTACCTCTGTTTTAACTAGGGTAACCATGATTTTACAAAATTAATTGTTATTATTTTTGTCACTGCAGCATTTGATATTAATTAATGTATTTTTTTATATCGACAGCAAAGTACCAATAACACCAAACTGTCTGTCAGACCTGAAAACAAAAAAAATTACTCGAATTTTACTAAGACGATTATCGTATGATTTTGTATGAAATGAGTCAGAGCCTGCGTGAATTTACAAAACGCACCAACGCGCGTGAGTGCGTAAAAAACCCGTACGATGATGCAGATCTGCACTTCCGCAAGTACGCGCGTAGGTGCGTCGACACGCAACGTACAGCGTCATGCGTGGCAGTGTGATAATCGCTTAAAACACGCGGAAAAACCTTTTTAAATTCATAGCGGTAAATTATGATTTTCTTGAAAAAATATTTTTAGGCGGTATTGGTACTTCACGGTCGATAAATATAATATTCTAGCATTTGCCCGCGGCTTCGCCCGCGAACACCCCACTCAGGAATAAAGCAGCTTTCTATCGGTGAAAAACTTTTTGCTATCGGACCAGTACTTCCAGAGATTACCTAATATGGCTTGTTCGTCAACTCGCTTAAGCAATTCGCGCGAGTCCGCGCGAGTTGGGACCTTCCGATTCACCTACTTTTTCTGTCGTCCTCTCGCTTAAACGTATAAAATACAGTCAAATAATAACAGTTACTATAAATAACTAGCTATTGCCCGTGGATTTTTTCACGCAGGCTATACCGGTTATCTACTTAGATTTCGGGATATTATGTTAAAGGTGAGGAATGAGGCGAGTAGGATGTGGCCAATGGTACACGATACCCAAGTTACTTTAAAAACATTTTACGTTACTTTTGACTTTCTCATGTTACCTGCACCTGCATGGTCCTCACCGAAAATGGCAAGTTCGGTCGGTTCCTGCATCGGATTCAGACGGCAGTAAAGCTCGGGTATTACTATTGTGTGGACCACTCGGAGGACACGGTGGAGCACCCGAGGACATGGTAGAGTTGTGCCCCGCTCGGGCAGAGCACCGCTGTTGCCTCGTGGAGGCAATTTTTGGCAACAACCTTTCACGCAGGGCCCTAGTTCAGACTATGGTCCGGAGCGAGGAGGAATGGCAGGCGGTCGCCTCTTTCTGCGAAGCAGTAATGTTAGCGAAGAAGGAGGCCAAAGGACCATCGGCCGCCGAAATTCCGAGCCCGACAACGGACCACGGTAGACGCGGGCTTGCGGACGTCGAGCAATGGGTAGTCCGCTATCCGGACGTCCGGTAATTAACCGAACCGAGCTCAGTCGTCAACAGCGCGTAGTGATCGACGTGCTCCTCAAAGAGATGACATCAAACCGTAGGAGTCCAGAAGGGCCGATGCCCGCAAGCTAGGACCCCGGCGAATTCCTAAAAAGGAAACCCGTAGTCCTAGAATGCAAAGGGCAACTGAAGGTCACAGGTTAATCGTGAAATGGAACGCATCCAAGAAAGATTTTGTTCATCGTGTGGGCGCTCTTAACTTTTTTGACACATACATGACGTATCGATACTGCATATTCACTCACTTACGTGTATTTCTAAGTCTCCTATTCCGCTTACTTAAACGTGTGCTAACATTAACTAATATTTGGACGTCAACTTTGGTTGCTTATTGCTGATAATGTTGTGATTTGTTGGTAATTAATAGGTAAATATGCAATATTATATTATTGTAATGTTGATTTATAAGTGTTTTATTTTAAAGTCAAGTCGAATACAATTTCTAATACATTTTTAGTGGGTACCTATGTTATAATTTTTTTTTTTAGTTGACTGTACATAAATACGTCAGATTTTCAAGTCTGAGCGAGTTGACGACAGAAAAAGTAGGTGAAATCGGAAGGTGCCTGCTCGCTTGGACTCGCGCATATCGCTTAAGGCCCAAGCGCCCGAAAAGAGCCATAAAACAGTGATTTTCTGAAGCCGACTCCTCGCTAACGGCCAGGTTAATAGGTTTGAAAAAAGGTTGCTTGTAGGTCCGGCTGGTATTTTTTATTTATATTTTTTTTTATTGAGATAATAAAAACAACGAAAATTAAAAGCAAAATTATTTATATATTTTTGAAAAAAAAAATAGATACGTAGTCAATTTGACGAATATTTCCAGAATTTTGTGATAGATTCCATTCATCGTGATATGCTCTCTATGCAAATTCTGGCATCCTGTTGCAGGTTTGTGTTGTTGAGAGCTGCAATTTAATCAGCTAGTGTTTATATAACAATAATAATAAATAATTTATTAGTTTGGTGGTGATCACTTGCTAAGCGATCTCCTGCTTGGTGAGCTCCTACATGTTTTCAATAGCGTTCATGTCTGGTGTATTGATTGACTAGTTTTTTTGTCCTATGATGAGTTCCCTGACAGTTTTTGTCTGACAATTATAGTGATGTGACCTAACGAAATTTAATCGATTTTTTACAATAACGAATCAGTTGGCAAAGGTAATGGAATCGGATTACCGATTTTAGATTTATAGATGATAAATGTGAAAGTTTGTATGTGTGTGTGGATGTTTGTTACTCTTTCACGCAAGAACTAGTCTACGGATTTTGAAGAATTTTTACAGTCAATTAAAAAATCTGACAAAAACTAAAAACCTGAAATAACGCGGGCGAAACCGCGGGGGACGGGTAGTGGTAAATAAAATGCAGTCTGTTTAAAATAATAATTTATTTATTATTCACTGTCAGAACTTGACTCTTGATTTGAACTCATATCCATATCGGAATCGGAATCTTCTTCAACTAACCGCGATGATTAATATTAGTCCTCTGTTATAGTTTTTTGAGTTTTTTCTATTACTTTTTTCCAATTTTACATGCGATTACAAGATGGCCGCTCCGATTTTGTCGATTAGTGTGTCGTCGAGTAGTGTCAATCTCTATTGGCAGAAGTTCCGTTTAACGCATTACACATTTTTAAGTTCTATTCTTTTTTATTTTATTTACTTAACTTATTAACAGTTAATTATAACCACAATAACTTACTTAGTAATTTACGAAAGACAATATTTTTTTTATCATTTCCTTTTTTTTTGCCAGTTTATTTTTTTAGTAATCTAAAGTAGTATGCGTGCCACGGAAAAAAATGAACTGTCAGGGAACTCATCATAGGGCAAAAAAGGTATAGGGTAAAACATTTATGTTTTTTAGCCAAGTATGCAGTAACACTCCTGGTTTTGTAGCACAATGCAGATTCGGGCATAAAAATGGACTCTTCGTCAATAAGGAACCATTCTTCGAGATGCGGCAGCAGTCCAGTTTCTAGTACTTGCTTGTACTGGTCATGCCTCACGGTCCCTTTCACGATATGTAGACCCTTGCTTGAGATTAAAGACCACATCATAATACTAATTGGGAATTTAGCTGTCTCTTAACACCGGTTTTTATGGAGCTATTCTCCAGGGCGTCGTCGGAAAGGAGCATTTTTTGAACGGACAAAAGAGCTTTTGTCAACCAAAACCTGAAACGTCGATTCATCGGAGAAACATGTCTGAAAAATTATATTATTTCATCAGATAATGGCAGTAGTTTATTAACAATGTAGTGTACTATTTAAAGTCTTATTTTTAACCGACTTCAGTCTGAAACAGTCATATTTTGATGTTGTTTGGCCCTGTGCAATAGTCTCTTCTTAATGACCTCGGTGAGGCGTGGTTTTTTGGCAGGCCGATGACCTATCAACTTCTCTTTTGCTTACTCTCGAAGAATTGTCTTATCGAAAACTTCTAGGCTCTCGTAGTTTGTAATCGTGGTAAGGTCTTACCTGTCTAATATACATATTAGTTTTTGATTAGTTTTCTAAAATATAATGTATTAATAACAACTTGAACTTCTTTAGAACACAATGGCTCGTAGTACGAACTAATCTATGGACACACTAGTAGAAAGGGATAGAGAGCGTTCTTGGGTCGCCACACCCAAGGATCTTTTATACTATCTGGATTGATTACGTCAACCTCAATAATGTACTGAAGAGTACGATACAAGTACGCCCTTTTTTTAATTCTTTTTTATTTTGTTTTGTAGACTATTCCATAATGTGGGATGTCGTTAGATAGGTCTTTCAAAAATATTGCGAGTGTGTGAAAACTATTTATCAATTTAGGGATCCTATTGTGAATTATAAATATAGTTTTTTACCTAATGCTAGTTTTCAATTAAACCTTATTGAGTTAACAGATGAAAACCAGTTTATTTATTTATTTCCACACTGATAAGGTGTAATTTGTTAAGCTTAAAATAAAGAAAAAACAGGTTAAATAAAGTAACACTTAAAGGTATTTCACCTAGTATGTTTCAGTACATTTGCTATTACAATCTTTGTCTTGGACGGCTTTTAATATTCTCACTTTACTTAGATTTCTATAAACACACTTGTTTTTCCAATTTACTATGGACTTGGCAGAATAGTCGAAATCGGCTCGACTTGAATAAAGAATACACAAAAAAACACTAAAACGATCAAAATAACTTTAATTTCGGAAGTCGATGTTTCTGGTATATTTTTTTATTTAACACCGACTTCCGCATTTAAAGTTATTTTGATCGTTTTACAGTTACTGTAAAACAAACATAAGTAACTAATTGTTGTTATAGATAGTTTTTGTTAAAAAACTAACTATTAGTTTGGTTTGATTCTATAGTTTTGTACCAACTTTATGGTTATATATTTTTGTTAAATTTTTTGTATATTTAATTGGCCATTATTGGTCTTGTTCATCAGTTCAACTTCATCAAATGATACTTTTTGACTGTAGTAGAATGTATGTAATGTATGTATGAATACAGAGACTTCTTGGTAAAAACACCAAAATCCCTATAGATATACACACATACATAATCAGCCTTTTTAATGTTCCCACTGCTGGAACTCAGGCCTCCTCTCTAGGAGAGGGAATGGGTCTCCATCGAATTTAGAAGGAAAAAACAATCGAATTGAGAACCTCCTCCTTTTTTGAAGTCAGTTAAAAAAAATTACATCCACCTTCTTCAATTAAAAGAATGATATATTCGTAGCCACAACCCCCAAAAATGACTTTCATATCAATTTACTCAATTAAAGTTGTTAAAAATATTGTTTTTAGTTTCATTCTATATCAGTTAATCAATACCTGTCTAATTCTAAAAAAAAGTGTGGTAGAGTCTGTCTAAAAAGTCAAACGACTTAGCTAATTATTAGGGTAAAATTAAATCTGATGTAGCTAACACAGGTTTAATAATCAAGGTTGATGAAGAGATCTTGATAATTATTTACTAGTAGAAGAACCTTATAAAAAGTATCGAATAGTATTTTTTTAATGATTAAATATTATACAAAATTCCCAAGTCGTTTTTTATTTTTATACTCATAACTAGGTACTTAATTTTATTTCGAAAAAGTATCAATGCATACAATCGCAGTATACGTTTTTTAAAGAAAGCGAAACGGCCCGTGCTTCTCAGAACGCGGACGCGTTCAGCGCGGACTGAGGCTTGGAAGTGGTGGGTTCAATGAAAAATGTATGAAGATTTTTTTAGAGTGGTTTTATTTTGGTCATAAATCATAAAGTTATTTATGTAAGTTCAAAATAATTAATTAAAGGTGTAGAAGACTATATAAGCTGTGGTATTTTATGATTTTTAAGCTAAAAATGTGCACTGGATTTAGCTTACGCGACCTATTCAGACCCTTGTATTTTGTAATTTTCTTGATTAGTGCGTTGGTAAAATCGTATTTAACTATATGAAAGTTTTATACAAAACCATAATATTTTTTTATGCCATCCTAGAGATGAATATGTATATTATCTTTTATTTGATACCGTGACATCCTCATAGTTATGATTCTTGGTGCATTATAATGGTACCCGAAAAAACGAGATATTTGTCTAAAACGGTCAAAGCGTCCTTAATAACATCTTGAACTTCTTTAGAACAGAATGTCTCGTAGTACGAACTAGTCTATACACACTGGTAGAAAGGGATAAAGATTCTTGTATGGTACTTCTTTATTACATCTTTAAGGTTGTCGTAATCAATCCAGATTGTATTGTACAAGATTCTTGGTTCACTGTCACTAACGTTTGACAGTTGGTTAATTATTGTTTTCAAAGGTTAGATTTCCATCTTATTATACACGTTCTTTGGTGGGGGGCGTGACTGGCGGCCGGACTGGTGTCCGCACTGGTTGCGCCGCCAAATGGGTTGCGCTACCAAACAGACACCAGGTGAGTAACGCTCTATAGAGCTCTATACATTTTACTGGTGGCGCAACCAGTTGCGCTACCAGTGGCGTCCCGGTGAAATATGGCCCTTAAACGGGTGAACCGATTTGGATGCGATGCAGTGTTTGAGCGATTGACTGCTGCGCTGCGTATCGTGGGTTGGATTTCCGTGCAGAATAAATATTTTTATATCCTGTTCGCCAGGCCTGGACCTCAAGTCTGCTATTACAATGGTGTCAGAATTGTCTATCATTGATTTCATAACTGTTGATTTTGGCAAGTTTGGTACTCTATTAAATATAATAGCGTCATTATGACTTTGCAATGGTCAACCACGGAAAAAAAATGGCTTAGAATGGTAATCTCGTACATAATGAATGTCTAACATACTTATGCGGTAATCTGCTAAAATTTTGACAGTTCTTTTGATCAGTGTCGATGACAATTAGAACGTCGTTGTGCAGTCATTGCATTTAATTTGTTACGAGACACCTCGATATTGTCATTCTACCACAATTCTACTACGAGACCAAAATGATCGACCATTACAAGAAATATGTAACGAAGATTCATGTAACTCATTACGATTTAAAAGAGTGTCCATGGAGTTTCTTGCACGTTCTTCTCCATAGAGATCTACGCTTTGGAACGTGCAATTTAGCTTCACTTGTTTGACTGACCGACATTTTGACAATTCAAAAGTGCCTGTAACTGGTCTATTTGAAATAAACGTTTCTGATTTCTGATTATGAATTTAGCAGACTACGAAATTTAGCAAAGTGACAATGGGAATGAATAGCGCGATAATATAATCAAGAAAATCGCTTCGCTACTCAGGAGAGTGAGAGATAGTCGCAACAGCATCCTGAGAACTGTAGCGGAGAGTTATAGCTGTCCGATTGTAAAATTTCTTGTTCAAAGGGTAATGGGTACTACTACTAACACTAGATAATAAGTTATTTATTAAGTTACTAACATTATTTGGATCTGATGGTGTCCGAAATAAAATAAATTCATTCATTCAATCAATCAATGAATGTTGGAATGACGAAATTATAAAAATAACAGACTTAGGGCCCTGTGTGTAACAACCATAGATATAAGTTTATATTTCTATGATAACAACTATCAGTGTATCTGATCTACAAATAGTTAAAAGAAAAGAAAGAAAGAAAGAAAGAAAACTATTTTATTTAGCATACACACTCGTAGATACACACAGTGTAGTAACAACATGTAGGCACTAATAAATTATTACATATAATATAAAAAAAAAGACAACTAGCAATGTGTGTCTCACGGCGGCGCCAAATAGGTCCAGTTCAGCAATAATGCCAGACAATTAAATAGTAGTTGCCTGACATGGAGTTGTTTCAGCTTATGGTGTTTTATGTCTGTGAGTGTACGTGCAGTAACCACGGTACCTACAGGAGTACCTAATGGCATTGCCGTGGCCGAATTCTGGGCAAAGCAAGGAATTTAACTAGTTTTGCCATCGATACGATAAGAAGAAGAAGAAGAAGGAGTACCTAACTCCTAGTGTGGGACAAAGTATTTTTTTTTTATAAAAAAAATTTAATCAAAGTAAGTCCTTCACCGCGTCTAACTGTATGATCGCGATAAAATCACAGATAACAGACTTTTTTCGTTTTCCCTTTTCACCAACAGACAGACGGATTCACGAGGAAGTTTTAGGTTGTAGCGACATGTATGGCTCCACTTAAGAACTAATCCTGCTTTCGAATACCGTAAAATAGAGACTCAATAGAAAGAAAATGAGAGAGCGAAGCCGGCGTTCGCTTGGGGTCTCCGCGCAATTTGAACATATAGATCAGCCCGAAATCATCTATCGGGCAGTTGCCCACCAAACATAACACCAGTCTGGTCGGAGCTTCCTAACGGAGGTGTGTGGAATGGAGCTCTACTCTCTGTTCCGCATACCTCCAAAAGTTGTTTAATACATATATATTATTCTTTCTTTTATTGCACCTACCACTGCTTTTCTCTGCACCACCTTCTTCCAGTCAACCTTTGGACTGGAAGAAAATGCCTAAGGCATTAAGTCCACCTCTGTACTTTTATGTGCATGAAGTATAAATAAATAAATATTATTTTTGGTAGAGAAGGTTTTTAACACCCGTGCGAAGCTAAGGCGTGTTACAAGTAAGTAATAAATCATGGTAAACACTTTTCCAGTTTAAATAAACAGCTGTTTACCAAAATAAGCCGCTTATAGCCACAGAAAGTCAGCATTAAGCTTTCTACTAAGTTCAGATCAATATCAGAAGCTGGTGCGTATGCGCGTTGATCTGCGCACTGGCGCCTTTTCAATGGCGAGAGTCAGAATGGTGGGTGTACCTCATCATTATATTTTATGAGTAACTGTTCCCGCACACGGGCCACAGAAAAACGCCGCTTCAAGCTTCTTTCTGAGGTGGCCTGTTTTTGTGGCTCGTGTGCGGCGGTGCCGAAACAAAAAAGACGTGTGGCACTCGGGGACTGCCGCGGTAAAGCTATTGCATAGCATTTCTAACAACTTATGCAATTATAATTATTTATTTATTTTATTTATGCAGTATTTTTTTTCCTTTGTTTTTTTTTCTTTGATATTAATTGAAGTTACACTTTCACACATTGAATTGAATTTTGATTGATTGTTCACTCATTTGTTTTCTTATCGGTCACCACGCTCAAAAAACAAATGAGTGGGGGGTGTTAGGTTATTTTAGTTACGGAATTTCTGGATTCGGTCTCCACGCTCAAGGCCCGCAATAGCTTAAAACGCTTGAAGCGGCTTCAAGCTTCTCCGGACGCAAGGTGTCGTCGCGCGCTTCAGCTGTTTATTGTGGCGGCGTTTTTTTGAGGCCCGTGTGCGATAAAATATTACAGAACAGCCGTCATCTTGACGTCAATATGACGGGTGTACCTTAATTTTGAAATAAATCCATTCTGAAGGAGGTACATATATTTCACAGCTAGGTACTAAATAGTACATTTTAGGTACATTTTAACGGTAATTACTATAATTTATTTCGCTGAGGTACACCTGCCATTCGGACTCTCATTTTTCAATGTTAGCTTGTGGTGATTAGCTTGTTCATTCATTTTGTTACAAGCACTATGCCCATTGGGATTTCTCATTAGCAAATATGATGGGGTCCCATACAATCTTGTGTTGGCGATTTTTATATTAGTTATGTCGTGGCCAGATCTTAGCAATCACTTCATGATATGGCCAAGTAAACTGGCCAGGACCTAGACGATGACGTTTAAAGTAAGATTGTTTTAAACGTGTTTCGGTGTGGGTAAGAGACAGAGCTATACAGCTTGTCTAGCGCCATCTCTTACCCCCACTGAAACAAGATTAAAACAATCTTACTTTGAACGTCAAGGTAACCCTGCAGATCGGTTTAAAAGATAACGTTTGATGTCAATCCTCGTTGTATCAGACTGCATAAAGTGACTTGTTTCGAACTTTTTAGTATATTTTTTTGCGATTGCATTTTTTAATATTGTGTAATTTGTATTTTTTTTATTTGGTTTAAAAAAACCGGCCAAGTGCGAGTCGGACTCGCCCATGAAGGGTTCCGTAGCAGCAAGTAACATAATATAAAAGTTCTTGTAATGTGTTGTAACTTTGATCGATGTTTTAATAATAGTGTATTTTTTTCGATTTATGACGCATTAAAAAAAAACTACTTACTAGATTTCGTTCAAACCAATTTTCGTTGGCAGTTTTTATAGTAATGTACATCATATATTTTTTTTAGTTTTATCATTCTCTTATTTTAGAAGTTAGAGGGGGGGGGACACACATTTTACCACTTTGGAAGTGTCTCTCGCGCAAACTATTCAGTTTAGAAAAAAATGATATTAGAAACCTCAGTATCATTTTTGAAGACCTATCCATAGATACCCAACACGCATGGGTTTGATGAAAAAAAAATTTTTGAGTTTCAGTTCTAAGTATGGGGACCCCCAAAATTTATTGCTTTTTTTCTATTTTTTTATGAAAATCTTAATGCGGTTCACAGAATACATCTACTTACAAAGTTTCAACAGTATAGCTCTTATAGTTTCGGAAAAAAGTGGCTGTGACATACGGACGGACAGACGGACAGACAGACAGACAGACAGACAGACAGACAGACAGACAGACAGACAGACAGACAGACATGACGAATCTATAAGGGTTCCGTTTTTTGCCATTTGGCTACGGAACCCTAAAAAGGGAAACATAACGTAATAAATCCGCCAGCCGGATTTATTTTACAGTCAACTTTTTTTAGGGTTCCGTACCCAGAGGATAAAACGGTACCATATCACTAAGATTCCGGCTGTCCGTCCGTCTGTCTGCATCTGTCCGTTCGTCTTTCACCTGTTCCTAGACTATGGCGTTTAAAGTGAGATTGTTTTAATCTAATTTCAGTGTGGGTAAGAGATGGCGCTAGACAACCTGTATAGCTCTGTCTCTTACCCACACTGGGATAAGAAAGAAACAATCTTACTTTGAAGGTTACAGGCTGTATCTCATGAACCGTGATAGACAATTGAAATTTTGACAGATGTTTTGCTGTTGCCGCTGTAATAACAAATACTAAAAATCAATTTAACTTATTACATACACAACTAAAAACTATAATTACAGTAATTGGACACATTACCAGTCGACAGCGATGTGTAAGAGTTCTTTGACGCCATATTTTAGTTACTTAGTTGTAATTAGCGTAGGGTTTTATTATTATTATTTTTTTCAATTTACTGTAATACTAAAAATAAAATAAAATAAATATTTAGTAGGTACTGCTCCCATACAAAAAACATGATTTTGTTGCTGTTTTTGGATAAGGACGGTAAGGAACCTTTTGTGCCCGAGTCTGACTTGCACTTGACCGGTGTTTTTAATTTTTAATTCAAGAAGAAAATCTCCGAAGTATTAAGACATTGGTTTTTTTAATAAATAAGGATAAGAGTTACATGATTCATAAGGACTTTAAGTACTTTAAAAATAAATAATTTCTGAATATTAAAAGAATCATGACATTGTTTCAATTTTCTCAACTCAACATTTTCTTGTCAACCCAAAAAACTGTCCATAACTTCTTCTTCCTGCCCTTATCCCATATTACCTTATCCCGTCAAACTATCGCTAACTCCCTATCCTTTCATATGACTCCTCACACAATCTATCCATCTTTTCTTCGGCCTTCCTTTCCCTCTCCATCCACCTACATGTATACTCAGAACTCTTTTAGTAATATGCGCTTCATCTCTCCTCTTCACATGACCATACCAAGACAACCTACCTTCAACCTCTACCTTTCAACTTTTCAGTCACTGGCGCCACTTTCAAACTTCCTCTAATATACTCATTTCTCACTTTATCCACTCTCGTCACACCACACATCCATCTCAACATTCTCATCTCCGCTACATACAATCTTTTTTCATCCTTATTTTTCACAGGCCAACATTCTGATCCATACAGTATGACAGGTCTTATGACGGACTTGTAAAAAAAACTGTCCATAACTATAGCACAAATTAACATAACATACTAACCCAAAACTAACCTACAAACCTGCTTACCCCACAACTATAGGAAACAGAGATAATGTGCGATAAAACCACTCTGACATGCATTGTGTAGGACCTCACCAACATAAACTAACCTCCACTTGCTAAACGAGAATGTTCCAACGGCCTACATTAGTAAAGTTCTATGTATCTTGGTGTATAGTTGTATTGTCCCCCGACTTCTCTCGTCGCGATAGGCGTCAGGTACCTGAAGGTACCAACAACTCAATGGAAAAGGTCGCCACCTGACATTTGAGTCGATAAGGAAATTGATAGCTACTGGGTTACCTGATTATTTTTTTGCGAAAAAGCTGTAAACGATCGAATTTATTTGAGTTTAAGGTAGATAGCTTCAAAACAGCACGCGAAATTCTAAAGTTAGAACTAAATTAGATAGACGCACACGTCTGCCACGCTTGATTAGTACAGTTGCCATCACGGATCTTGAGCGGTCGCGCAGAAGTCTAATATTCGGTCTCTTTAGTGGTGCGAAGTGAGACGCGGGGGCGGGGAGTGTCAGTGATTGGCTCGCCGCGCCGTCGCGTCATAGACGTCACTCCTAATTCGTTCTCTGCGTTGCTGCATGTATCTAACAACGAAGACGATTGGCTCGCCAATGTATGGAATGCGCAAAGCGATCCCCACTCTGACACCGAGCGCTCAAGATCCGTGATGGCAACTGTACGTAGAACGACGTCGCGTGGCGTGGATCTAATGTAGTTCTACAAGTTTAGTTTCCATATAAAATGTATGGAGACCGACGCGCCCAGATCGGCGTACGTGGCACACGTGTGCACAGTATAGTTCTGCCTTTAGAGTTTTCCGAGCGATTAAAACATATACAATAGCTTGAAAACCAACTATCGGGCAGTTTCCTGGATAAGACACGACACCCGTCTGGTCGGAGGACCTTTTCAACAGAGGTATGTGGAACTCCACGTCCAGTTCCTCTAAATTGATTACCCACAATGAACGTCGTGCAGCCTTCGTGCAAACTGCAGTTACTAACTTCGTGACGTGATCATCACTTCCTCAAGCTTTCGAGCAGCGAGCCATACAGCTGCGTCACCAAATGAACGTCCATGCAGCCTAAATGCCTATCGCGGACTTGTGGACTGCGAGCAATGGGTAACTCGCCGTCCGACCGTCCGGCAACCATCCGGACCGAGCCCAAGTCGTCGTCCAAGTGTTGTCAGCAAATGGTAGGGGCCCTACAGGGGCCAGGGAGGTTTGTTTCTGAAAGGAAGACTCGGCCCTGATATGAAAGGTAATGAAGGAACAGGAGAGGGTTTTTAGTCAGTAAAAGTCTGACACAAAAGAGTCATTGACGATTTTCCCACCTGAAAAAAAGCCTAAATGCCTGTAGCAACAAATACCTAAGTATATTTATCGACATTAAAACAGTATTCAAGTAGGCACTATGTAATAAACACGTTACAACGGAGTATATCGGAATATATCAGTCCAACGTCAGTAGCTAATGAGGTTATCTGGAGGGCTTGGCAACCTGAAGGGCCTTATCTCATGCAGTCACGTATGGATTGTGCAGAACTTGTGAAACAATCGCCCAGGATACCAGGTGACAGAAATAGATGATGAGTCCCAAGAACAAAATGGTGTATGAAAAATTATCAATTTACGGTAAGTATTTGTTTTTTTTGGGTGGGAAAATCAGTCAATTATGTCCCCCGTTCCCCCGCTCTTGGACGGAGCGGGAGATAGTGCCAGACTTTTACTGAATAATCGACTCTGCTGGGTCCCTACGGTTAGCTAATTCTTTGAGGCGCGCGTGGAACGATACGCGCCGTCGAGGGCTCGGTCCGGACGATTACCGGACGGTCGGACGGTGAGCTACCCATTGCTCGCCGTCCGTTCCGTGGCCGGTAAACGAGATCGGAGTCCCGGCGGCGACTAAGGCGTGAGGAGGTTTGTGGGTTTGAAGGTCAGTGTTAATAATAAGATAGTGGTCGATTTCTTATTTCAATTAATAATAATAATATCCTTTTATTAAGCAAAAAAAAAACAATGCTATATAATACAATATTATTTTTAGTACTTATATAATGCGAAATTATACTTATAATTTGTTCAGAATCAGTAACTGAATAGATTCCAATAGTTTTTACACCATGTTATATTTTTTCCCAAAAAAAATTAAAAATGTCACAAGTTGGACACCACCCACACCACCGAATCTAAGTACACTACAGGTCACGGCAGGTCAAAGCGGGTATTAGGCGCCATGAAACAGCTGGGTGCAAGTGCAAAACAACCTTCTCAACCCCTCAGTTGCCTGGATGGCCCAGTGACTATGTATTTTTGCTGACATAACAAGCTTATAACTTTGTGATTTTTCATGATGCAGTTGTGAAATTTTGTACATAGATACCTACTTTACATAAAAATACTTGACACGTGCTTCGGGTTTTGCACATACTAAAACTAATATTCTTTTTAGTATGTATGTTTGGTTTAGACCTTTTATTAACAAGCTTTTATTAGCTTCACTTGTAACTAACTATGTATGTAAGAAAATCTTGGAATCTTAATTTGATCCACTTCCCGGTCTTCGATTAGGATAAAATTTTGCACACGCTCTGAGTTCTGATGACAATACATGACTAGCTAAGAAACGTCATTACAAATCCAATATGGCGGCCTCCACAATTGAACGGACTGGCTGTTTGAAATCCACCCCCATAATATATGTATCAAATGAAAGGGTTTGCTGTCAAGAATACGAAAAAAAATAGTCACGTGACTCAAATCCAATATGGCGGACGTCCAAGATGGCAGATTGGCTATTTGAAATGCACCATGATATGGGTATTAAATTTAGTGCGTGCTAAAAGCGTGTTTTTTAGTGTTTTAAACTATTATATTTTATTATCATTGAAATCCCACACCAATGATATGACCAAACGAGGATTGACATATCATCATAGTCCAGTCAAATTACACCAAATAGGGGTTAGGTTACAATAATTAACGTAACGTTTAAACGATCTGTCTAGTGTTAAGTGGGCTTATCATGAAGTGATCAATAGGGTATTTTCCAGGGTCAATAATTACATTTTATTTAGTCCATATTTTAGATTATAAAAAAATATTGGGCACGTATTTTTCCTTTTTTCAATTAAACAAAAAATAAAGATATAGCCCATTAAAGTTACTTGTGACGTCACCCCGTGCGAAAAAATGAAGCACGGCCGCGGCGTGACGTTACACGTAACTTTAATGGGCTATATCTTTGTCATTTTTGGTTTAATTTACAAATAAAAAAATACGTGTGGCTTATTTTTGGACAATCTAAAAGACGGACTAATTACATTTTTTACGGCAACTAGCCTATTCTAAGATCTGATAATACGAATACATTATAAAAATACATGTAATTTTATTTACCTATAAGATTTCTTACTTCTGTTTATTTTTTTTTCAATTTATTACTTTTTTAATCTCTCATTCTTATGGAAAATGTAACTATCACTACGAATTCATAACTTTGTTTTGTAACTGAGGGTTGATTTATGCTGAACCGCGTGGTAAAGCACGTTTGAAGCCCGGACGAGGTACGAATTAGAAGAATAATTCCTAATTTTATTCCTTTTAGTTTTTATTATAATAATTTGTTTTTAACTGTAGAGGTACTTAGAGCTAGAACGATCCTTGATAAAACTGAAGAATTTTAATTAACAGTAGGATTAGCTTTTTAGAGTTTTACCTTAAAAACAGTACCGATTTTTAGAATTCCGTACCCAAAGGCTAAAAACGGCGCCTATTGCTATCACTCCGCTGTCCGTCTGTCTGTCACCAGGCTGTATCTCATGAACTTTGATACCTGGACAGTTGAAATTTTTACAGAGTGCCTTAGTTAAAAACCGGCAAAATGCGAGTCAGACTCGAGCACGAAGGGTTCCGTTCATGGCATGTTGTTTGTAGTTAACTGTCTAGCCTTTTTCCATTTTTAACGTAAGTTTTCTTACCCTTTCTCAGGTAAGCCTTTTTCTTTTTTTGTATGTGCATACAAGACACTTAGTGCATCGAAAACAGGCCCTATTTTAGGAACCGGTTCTTTCGGTTCTAAACTCAAGCCGGAACCGGGTACCCGGTTTTTTTTATTCTTTCGGGTTTTTTTTCACAAATTCTTGTTGAAAAGACACTGTAGATGGGTATCTACAGTACCTCGAGAGGGTTCTCGAGGTCACCGTTCCACTCGAGATCCCGGACCGCACGTGATGAGCCGGGCACCAAAGGGTATTCTAGAGGCTAAAATCTTTAATATCCCTTGGGAGCCGGGGCCTTTTGCACGGATTTCCCAGCAAATAAAAAAAAGGTAGGTTGGAATGGATATGGAATTTTAAATTAAGTAAGAAAGTTTAGTTGTTTAAACATTGTGAAGGACATTACCTCTCTACCTACTATCTCGTAACGTTATATATTTTATATGCATTATTATAATTTTTGTATGTTTTGTATCTATTTATTTGTACAGTTATATACTGTTATTGATATATTTATATGTACTTATTTATGATTTTTATTTTAATCCATTTTAACATTTATGAATTACTCGTATTTATACACACTGTGTCTACATTTTTAATTCAACTCTCCTGTCGCAGGTCTGCTGGAAGAAATTTTGTTGAAATAAGCAGCACCTTTGTACTCTTTCATCTGTATTTGTTCTTTTCTTTTAAGTATTTGTGTGTACCTACATAAATAAATAAATGGTGTACATGATACATTGCATGCAAGATAAAAATGAAATATAACAAAAATTAAAAAGAAATAATAAAAGAAAAAGAAGTAAAAAAAATTGTCTTTAAAGAAATTTGAAAAGGTTTATTGAAAAAGAAGCTGTTATTGGTAACTTCAAAGTGATCTGACTATCTAGCCCAGTGGTAAAGGCCGAGTCGTAGGTCATGGGTTCGATTTCAGCCAGGCATATAAGTATAAATAATAATTTATCGCACGCGATATTCAGCGCAGTGTAATAGGTCCTTATTAGGGTGTCACAATGGGTTTTTGCGATAAGACCGCCCGTTGTAAGACCGGCCGCATGTCTTAGACCCAAAAATTTGAAGACATGTGACATCTACCAACACGCACTGGGCTCGCGAGGTGGGTGATGGCCCATACCTTCTCCAAGAGAGTATGTCTGAGTCCCAGCACTGGGAACATAATAGGCTACTGAGTGGCGATAAATATCTAATCCTCATGACCAAACTCAACTCTTAACGGACATTAGTCAAGTAAATATCTCCTATATTATAGTGTTGTAACCATGCATTTTCCGTAAAGAAAATCGCGGCGATTCCTGAGTATGAAGCTAAAATAAACGCGAATCTATCAGCGTCTTTATTTTAACTTTCAAAGTTATGTGCGGTACTTCTTTTAGATTTAAAACAACTAGGATAGGACCTGGGTAGACGGAGATTGTCAGTTCATTTTAATAAAAGTTTTATGGCATGAAGTTGAAGTATGGTTGCATAAACTTCTACCTATGGGAAATGTAAAGGTAGAACCACATTTGACACATGTACGCCGATGGGCGTTATATTCCATAGTGTACACTAGGAGAATAAAGAGGTAAAGTTTTTTTTTTTATTCTCTGATAATACTGGTCCGATTGCTAAAATTTTTTCACCGCTAGAAAGTTGCTTTATTCCTGAGTGACACGACACGTACATATTTTATGTAAGCGAGCGAAACCGTGGGCAAAATCTAGTTCAATATATTTTGTTAATTACTTCCCTAATTTTGATTACAAAAACTTGAAGCAATATTATAACTGTACATTTTTAATTTATTTTTTCTTATAAGTCCGTTCGTATGTTATATAATTATTTATTCCAGTTACAAAGGGCAACCTGTCATTAACCATAGATTAAGCAAATCACTTACAATGTACCTAACATACTTTTATCGCTGTTGGTTACATAAATAAAGTATAAAAGTAGACCTCTCGGCTAAGTGGCGCCATCTGGTCCATATCCATCATAAATTAATATTCTACGTTTTAATAATAAATATTATATCAACTTAGTTTGTTCTATAGCTGAGCGAAGCTGCCTTTGAACAGTTTTTTGTGCAAGAAGTGTCAATAAATAAAAAAATAAAAAATAATTAATTATACCACCATGTACCTACTGCAACAATTAATACATAAACACATTTTAATATATCTACTCTTTCTTGTATTTTACCCGACAGTTTGACGTAATTACCCCAATTTTATTTTCTATAAATTTCACACCGAATATTAATGTAGTTTCAAATTGTAAATAACAAATACCCCATAATTTTAATTACCAAACAAGTGTTAGAAATAAAACCATTAATTCGCTTTGTAAAAACAAATAGCCGCCATGATGTGCCAGATAGCGACATCTGTTATTCAGTAGCGGAATTTATTTGAACATTTACGGTTCTTCTGTTTTATTTTAGTTGAGTATTGATTGATTTTCAGATTATTTGTTTTTATCGATTTGCGGGGCCATTTTTTGTGGCAGATATTTATTTTGTATACTTGAGGTTACTGAGTTATATTTGTTAATATTGTTTTTCAATACACTTGCTCAGAAAGTGACTCTTATTGCTCTGCAGTTTGGTACATAATGGCCCTTGTTACCAAACTGTGACATTTTGATTACCATTACGCACCAGTGCTATAATGTAGTTCAAGCCTTATTGTTCAACCTCTTCCCCGCCATAATTTTATTACATTTACCGTATCAGGATGGGCGCAGGTCGTCCCTCACGAGTGTATTGAAAGGTAAATAAAAAAAGACGTGTGGCACTCGGGGACTGCCGCGGTAAAGCTATTGCATAGCATTTTTTATCAACTTATGCAATAGACCTCGCCAACAGCTGCTTAACCCTACCCATCCAAAACCAGACCTCGCCTACAGCTGCTTAACCCTACCCATCCAAAACCAGACCTCGCCAACAGCTGCTTAACCCCACCCATCCAAAACTAGACCTCGCCAACAGCTGCTTAACCCCACCCATCCAAAACCAGACCTCGCTAACAGCTGCTTAACCCCACCCATCCAAAATGAGACTTTGCCAACAGCTGCTTATCCCCACCCATCCAATACCAGACCTCGCCAACAGCTGCTTAACCTCTTCCATCCAAAACCAGACCTCGCCAACAGCTGCTTAACCTCTTCCATCAAAAACCAGACCTCGCTAACAGCTGCTTAACCCCACCCATCCAAAACGCCGACAGCTGCTTAACCCCACCCATCCAAACACAGACCTTACCAACAGCTGCTTAACACCACCCATCTAAAACCAGACCTCGCCAACAGCTGCTTATCCCCACCCATCCAACACCAGACCTCGCCAACAGCTGATTAACCTCTTCCATCCAAAACCAGACCTCGCCAACAGCTGCTTAACCTCTTCCATCAAAAACCAGACCTCGCTAACAGCTGCTTAACCCCAGCCATCCAAAACGCCGACAGCTGCTTTCACTCATTTGTTTTCTTATCGGTCACCACGCTCAAAAAACAAATGAGTGAGGTGTTAGGTTATTTTCGTTACGGAATTTCTGGATTCGGTCTCCACGCTCAAGGCCCGCGATAGAAGCTATGCAATAGCTTAAAATATATATAGGCGCGCATATGAAAACAGATTTTTACCGCCAAAAGAGTTTACTAGTTTTAGTTATTCTCTTCACAAGTGTATTGAAAAACGTCATAAGATACACGTTAGTAATTAATGATTACCTTTCTCGGCTCTCTTAAGACCGTCGCCACGGCTCGGGTCTAAATACCGCCTCGACGGTAATCACTAACATTACTCACTTATATCATAATTGTACTAACTATTGTTAAACTACATTAAGTTTATTACTTAAGGCGTATAGTTCCTTGAACCATCTGGCCGAAGTTATGTGAACGCAACTCTCGCACTCGCCTAGGCGGCAGTACGCAAATCTGTGCATTTATTTGCGGCCAGCAGCGCTCGGAAAGCGCTTTAAATCCATTTTGTCTGCGAGATATTGATTGATTTACATATGCAATGTTCACTTTGAAGAATATTTAACCACCAATTTTTATGTGTAAAAATGTTTCTAAAGGTCCAAGCCGTTTCGAAGGAGTAGGGAAAAGTTGCGAAAAGTTGCGAAATTGCTAAATATTTTTTTTTACAAAATTATTAATTGCACGAAAAAATCAAATGTTGATATTATTGTTCATGAATCTATAATAAACATATATTTTTTTCAAACCAATTGACCTAGCCGTTACGGAGGAGTAGGCCTCAGAAAATCACTGTTTTATGGCACTTTTTGGGCGCTTGGCCCTTAAACAAAACGCATTCCTGCGAGCCAACAGCGAGTTGATAAGATAAAATATTATGAAAAATTATAAATAGGAGTCGTATAAAAGTAAGGTATTGAGTATACAACATTATTTTTAGTTTATGCGAAACCTGAGTAAAGTTTGTTTAAAATCAGTAACTAAATGGATTCCAGTAAGAGAAAACGTCAACTGAGCGAGTCCAATGACCTGTAGGTAGTTTGTACGCAACGCCGACTACAACCTACAGGTCATTGGACTCGCTCAGTTGGCGTTTTCTTAAAGAAATTAATTTCGTACATGCGTAAATTAATACGAGTTTTGAGAAAAAGGTACTTTATTTTTGATTTTTTCTTTACAAATCGATAGTATTTCATGTACCGGATCGACCCTCCACGGGATTAAAACGATCATTTAACGGTGTTTAAAGTAAAGAAATGATGACGAAGCATCACTTTATTTGTCTTCTCCTTTCTTAACTGTATATTTAATTTTTATTAGTATCTTATTTCGTTTTGTAAGTTGTACACTGACTGCCCTAAATCTATCTCCTTTCGTTCAATTCATCCAAAGGTTGTCTGTAAGAGATTGCCCTATGAAAGACCGCATATTGTACACTTGTGTTTACATATAAATCTTGGTCCTGTGTTATTATAAGGTTTACAATAAAGTATATCTCCCTACATATTATAAAACAAAGTAGGTACCTATCTACCGCAACTTGTCTGTCTGTCTGTATGAACGGAACGTGATAAACTTAAACTAAACACCACCGACTCGGTTGGTGCAGTGACTGAGCTATCAGCTGCTGTATTGCGCGTCGCGGGTTTGATTCCTTTAAGGTTTATAGTCCCTTGAACCATCTGACCGAAATTATGTGGACGCAACTCTCGCACTCGCCTAGGCGGCAGTCCGCAAATCTGTGCATTTATTTGCGGCCAGCCGCGCCCGGAAAGCGCGCGGCTGACCTTTTTAAATCCATTTTCTTTGCGAAATATTGATTGATTTACATATGCAATGTTCACTTTGAAGAATATTTAACCACCAAATTTATGTGTAAAAATGTTTGTTAAGGTCCAAGCCGTTTCGAAGGAGTAGGGAAAAGTTGCGAAAAGTTGCGAAATTTCTAAATATTTTTTTTAGACAAAAGTATTAATAGCACGAAAAAATCAAATGTTGATAATATTGTTCATGAATCTTTAATAAACATATATTTTTTTCAAACCTGGCCGTTGCCGAGGAGTAGACTTCAGGAAGTCACTGTTTTATGGCACTTTTCGGGCGCTTAGGCCTTAAGGAACAAATATTCGTATAGTCTGCAGCTATTTGTTTCGCGTCTGAGTGTGTGAGTTTGTACATTTGTGGTTTGTTGACGCACCACGCTACAGGAGACATTCATAATAAAGCAACGTGTTTAAAAAACCAAAAAAGGTTCAGAATATTTTTAAATAAAATATTTTTCCTGATCCAAGGAAAAATATTCTCGTGCAAGAATTAATTAAAATTTCCCACGGCATGAAAAGTCCCCACAAAAAGAAATGTAGCAAGCGTTGTTTTTTAAGCAACGATCACACAGCTAAATGTAAATAAGTATAACGTACAAAAGGGTCTGTGTAAAGATTTTTGTGTTATCGACAATATGCCTTGGTACAGTCGCGAGCAAAAAGGTACACTGTGCACACGTGTGCTACACACGCCGATCTGGGCGCGTCGGTCTCCATACATTTTATATGGAAACTAGACTTGTACAGCTACACTTGATCCACGCCACGCGCCGTCGTTCTATGTACAAATTAGGCGTGATAGACGTGTGCGTCTGTCTAATGTATTTCTAGCTTAACATACTTGTGTAATTTACGCAAAATACATAAACGATTCCGATGTCCTCAAGTATTTATTTATTTGTAAGTTGGCTTTGTTTTTGCAACCGAGACAGCAACGTGCCCACGTGTGCAATGACATTTTTAAACACACTTATGAAGAGGGAATTAACTCAACTACATGAATATTTTGTAACAAAAGTAAGCTCGCAGTCTTGTTTGTGTAAGAATTATAAAAGCGAATACTTGTCCAAATATTTTATTACTATACCACAGTATAAAATGTGATTCGAGTGCGATTCTTTGGTGTCTGTAGTTGAGTATGGAAAATAATGAATCTAAGCAAATCGTGCCATTTTATGTCCAAAAATGATCTTGGGTCGCCACAAATATAAAATTAATTCAATGTCATTTTATTTTTATTTATTTACATGAATAGTTTACAAATAAAAAAATACTTAACTATAATTACAGTAAAATAAAAAGCCTACGCTAATTACAATTAACTAAAATGAAACTAAAATATGGCGTCAAAAAACTCTTCCACATCGCTGTCGACTGGTAATGTGCCCATAAGACAGGTGACATTGCTACGCTTTATGGCAATGATTATCCTCTGTCTGAGGTAAAAGCCATCCCTTGGGTCACGCGAAGTGTCAACTAGACGTTTTGACAGATCTTTATACAACTTGCGAGCACTCAGACCCCACGATCCGAAAGTTTCAACCCCAAACGGTTCAAAATTTAACTTCCAACAAGGTTATATCAAAAATTAGTGTACAAATAAATAAATGAAATAGTCGATTATATTGTTCCTAAACGCTAACATTTGGTTGTTGTGTGATGTGAGCTGGTAAATGTACAGTGGTTAAATTCGCACTTTCCCACACGAGCACAGAAATAGAAAAAGAAACAAACTATACGTGCAAAAGACTGCTTTGAGCCTGTTTTTGCGCTGCGATAGAAGATAGCTTTCGAATAAGAATTCTGAAAATTAGTTTTCAAATTTTGAGTAAGTGATAAATGATATTTATTTTGCAAATAGGTACACTAAACACTTTTACACGTCAATTTTTTTTTTTCGTCAGGTTATACTAGATGAGGCCGGTGTATCCTGTCTGACTACGCTGAGAAGAAACACCGAAACAAACTCAGGGGTCAGTCTATTTAAAGTCCATACAGTAAATATGTAATGGTCAAATCACATGAGAACCATGCAGATTTGTCTCAAATGGTCTTTTATAGAAAGAACTATACCGATTTGGGTGGACCTGTCCAGTTAGTGTAAGCATTTGTCAGTATTCGCAAAGCCCAACTCAGGACTACTAAGAAGCTCTGCGACTTGACGAACAATACCAAAGAAAGGATATTTGGGTAGGCCGCAGAAAATACTCAAATTGCATACGTTAACACTACTGAAAAAAAAAGCAAAAAAAAAAGGAATCAACACATTTACAATAAGTGTAAGGTATTTCTGCAGGTGACTGTACTGACCGACAGCAAACCTGCTGCGCTGTACGTGTCCTAAACACACAGAATCAGGGCTAGCCATAAAAATTATAATTAATACGCATAAATAACCGTTAATTATTCCATGCTAGAGGAGGGTTCACCGAATTCGGGCGAAAGTTATTTCGATTAAGGATAAATGTGCGAAAAACTGCGATTGATGTAGATCAGATGGGTGTTACATGCCCAGAAAAACAGTTTCTGGTCTACTACTGAGCACGAAGTCTTTTTTCGTCGTGGAATATAATAAAAAGGTCAGGTCACATCTGCTGCATGTCGCAAGAAAATTTGGCGAAAGCAACTACTGACTGGATTCCGAACAGCGGGAACCGGCGACGCGGTAGAGCCAGGAGATGGCGTGACGACTCCTACCTTAAGGACTTTGTGATTTTTTTACGATTCAGCTATGAAATTTTGTACATAGATTCTTTACTTAAAAAAGAGACACGACACGTGTATCGGGTTTAAAACAAATCTTGTATTACATTTCTACATTAACGGTATAACCATTTTGTAACTATCTATTGATTTCGGCGCGCACTGTTTCCGCGCGCCTCAAGGAGTTGTCAGCAACAGCAGGGGCCCAGCCTACTGGGGCCAGGGTTAGTTTCGAAAGATAGCTCAGCCCCGGTACGAAAAGAACTGGAGTGAGCTTTTAGTCAGAAAAAGTCTGATACTATATCTCGCTCCGCTCAAGAGGTCATTAGATGATTTCCCCACCGAACAAAAAAAGCTATCTATTGATTTAGCTTCTGCCAGCGACTACGCCCGCGTGCTAGTAAAAATATCCCATGGGGACATACTCCTGGGATAAAAATTGTAATATGTGTAGGACCTGATCTACCCGTGTACCAAGTTTCATCGAAATCCGTTCAGCCGTTCGCGCGTGAAGAAGTAACAAACACACACACACACTCGCAGACTTGCAACTTTAATTAATGTTATTTATAAAAGTGGCCGTGATAGTGTTTCCTTCACATTCTACTCTATAAAGATCTATGCTTTGGAACGCATAAATAGCTTCATTTGTTTTTACTGCCAAACCTTGACAATGTAAAAGCGCCTGTAAATGGTTTAAAAGAAATAATACTCGTAACTTTATGTTTTTTATATATATATGTACCTACATGGTCAGGTTTAGTATAAATATTAAGTTTAATTAATATTTTTAAGCTTCTCATTTAGGCTTGATTTAGCAATTTTAATATACCTTCCTATATAAATATGTATGTACTTTCATAAAATATGTTTTACTCATATATTCTTCTAATATAAAAAAAATCTCATGGTATCAGTGTTTGTTATCGAATATCTACGAAGCGGCTTTACCGTTTTTTTTTGTTTTTTCTGTAGGCTATTTTTTTGTATCCATATGAGATAACAGTGACCCGAAATAATTTATATGGCAAGCATTCTTCGCCTAAATTAGATAAAACAACGTTTGCCATATAAATAGCATTGAGTTTTCCGACATTAAAAAAAGTCAGATAAAGAAAAAACAAGAAAAGAGTTCCAAAACCTTAACATTTCAACTTCTCGTTTAAAGCGAAGTTTAAACTTCTGCCGTCCTAATGAGGCTAATCCCGAAGTTAACTAAGTAAATATTAAATAAACTTAGCTAACATAGGGATATATGTTATGTAAAAGTTATCCTCTTTCCGGCCCAAGGCCTGCAGCCTCTGGCCTCGTTCGGTAAATGTCAGGGGTCGGAGTTACTACGCTGTGTTGTTGGCGAAGCTAACCGCGGTTTTAATCTTTATTTATTGAAGTTAATGTGATTAGTAACGGGGATTGCACTGTGGAATTATAATAGTTTTTTTGTTTAATGAAAATAATCCTTGTAAACCAGTGCGTGCAGCCATTTTTTTTTTTTTTGCTTAATTGGCTTAAATGCACGTCAGCATAGAATGCGGAAAAAATATAACCTACTTGGGGTCGCTTGTAATAAGTATTTCTTACTAGCTACTGCCAGCGGCTTCACACGCGTTATAGTAAAAAATTATCCCAAGAGAACACACTTTCAGGATAAATAGTATCATATGTGCTATTCTAGGAAATGGTCTACCTGTGTACCAAGTTTCATCGAAATCCGTTCAGTAGTCTTTGCGTGAAAGAGTAACATCCACACGTACAAACTTTCACGTTTATAATATTACTAGTTTTTGCTCGCGGCTTCGCCCGCGTGGCATTGGATACTTAAGGAATCGGGATAAAAAGGTAGCCTATGTTCTTTTCCATATCAAAGGCTATATGCATGCCAAATTTCATCCAAATCCGTTCAGCCGTTTTTGCGTGATTAAGTAACAAACATCCAAATATCCACACTTTCACATTTATAATATTAGTTAGGATTAGGATTATTGGGTGGAGTTCCGAAAGGAGTCCTGGAACGCAAGGTTTAGAGCGAACATAGGTGTGATTTTAGACAGTAAAAGTCTGACACACCCTCCCACCCCGCCCTAGAGCGGGAATGTTTTCCATTGAATGGTTTTTCATCTAAAAAAAAGCCGTAAATTAAGTAAAACCTGTGTATTCATTCAGGATATGATCTATCGTGTTATCGATCAATGATTGCAGTAAGGAATTAAAACCGTTTTTTTTTTTTAAGAAAATAACTTTTATGACCGGGATGACCTTTTTTATTTTCTCTGACTGTTATGTGGGAATTTATTAGTAAGAAAAGGGAGTTAGTGGATGACATGATGGAATGGTAGAAAAAAACATGTTGTGCCGATCCCAAATAACATGAGACAAAGGCAGGAATATGATGAAGATGATCGGCTTAAATGCACATTTCGAGCATACAATGCGAATTAAAATTATAACCTACTAGCCGTCTTGTGAAATTAGTTCTACCTAGATTGTATATGTGTTAATAATCTACGACTATCACGGAAGTAGTATCTCTTGGGATTATAATTATTAATAAAAAGACTGCTTACATAATATGAGAAATATTCAATCTATATGTATAAAAATCAACGCCACTTTTCGTTGTAATTTTTTAACTCAAGAACGGGCTCACCTATCCAAACCATATGTTAAGGCTTTGTTCGGACTATTTAATAGATGGTTTATATGAAGTTTGGTAGAGTAGGGTAGGGTATAGTAGGGTAGAGTAGGGTATAGTAGGGTAGAATAGGGTAGAGTAGTGTAGAGTAGAGTAGTGTCGAGTAGTGTAGAGTAGGGTAGAGTAGGGTAGAGAAGGGTAGAGTTGGGTAGAGCAGGGTAGAGTAGGGTCTAGTAGGGTGGAGTAGGGAAGAGCGGGAGCGAAGCCGCGCGGGCAAAAGCTAGTGAATAATAAAAGTTTAATATGTAAGATTTGATGACAGACGAACATCGGGACAGGTGAAACTAAATAAAAGCTTGTAAAATTGCGATGAATGGTAAATTGTAAAGTGGATATTCAGTACTGAAAATGTAGAAATAAAATTGATAATGGGATATAAAAGAGCGGAATCACCTAATATAATTTTTTTTTTTAACATATTGCTTTGTATTTTTAAATGATTTAGACTTCAATTACCTTAAATTCGTTAATAATTTATTTTGTTAACATCTCAATTATTGATAGTTGTAATTATTTATATATATTTTTTATAGTCTCTTTTTTCTCCTGTGAATGTGATAACACTGTAGATTCTACGAATTCTTATATTACTTCTTTTTACAACTCACTTTTTATTATGATTATTTGGGTACAATATTCACTAGTCCACACTGTTCTTACGTAATATCTATTAATACTTAAATATTGTAACATCAAACAATTTTTTTTTAAAGAATAACCATGGAGTTTCTTGCCGGTTTTTCTCCATAGGACGCGACCAATTTGGAACCGTGCACTAGCTTCTGACGTTTTATAAGTGCCCATGTAAGGCATGTGAAACAAAAATATTTGTTTTTTTTTAATTCTTAGTTATTGTTTCTCTCTTCTTCTTTTCCTGTTAATGCTAGGGTAACCGATAGCCAATGCGAAATTGAAAATATCTTAAGTTTTTTGCAGGTCAATGAAACAATGTGGGGTTCTATGTTCATTAAAATATGTTTTATGACTGTAAACACGTATTTATTTACGGAATTATAATCATTATTATAATAATACTTTATTGTACACCTTCATATAATATATCACAGGACAAACATTTATAAAAATAAGTGTACAATGGGCGGTCTTATCGCACAGGGCTATTTCTTACAGACAACCTTTGGATGGACTGAACGAAAGGGCAGTCAGTGAACAGCAATATAAATCATGTAAAATAATAATACAATAAAAAATGTAATAATACACGAGTTCTGAGTGTACATGTAGATGGATGGAGAGGGTGGCCAAAGAAAAGATGGATGGATTGTGTGAGGAGTGACATGAAAGAAAAGGGAGTTAGTGAAAGTGTGACGGGTGACAGGACAGAATGGAAGAAAAAAACGTGTTGCGCCGCCCCCACGTAATATAGGATAAGGGCAGGAAGAAGAAGAAGAAGAAGACATGATTAGTATAAGTACAAAATAATTTACAAGCAAATATATAATTGAGAAAGAAGAAGAAAATAAAGTTATAGGTAATTATTCTTCACCATTTTTGATTAAACGAACTGAGGGGGGCTGTAAGAACGATTTTAATGATTTATTACTTTATAATAATAATGATACACCGATTTATTTGGCCATATCTACGAGTGCATCTATTAAATGTATGGTTAAACTTAAGAAATATCTAAAATGCAAATAATAATTATTTTTTTTGCAAAAAGGTTTTAAAAAATCACTTTTACAGGTCAATTTTTTTTTCATCAGTTTAGACTTGATGAAGCCGGTGTTTCTTAGCTGACTACCCTGAGAGAAACACCGAAACAATCTCACATAGGCCATGGTGGTCGATATCCACCTAAGAAAAGAGGCGTTTGACCTAATCTGGAACAATTCCAGGCCAGTATTATTTAGTTCTCGACCAATGGAGGATAAAAACGGGTCAGCACACCATGAGTCATGAGTTCAGGATCTATTACATCATCCCGCGCCTGAGGTCGACTTACAGTCTGCCTAGATATGGCTGGCTATCAGTATTTAAGAGGAGACGGCCGGCATTGGATCGTTAGAACACGAGCAAAGACATTCGGAACTACTACCTACTTGAAGTCCTCTCAATCTTAGTTCGGTCTTCGTCAGAATTGTTATTAAGTTCTCTTGTTGATTTGATATTTTTTATAGTAATTATTTCGGTATTAGTTTATTATTTTAGCATATATAGGTATTTTATTATTATATAAATTACTTTTTTTCTGTTTGAAGTATCTGTAATTTGATTATTGTGCAAACCTACCACAGTGTTGTCTTTTTTAACCCAAAGGTTGACTGGTAGAAATGCCTTGTTGCATTAAGTCCGCCTATGTACCACTAATGTACATGAAGTTTAAATAAATAAATAAGGGTGCTAGACTGTGTGTACCTAGTCTGTGGATTATATATCTTTTGACATTTAATTTCGTGACAATTGCAATTTAATTTTATATTTATGTGATTTGTTTTATGGTAAAATACAGAGTGTAATTTTATTGAACTTCTGAACTAACATAGTTTAAAAGCAGAGGTCGGAATTAGGTAGAGTTAATCATGTACTGTGTGGCCCATTCCCTCTCCTAGAGAAGAGGCCTGATTCCCAGCAGTGGGAACATTAAAAAGGCTGATGATGATGATGATTCGTGTACTTGCATTCATCATCATCATCATCATTTCAGCCGATATACGTCCACTGTTGGACATAGGCCTCCCCCAAGCGTCGCCACATCGAACGTACTTGAAACTGACTGACTTCTAATGAAAAATCCCGTGTGACCAACAATATTACAAAAAAATTATAATGAAAACTTCAGAGATAAATTAGACAAAAAAAAAACAAAGATAATTAATATACAATTTTTTTTTTGTATTTTTCATTGAAAAGATCTCTATATGTCAACTGAGATGAGGTTAACAAAATAGGCTTTCTCCTCCTCGTCATTAATGCAGGAAGAAATTTTTTTGCGATATTTCTGATAGTGTCATAAAAAAAAAAAAACTCTTAATATCGGGATTTGAGGCATATCCATTATATTCTTTTGCTGTATGAAATCAGTATGAATATGAATAACTCTACGTAATTGCAACCGCTGTTTATAAGTAACACATAATGTGTACCAAAAGTTGTCTTTAAATAAATAAATTATTATATTGTACGCAGGAAATCAGCAAATAACTTCTCCCGCTCTGTGTGGAACAGGAAGGAGTGTCAGATTTACTGATTAAAACTTATGGTATTACTTCAGGTGCCTTTTGCAAGAGCCATGGTAACTCAATCGAATTAAGCTGCACTGAACTGAACTGTGTCTGAACTGTGTGTGTGAAGAGAAATTAGTTTTGAAGAATTTAAGTAGAAAAAAAAGAAATAGGTAACGATTCGAGGTTTGCATTTTCGTTTTGTTTTCTTTTTGTTCGGTTTTTTCTCACCGGATAGATGGGCCCATATTAGCTTAGGACAAACATATGACTGGCCTGTTGGTCTAGTGGTTAGTGGCCGTGACTGCTATGCCGGAGGTCGTGGGTTCGATTCTCTCCCAGGACAAATGTTTGTGTGATGAGCATGATCATTTGTTCTCTGTCTGGGTGTAATTTATCTATAATAAGTATGTATTTAGAAATATATAAGTATGTATATCAATTTTCTAGTACTCATAACACAAGCTCTGCTTAGCTTAAGACTAGATGACGTGTGATAGTTGTGAAATATTATTATTATTATATGTGGAAAAGGTGGATTGGCGCATGTGCCCAGCAGAGGCCAGCATTCGATTTTCTTTAGGTCACGTAATACCATTTTCTTATTAGATATGTATATGATGTAAGTCCATGATACATGTTCCATGGTATTGAACAGGAAGTTTTTAGTGACTTTGGGACGAAAAACATTGGAAAAGAACACGAGATGACATCATGGTAATTAGCAAAGAAAGTATCAAGTCTGTAGGTAATTAGGTATTACTATAAGAATTAACAAGTGAAAGTTTAAATTTATGTGAGTTAAAATAAGAATTAATTAAAATTAAATCGCCATCTAGTTAATCAAAATATGTACTAACATTAGAAGAAAATAAATTAAGAATGTAATTACTTCTCGGTAACTACACTCATTAGATATGTTGGCAACGCCTATGGCTACGTTAATAGTATTAATTAATAAACATTCTTTAAAATAATACTTAATGTCTCTCTTGATTAAATCAGGAATATTTATTTGCATTCCCTCGGAAAAGTCGATAGTGGCGTGCAGCGACATCTATTGGTCGCGTGCGGAAATAGCGTGAGTATTTTTCTAGGTTAACACTGCCACTGAAAAACTTATGTATTACTGGTTATTTACAGTTATTTACGATATAGGAATTACAGTGTATATATTAAACAGATTGTTGATTTAAATGAAAACCGAAAAGAATCTTCAGGAAAACTGAAACTTTCAGGATGAAAATATGGTTGATAATCAATACTTTCAGCGTATGAAAGTATGGTTATATTTATACCTACAGCCAATTGTTTAAGGCCAGCTATAGCAACGCTTGATACTGAGAAAAGCTAATAAGTGGAAATTAGGTTAACTCCAGGGTTTTATGGCGACCATAAATCAGCTTAATTTAGGGCCTTGTAAAGGTTATTGTGCCATAACGCCATGTATTGTGTCCTTCATCGGTTTATGTAATGGGAAGCTCCGGAAAAGCGTTGGCTCTATCGAGTAGCGTCCGCTGAAATTCATGTAACATGCTCTCGAGCGAAACACAATGTTTGAGCAGTCATCGCGGCTCTGCACAGCCGACCGCTCGATTTATATTTAAATCTTTCACGTAGGAACACTCACTCTACACGCGTGTACTTACTGACCATCCTGAGACACTCCCAAAACGTTATATTGACAAAAAGCAAGCTCAACTAACAACACGACACTCGCGGGTATACCATACGTAACTGTATCGATTTAACATCGACACCAGAGTCTGTCAGACCTCAACCTACACTTACACATAGGAAATTCATTTTTTTTTCAAACAACAACGTACGATTCTTACATAATTCCCGTCCGCCATTACGGCGTGTGACGCACACGATAATCGCCCTTAAAGACAACGTGCGTTGGGTACATATTTTCCATTTTCCATGCACGATAGCTCTATTTCGGAGCTGCGCCGGCGGTTACAACCTTGAATTCGGAACGCACCTTTAATTTTAGCCGGTTAACCTAGATACGGGACCATTCCGAGTGAGGCGGATCGATATTCGCATGCGCGATGTCTCGAACGGTTTTAAAATAGTACGGGTGTGGTGGGTACCTTTAGGCGGCGGATTTTTGGGCAAGGTATGTCGGGGCCCGATGCTCGCGGCCGACTGACGGGCTCGGGTCGCGCCGCGCACGCGCGCTGCCCGCGCAAACCATAACGATCGCAATAGCTGTCGGGCGCGCGCCGCGGCTACCGCGCGATCCAGAACAGGTGTACCGCGTCCATTTTCTAATACTATCGCATATTTCTCTTACCACAACCATGCCATTTCCAAGCTACACACAAATTCCCGACGTTAGATCCCCAACATAATTGGTAGACTCAAAACGAACGCTGAAAATCGATGGAAGGACGATGACATTGAAAGCTCTGACATGATTTTAACCTACAAACTTCCGTTTGTCCCATTCATATGATTTATTTGAAGTATTAAATGTGTTTCGTCTAATAAATATGTTTTCGTATTCCGGACGTGGGGCTATTTATTATGTTTCGTTGTATTTTCGAGCTATTGTGGCGCCTCTGGCGGTGGAAATGGGTACTGTATGTAAAAGCTCTCAGCCGCGTTGATCTTTTGTATGCCTTACAGTTTGCAATGACGTTTGACATTATGAATAGTAGTTGTATGTCTGTCTCGCTCACTCTACGAAAATAAAACGAGATACATGTAGTCTCCGTAACTAGGTACTCCGGAATAATAAGATACATGAGTGTTTATAGTGAAGAAAAAATACGGGAGTCAAGCGATGTTCTTTATGTATTATGTCGTAACGAAAACAGATGTACCGTAATGTAGAGTTATGAAGATATTGGTAGATTCTTGAATAAATACAATACATTAATCAAATGAATAAAGTTTCTAGGTTAAGTTTTTTTCAGGAATTAAAGCACACATGCACACCTACACATTATGAATGCACTGCCGAGTTTTGAAAATTACTTTATAGGTAACATGCTTATCAGTGATCTCAGTCACATTTCAATTACCTAAACCTATTTTGCTGTTAATAGAGGTAATGCAGTGCCATCTACACTCAGTTTAGTTCGTTAAAGCTTTCAGGATGACGTCCTCGGTGTGAAAATCGAGTCACCAATTTCCTCAACTGAATTATTAGAGTACTACTCCTGCCACCTAGTGGAATTTTCCGGAACTAATACTATACCATACGATACATAGATGGCGCTGTTTAAAAGTTTTTGGAAAAAAATTGTGTGGGAAGTTTGAATATGTATCATTGTTTGATTTTTACAACCTTCGTATAACTAGACTACAGCAAAGTTTATGTAATTTATTTACGTATGTTTGTATTTATGTAAGTTTCCAGTGCCGGATTTTATTTTGTATTCTTTCCACCATCAGATTGGATTTAGCTTCATAGGGGTTCGCAATGGTACTTACCCGGTTTCTTTGATGTAACTACGAAACATTAATTTCGGAAACTATCTCCACTACCAGTGATAGTAAATATAATATAAAATAATATATAATAGTAAAAATATGTCAATAAACCGTAGGGGCCCGGCAAGACCGATACCCGCTAGCTAGGAGCGCAGGGAATTTCTGAAAAGGAAACCCGATAGTCCTAGAACGCAAACGGCAACTGAAGAACACATGTGTGGTTTTGGTCAGTAAGAGTCTGACACGAGCTCTGGCTCCACCCATAGCGGGTTGAATGATTACCCACCTTAAAAAAAACCCCAGGTCCCGCAAATGCTTGGCTCGTGGATGATCTCAGCTTCTATCTCATACTGATGCTGCAGCAGTGATTTTCGAAGAATCGCCGAACTTATGTGGCGATGGGCAGGGCACATTGCTCGCAGAACAAATTGCCGTTGGGGTCGAAAGATTAAAACGACGTAATTACCGAAAGATGCAGCGTTGGAAGGCCTCCTATAAGACGGAACGATGACCTGGTAAGGGTAGCGGGAATCCGATGAATGCGAGATGCACAGGACCGTTCATTGTGGCGACACTTGGGGGAGGCCTATGTCCAACAGTGGACGTCTATCGGCTGAAATAATGATGATTATGGATAGTAATGGAGAAACTTAATATCTCTTGAAAGAGCTCGGCACTATCGCTGGGTTTAGGAAGGGTTGAGGATACCAAAGGCACTGCGGCCCTGGAACGCAATGGGCAGCTGAAGGAACACAGGTGGATTTTGCTCAGTAAAAGATTGATACAAGCCACAATACGCTACTTGCCGTGAAAAATGTAATTAGTTCGTCTTTTAGATAAAAAAAAAAAAATTTTTATTTGTAAATTAAACCAAAAATTACAAAGATATTATAGGCCATTAAAGTCAGGCCATTAAAGGCCATTCAAAGATAAAGTAACGTGTAACGTCACGCCGTGCTGCATTTTTTCGGACTAAATAAAATGTAATTATTTTGACCCTGGAAATTATCCTATAATGGGGGTAAGTCCCCTCTTCGAGGCATGGCTGGAAAGACCTCACGGCGTCGTCACCTTCCGCATGACGCAGGTTAAGTTCGGGAGGTTCTTGCACCGGAAGTGACGCCCGGGAGTAGCCACTGTACGGAACGCCCGAACGGAGATGTGCCCCGCTTGATCGGAGCATCGCGGGGGTGATCGGCGGCGGCGATCGCTCGCGCCAGGCCTTGGTACAGGCTATGGTTAGAAGCGAGGAGTCGCAGGCGCGGACGCCTCCTTCTGCGAAGCAGTAATGGCGATGGCAGGCAACGGCGCTCACAGTGCCCCAGCCGTCACCGGGATTCCGATCCCGATTTCCGGCCACCGTAGGCGCGGGCGTGCGGACGGCGAGCAAAGGGTACCGTAACATCTATAAAAATGGAGAAAAAAATACGTTTGTTGTATAAGAGCTCTCTTAAATATCGACCGAACCCAAGTCGTCGACAGCAGGGGCCTAGCTGGGTCGAAGCATACTGGGGCCAGGGTTGCCAAGCAAGGCACACCTCTACTGTGTGCTCCACCGTGTCCTCCGGTGATTCCGCACAGTGAAGACACCCAGGCGTCACTTTCGCTTTAATCCGGAACAGGAACCTCCCGAAATTGCCATGTCCGGTGAGGACTTGTGTCATGCGGAAGGTAAGGACGCCGTGAGATTTTTCCAGACACACCTCAAAGAGGGGTTACTTACCGCCATAATTGTGGCGTGCCCAGCACTGGGTTGCGATAGTCACTGACGCCATTTCACCATGAGATCCCGCCGAGCTCTGTCCGCCATGCCGTGACCTGTCGCGGCAGAGGACTTTCACTCCAGCGTTGCATCTCCATGCGCATATCGTGCATGTGTGCAAGGACTGTTGCCTCCAGATCCCACGGTGGTAGGCCAGCCAGAAGGCTCGTCGCTTCGCGGGAAATCGTGCGGTATCCCCGCACCATCCGTATTGCCATGACTCTCTGGCAGGCGTTCAGAATGGCCGCCGGTCGCTTTTGCAGCGACGACGCCCACACCGGCGCCCCGTAGAGGGCCATGGACCGAACGATCCCCGTGTAGAGCCTCCGGCAGGAGGCGTTTGGACCCCCAAGGTTGGGCAGTAGCCGCTTGAGAGCGGCCCCAGTTCGGTTCAATTTGGGAGCCAGAAATCGGAAGTGCTACTCGGTCGCCACTCAAAAACTCACTCAGAACGGGAAAAGTTATTTGAAGAATTTCCATAAAAAAAAACCGACCAAGTGCGAGTCGGACTCGTGCACGAAGGGTACCGTAAACCTATAAAAATGGAGAAAAAAATACTTTTGTTGTATAGGAGCTCTCTTAAATATTTTTTAAATTCTGTTTTTAGTATTTTTTGTTAAAGTAGGAACAGAAATACATCAGCTGTGAAAACTTCGACTGTCTATCACGGTTCGTGAGATACAGCCTGGTGACAGACGGATGGACGGACAGCGGGGTATTATTAATAGGATCCCTTTTTACCCTTTGGGTACGGAACCCTAAAAAGAAATCCCTTCGGTCAGATACTTTCTATAGCACCCAACGTAGGTTCGCCATCGATTAAGATAATACATTTACTCGAAATCCCGCTCTTATCCTACCGCTTTTCGAACTAGTTTTGACTGTTTTTCGCACTAGTGCGGAAAAGTGCTCGTGCTCGCCCCCACCACAATTTTATTACATTGATCGTATCAGGCTGGGCGTTAAGCGACCCTCTCGGGTCCCCGGTTTATTTATATCTTAATTGTATTGAAAAACGTCGTTTGATATGCACGTGGTTTGTCACTGCAGCACTCGGTTCCATGACACCCTTGCTTACGGCTCGGGCGAATTTCGCCTCAGCCGCAATGACAAACTTTCTAAACTTGTATCAAAATGTACCCAAATTACAAAGAAAAACAAAAATAAAGTTAATCCATTTTATTTTGAAATAAAAATTATATTACACTATGTTTGGACATCACATTAGGAATACATTGATGGTATACAACTTAGAATTAAAACAATATACTTTACAAATCACATGATTGTCTTTTAAAAAGCTGTGTATAATGGAATGTACATAATATTAGCACATATTTATATAACACTATTTACATTTTTACATGTGAAATTATTTAATTCAAAACTTTGACGTTACGACGTTCATCATGTACAGTCAGCGTCAAAAATATGTGACTACATAATTAACAAATTGTATAAAAAAATAAGTTTATGAATAAAATTAGAGGCATAAAAATAAGTAGTTGTACAGTTGCAGTTTTTTTTAATAATATAAACTAATGATAATTGATACCTAAATTATAACCTTCGATGTACACGGTATAAATGAAAATAAATGATTTGTTTTTATTGTTATATCATGATAGAATCTGCTTTACTACCCTACTAAAAAAAAACCACTCGATGACTGTACCTGTATGCTACATACTTATTTTAATAAAATTAATTATAGACACGGTACATAAAATCAAGTTGATCGGTGGGCAAGGTTAGTGGGCATCATTTTTTCTTTTCTCCAATATTTTCACATGTAAAAAATCAAAATGCTTAAATTAGTATCAAATTCTACATGTCATGCAGAGTAATTATACGAATCAGTATTAAAAACGGTTAATTTATGAGTACTTATGTGTTATTTACTTTTACTTAAATATGATTTTATTAATAAAAGTCTTATGTAATATATTTGTAAAAAAAATCGATGTTTTATAAAATTGACAAGAAATTGATACTAATGACAGCATTTTATCATTTGTGTGTAGAAAAAGAAATCATTTAAATTCTCACAAAATAATTGTTTTTTCGTTCCGAGACTAAAATATTCGTCGAACCAGTGTAGCAATTTCATGCAAAAGTAAATAGTGTTACAAGAAATAAAATTATATTATTTCAATCTTAATGGCACTTTCGGACCAAAGACTTTATTTATTATTATAACATAACTTAGTGAACTGGTTGCACTTTATTTTCTCATGAATGACGAGTTTAATCACATGCGAATATATTATTAGTAGCCACCAATATTAATGTATGTAATTATACTTAAAATATTTATAATTACGCGAAAATTCATATTTTTTTTTAGAAAAGTTGATGAATTTTCCCGTCTTTTATTATTCAGTCATTTTCACTTAATACAAAAAGAAATGTGAGGACGACGTTTGTTATTGTGTGTTATATAAAATACTGATAACGGCTTTACATAACATGGGTAACATGACAGCAGGACGAATATATTAAAGTATAAATGTTATTTCTTTATGGACTTAATTGTATTTTTCAAGATGCTATTTTTTTTTCTTATTTTTTTTTTTATTGGAACGGATGTTTAAAATAATAAAATTAAAGGTATGAGTTTATGTCTATATGTATTTTAGTAATAAATATAAAATAAAAGGCAAGGAATGAGGGATTAAAAAAAAAATCGTTGAATCTCGGATAAGAAAATTGTGCAACCGATTTCATTGGTATTTACAATTTTTTCCTAATAATTGATGTCTAGTGCAGCCTTTTATGAAAGGTAAGCGTTTCTAACAAACTATCAACAGCTTTTTCAGTGATTTACGTACTACATAACAATTCTCTATATACAAGTTAAAATCTCATTTATATCACATCATTCATTCAAAAATATATCTTAAAATTACTGAAGTATGGTCACATTTCGTTTTCTTTGCATACAGCATCACGAAATATTTTTTTTACCTACTGTTAGATTATTTTTTATTATCCTATTTGATTCTTTTAAATTAACATTTTAAAGAAAAAAATAAGAGTAAAAAAAAATAGGATCTCGTGATACTGTGCGCTAAAAATATTATTTGATTACATATTTGGTTAAACGACACAATAATCCTACTATGAAGCGCGGCATCTAAAGAAGTACAATCAGCTACGTAGTCATACAATCACAATCGGGTACGAACAGAGTTCACATTACCAACTATCCTACGCGGTTGACTGTACCCTTAAATAATTTTGCAATTTTTTTTACAATTTTTATTAAAAGTTACTAACAAAAATATGTTGTAATTTCTGTATCACACATACAATTTTTATACACAATAGTTTTGTGTATTCACCAGTAGAGGTAGAAATAAACAGGTCCAAATATTTTCTTTTTTTTAATTATTTTCTGAGATCTCTCACAAACATTATATTAATTATTTCTACGTTAGTTCTCTATTTCCAGTTCATCAAATGCTTGTCTAATACTATCAAATTGGTGATGACCTTACATTCGACATGATCACGTGACCAATCTGCTCTATACGACATTAGTTCAATAAATTATTTTAGGCCTCTTAACTTAAATACTACGTAATTGCTTTATTGTACTCAATTTCCTAAACTATAAACTAGAATACGAACTAACATTTGGTTTTTGAATAAACTTGACCACACTTATTACATATTTTTGTTGTTTACATGACAAAAAAATTTTGAAAAAAAAAATTAAAAAAAAATAATCTCGAACTGTATATTTAAAATAATATCAAGGTAACAAGGTGTAAGAACAAGGAAAATTTAAAAGGTTTTTTAACGTGCAATGCTTCGAAATCAGTTATCGATTGCACGACCCATCTTAATCGATGACCTTACCGGGCCTATAATATAATATGTCCCTGACGTGTAAATTTTATTGATAGCGAATTTTTTGACCACGGTGCCGAATTTGAAGGTTTTCCTCACTGTTCGATTAATGAGAACACTTTGCATTCGTATCAAAATATATGTAATGGCTCTTTCGGAGACCGAATACATATCTAATGTCTCCCTAAGAGAGCGTTCAATGGTATCAAAAGCTTGTTCAAAAACCAAATGTATAAAATAGTGCTATATCACATAAGTACTAACAGATGACGTTACAGCATCACTATGTAGTAACATACAAGTTAATATTTACAAATATATCTACAATTTATCTAGAACTATCGCCAATTATATTTGGATATGACACCTAATTAACAAGATATTAGATCGCAAGAGTTTTAATTTAATTAGGAACATCCTGTATCTTGGCTTTAGGTAAAAAGCCTCGCCCGATAATTTAGTCAAAATTTTTAAAATATCTTAAAAGCCTAAATAAATTCCAATTGATAATCATGTCAAAAATATTTGAAGCTGATGTTTGAAATAGTCGGGTGTTTAAAAAAAAAAAATTAAATTAAGAGAGTCATTATGGTAACACAATTTCATATTTAGCCGTTCAATTTCATCAATTTCCACTCCGCCATATAATTTATTGTCCATCTCGTTTAAAATTGATGTCGAAACATTAAAATAATTGCGTTGATCACATTTCTACATTTCTCATATCACAGTTTGACTCTCAGGATGCCAACTCTTAGTACAAAGAGAGAGCGATACCTCAACAAGAATCTCTCAAAATAGTAATAAATAATGTTCGAAAAACGATAAATCTTTGAAAATTTTAAATACTGTAGCGTTAAAAATTTATGATGTCGTCAACATATCATCAATATATTGGCACACCAATTGACATTACGATTTTAAATAACAATACTGATCGGACTTTTAGTGTCCATTTCATCTTATATTGACCAAAACATATTTGAATATTAAAATAAATCGTCTTTCACAAGCAAATTGATGAAACGCTTATACTTGATAATATCCAATGATCAATTCCTTTGTCCTTTGGTAATGTCGTTTTGTTAGTCATGTTAAATCGTGCAGAGCCATAAGGAACTATGAGATAACACTATAATGCAGTATTGATCTTCAAAGGAACGAGGTTATAAAACGTCAAAGTCTTGTAGCAATTTTGATCTAGAATCCAAAGATTATTCAAAAATACAAGACTAGACTATTTAAAATTCAAAACTATTACTTAATATCCTCGAAACAGACTGTAACGTCTTAAGATCGCTATTTCTTCTTTTCCATATTCCATGTCAGGTGTTCGTTACCTGTTCACTGGACATTGTTTCCGTACTCCATGCCGAATTGTGAGAGGATGACGAAGGTAAGTCCAAGGAAGACGGAGCCGAGCAAGTCGCCAAGAGCTGTGAGGTAGGGGATGGCTGCGTTGTCGGGGTCTTTTTTCTTTTGCCACATCAGGTGGATGAGCATGTAAGCTAGGTATAACAGCACCATGACCTGGAAAGAAGAAGAGTAACGTTAAAGATATTTTTGAATGTAGCGAGACCAAACGATACAAAGGCCTTAGGAGAGACCTGTATACAGAACTGAATATTTGAATCATTGTCACCCATAGCATACTTCTTCCATCTGCCTATCTTTATCCTGATTTATTTTTAAATTATTGACAGGCTCACGCTTGACCACCACGTCATCTAACGGTAAGCGATGATATGGTCGATAATAGAGCACTCTTGCTACACAGAACTGGACTATTATAGTTTGAGTTAATATAACTGAATCACAGAATGCATGTTTCGTCAACTTACCTATCCTTATCGCGTTTTATTTTGTAAATTATTGATACCCTCACGTTTGACCACCATGTTACTATGATGTGGTCGATGATGAAGCACTTTTGCTTAGTAATCTATTTACTAAAAGAACCGGATAGTAAGCGATGATCTGGTTGACGATTACCTATTTACTCTTGACTTAAAAAACCTCCAGGTTAGGTAGAGAATTCCACTCCTTGGCTCAGGATCAAGGAAGGAAAGTTTGTTATTATTATTATTATGAATCTTTAAAAATATGCAGAACATAGTGTAAAGTCCCAAACACCCCCGTTGATAAGGGAGGATCCTCCGACCAAACAAGTGTTATGTCTGAGCCGGGCAACTACCCGATAGATGATTTCGACCTGTTGTATATGTTCAAATCGGGCGTAGAACTGTAATTGCGCGATGCAGGATTTCATATATTTTGTAGTTTTTAAATGGCGCTAAAGATGTCGCTACAAGCCTGCCGTATCCTAGTACAGAGCAAAAGGTACCCTTCCCGTCTTTCCATTTTTCTCTGAGTAGAACTGGTTAATCCACAGAATAGATGAAAGAGGTTAGAATGACCTTGTGGGCGGGGCAGTCGTGCCACAAAGTAGGGCAATGCTCATAGTTCAACTACCAATAGCAAACTTAAAACTGTTAGTTGCGTAATGCGCATTCGTATTAGTTTACTGCCTGTAGTGGAGTTTAAGGGTGTGAGACAAGCGGCGACACTCGTTGTAGTACAAATCGAGAAGTATTTCCTTTTTAACCTCTTTCATCTTTTCAGTGGGTTAATCCTTTACTCATTATGTTATTTAAAAAAAAAATATAGAGAAGTAATAACACTTACTTGTAACAAAGAGCTCGACAGATAAGTGATGCCAAAGGCTAATTGTATAGTAACTTGGCCCTGGTACATGAAATCAGCAACAATCATGAAGATGATTTGCCCGAACAATGCCAGGATCAGCAGCATACGAGCCACTTTAGCGGCGGCGGCTGGAAGAAAGAAAAAATAGGTTTAGAAACAGTAGAAAAGTGTGCAGCACTTGATATGTCTTCATACAGTGAACGTCTTCTTTAGCATAGGTATTAACCTCATTACCAGAGATCGGAATAGGTAGGACTTTTTTATGTACTTGCCATAGGTCTGAATAATATGGATATTCCCCGATTCTCTGGGTTTGGTTTTAAAGTACTTAGTAAAATTATAAAAAAAACTATTCTTGCCTTCGGGACTAATGAAAGATTACACTTCCTTTCTGACGGGTAAATATAAGAAGGACGGGATTAAGGATAGTATAATACGCTCAAGATCCGTGCCGGTATCTGTACGCGTCTCAACAAAGCGGCAACGTCGCGCGCTCGGCAAAAAGTTTTATAGCGTGCTGTTGACGTATTTACAACGTCGCATAACATGCGCTTATTGGCTTACATACTTTTTTTTACAAATACAAACTGACAAAAATAATGAAATTCAATTAAATCCCGTAGTATCAGCCGGAATCCCGTGGAATATCCATATTAACATCAATGTTTGCGGTCAATGAACCTAAATAGCCCTACCTATTTCGATCACTGCTCATTACAAATTAAGCCTGCTGACCACAGACTTACTGCTGACGATAGCTCTTGGCTTGATGTGGGGTTTAAACTCAGAATCCCATTTTCGGCAGTAGGTATCAGTCATAGAACAAAAGTCGTTGCTTATGCTGTTAGTAAAGTCTTGCAAGGTTGTTATTGTTTTACAAATAACTATGTATACAACGAGCGACTTCTACAATTTACTAACTCTATGACATGATACTCAGGCTAAACCAGTGAGATAACTTGAATACATCTACATTTTAGTAACTCTATGACATGATACTCAGGCTAAACCAGTGAGATAACTTGAATATATCTACATTTTAGTAACTCTATGACATGATACTCAGGCTAAACCAGTGAGATAACTTGAATACATCTACATTTTAGTAACTCTATGACATGATACTCAGGCTAAACCAGTGAGATAACTTGAATATATCTACATTTTAGTAACTCTATGACATGATACTCAGGCTAAACCAGTGAGATAACTTGAATACACTTATATTCAGAAAATATGACCCAACTTACTTCCATAGAACAGCGTCTTCCAAGGCCACTCGATGAGCCTGGTGTTCTCAGGCAGTTCTCCAGGGATGGCGGTCTGATGCAGGTGGGTGGCGAGTCTCGAAGACTGGACGCAGACCAAGTTGCCGCCGATACCGTTGACGATGGGCTGGAAGACTTCGTAGCCGCGGTAGTGGTCCACTGCTTTGTCGAGGACGATACCTCCGACACTGAGGAAGAAATGAATGGTGATGTTACAGGATTTGAAACGAAATTAAAGATATTTTTGCCCTATTCAGGGAGCCATGAGACAAAAGGTCTAAAAGAACTAAATTATAGACAGAAGATACTGAAAACATTTTACAATCAAATGTGACGTTTTGTCATCAGGCGTGTTTTTGTGGTGTGTAAAAATCATCCAAATGACATCCCCCGCCCTAACCCAACCCGTTACTTCTTGCCTTCCGTACCGGGGCCGAGCTTCCCTTTCGGATAACCCTGGTTCCCGTAGGGTCATCGGGCAGTTTATAATCCGCCATCGTTTCCCTGGTCAGGGTCGCGGGAATCTGATGGATGCGTAACGCACAGAGCTGGTCGTTGTGCCGACGCTTGGGGGAGGCCTATGTCCAACAGCGGGCGTCTTTCAGCTGATATGATGATGTCGATGATGATGATGATTTTTTATTTTTTATTATTATTGATAGGCTCGCGTTTGACCACTATCTCACCTGATGGTAAGTGATGATAAATAAAAAGATCATCTTTTTCACTATCGATCAACTTGTTGATATGATTTTCGCTTGTTAATCGCTGAAGAAAAAACTTATTAATGAATTCTGACACGTCGAAGAAACTTAACCGAAGGTTGTTTTCTTCGTTTATATTTTGTCTCAAGCCCAGGTGAATAGAGTATACAAACAATGCTGTTTTGTAACTTTGGCTACTAGCAATTTAGTTGTTCCTACATAAACGGTTTTAGAATTGAGAATTTATAGTTAAGAACATATTGGATCATACTAAAGATGCTAAAATTTGAGTTTGACTAATATATTTAACGTTGTATTCACAATTCAGAAACGGGATGCAAGTTAAATTTCACAAGTTAGAAGATGATAAATGGTTCATATCTACGACTAAATCTGAGAGAAAATAGAATATCGCTAGATGCCCTAGTTTCTGAGATGCAAATGTGAGCAAGCCGGGGAAACTCTCCCTAAATCGGCCACCTATAAACTCTTATAATTTTTGAACAAGAGACTGATAAATTCTGATATTTGGCGACAAATCAGCAAATTAGCCTTTGTGTTAACAAAATTAAAATCCGTGATGGTGACCAAGCCAGTGTCAGCCATACTAGACCCAAAGGCATAAAGAACCAAAAATGTTGTAATGTAACTAGATAATAGGGTAGTTTCTAGGGTCAAAATAATTACTTACTTATTTAGTCCGTATTTAAGATTTAAAAAAAATATTGGACACGTATTTCTTTTTTCGATCAAACCAAAAATAACAAAGACATAGCCCATTAAAGTTACGTGTGACGTCACCCCGTGCGAAAAAATGCAGCACGGCGTGACGTCACACGTAACTTTAATGGGCTATATCTTTGTCATTTTTGGTTTAATTTACAAATAAAAAAATACGTGTCCCTTATTTTTGAATAATCTAAAAGACGGACTAATTACATTTTTTTAAGGCAACTAGCCTATTGTCATCAGAATCATAACAAATGATAACTAAGTTGATTAATCTTGAATCAACTGATGGAATCTAGAAGTCTGTCTTGTAATTTATGATAAGGTGTTGTTGTTCTAGAAAGACAGTGGAATTTAAAAGATCCAATCTATATTTAATCATATTTTTGTCAAAACAATCAAACGTGCAGATCTTAATGAAGGAACGTTTCCGATGATAATTTACAATCCTGTGACAATTATGTTGATTGTTTTCATTTTTATTAGCCGCCGTGATGTTTTATTTTAGTTCATCAGATTTTAATAAAAAATGAAAATATTTGAATAGAACCTTCTAAATATTACGAAGTCTATGCGAAGCAAGCGATAGTACAATATCAGAGGGAAGTGGGGATCGGGCGGCGCGGAATATGATGGGCTTGCATCGCTTATAGCAAAATACAAAGTTGAAATGTGTTAGATAGAACAACAAAATCTTGAAGTTTTGTTTTTGGTAAATTAATGTTTTGTAAAAAGTCATAGAATAAAAGTTGTTGTTTTTGATCTTAGTAATACAGTCCTCCTAGGTAAAAATGTCAAAGATATGAAAGAAGTTGAATACATACCCACTGATGAAGAGAGCAGAGATGACAGGAGTCCAACCACTGGTGAGAACCTTCTTGGTGTACTTGTTGCGCCAGACGATGAACACCCACAAGGGAAGGAGACTGTAGTACACGCACATCAGCGCTATGGGCTGCCATAGCGATATCTCTGTAGAAATAACGACATTGTTACAGAGACATAACGGTGATAATTGGGTGGCAGAGGAAGCTTAAGGTATTATTGTTCGCTCTATTGCTAATGTAGAATTAAGGAACTTGATTGTAACTTGTAAGGTACGACACAGTAGCTCAATTTTTCTTGTTGAAGTTAATTCTTACGATATGGTCAATATATGCGAATGACCCCGTTGTATGTTTAATGTACGGATATACTACGCGTTCCAAATGAGAATAGGACCGATTCCTATGTTTTGACGTCTCGTCGTACTCTCAAATCGAAAAACTTTGGCAAAATTGAAGAACTTAGAGATGAGTAAAATCGAAGAACTGGATTCTGATTAACCTTTTTTCGTTCACAGTTCATAAATAAATTAAATTTTTCGTAAATTAATTAATGTCTAAAAATTTCTTTCCTCGATTTCACAGTAAATCGTGACGTCACAACATGGCGGGCGATCCTATTCTTATTTGGAACGTGTTTATTTATAAAACACTAACAACCTTGCACGACTGTATTACTAACATCATAAACAACAACTTTTGTTCTATGACTTTTGTTCTATGACTTTTACAAAACGTAGTATATTTACCAAAAACAAACATTCAAGATTTCATTATCCTATCTAACACATCTCAACTCTGTATTTGGCTATACCTATCTACGTCTGTATGATGCGACGCAAGCGCATCAAGACCCCCTCACCCGATCCCCCCTCCCTTCCTTTATTAGTGTTAGTACTATCGCTTGCTTGGCATAGACTTCGCAATATTTAAAACTTTCAATTTAAATATTTTTATTTTTGTATGAAAATCTGATGAACGAAAATATGATAAATTTTTAAAAGTCATAGAACGAAAATTGTTGTTTATGATGTTGGTACCATAGTTCTGAGAAGTTGCCGGTGTTTAATAACTCTGTATATAAAACAAAATCATGCCAACTAAACTATCCAAAATATGATAAACAATACCTAAATGATTTGTGGATTCAAATAAAAAAAACAACATGTCAAATAATTCAACTTTTGTTGATCTATAAGATTACAAAAGTAAAGAATTTATCATCTATCAAATATCTCATGGTTTCAAAGCTAGAGATGTAGAAAAGGATTTGATAGAACATGAAGCAAAATGATTTTGTACACGTGAAAAAAATTGTAGTTTCACAATTCATAACTCCATTGTTGAAGTAACAAATAATAAAATAGATTTGCATGGTCTTTCGAAGCCTGAAGACGATCAAATAGGAAGTGCCATAGTATATATTATTAGAGATTTCTTTGAATGGGCTATTGTTATATTTCTACCAATTGTTTGATTATGATTGACGTCAATACGAAAACCATTTAAATGCATTAGTTTAAGATAAAGAGATTTTATGAAAAACATTTTCATATTGTGGCTATTCGTGCTTATAAAATTCCTTGAGATGCTATTTAGATTCGTGTATAAACATATATATTATCTTGGTAAAAAAATTATCTACATTATAAAATTCAAGTCTATTTAATTTATAAAAAAAGAAACTGTTTGACTGACATATCAACGTACAAGTGAAACTATTGGAACTAGCAGCGTGAAATTTTGCACAAGGCTTCCTTTTATGATGTGAAAGTTAGTGTTTGCCTAACACTAACTTCCCAAAATTCACCACCGAAAGGAATGGAATGGAAGTCCAAAGTTTGTATGGAGAAACCTGCTCTAACGCGAGCGAAGCCAATGGCTGAAGCTAGTTTTAAATATTGTGTTATTAACGACATTGTGTTTATTATCTGTCAGTTTACACAAAAATACTCATGCAATGGTTCTAGTGAATTGTGTATTAATTTTTCTTATACACAAATGAAGTATGAAAACCAAATATGTCGAATAAATTTTCTAGTCAACCAAAGAGTCTAATTTTATGATTTCGCTAGACTCACCTTTCTCGCTTCTTCCTTTATCAGTTCCTTTTAATTTTGAAAATTAACAAATTATGTTACTTTATTATACTTTTCGTTACCTAAGTCATTAAGATTTGAATAGTTCTTATTAAACTAGTAACCTGACTATTCACCTACTATTACTAATATAGCCATCCTATTAAATAATTTCTGAGTCATAAGAAACAAAGAAAGAAAAAATCTTATTTACATGTCCAGGACTTATGTCATAAACTAACTAAAATATAAATAATTTTAAAGAAAGAAAATCACCTATGCGAGGCCAAAAAGTCTCCTATATCAGCTATTCTACATTTAGCTGGAATATTATTATTATTTATTATAATCTTTATTGTACACCACATAAACAAAATACAGGACAAACATTTAAAAGAATAAGTGCACAATGGGCGGTCTTATCGCACAGGGCGATCTCTTACAGACAACCTTTGGATGGACTGAGAGAAAGGAGATAGATTTAGGGTTGTCAGTGTACAAACATCAGTTATAATACTAATATTAATGTTATATTTAGATATAGAAATGTTTGCCTTGTCCCTTTTGTGAAGTACTTCTTCAACTCTTTTATTTCAAATTTTAACATTTCCTTTATTTACTTCAGTCAACCGTTACGCTCCCTTTTTCATTCATATCATCCTTCACACAATCCATCTATACTATTTTGGCCTTCTGGCTTCTGCCAGCATACTCTGATCACTCGCGATATCATCATATCAGCCGAAAGACATGTTGGACATAGGGCTCCCCCAAGTATCGCCACAACGACCGATCCTGTGCGTCACGCATCCACCGGATTCCCGCGACCCTGACCAGGTCATCGGTCCACCTAGTTAGAGGCCTTCTAACACTGCGTCTTCCGGTACGTGGTCGCCACTCCAGAACCTTTCGTCCCCATTGACGATCTGTTCTACGTACAATGTGCCCTGCCCATTGCCACTTAAGTTTGGCGATTCTTCGAGCTATGTCGGTAACCTTCGCGGTAAATCGCGATACATCGCTATATAAAATTGAAAGTAACTAAATACTTTCTACTTTCCAGCTGATCTAACGATGTCTAGTCAAATAATACTTACTAATTTGGTCGAACATATACTGCGCAGTGACAGCTAGCACTGTGTTGCTCACAATATCACCGATGGAGGCTGCTAATGGCGTCGCCACGTTGTCAGGGTTCACTTTAAACTTGTGAGAGGCATAGATGACCATGACCATCACAAAGTCTGGAAAAGAAATGGTAAAATTAATATATGTTATGCAAAACGGTGAAGGAAAACATCGTGAGGAAACCGGCATGTCCTAGAACAAAAAATTCGAAGACATGTGACATTCAACAACCTGTACTGGGCCCGCGTGGTGTATAACGGCTTATTCCCTCTCCTAGAGAGGGGGCCTGAGTCCCAGAAATGGGAACATTATAAGACCGACTATGGTATGCAATACGTCTTATCTTATGCAGAGGGAAAGAGGAGTCCAAAGAAAAATAGATTGGGTGACACAAGAAGTGATAAGAAAGAAAAGGGAGTTAGTAATAGCGTGGGATGAAATGCATGTTTTAAATAAAAGAGTTATGAGTATATATATGGATGGATGTAGAGGGACAGGGAAGCTAAAGAAAAGATAGACGAATTGTGCGAGGATAGAGAATTATGAAACAGAACTCTCTTTTATTTTTGACGTGTTATGTATTTATTACAAACTAGCTTTTGCCCACGCGGCTCCGCTCCCGCTTTTTCCTACTTCATCCTACTATACCCTACTATACCCAACTCTACCCTACCCTATCCTACTCTACCCTACTCTACACTACTCTACTCTACTATACCCTACTCTACCCTACCCTATCCTATTCTACCCTACTCCACACTAGAGTTACAAAATTTCACTTGAGTTATAAAATTACAACGAAAAGTGGCGTTGATTTTTATATCTATAGATATCTCGGTTACATGTTTCTTGTTGCTAATATTATGTGAGAACAATGTAAATAAGATTAAAAAAAAAATTCTAAATATAGAATTTAAAATAAGTCTATCAGCACCACTGAACTCGACCATTTTGAAAATCTAATACACGCGCCGCCACGGTGAGGCGTTTCATTGAGCATGACAAAAATGGATCTTCATTGTGGAGATACGTATTCGGAAAGATGAAAGATCAAACAAACCTTCATGCGTCATTCATTTTGTAATGGTCCATGTAACGAATTACATTTCTCGAGACGTTATGGTGATTTATGATAATAATATTATCTTAATTTCCTTACGTGCCCAGAAATAATTACAGACAATTGACCGTTGACCGTATGTTACGTTATCTATGTACTGTCACGTATCACCGTATGTCTCATGTGTTAGGGTTATTAAATTGAGATGGCATGCGGATATATTCTTTAAATAACCATTGTCTTTTTAAATATTATTATATTACGAAAGTTATATAAAAAGCTAGTAGATGAGTGTAACGCAGAGACTAAGGAGAGATGAAGCGCATATTACTAAAAGAGTTCTGAGTATACATGTAGATGGATGGAGAGGGAGAGGAAGGCCGAAGAAAAGATGGATGGATTGTGTGAGGAGTGATATGAAAGAAAACTGCGTTAGTGATAGTTTGACGGGTGACAAGACAAAATGGAAGAAAAAAACGTGTTGCGCCGACCCCAAGTATTATTGGATAAGGGCAGGAGGAAGAAGAAGAAGAAGAAGATGAGTCTAACGCATTAAGTAAGCAAATTATTGAAATTCAACTGGGGAAGAAAGGCACACTAAAGAATAATGGAATGATATTTACTATTCCAGGACAGGACATGGTCTATCCATATGCCAAATGTCATCCGAATTTATTCAACAGTTTGAACGTGAAGGTGTAACAAATATACACCGCTAAATTTTGATCGCTTTAATCCCGTGGAGAGTCGATCCGGTGCATGAAACACTATCGATTTATAAGATAAAATTAAAAAATAAAGTACCTTTTTTTCAAAACTCGTATTAATTTACGCATGTACGAAATTAATTTTTTTTAAGAAAACGTCAGCTGAGCGAGTTCAATGACCTGTAGTTTGTACGCAACGCCGACTACTACAGGTCATTGGACTCGGATCGACCCTCCACGAGATTAAAACGATCAAAATTTAAGGGTGTTTATATACAAGGTTAGTTGTAAAACACTGGCAACCACTCAGGACTAAGTTACTAACATCATTAACAAAAACTTTTGTTTTATGACTTTTAAAAATTTATCATGTTTTAGTTCATTAGATTTTCATACAAAAATAAAAAATATTTAAATTGAACATTCTAAATATTACGAAGTCTATGCGAAGCAAGCGATAGTACAATAGGGAGGGGAGCAGGTATCGGACGGCGGGAGTGCTTGATGGGCTTGCGTCGCGTCGTACAGACTTAGGTGGGTATAGAAAAATACAGAGTTGAAATGTGTTAGACAGAACAACAAAATTTTGAAGGCTTGTTTTTGATAAATGAATTATGTTTTGTAAAAGTATTTTTAAGGCTCGAGCAGACCGGATGCGTATGCGTAGACGTAAGCGTAGACGTGCACGTATCGCTGAGTTGTAATGTATGGAACTGTATGAGACAGGACACACCGCATGCGTAACGTAGACGTGTGCGTCGACGTAACGCGTAGCCCTACGCAATGCAGCTCCCAAGACACAAACAGGCTGCGTGACTTACGCCGTACCTTACGCAGAGCAGAGCGGCAACGTCGCGTTGATGACGTTGTATTCAATGGTGCGCCATATTGGACGTCACACCGAACCAATTTGGACACGCACGTCCGTTTGCTGTGCGTTACCCTACGCGCATAAAAACAGTCAGTTGTATTTTATTACAAACAGGGACTAAGTTTTGTTTTGTTTTTAAAATGAATAGTGACAAAAAAGAAAAGCTTATTGAAATTGTGCGTAAATATGAATGCATCTACAATCCTAAAAGTAAGGACTACAAAAATGTATCATATAAAAGTTTATTATGGGAGAAAATTGGTGCTGCACTTGAAATACAAGGTATGTAGTTATTTAGCTCCCCTCAAACCCCAAGCGAACGCCGGCGCGTTCGCGCGTGATTTCGCGCCATTCGGTTGAACACTAAGATTATTAAAAGTACGCGTAGATTATTAAAATTTTCAGCGTTTTATTTATTGGTTATGTTTCTAAGAAAAATAAAATATAACTGCCGCAGCCGGGCATGCAATGGGCCTGCGTTGCGTACTCAGCTCGATTGCGTAAGCGTAGACGTATGCGTAACCCGGTGTGACATCGGGTTACGCCGTAACTACGCGCGTCACTACGACAAGGTTACGTCGTAGTCACGCATACGCATCAGGTCTGCTCGAGCCTTTATTGTGTTTATAAAGAAACTAAACGGAACAACTTACCCAAGACGAAGCACGTGGTGGTAGCAGTGAAGACCGCCGAAGCGACGAGCAGTAACACGTACGAGCCGTTCACGCCCCGGTCCGTTATAGTGTTGACCACTATCGCGAACATTGAAACCACTGTCGCTGCTACTATTGCTTGCACCTGGGGACACAAGATATACTAAGTTTGAGTCAAAACTTTACAGGGATGGTCTTAAGTTAACTAACACACAGTCAAGAGTATGGTCCATTCGGATATCATCATCATCTTCCTGATCTTACCCTATGTTACTTGGAATCGGCGCAATGTTTTTTTCTTCTATTCTATCCTGTCACATCCTGTCACCCCCCACGTTATCACTAACTCCCTTCTGTTTCATAATCCTCTATCTCATACAGTTCATCCATCTTTTCTTTTCCTCTCTATCCATCCACTTTTTGTGCGAGAGTAAAAGGGAGGTTAGAGAAAAGATACAATTACCGAAACGGATCTTGAGCGCTGGCGTCAAGTTGCCCAGAAGTCAAATATTTGGTCTCTTTAGTGGTGCGAAGTGAGACGCGGGGGCGGGGAGTGTCAGTGATTGGCTCACCGCAAAATCGTGTCATAGACGTGATTCGCTCCCTGCGCTGCTGCATGTATCTGACAACGACGATGATTGGCTCGCCAATGTATGGAATCTCTGACGCCGAGCGCTCAAGATCCGTGCCGGTAATTGTACATGTATACTAACAGACTTGAAAGAGTCTGTTAGAGAGTGTATAAACATGTATCTTTCCTACATGCGTTTTATCTTTCCTCTTCACATGGCTATACCAAGATAAACAATTCCTTCTGGGTGGTTGGGTCCATCCGGATAATGAGAGCCAAATTGAACGTGAATATACACAGCCCTATTCCAGAAAATCACATAACTTTGTGCATAGATAAGGCATAATTGTGGTAGATAAATCCAAAGATAGCGGACCGACGAGCCTGACTCTTTTCTAAAGGTCTGCGGGGTTACCATAACGTTTACAGTAAGATTGTTTTAATCTTGTTTCGGTGTGGGTAAGAGATGGCGCTAGACAACCTGTATAGCTCTGTCTCTTACCCACACCGAAACAAGATAAACAATCTTACTTTAAACGTCATGGTCTAGGTCCTGATACTTAATAGCAGCGAACAGAAGTGTGTAGAACCAGGAGTTTGACCTGCATTGGAACAGCACAGAGTAGATGATTTTTCTTAGTGCGATTTAATTTAAACGTCAAGGTCTATGTAATGAAAAATCTATCTATCCTACATAAAATGCCTGAAGAATTTAATTATTGCTCATATACGAACGGTGCAAATAAAACATCTAATGTTATAGATAGTTATTATAAGTCTGAAAACGCCAAATCCGCGTTGAACAAGCAGTGCTTAAGTATCTTGTGTTCAATAGAAGGCCTTTGTCTTGCTACGGTACTATGTATATTGTCATACATTACACATTCTGAATCTGTGATACCACTGTATACGCAGGTCACTCAAGTAGACAGAGTAAACACCCACAAATTGAGCCGTCCATATTACTGTGTGTAATGACCGTGCGATAGTCTCAAACAATTACGACGATTTACACGTCGTTTCGTATGTGTAATGTGTTATTTTCAAAGCATTCTTTTTTTTTCTGAGGTAGTGCGTAAAATTTTGTTACACTTATATGATCATCGCTATTTGGCACGTTGATGGAAATAATTGAGGCGTGAAAACACACGCTGCTAGACAGACTAAAGAACTATAGGTACCAAACCAAGTATAATTTATTCATTAAGGGGCCGGCGGAGGATGAATTTCTATACAAACGTAATACCACGCTCATTTGCAGTTGGAGCATATATCCAACATATTATGATGATATTCGGTTAAAGACAATATTTATCTAGGTTCCTACGTCGAGAATATTAGAAATATTGTTATTTTTAATACAAGAAAAGCCAAATGGCATGTTTTGCCATTTACGCTATAAAAAAGTGCGAAATACAATTTGCTTAAATTTCTTTTTGTTTTTTTAAAAAAGAAAGACGTAGGAACCTAGATAAATATTGTCTATAACCAAATATCATCATAATATGTTGGAAATATGCTCCAACTGCAAATGAGCGTGGTATTACGTTTGTATGGAAATTCATCCTCCGCCGGCCCCTTAACCGACTTCGAAAAGGAGGAGTTTCTATGTTCGGCTGAATGTATGTTTATTAAAGCAATGATTTCCACTAGACTGGATTGTCCTTTTATCCGGCATTGTTCGGCTAAACACGATCCAACGCCGAATGAAACCAATGCCGGGTGAGAAAAAGAAAAATCATTCTATTTTAGCAGTTTAATTTATAAAGTTTGTGGTTTTAATTTATTTAATCGTTTTATTTGAGTTGGATTTATTAAACCCCGTTCGCTATCTCATTGTCTTTCTGTTGTCTCTAATTACGGCATTCGAAAGTTTAAAGGTAAAGATTGACTTGTAACAGTATCATTGCTTGTAACATTTTGGTGTAATGTATCGCGTTCGTGTAACAGAAACCAAAGTCTGACTTGTAACGTTAGTTTGTAATGTATCATTCGCAGCGAGCGACGCGTGCTCCACACAACTGTCGGTTTTTTAGCGAATCCCTTTTGAGTGTTACATTACAAGTCAGTGCACGTCGCGTCGTCGCAAGAGCAAGTCTTTACGTCTGACATTATGATCTAATATGGATGGAGCACCCTTGAACCAAGAGTTCAAATGATACATTACAAACACACGTTACAAGTCAGTCTGTGTCGCCGTATTGTAACAAGAAATACAACGTGGGGAAATGGGGTTTTATTATGAGAGAACACGTTGGAGTGACCTGAAGTGGGAATTAACGAGTGCCACCGATGTTGCAGTGAACGTAGCCAGTCAGTCAGACTGGGTCAGTCCAAGAAAATTAAAGAAGTTGAATTTGTAAGAAGAACGTGAAAAGAAGCCCGGATACGCAGTGAGCGTAGTCGAACTATTGATGATGGTGATGATAACTAAATAACTAGCAAATTTACCTGTGATGAAGTGGTACTTAATGACTGCCACCGATGTTGCAGAGAACGTAGCCAGTAGCACTCAGCTCAAAAAAATTAAACGCGAAAAGAAAAAGACCTACGTCACGCAGTAGCCATAGTGTGGATGATGATAATAACTAAATAACTACTGTATTACCTACATATATTGAAGTGGGCTTTGTAGAATAGCATAGAGTGCCACTGATGCTGCAGTGAACGTAACCAGTAGGGACTAAGCTCATAAAATAAAGAAGTTGAACTTGATGAAGAACGCGAAAAGAAGGAAAAGAAGGCCCAAGCTAAACAGTGTACATAGTCGGGCTGTAGATGATGATGATAAATAAATAACTAATATATTTACCTGTACTAATGATATGTTTCCGACGACCATAGATATGACTTCCCTCGTAGATGTCATGTTGCCTAAGTTAGCTTGCGTTGATAGTCTGGATGCCAGGCACATGTCTAGGTTACCTGAAGACAAAATCAAAGAAAACATGAGTCACTTGCTTATTAATCCGATAAAAATATAAAAGTGTTAGGGTCGTCCATGATTAAGATGGGGTGACGACATCGTTGTCCTTGCGGCTGATACAGGAATTTAGGAAAAACAGAAATGGGCAAAGTTGGAACCGTTGATAATGATGGCGAACCGGCAAAACTGTTGGTTTGGTTTGCTTTCTGAAAACTATATTGTTTTGACACGGTTGGAGTAGTAGATACATGCAGCACACTTAGAAAAGATATAGGTAAGTAATCGTAGTATGTTTCATATTAATATGTTATTTACTATACATTGTCTTCTTATAGGAATAGTTACTATTTCCTATCAAGAGGGTTTCTCGTGACTAAGCAAGTGTGTGTAATAACAGCCACAGAGGTCGACTCTTAAGGAGAATGGCGGCCGAGGTTGGCCTATGGATGAATGCCATCTTAACATACCGATATACCTCTGTGCCTCAGAAAGTACGTGAAGCCGTTGGTTCTGGCTGTCATTTGTAAATCTTTGATGGCTGTGTATAATTTATGGATAGTCAGAAGCTAAGCAATCAGAAACCAGTTTTGCCAAAGCGTATCTGTGTTAGCTAGATATAAAATTATTGGATTGTGGAGGACATAGGCAGTCTCAAATACTTAAATCAAACTGCATTAATTCAGTTTCACTAGAAACCGACCCCAATTTATTTGGAAAAAGGCTAGGTACCTAGATATTTTGTTCAAGAATTTCGAAACTTGCAACTTCTTATTAATTTGCGATTAATTAAAAATATGATCAGTCATTCGTACTTTATCTGAAATACAATTTAATCCTCTTATTTTTAATACGATGTAAGTACCATTAAGATGACATTCTACTTAGAAGATAAGGGTCCATGAGGATATTTGTAACGATGCAACTGTATCTACAAATGAATATGGAAATTACTAATGAACAGACACGTGAACAAATAGGTAAGTTATTTCATTTTTATGAATTTGACTTTGATAATATAATTACCTCATTGGTCTCGGATATAATAATGTACCTATATTTTTAAGCTATTGCATAACTTCTATCGCGGGCCTTGAGCATGGAGACCGAATCCAGAAATTCCGTAACGAAAATAACCTAACACCCCCCACTCATTTGTTTTTTGAGCGTGGTGACCGATAAGAAAACAAATGAGTGAACAATCAATCAAAATTCAATTCAATGTGTGAAAGTGTAACTTCAATTAATATCAAAGAAAAAAAAAAGGAAAAAAAATACTGCATAAATAAAATAAATAAATAATTATAATTGCTAAACCGCGGCAGTCCCCGAGTGCCACACGTCTTTTTTTTAATTATTATTTTTGATAGGCTCGCGTTTGACCACTATCTCACCTGATGGTGAGCGATGATATGGTCGACGATGGAGCTTGTTTGACTAGAAGTAACCTGTGAATAGGTTATTTCTAGGTTAGGTTGTTCAGTTTTTTTATTTTTATTATTGATAGGTGTGGTGTTCACTAAAATCACTTGTTAGGGATTTAGGTTTATAGTAAATGAAACAACCAAATTGTCAGTAAGCAGGTAAAGCCTAGAGTGACGTCTAGTCGAGACCCCGGTTGGAGCGCGACTCCTGTGACGTCGACCTCTTTGACTTGTCCTACATTTAATGTGTATACCACAATAGGCTCGCGTTTGACCACCATCTCACTTGCTAGTAAGTGATGATGTGGCCGACGATGGAGCACGCTTTCCTAGAAGTAACCAATTCCTTCTTGACTTAAAGACTCCTAGATTGTAGCTATCAAATAAAGAATATAAATAAAGAATTATTAGTACTTTTGGAGGCGACCATTCATCGTTCTTCTCCAATGTTTACATAAAAGGTCTTATTTATATTGAACTGAGTCTAGCCGTGTTTAAGCTTGTGGCCGCCATTATATTTTATAAATAGTGGCGAGCGCGCTTTGAAACGTCGCCGAGTCGGTGTCAACACACGCCTAATGGTAAACACCTCTTTTGCAGTGTCGGTTAAGATATGGGTTTGAAAACAAAGAACCTGACCTGTGTTTATGTTATGGCGATTGAGGGATAGGTACAAGGGTAAAGATGTTATAGGTTAATCTAATTCGTTTTTAGGGTTCCGTACCTCCAAAAGAAAAACCCTTTGTCATCCGTCTGTCTGTCAAGGCCCTTTTTCACGAGAACGCGTGGAGAAATTTACAGTTTTTAGTTTTTTGTTCCTATATCTGTGCTATAAGACTTTGCTTTTAGCCAAATTTCCGGATTCTGGGTCAATGAAAAGTAGAGTCCTTTGAGAGTGTCGAAATCAATGATATTACATTGTCGAAATATAAGTTTTTGCGACATAAACGGCCGTATCCTTCTGTTCCGTTAACTTAGAAGTTTGATTTTTTTTTCACAACTTAAAGGGGCCGCAGACCTGAGTATATGGTTTTAATTTAAACTCGACATTACCACGGGTTCCCGAGATAAAGGGTCTTGAAAAACAGGCACACAGACGGACAACAAAAGTGTTCCTATAAGCCCTCCTCGGTACTCTAAATAAATGCATTTAAAAACAACATGCAACTGTCGCACCAGTCTTTCAACAATAATACAATAATTTATCATGTCAAAACGTAAGTATATTCACCTTAATGGCAGCTGGTCTGTATTTCCCCGCACAGCTATTTAACAAACAAAAGAAATGTCTTCATGCCAAATAGAGCGTGTTTTGTCTGAGTAATTTATAAGTATTGACTTTGTAATGCATTCATATTTTTAAATGCACGTCTGTTGATGTGTTTCACTAACCGTATGTTGGGACTTCCCACATAAAGTTTTATTCCCCTGATTAAATTAACTTATGAAACAACTAGCTGGCCCTGCGAACTTCGTACCGTCTTCTTCTTCTTCTTCCTGCCCTTATCCCATATTACTTGGGGTCGGCGCAACACATTTTTTTCTTTCATTCTGTCCTGTCACCCGTCATACTATCACTAACTCCTTTTTCTTTCATATCACTCCTCACACAGTCCGGACCCACACCGCCTAAGGACCAGGCCACACGGTGCGGTGCGGCTCCGGCGCGGCGCCTGAGCGACGAATCGGCGGGCGGGGGTGACGTCACTCGTGTGCCCGCCGATTGGTCGCTCAGGCGCCGCGCCGGAGCCGCACCGCACCGTGTGGCCTGGCCCTAAGGGTTATATTTCACCGGTACACCATGACGGCGCGCCCAGTTACGCCGCCATAGTTTCCCGATGAAACATAGCTCTAAGCTACCAAACTAGACACCATACCGACACCAGAGTCACTACGGAGGCCGACCGCATCAGGCAACGGCGCTCTCGCCGCCGCTGGGTTTCCGATTCCAATTTCCGGCCACTGTAGACGCGGGCTTGCGGTCGGCGAGCTATGGGTAGCTCGCTGTCCGACCGTCCGGTAACTGTCCGGACCGAGCCCGACCTAGACCATGACGTTTAAAGTAAGATTGTTTTAATCTTGTTTCGGTGTGGGTAAAAGACAGAGCTATACAGGTTGTTTAGCGCCATCTCTTACCCACACTAAAACAAGATTAAAACAATCTTACTTTGAACTTCATGGTAACCCCGCAACAAGTCGTCGACGGCGCGCACTGTTCCCGTGCGCCTCAAGGAGTTGTCAGCAACAGCAGGGGCCCAGCCGGGTCGAAGCCACCATAAAAAAGGAGTCGCCACACGTCCGAGCTGGTCGCGTCACCAAATATGTTACGCAACCAAACGGATACCAGGTGAATAACTCTCTAGAGAGCTGTATACATTTTATTGGTAGCGGCAACTGGTCGCGCCGCCATGGTGTCCCGGTGAAATATTTTTTTTTTTTATCTGTTATAAACTAGTACTTGACTGCGATCCCGCCTGATGGTAAGCAGTGATGCAATCGTTGATGGTGAGGCGCACTAGTTTATTAAGACACTATTCACTCTAGCCTTGAAGACACCCAAATTATAATCAGACGGGAAGACCGCAGCAGGCAAACTGTTCCAGTCCTTTGATGTACGCGGTATAAATGACGAGGCGAAACGCTTAGTCCGGACCGTAGGTGTTTCAACAACGTAAGGGTGGATACTTGCCGTGCGTCGGTTTGTCCGATGGTAGAATTGAGATGGCGGAATCAAGTCATGCAATTCCTGCGCACACTCTCCAAAATGCAATCTGTAAAACACCGAAAGGCTGGCTACCCTACGCCTGTGCTCAAGGCTTTGAAGATTGGACTTGACTAAATCTGGATCACCAATCAGCCTCTTCGCACGCCTTTCCATCGAGTCCAAAGCTGCCAGGTGGCACTTTGCAGCACCAGCCCATATGTGACTGCAGTACTCCACACACGATCGGACCTGTGCTTTGTATAACACTAAAAGCTGTCCCGGTGTGAAGTACCGCCGGACTTTTGCAAGAACGTCTAGTTTCCTAGCAGCTACTTTGGCTTTGGACTCAATGAACCGCCCAAAATTGAGGTCGGAGAAAATTTCGACACCCAAGAGCTGAAGGCGGTCGGTACAATCCAATGATACATTCTGAAAAGTAGGAGCCGAGGTGAACGGGCTCCTTTTGGCGGTGAACAGACACTACTGTGTTTTGGCGGCGTTGAATCCCACCAGATTGGTTTCGCCCCACTACAGAAGATAGTCAGTCAGTCGTATGCCACATAGCATACACGCAACCGTGCTACGCATTATGACACATGTCATACGTGGCATACGTGAGCTTAGTTTGTCTTCAGCTAAAATTATCACATCAATGCTCTAATAATTGGTTCACATCATTATAATGATACCTACACGTTCCTACGATACAATAGCAAAGTAGCTACGGTGAACAATTTGCTATGTGGTCGATTTGCTGTTATTTCTCTTTTAACGATTATTTGCACGCTAGATTTTTTGTTGAGTTGTGTGGATGAATTTTTTCCTTATAGTATATCTATTAACCCTTCATTGTGCTATTGTGATTGATTCAATCGGAAACCGGTTGGTTATAGTAAGTTAGTAGTGATTGCTCTCGCATTATTAACAGTTATTTCAGCTGGAAGACGTTCACTGCTAGACATAGGGCTTTTTTATGGTGGGAAAATCATGAATGACAACCCCCGCTCTTGGGCGGAGCGGGAGATAGTGTCAGACTCCTTCTGACTAAAAACCCACCCCGTTCCTTCAAGCCTTCATACCGGGGCTAGAAATAGGGCTCACATGCTATGCGGCGTGTAATGCGTTTCGTGAGGCAAAGCATCGGTTCAGGTGACCATGTTATATGCATAAGCATAAGCATAACCAGGATTTTTAATGTTAACGCTGCTGGGACTTTGGCCTGGGGGGGGAATGTGCCGTAATCCACGAGCCCATTGTGAGTTGGTAAACTTCACAAGTCCTAAAGTTAGAAAAGGATATAAATTCCACGACTACTTATATTTAATCTTTGAGCGGGAATCGGGATTGATCTAATAATTCCTCCAGGTCTGGTAGAGTGAGGGAGGGTGGCCTTCGGAAAAGGCAACTGAAAGAATACTATAGGTTTTATTCAGTAAGTCTAACACTCGCTCCAGCTCCACCCAGAGCGAGAGAAGCTGTTTGATGAATTTCTACGTACAAAAAAGGAACAACAGATGGATTCCGACACTAACCAAATGTAGGCTACATTAAAATTACTATCCCCGTGGATCCACATGGTTTTTGTTCAGGTCTGAAATCAATTTACAAAACGAAATAGGAGCCCATTTCCTAAACAAATCAACAAAGTAAAAAAATACAGTTCAAGTACCTAAAGTTTAAAAAAAAAATCGCATTTTGCTAATAGCTTTACGGGTGCAAAAACCCTCAATAATAGTATATAAGTAACTATAATTTTATAAATAGAATATAAACTGTCTTTAAAAAAAAAAGCAATTTCAGTCAAGATTCTAATGTGACATCCACTTATAATTTTGGTCAAGTTTACGAACCATTATTAAGGCCCCTCGCCCACGGCGACTCTTTGTAGCGATGCCGTAGCGCGTTAATAGCGCGATGACGGTTTTTTCTATAGCGCTTGCAAATGCGACTAACGCGTGTTAGTAACGATGCATTGCTATAAAAAGTCGTCGTGGGCAAGGAGCCTAAAGCGGTCTACACACCAAAGCCGCTGACCCGGCGGCACAGCCCCGGCGGCTTAGTGCCGGCGGGTTAACCCAGCGGCTTCAGAATGTCCAAGCCGAACGACTTTGCCGGCGGCAATGCCGGCGGCACGACAGCCGCGGCATGTGGTGTTCTAGTAATTGCCAAATAGTCGTAGAGATTGGACGTGTGTGTTTCGAATAATTCAGAAGTAGTATTTTCAGTACCTAATTGACATGGAGGAGGACGATAACAGTGATTTAATAATAGCAGTTTGTGGAGTTATTATCGGTGGATCCCTCAACACACGAAAGTGTTGGGTTAGGCCAAGTTTAATGAGTCGCAATAAATACAGTACTTGTCAAAGATTAAGTGATTTAAAGGAAGACGACTTGGTTCTATACAAACCCATTTCTTTTAAGACTTTCCTGTCATTAACCAGTACCGACTTTGAATATTTACTGAATATTGTTGGACACAAAATAGCTAAACAAGACACAAATTACAGAAAAGCAGTTTCACCAGTGGAAAGATTGTCAATAACGTTAAAATACCTAAGCTCAGGAAATTCTTTTAGTAGCCTGTGCGACGTCTTTAAAGTATCTCCTCAACAAATCTATCTATTAGTTTTATAACTGTTGCATCGTCCCACTCCATATTGGTTAGTTGATAAAAAATAAAAGTGCCGACACTTCACAACAACAGAGAATGAATAAGTGATACGTCACTATTCTATGAAAGCCGGCGGGCAACTGACTGAGTGAGTGGAGAGGGATGCCGTCGGTATCGGCATGCTGCCCCGCCGGCTTGCCCGCGCGGGCGCAAGCCGGCGGCATGATTGTACAAAATAAGGCCGGCGGGTTGGGCCGGCGATCCGTGCCGCCGGGTCAGCGGCTTTGGTGTGTAGACCGCTTAAAGCCCCCTATCTCCCGAGTAATGTCATAAAACAGTAATTTCCTGAAGCTTCGGTAAAGCGTAAGTCAAAAGGAATGAAAAAAATATCTATTATAGATTCATAAACAACTTTATCAACATAATTGATGTTTTCCCTACTCCTTTCAAACGGCTTTGATCTTTAGAAATACGTTTACACAAAAAATTGCTGGTTAAGTGTTCTTTAGAATGTATATAGCTATGTAAACCAATCAATATTTCGCAAAGAAAACAGATTTAAAGGTCAGCCAGGCTCTATGCGGGCGCAGGCGGAAGTACGAGTATGTCATGTGTGCATGATCCGGCCAGATTTTCAAGGGGACTATACGCCTTAAAATCCTAGGACACAGTCATACTATTGTGATGCTTACATCAATGGCTTTTGTCCAAGAAGAGCAATTACCTTCGTAATTACACTACAATCATCTATGTACTCGTATGATGGTACATTCAAGTAAATTACAGATTCTTATCTCTGAACTATGTTATTTTAAATCACGGAAACGACAAAAGAAACTGTTAGGGTGCGGACAGGGTTACTGGTTTTTTGTCGAATAATAAGTCGTTTTTTTACAGCGATATTACAGAAAATACAAAACACAAAGAAACCAATAAATACCTTATTTCGAAAAACAGAATAACGTACCTTTAATACTCGTATAAAGTTTATTTGAACTTAGGTATAGTTCCAAGTCAATCCAAAGATATAAATAACACTTCCAAAGCAACCTGTTTTAAAATACGCCAATTTCATAGGTAAAGACCTATTATATAGGTCTAAATATAAAAGGTAACCTTTACTGACAAACTAATCAATCAACACACAGCTTAAATCATTTGCGGCTGTTTGGTACGCAGACATACGCTAAGAAAGAATTTTCCAAAATTGACCCCCTAAGGGGATGAAAGAGATATGTACGTCCTTTCAAGTGAGCGAAGCCACTGACAAGAGCCAGTATATCATATCCTTGAAAAACATGCATTGAAAGACTGAACCCCTATTCAAATCGAATCAGTAGTTTTTGAAAAAATCGCGACTATACAATCATAAACACACATAGGGATCAAATGAAGAAACTTCTTTTTGAAGTCGGTTAAAAATGAAAAGCAGCTCCAATTCAGAACTAAGTTTATCAAAAACTATCTTTTTCCTGCAGCTTCACCCGCGTACATATAATATAGCCTATGTCACTCCACTCCAGCAGCTTTCTATCGGTGAAAAAATTTAAGCAATCGGATCAGTACTTCCAGAGATTACCTCTTACAAACAAAAAAAAAAAGACTTTACCTCTTTATATAATTAGTGTAGATAGATCTGAAGCATTTCAAATTATTATCAACAGCGAAAATCTTCAAACCTTTCATTGACGTCATATTTTGGAGTTACAAGGAAAATACCATTGAAAAATGTACGTTATGATTGATTGTATCATTGAAAATCAGGTTAGTAATTCAAAACACCTAGAAAACTTGTGCTATCGCAGTGATTAGATCTATTGCGATAACTAAACGAATAAATCTAACAGGAAGAATAAGATGTTATCATGATAAGCGGTCAATCATTTCTATGATTTATTGTTTTTTTATCATCCGTCTACTCACAAAACGTTTTTGGAATACATTCGTTGCGCGTACAGCTAAGACGCGGAATTATTTGCCGGAGGCTGTTTCCTGATAGCTACAGCCTGAGTGTCGTACAACTAGAGAGAAAAGATTACTTCCCTAAGTGTATAGAAGTACTATTCTCTTGACTTAAAGCCCCGTTTGCGTCTCGGTTCAACCGCATGCGGTCACCGCGCCGCATTCGGTGACTGACTTAGTATAAGGCAGGGCGCAAACGTTCGTGTCTTGTGTCAGATACAAGCTACCGATGAATTAAGATCATTTCTATAGAACCAGTATGAAATCATTCATTCCTTGCGCTTCCACTTAACACATACTCATGATGATCAAAAAGTGTTTACTGTCGGTAATTGGAACAAAAAGTGTCTCCGCTTGCGCAGCGCCTAAATGTGCAATAATTACCACCCCGAAGGCGAGCAAATTTAAATTCAATATCATTTACCTTTGAATTGTCAAGGACTAGGACAGTCAGAAAAATTGAGCAAAATGTGCATTCCAAAACGTTTGACATCAACCTAAAAATCTCAATGGAAAACGTAACACTTTATCACGATCATGTTAGTACCCTATATATAGTACTTAAGTATAGCAATAGGGTAGTTTCCAGGGTCAAAATAATTATATTTTATTAAGTCCGTATTTTAGATTATAAAAAAATATTGGATACGTATTTATTCTTTTTTCAATTAAACAAAAAATAACAAAGATATAGCCCATTAAAGTTACGTGTGACGTCACCCCGTGCGAAAAAAATGTAGCACGGCGTGACGTTACACGTAACTTTAATGGGCTATATCTTTGTAATTTTTGGTTTAATTTACAAATAAAAAAATACGTGTCCCTTATTTTTGAATAATCCAAAAGACGGACTAATTACATTTTTTACAGCAACTAGCCTATTGGACTTACCTTTAAGACCAGAGAGCGATGGCACTAGAACAAAGATGGCTGACACTTCTACGAATACGGGCCAGTCCTGTAACAATACACCAAAATATATTAATTTAATAAAATGTTCAAAAGTTTGAACACCATTGGGCCTACGTGAGCCATGTACGCTGATCGGGCGTGTCGGTATCCATAGTTTTTATGTGGCAACTAGACTTGTAGAGCTACATTACTCTCTCACTCTCACCCGTGGCTCGGTGTGATGTCAAATACTCATGATTATAAGTTAATTTCAAAGTTTTGACAAGGTTGTATCTTACTTTAGAATTGCCGTAACCCTATAGAAAGCGTTATCTATATATAAAAGGTGTAAGCGACAGCCCTCCACAAACTTTAAGGGCTTGCTCAGTAGACGAAACTGAACAACCTTCCACAAAAATTTCTTTCAGGAAACGAAAAAAAAAATCAGCCTCACCATACAAATTGTCCAATCAAGTTTTTCATTTTGTATGGTGAGGCTGATTTTTTTTTTCGTTTCCTGAAAGAAAATCTTGTGGAAGGTTGTTCAGTTTCGTCTACTGAGCAAGCCCTTAAAGTTAGTGGAGGGCTGTCGCTTACACCTTGTATATATAAAAGGAGAAACTGACTGACTGACATATCAATGCACAGCCGAAACTACTGGAGCTAGAAGCGTGAATTTTTGCCCAAGGTATCATTTTATGACGTAGGCGAGCACTAAGGGTCAGCGCAGATAGAGAGCAGCGCAGCGGAGAGGATTTTATTAAGGCACCCGAAAATCAACTTTATGTTTATTAAAATAAAGTGCATATTTGCTTAATCAAAAAAATGCTCGCGCGTCCTCGAAGATACGGCGGCAAGCGTATCTTCGGCATACGCCATCCGTCAGAAAATGCCCGAGACCGCGCGAGAATTATTCCTCTCTGTCTGCGGTGACCCTAAGAGAGCATTTTCCAAAATTTACCTTTTAAGAGGATGGAATGGGAAAAAAGTTACAAAGTTTGACCTATTTTAACGCGGGCGAAGCCGCTAACAGTAGCTAGTTATTTATATCTACACATATAAATAAAATTGGAGTGTCTGTTTGTAATATTGAAATAACTGCTTTTTACTACATGCATATGAATTTACATGTAGGTATACGGTACGGCTCATCAAAAGGCTTAAAGTCACCCAAAGAGCAATGGAAAGGGCTATGCTCGGGGTTTCCTTGCGTGATCGAATCGGAAATGAAGATATCCGCAGGAGAACCAAGGTTGCCGACATAGCACAAAGAATCGCCAAACTTAAGTGGCAATGGGCAGGGCACATTGCTCGCAGAACAGATGGCCGTTGGGGCCGAAAGGTTCTGGAGTGGCGACTGCGTACCGGAAAACGCAGTGTTGGAAGGCCTCCTACAAGGTGGACTGACGACCTGGTGAAGGTAGCGGGAATCCGATGGATGCGGGACGCACATGATCGTTCGTTGTGGCGACGCTTGGGGGAGGCCTATGTCCAGCAGTGGACGTCTGTCGGCTGAAATGATGATGATGATGATGATGATACGGTACATACACCAAAACAACGTTTTTTACAATTTTTGTCTTTCTGTCTGTCTGTTTATCCGGGCTAATCTCTGACATGGCTGGACCGATTTTGACAGGACTTTTTTTGGCAGATAGCTGATGTAATAAGGAGTAACATAGGCTACTTTTATTTTAGAAAAAATAAATTCAAAATCCTGTAGTCCACGCGAACGAAGTCGCGGGCACAGCTAGTCTATAATATAAAAATGAATCGCAAAATGTGTTGGTAAGCGCATAACTCAACAACGCCTGGACCGATTTCGCTAATTTTTTTTTTGTTGTGTTCGTTATTATGAGGAGAAGGTTATTATGGAAAAAAAAATGAAAATTAGGGTAGGGTAGTGTAGGGTAGAGTAGGGTAGTGTAGGGTAGAGTAAGGTAGAGGAGGGTAAAGTAGGGTAGAGTAGAGTAGGGTAGGGTAGAGTAGGGTAGAGTAGGGTAGAGTAAGGTAGAGGAGGGTAGAGTAGGGTAGAGTAGAGTAGAGTAGGGTAGGGTAGAGTAGGGTAGAGTAGGGTAGAGTAGAGTAGGGTAGGGTAGAGTAGGGTAGAGTAGGGTAGAGTAGGGTAGAGTAGGGTATAGCAGGGTAGAGTAGGGTATAGTAGGCTGAAGTAGGGAAGAGCGGGAGCGAAGCCGCGCGGGTGCAGCTAGTTATTTATAAAACAAGACCTCTTCAGCAGATCATGACGACATTCACATTCCTGATGAGGTTTAATTTTTTAACCTTCCTTTCATAATACTGTCGTCGGGTAAAAAGCAAATTCACACCGTCGACAATGTCTCTTTTGGTGAGCTCTTAAACAATATGACCTTAGTACAGCTTGCAAAACAAGTGACCCTGGTACTGTCCACCAGAAACGGCAAAAATGTTTAGTGTTTGGTAATAAATACAAAAAAGTATGGCAAAAAGCAGCCTAATCGTTGTCGGCATTGTATTTTGCGTAAGAATGGCTATTTGATATTTTTGGGGCTTATTATTTTTTTCTTTTAAATTGTAGCCTGTGGTAGCTAAATATAACTCCGGGCAAATAATTGTATTTGGTAGGTATAAGCTGCACCTGTTAATCTGTTGGTGTTGGGGTTTTTTATAAGGTGGGAAAATGGTAAATCATCTAATGACTTCTTCCGCATTAAGGTACAATTCCGAGAAGGGCTGCAGGCTGCAACCGCAGGCGGTACTACGGCTAGCAGATGTCAGATGGTTCTATGGTGAACATTACACGGTAGGTTTTGCTGTCAGTTTTGCCACAGTCAAAACCTTGATTGACAATAAACCTACCGTCTAACGCTTGCATGACCGTGTAATGTTCGCCCATTCCAAGCGCGGCGACAAGTCGCGGCTGCACACTGCATAGAACCGAGCTTCAGTCACTCCAGTACCTTCGTGCCAGACAGAATATCCAACAACGTTATCGAAACTTTCCTTTTTTAAAAGAAGAAGATAATGGCGACTTGTGTAGATGACCAGCAAAACAGTTAATTAATTTCTCTTCATCATCTTCCGAAAAAGTTGACATTTTTGTACGTGTGAAGTCTGCAGTTCGTCACATCACTCGTGCTGCAGCCTGCGGTCGCCGCGGCTGCAGGCTGCACTCGGAATCATTTTCAAGAGATTCAATAGAATAGAATAGAATAGAATAGAATAGACTTTATTGTACACCAAAAAGTAATACAGCTTATACAAAACTTCAATTTGTGGGTACAATTATGGCGGTCTTATCGCTGAAAGCAACAAATAATAATAATAGAAACAAGTAGTGTCGCTTGCAGTTTGCGATCTGCAGTCCATCTCGGAATTGTACTTTTAATTGGAGCAGAAGGGCGTATCTTCTTAAACTGACACCTGTGTCTTTCAGTTGCTCTTTGCTTTCTAAGACCAGAAACCTTGCGTCTTCAGAAAATCCCCGCGGCCTTAGCAACCCATGGGGCCTATAGTTTGCTGGCTGACATCTCTTTAAGAAACATTTTTTTTTCTTATTAAAGTTGTAAGCTATACAAAATAATATACTAGTTGACCAGACAAGCTTTCTTTTGCCGTATAAAATATTTCTGGAGAGGGCTCGTTATAATCTAGGGGCATACAAAATAGCCTACGATCTATTGTCAGACCTACCAAATTCACACAAAAAAAATCAGGAGGATTTCTGTAACAAACACTGTGACACGAGAATTTTATTTATTAGAATTACTTACAGTAATATCGAACTAATACTAGGTATAACAAGGCAAAAAAATATTATTTCTGTGTACCTACGTGAGTTACTTTTCGGCGCTCTAACAGCTGAATAGATTTGAATGATACATGGGTTTAGGTACCATGTCTTGGAATAGGATATACCTACTTAGGATACTTTTAACTAGGTGAATGTTCCATTGGGTCGGAAATCATTTGTACTTTTACGCGAGCGAAGCCTCTGGCAAAAGCACTGCCAGCTTCTCTAGTGGTGTGAAAATAAATCACACCACATCATCATTGGGTGTGATTTAATTTCTATCCATCTTATCAGCATGACGAATTGTATAAAACTATTCAATTATTTCGTATGATAAGCGCTTAAATCTATATTTATTATTCATTTTCACTAGTGATTCGACAAAAAAAAAACGTGCAATACTAAACAAAAATAAAGACTGATAAACATTATCTGAAGATTGCAAAACTTCAATAATAAAAGTACCTAATAAAACGTGATTATAAACGTGACACCATCTAACTGATAAGAGTAACTGTAGTCAGATTTATTTAGGTAACTACTTGAGAAGTCAAAAAATATTCATCATCATTGTCATTTCAGCCGATAGACGTCTACTGTTGGACATAGGCCCCAAGTGTCGCCACAACGATCGATCCTGCGCGTCCCGCACCCATCGGATTCCTGCAACCTTCACCAGGTCATCGGTCCATCTTGTAGGAGGCCTTCCTTCAAAAAATATTATTTTGTTTGATTTAAGGAAACTACTATCTAATCGCGACGCTTTATCCGAGTTTCTGATGCTGTCACAAAATCATTTATAAAACTAACATCAAACTGCGACTTTGTATGCTTGAAAGAAAATTATCCTGTGGCATTTGGCACAAGTAGCAAGAGTCTATCATAATCACTGCTGGGACTCAGGCCTCCTCTCCAGGAGAGAGAATGAGTCGCTACCACGCGAGCCCAGTGCGGATTGGTGGACGTCACATATCTTCGAATTTTTTATTCAAGACATGGAATTTTTATTGAAAACTGGTCGGTAGTTTCCTCACGATGATTTCTGCCATTTTGAGAGCAGTGGTGATTAAAGTATATTAAATACATGTGGCACAAGTGTATAATTCTTACAGCAGCTGATTTTTTTGCAATAGGGTCACCACTTCTAGAGAAGAACTACATTAGATGTACATGTAACGTAGAACGACGTAGCGTGGCGTGGGTCAAGTGTAGCTCTACAAGTCCAGTTTCCATATAAAATGTATGGAGACCGACGACGCGCCCAGATCAGCGTATGTGGCATACGTGTGAGCAGTATAGTTCTATATTTACATTAATTAATATACTTAGGTAAAGTGGAACTTACCCTGACATTCCCCAGAACGATACCGGCTCCAATGGTACCACATCCAGCTATGAAGAACGGCACCGCGACCTGCATCAACGTGGTAAACCATCGTTCCTCTTTCTTCTGAAACCAGGGTACATTAGTTAGGCATACAGATTCATTATAATACAACAGAATTTAAAGATACACTTGAATAAATACCAGGGCCCCACAAATCTGAGGAGGTAGCCAATATCGTGAAATATGCAAGCAAGACTAATCCAAGCAAGCGTTTGCGCATAGTCCCTAAAGATATACTACAATTGGAAATGTACTAGGACCCCAGCGGTCTGAGAAGGTTAACCGCATCGAGAAAAAATAAATCTAAACCGGCGGGCATTGGTGATATGTACTAAAGTTGCTTGTAATATGTATCATAACCCCAGAAGTTTGAGGGAGATAGATAACGTCGAAAATATATGCTAGAATCAATGATATTATATTATTAGAATATCATTAGCTAGAATGTTGATGAAAGTCTATAAAGTTGGCCTAAAGAAGAATCATTTGTTGCAGTAAATAAGTTTACTATATACGCAAAGCATGATGGTGATATTAATGATGTTCATGATTTAGATTTAGTAAACGTTACAAACGATGGCAACCAAAATAGGGAAGCTATGTTTAGCAAGCTATATAAAGATGATTTGCTTTCTAAACATAATAAAGCTACAAATAAGATACGAAGGTGATGATCAGGTCTAATAGTGAAATATTTTAAAACTGAATAAAAATAAATGATTCTTGCTGTTTAATAACTTTAAGATCGCGCTGTGTTGACGACTTTACATTACAAGAACAATCAAAGTATTGCATGAACACTTGTCATATGTCTAGTTCATATTGACTAATGCATCGCTCGGAATCAGCAAAGAATAAAGACAATCGAAACAGAATAATAGCACCAGTCCATTACTGTCCCAATGCTGGACCTGTGACATCTACTCAAAAGGATCTTATTACATCATTTCTAAAGATGGTGATTTCAGACACATCTACATCTACACTAATATAATAAAGAGGTAAAGTTTTTTTTTATGTTTTTTTGTTTGTAGGAGGTAATCTCTGAAAGTACTTGTCCGATTGTTAAAATTTTTCACCGATTGAAAGCTGCTTTATTCCTGAGTGACATAGGCTATATTTTATGTACGCAGGCGAAGCCAAGGGCAAAAACTAGTTAGTTATAAAGTCAATTTTCAAATAGTGGTTATTTGACAATTTTTGGGTGCTAATAATACATTAGTATGGGTGCTAATAATAATCAGTAATTTTTCTGACAAGGATATATCACTATTAAAATCCTATTCCTACCTAATGGGACAAGAACGGGAGAAGACCTTTAGTAGTCTTTAGTCCAATTTCAGTTACATTACTAGAAACTATATTAGTAAATTTAGTACACTACACTACTGGTTGGTCCTGCCGGTGTAGGGGGTCTCTGGAAGGGGGCTAGGCCCCCTGCAGGGACCCGGCCCCGTCGGTGCCGACACCCTTGTAAGTAACGCTGTACTAGTAAAATTTCTAAAATTTACAACATTGATAAAATAAAACTACATCTTCAAAATAAAATTCATATCAAAATGACAGATGTCTTTTGTGACAAATGATAAGACAGGACTTTTGTAAGCACTATGAGTGGACTAAGTAAAAAGTTTTTAAGACTTTTTTAAAACCTGCGGTTTTTACACAATCTGCCTAGCCACTGATATTTTTTCTGAGTTTGAACCTATAACTTACAACACGTAAGTCGAGACCGTTATTAATTGGGCCACCACTGGTGGCCAATAGGTCAATTAGAAGGTAGTTGTCTACAGGAAGGTGACCTAAATGGCAATCAAAGCCATGTCCGCTGAAATTTGTTCAATGTAGTTCAAGATAGACGGTGCAAATTGGAGTTATTAATCTGGGTCAATATTGATAATATATCTATGATAATAACTCAGCTACGTTGTGGCGATTTTATAAGAGAAAGAAAGAAAGAAAGAAAAGTATCTTATTTGGCACACATAAATAGTAAGGGATTAAATATAATGACCACCATAAAACGCTTTGGTACCCTTAGTTCTTTTGTCAAAAATATATTACTTGACACCAAAAAAATGAAATCCTAAAGTTACAATAGACTGTACTTTAAATTGTATTCGAACACCAAATGTAGTAAATGATAACCAAATCTTAGCGAGCAAATTAATGCGCTCTTTTTAGCCCCGTAGAGCAGGATGATACTTTGTCTAATCAACAATCTATCTTAGTGGAATTTTAGGGCACCCCGGGTCGGATAGATTTAGGTTAGAAGAAGGTTGCGGGGTCGTAGTGAGCGAGCGAAGCGAGCGAACACAGACCCCGTCACCTTGAAAGACGTAGGAATCTAGATAAATATTGTCTTTAACCGAATATCATCATAATATGTTGGATATATGCTCCAACTGCAAATGAGCGAGGTATTACGTTTGTATGGAAATTCATCCTCCGCCGGCCCCTTAACCCTTTGAATTTGGAACCCTAAAAAATGGTGCCTTTATTCTCGTTTATTACTCCCAATATTAATAATGCCAATAAGTACCTCATTATCTATAACTTTCACAGCATTGAGGACAATATTTGTAAACAGTACTTTAACACTGAATGTCGATTACAATATCAATTGTGTTCGATATTAGTTTATTTTGAGTCCACGGCCGCTTTGTGTGTTAACATTTATTGATCTAGTTATGTTATGTTTACAGGTTTTGTTATTAGTAAGTACTTGGCCCTGTATGTTGTAAAGTCTTCAATTAAAAGTACATTAATCTTTTAGATAGCACGTGTCTTTGACCTATCAACCTGATTCTCACAGAAAATTTCTGAAAAGGAAGAACGCGTTCCTAGGATGCGTAAAGCAACTGCAGAACACTAGTGTGGTTTTAGTCAGTTAAGTCTGATACAAGAGCGCAAGAATTCATTCCATTCCCTTGTTCCGGAGCATGGCCTGAACTAGAGACCAGCGCAAGCGATCGCTGCCGTTGATCACCTCTACGAGGACACGGCGGTACACCACTCAAGCGGGGGCCGGAGCACACCTCCACCGTGTCTTCGGGGCGGTCTGCACAATGCAATGGTGACACTCGGGCGCTTCTTCAGCCTTAATCTAGTGCTCCCGATCTTACGGTTCCCATCATACGGAACGACGAAGCACGACGTTCCAGTCACTCTTCAAATAGGGGATTTACCGCCATGATTGTCGCGTGTCTAATGATTTAGTGACACATAAATTATAAATTGGATCTCTGATATATGTGTAATCTTGTAAAATCTAAATAAATCGTCAATAAAAATCTTCTTTCTTCTATCTTTTTGATAGGATTGACGTCAATGAGATTATTCGACTGATATGTAATTATATATCATTACTTTTATCCATTTTTCGATCAGTCTTCAAATAAAAGTGTTTTACGTACTCTTGTCGCCATCTACTCCTTCACTTCATAATTATGCCCATTTTGTGACAATCGATTTCCATACATTTTGTGACAATCGATTTCGATACAAGCAGTGGAAACTGGGCTGATTACGTGTGTATGCATGTAACATCGAATGTGAAAACGGCCTCCTCAAAATGAGTGCCTCCGATGCAGTGGACGTAGCTATACCAACTGAGCCCAGTTTACCATCGACTCGAAAAGAAACAAGAAATAATTAAGGATATGAATAGGTTACTTCTAGGCAAGCGTGCTCTATCGTCGACCACATCATCGCTTACCATCAGGTGAGATGGTGGTCAAACGCGAGCCTATCAAAAAACAGAGCAGAAATGTGGAACATTTGTAGATATTAGTGCAAACTGAAGCTATAATAAATATTTTTAAAGATTAATATTTATAATTTACTGCTTTATAGTTCGATAAGACATATTGTCACGAGACTGCCTAGTACTTTACTAGTAGGTCAGTCAAGTATAAAAATATTTTTTTTATAAACACTGTTTGATTCGATTACAATATCTACAATGGATTGTATCTTTGATTTTAATTTATATCAGACAGTATTATTGCGCTTTATGTATTTTTGTAAGTTACTAGGTCATTAGTAGATCGTGCAGATATGTGGTTATTTGGTTCAAAGAGTGTGTTAAAACTTGGACCTAGAATTTTTCTTGACAACGTTACTTTCTTTAAAAATGGTCTATTAAAATGAAGAAATCTGGCAAGTTTACAATAACTTGTAACGAAAACACACATGAAACTTTTTTAAGGTTGCGACGAGTTTATTATGACTGTATGGAATTTATAAAAGTGTGTCGAATTGACAATGTACAGTATGTCAGCGTACAGATCGAACTTCGAGGTTCGCGGATGGCTGACCACGCATTTCGAACGCGTTTCCTTCGTATCTCTGAAAGCATAATATGCTTTAGAGATAGAAGATACAGCCGTTAGACCCAGCTGTCATTTGCACATTTTTGACAGTTATGGGTAGTCAGAAGATATGAAATGGAAACCAGATAGGTAGTCGCTCCATTATTCAGCTGGTCTAGAAGCCGATCCCAATATAGTTGGAATGTGTTACTAAGATATCCTATTCTTATTACTGAACTAGTTGACCCGGTGAACTTCGTAACGCCTAACTTTCAAAGGCTGTAGTACTCGTATATCTTTCTATACAGTTATCCGATTACGATGAAACAAAGCCTAAGTAATATAATCAAGTTACAGACAATTTTAATGTATAACAGTTATCTGCGTCGATTTCGTACATTTCACGTGATGTGCGCACAACTGAAAACTTTTACTGATTTATTATATTACTAGCTTCTACCCGCGATTTCGTCTGCGAGGACTTCAGAATTGGGTCCAAAAAGAATTTCCCTCGGGAACTACTTAGGGAATTGGGATAAAAGGTAGCCTATGTTTTTTTCCATGTCAAAGGCTATATGCATGCCAAATTTCATCCAAATCCGTTCAGCTTTTGCGTGATTAAGTAACAAAGATCCAAACATACAAAGATCCAAACATCCAAACTTTCACATTTATAATATTAGTTAGGATTAGGATAGACTAGTGGCCCGTCCCGGCTTCGCACGGGCAATAAATATAACCTATTTACTCAGGGTGAATGTAGCTTTCCAATGGTTAAAGAATTTTTGAAATCAGTACAGTAGTTTTTGATTTATTCATTACAAACATTGTATACACACAAAAATACAAATTTTCCCTCTTTATAATATTAGTGCTACATAGATTGTCACTTCGTATTCCGTTTCCTTCGATATTCGTCTATCTATTGGTACCACATTTTCGATGACATAAATGTTATCTCAAGCATATCATTGATGTAATAAAAAAAATCAGACCAAGTCCATAGTTACTATCTACTAGACTGAGATGATTTCGTCAGTTATCAAACTTATCATAGAATCAAGGCCTATTGAGAATATGTTGAGAGCAATAGAAAATTAATGCCACATAATGCCACCACTTGATTTTCAAATGCCTATTTAGTCTCAATTGGCAAGACAAAGAGATCGGGACCTGTGATAAGAACTGTGGAGGACCAAACATTTGACTCATCTAAATTTAATATATAGAATATTTGCTACCTGAACAGGAACTACAGTGGTTAAGGTTAATCTGAAAGTCTTTGTACCGATTGGGGGCTCAGCTAGGCCGCTGTAGAAACATCTGCTCTAGCTGACCAAATGGGGGACCCCATCCCAAACAGTGTCAGTGTTGAACCCCTTTACTTGGTAAGTATAGAATATAATGTGGCCCCTTGGTAAATCATCAATATTTTGTCTATTAACTGCTCCACCTTTGTTTTAATAATTATATATACATTTTTTTTTTCTCTGACACATTGCTTTGCAATATTTTTTGTTATTTTTTATTTATATTTCAACTGTCATAAATTTGTTAGTAATTTATTTTGTTAACATTTTATTGATAGTTGTATTTATTATATTATTCTTGATTTCTTTTTTTTTATATAGCCTCTTTTTGTAATGTGAATGTGAGAACATTGTATACTCCACGAACTCTTACGACTACTTCCTATTACGACTTACTTTGTTTTTTACTGAGAAAATTTTTATTGTGCTTTTGTGTACAATATTTGACTGGTCTACACTGTTCTTACATAATATCTATCAATATTGTAAAAACAACCACTTTTTTTAAAAGAGTAACCATGGAGTTTCTTGCCGGTTCTTCTCCATAGGAAACGACCAATTTGGAACCGTGCACTAGCTTCTGACGTTTTATAAGTGCCCATGTAGGCCTATGTGAAATAAAATATTTTTGATTTGATTTGATTTGATTTGAATAGAGATATTTTTATTCGGTACAGACACAGCACAACGGTAATAAACACAAAGAAATCAAGAATAAAAGAACAATGTGCGCCGAGCGTGCCCGCGCCGAAAGGGTGAGCACCACATTTGCTGGGCGTTAGACACCCAGTATTACCTTCTTTCTGCTTCAAAAGCACCTTCCACGACTTAAACAAAGTCAAAGACAGAGCTATCCAAATTTGAGTCGAATCGACACGAAAGATGAAGAGTAATAAAATGAAACAAATTATGATGATGATGATGATGAAAGAAAATAGAGAAGCCATGATCCATCGATTTCAAATAAATTGGTACAAGAGCTGGATAATGGTTATCTGGTTGGCACATTTAGTAAAAACAGCTTTATAAATAATGGACAATATTAATATAAGGACTCCAAATGAGTCTTTAACAAGTAATTAAATGCTTGAAACACCTGAGCACAAACAACGTGATACTTATCTTATGTGATTAAGGAGATATCTAAATGAGTATAATTATATTCTCTACAATCAAATCGATTTATAATTGATCGCCACTGGTTCATATTAGTTTTTAGTATATTAACTTAATTGGACTTCAGATTTGTTGTAAATTTTTAATTGATTGGACATATTTCTAACGCCACGTTTTATCAACATGCGTTTGATATCATTGTGTATATGGGAAATATCGAATCCGACGCTAATCTTTTTTCGTTGGAAGACAAAGAGATATACATATTTATTGTGATAAAACTATGAATAGTATAATACTCCTTTCCTGCTTGGCGAACACAATTACTTGCACCTTCCACGTCTTAAACGAAGTCTACGATAGCGCTATCCACGTGGCTTTACATGCTTAGATAGATCAATTAGTCATCCATTGATAGTAAATTTTGATGTGGCATCAAATTAGCTATTTTGACTTCACTAGGATTTTCCTGCGACTTGTGTTCTTGGCCTTTCTCACAGCAATTACTGTGCATTTTTTTACGCTACACTAGAATTACTATAGGATGATGCGAGTGACAGCTATCCTTTTCTCTCATCTTCAAGATGCATATTTGCGTCGTGCTGTCAACCAACCCATGCTATATAAAAAAGACCTCAGCCAGGTCTTGGGTAAAGATGAATGGATTGTGTGAGAAGTGATATGAAAGAAAAGGGAGTTGGTGATGGCGTGACGAGTGACAGGACAGAATGGAAGAAAAAAACGTGTTGCGCCGACCCCAAATAAAACGGGACAAGGGCAGGAAGAAGAAGAAGAAGAAGAAGGTCTTGAGTATAGAATAGAATAGAACACAAGTCAACCATAACTACGTATAACAACGACTATGGAGACGAGTTGTGGGCACATGAACGAATTATTGTCCGCTCTTGCGACATCGAAAGTGTTAAGATAAATGATGTAAATAAGCAGAAATGGTGAGAATATACAAAACTAATATGATTTGTGACCACAGTTATAGTCCTAATAAAGCTTCTGTGGATAATAAATATCATGCTGTAGATGACTAGTCAGCTTCATCTACAGTATAATATCAGATAGTGTCAACTGCTTTACAAAGCTATTAAAGTATTAAGCAGATATTGATAATGATTAAGACAGTAAGCAATGATTTATGAGAAGATAATAAAGAGTAATACCTACAATCACAGCATTCTTCCAAGGGAGTAAGCAGAGAAAGAAAAATAGGTGGAATGTTAAAATTGAATGAATAATTTCCTATGAAATTAAGTAGTGTCAGAAGGGATCATAACAAGGGGAGCTTTTTAACATACTATGATGAGCATTCCGCATTCTTACGGTGGTTGTATTAAAAATAAATAAGACATATTTAATTATGCACACAGAAACACTATTATCTTATGTTTATCTTAATGAAGGTAGTCCATGTAAACATTAAAAATATTCATAGTGGACTCATTAGATTATCATTTTACATTTCAGGTAAATCATGTCTAACTATGCGATTAATTGGCTTTTTGTCATTTTTAGTTTTCGCCAACCATATTGCAGGTTTCCTTAAAGTCTCTTACAGGAACTTCTCTAATCTAATGAGTACTATTAGTTATACATAATTAAATTTTCATTATTAGGTACTTACTCCTGAAAGCGGTTGTTTCTCAGCGTCAGCTTCGGCTACAGCTAGTTTCTTGTCCGGGGGATCCCCCGGACTTTTCTCATTAGAATTTATCGACGCCATGTTATAATCGTTGTCTTGTGCTCCAATTTCATCTGGAACAATGGCAAATTCTGGTCAGATTTGTCTATAAAACAGTTTTGAGCTACCCTTTTCTGAGAGTGATATTGAACATATAGACATTTATAATGATTGGAAAAACTACCTAGGAAACCCATTAAACACTGACACACTCGGTAATCACACAAACATTGGTCGCAGTCTCCAACTTCCTTTTTTACTTTTTGTTTAATTTCACCAGCACCTTGTTCTGACACGTCTAGTCTTATGCAGACTAGCAGTCTTAGTAACCCCAGCAATGCCCTCAAATATTCCATATCGTTATCATGATTTTGATCACTGTCCATTTCAATAAATGTTTAATATGACCGATTACACGGTATCTTTATCAAAAGATTTGTACATCGCTAATAGATACGCGTAATTATTATATGTAATTATAACTACGCAATTAGAAGGTATAAGGTATGATAACCAATTTAAGTTTTAAATAGACATGTGCTGTCTTTGATAATTAATATTACCGTAGACACCGCATGCTCATGCACTGCTTTTGATAATATCAAACATCCAAAATCAATTTATTATGGATATCAGCAAATCTGGTGAAAACAATATTCAGATAACAGTCTCAGAATCAAAAAAGTCAAAACTATTTTCAAATAGCAGATTTTTCGTTATCATTATTGAGGTCGAACCGCAAACTCATACGAACAATAGGCTTAAAATAGAAATATGGTTAAACTATTCTCAATATCAGGTAATTTCACACTAGATACACAATATCCGAAGATCTGCGTCATACCGCTTATAAACATAGAACATTCCTATTGCATATCATTTCCTCATAGAACCATAGTTTTTGCATGAATAAATGGTAACAATAGTATAATAAATAATGATATACTGGTCAGTAAGCAATATTTAAACAATGACTTAATTATTAATATAAATAAATTAAGTAATAAAAGTTATCTTGTTTAGAAACTTTAAGCAAATAAATTCGCTTTGCTTGAAAAAGAATGGTCTCTGTGCCTTGGGGAACCCCGTTCAATTTCTGGAAGGCGTTTGACAATGTAATACACATTCTTAGAAAGGTCACAGTGTAGTTTTACAATCGGGAATAAAAATGAATTCATGTTACAAAGAGAGCGAGAAGCTAAAATAAAAATAATAATATAATTTATGTAGGTAATGGACAATACTTGCTCTTGAAATAAGACGAATCTCAGAAACATTTCTTTACTCTAGTAAAATTAGGCGTCATAGAGACATAGTAGTTAGCTTATGTGAAAATCAATCCTCCGGTGCAGTGTACCGTGTACACTTCATAAGCGTAACTGACGTCCACAGACCAAAAATCCCCTAGGCATAGACTAGTGCCTGATTTAAAACATCTTTGTATCCCAGTCACGACTGTCAAAGATCTACAAACGACAGCCAGAATCGATCTTACATTACGGTCACTGGTTTATAATTAATCATTAGTCCAATCCATATCAACAAAGTAACTTCCAATGATTATATCATCATCTATGTAATAGGTAAGTCAATGAAAGATGACATTGAGGCTCTTTTTGATGGCCCGCCATTTGTAGTATAGACCGTTCAACTATCATAGAAGACTATTACGGTATCATAGGGGAAAAAGTAGATTAATAGGCAAACTAATACAACTACCGGCACGAATATTGAGCGCTCGGCGTCAGAGTGGGGATCGCTTTGCGCATTCCATACATTGGCGAGCCAATCGTCGTCGTTGTTAGATACATTCAGCAAACGCAGAGAACGAATCACGAGTGACGTCTATGACACGATGGCGCGGCGAGCCAATCACTGACACTCCCCGTCCCCACTTCTGACTTCGCACCACTAAAGAGACCGAATATTTGACTTCTGCGCAACTTGAAGCCAGCGCTCAAGATCCGTTCCGGTAATTGTATTCAAATTTTTAATCTTAATGAATACAATTTTCTCTTTGCACTTTAAGACAAACGGACGAAAATTCTAATTAACAAAACGTGTCAGAAGTTGATTAGCATGAAATCGTAGAAAATAAATCTAAAGCGCTTGCGCACGTTTTTGTAAATAAACAAACGAACAAACAAATTAATGTAATTGTTCATAATGTAATCACTCAAATTACATATGGATTTATGCTAAATGACCATTGTGTGGTTAGAACATTTACAATTGAGTTCACTGCGGATATAATATTATTGTGATGTAAGTATGACAAATTATTATACATGCTTCATTTTTCAGTACATATTTCTCGACATTGAATAATTGCAAAAATATACTCGCCTTTTCTATTCTGACTTAGTTATAGTTTCATTTCGACGCCCATAAACTAATTTATTATATCCACGAATAATTCCTGATCGGCACCCTGATAGAATCATTTTTAGATACAACATAGTCATCAAATTACACAGTATCTGTAGCCTGATTCACGTAAAATCAAACAAGCCAAATATCGTTGAAGTTTTATAGTCGTTCGATCGAAGTCCTATCCAAAAGCGGTATTCACGATTTATCGACTTATTTCCAGTTACATTAATAAGTATTTTACCAGGATAATTTTGTACAATTTTTTTTTAAATCGACGATTTTCAAACGACTTTAAAATCGGTATCGTTCAAACTCGATTGATGGATGTGAATACGGAAATGGTCTAAACGACTAAATCGCAACGATATCGTTTCATAAAGTGAATCGGGCTACTGGTCAGTAAATCGACTGGAATATTAATAAATTTGGTGGGCATGATGATAAATAAAATAGTTTTCAAAGATTGTGCGAGGGTGAGGAGTGATATGAAAGAAAAGGGAGTCGGTGATAGCATGTAACACAGAATGGAAGAAAAAAAAACGTGTTGCACCGACCCTAAATAACACGAGATGGGACTAAACCCTAAGTTCTCTTTAAATCCTAGTTATTATTTTTATTATCATAAACATACCCTTTATTTGATTACGATATTCGCATAGATTTAATATTCTCATAAAGGAATGCTATCAAAATATATCGTCAATACATTGTATAATACTATCAAGGTCAAAGAGATAGATTGGTGATAAAATCTACCCCATGGAGTGGTTTACTCGTAAACCGAATGAGTACATATACTTAGTAAATATATAATAATATGTCTATGCACACAAATACTGCACGTATGTACACATATGTTTCTTTGTTTATGCCTTTTGGTAAGCCCACCACATAATATGTACGTAGTGATGAATTTATAGTGATTTTGTAAGTTATAATCATCATCAATCTAAGAAGTTCATGGCTAAGTAATAACAGGAGCACGGCTCAATGTCTAATGTTAAGCAACGGTCGGTTGGTGGATGGGTGCCCATTGTTGCGGCTGACATTTGTAAATCTTTATCGTCAGAACGCAAGTTTGTCTTGCCTTAGAGTATCGTGATTCTCAATTACTGTATAGTGGAGATAGGTAGTTGTTCTATGTAAAATACTGATATCCAGCTATATATACGGTTTAACTGGAACGGTCACTAGCACAGTTGAATAAAGGCTAGGCAGACTAACTGAATCAGCATCATATTTCTGCCCTTCGAAACGGCATCTTCACAGATGCTGTTCTAAAGGACAGTTGATTCACTATAGAAATTAAAACGACCATCTACAACTTCAAACAAACAAATTAATAGCAATAGACGAAAAGGCCTCATCAATTTTCATATTCTATCAATTGGATTCTTCTATATTATTATCTAATTTAAAGTCTTTGAATTAATAAATTTAATAGTTTTACTAACAACTTTAAAAATAAACAATCTTCATTTCAACCGAAAATACAATTCTTGCTTTATTTTTCTGGAGATTAACGATAAAAATGAAGAACAACTATGTACAATTTCAATCTATTAATAGCAATTCTAGGAAAAAGCCTCATCAATTTTTACGTTCGACCGTTTACACGTGCCAGCGGATTCTTCAATTTATTCTTGCCTTTAATTAGATTTCCTGACCTATAAACCTCAAAATTTTCCGTCAATTGAAGGTCAGAAGAAATCAAATCAACGAATACTTGCAGACTTTAATGTCAACATTATTATTTTCGTTAATGCACAATTTGTTCAAGCTATTGCATGCTACGACGAGAAAGTTAGCGGCTGAAGGTCAAGTTAAACCAGATATATAGGGTTCGTTGAGTAAAATGTCAAATCCATTATTTGTACATCATCATCCTCATCATCAGCCTTTTTATTGTTCTCACTGCTGGTATTCAGGCCTCCTCTCTGGAAGAGGGAACCGTAATCCATCACGCGGGCCCGGTGCGGGCTGGTGGATGTCACATGTCTTCGAATATTATTTGTACAAGTTTGTCTTATTATTATTTTTATTAGCCTAATGTGTGTCTAACTGCTGGGCAAATACCTCTTTCTCCTTCCAAACTTCTCTGTCTAAGGCGATCTCTGGCTATGTTTACTCCGCGAACATGATCAGATCGTCATACCACCTTTGCTGCGGGCTACCTCGATGGAAGTTATAAAAAAAAGAAGTTTGTCTTATTAAAATAAAATTTCGAAGAAAAACGAGAAATAAAATTATAAGTCACTAATATACATGTAGATGAATGGAGAGGGAGAGAGAGGCCAAAGAAAAGATAGATGGATCATATAAGTAAGAAATGGGAGCCAGTGAGTGAAAAAGTTTTTGCCGACCCCAAGCAATACGGGACAAGGGCAGGAAGATGATGAAACAACTAAGAAACAGATCTATATACATAAACATACTATCTGTTTAAAACAAGGTTTTCATGTTGCATGTTTGAACAACATCAACTAACAGAGGAGAATCGTACCTCATCCCTATGGCCTTCAGGATGAAACTGAAGCTAGTCTACATTCTTCAGGGCAAAGGGTCAGATTTCTGTAAGGAGATGGCGTGGAAGCCATCAAAGAATATACCTGATATACTGCAGAAATGGGCCGGGATATATTTATTAAAATATCCTGAACCCGCTATTATATTGTCCGGGTGCTACGCAAATTAGATATTTATAAGAAAATTAATTAGCGTTTGGTAATTATGGTAAATTATTGTGTCTTTGTTGATTTTGATATTTTATTGTAATGATCTAAGGCTAAGTTTTTAGTACATAATGTTAACACGCAAATTATTTATGGTCATCATGATTTGAATAGCAGGTAACTAACTAAAGAGAAAATAAAAATGAGGAATAAACTTTTCGATGAAAATTTGTAATAATGGGAAATGAAGATAACATATAGACTTCATATTTTATGTTACAGAAAGATCAAAAGAAACAATTTAGTCGGAGAACGAAAATTGTAGCAACAAAATGAGGTGAAGAAACCCACCTTTTGTTACTTTATGACAAAGCAAATGAAATTGTTACAGTTGTTGAAATTGTAAATAAAAAACAAAGCCTGTATGATATAAAAATTCATTTCAGTGGAACGAAGGTGGACAAAAAGTCACTTTTCAGATCAGATCAGAAACGTTTATTTCAAATAGACCAATTAACAGGCTCAGAATTGTCAAAATGTCGGTCAGTCAAACAAGTGAAGCTAAATTGCACGTTCCAAAGCGTAGATCTCTATGGAGAAGAACGTGCAAGAAACTCCATGGACACTCTTTTATATCATATTGAGTTACATGAATCTTCGTTACATATTTCTTGTTGCTTCTTTTAAATAAACAAATGGCTTAGATTGTGAAGTGTTACAGTCACTGGTTTTTTTTTGAGGTGGGAAATTATCAAATAGCTTCTCCAGATCTGGATGAAGCGAGTGGCCGCGCCAGATTGTTACCAACCTGTGTTCCTTCAGTGGCCCTTTGCGTTCCAGGACCACTGTGACTCTTTCAAACATGCTTGTAGCTAGCAGGAGTTTGGTAACTCCAAACTCATTGGTGAAAAAGTTACAGTAGTTTCACAAGTACTTGTGAAAATTTATGATGTATTGATTCGATTCTACCTAATAGAGTATTTGACCTTCAACTCATTTCTCAGAATCGTGAATGGAAAAAGAAAACGACATCGTAATTTTTACCGTTCACGTGGAACAACTTCTAGGCTTCTGGAATGATTTACCTCTTTTTGTCGAGGAGTGACTTCACCAAATAATTTTCCCGCTCTAGGTGGAGCGAGAGGGTCTCAGACTTTTACTTCTTTATCGTGAACTAGCTGACCCGGCGAACTTTATACCGCCTAACAGTCATTGCGTGGGGTGTGATATTTTACTTCTGGGAACTTTAAATTCATACCTGACTGGTCTGACTGGCCTGTTGGTCTAGTGGTTAGTGGCCCTGAATGCTATGCCGAAGGCCGTGGATTCGATTCCCACCCAGGACAAATGTTTGTGTGATGAGCACGATCATTTGTTCTGTGTCTGGGTGTAATTTATCTATAATATGTACGTATTTAGAAATATATAAGTATGTTTATCAGTTGTCTAGTACTTACTCATAACACAAGCTCTGCTTAGCTTGAGACTAGACGGCGTTGTGTGATAGTTGTGGAATATTATTATTATTTATTATTTTTATATTACCTATATCTTTCGATAAATAGTACGTTCAGCCGATTTCGATGAAACAAATTCTAAGTACCTAATATATCAAGTTACAATTTTAATATAAAAAAGTTATCTCCATCGATTTCGTAAACTTTACGTGATGCACTTACAACTAAGACTCTTCAACAGATTTATTACATGTATCTAGATATTTAGGCTCGCCTTTAACCTCTATATCTGGTGGTAAGCGATGATATGGCCGACGATGGAGCACGCTTGCCTAGAAGTAACCTATTCACTATTGACTTAAAGATCCCAGGTTGTTGCTATCAGGAAACACAGACTCCGGCAGGGAATCCCACTCCTTAGCTAACACAATGAATTACTTTTGTAAAGTCAAAGACGCGGGTGAAGACGCGGAGATAGCTAGTAGCTGATATAAAGAAAACAAGTTAAGACGTAAAAGGTTTTTTAATGTGAATCACATTTCAGAAAATAATTTAAAAGCAATTTCTTCGAAATTGGTTCTGAAGATAAGCAGAAGATTGCTAATGCCAAAGGAAATCCTTTGAAAATAAAAATACTAAGATATTTGAAGTAATATCATACAGATATTTGAAGTAATATTATAAGAAATATTTATTAAACACAACGTAGGATTCGTAACTTTCCCATAACGCCTATACCTATATAAAGTAAAACACATTTCAGAGAATAATTTAAAAGCAATTTCTTCGAAATTGGTTCTGAAGATAAGCAGAAGATTGCTAATGCCAAAGAAAATCCTTTGAAAATAAAAATACTAAGATATTTGAAATAATTTCATAGAGATATTTGAAGTAATATTATAAGAAATATTTAATAAACACAACGCAGGGTTCGTAACTTTCCCATAACGCCTATACTTATCTATAGTAAAACACATTTCAGAGAATAATTTAAAAGCAATTTCTTCGAAATTGGTTCTGAAGATAAGCATTGCCAATGCCGGAGGAAATACTTTGAAAATAAAAATACTAAGATTTTTGAAGTAATATCATATATGAAGTAGTATTATAAGAAATATTTATTAAACACAACGCAGGGTTCGTAACATTCCCATAACGCCTAAATGATAATGATATTTATTATGCACACGAGCATCTGTAGAAGTCTTTTTAAAACCTGTTAAAATTCATTGATTTATTTTTGACAATTTAAACTAGTGACGAGAGTGTTTCCTAGGTGACCACCCTGAGAATAAACACTGAAACTACTGAAAGAATACGCGTGAGTTTTAGTGTACGGCCAGATGCGGCAATCTCAAACATAATTACTTTATTCGAGTGTCCGTAGTGGGCGCGGGAAGCGGGATTGCTCAAGGCGGGACGCGTGCTGTCAACTCACGCCATAGGTTGTTCATACAAGAGACCACAGTGAGTGCGATGAGCGGCAAACCCTGTCCCTGCACCTGGTTGCCAGTCTGGTTAAGCAAATCGCGCGCGTTCCCACACCCGCGCTGCTATCCGCAGCGCGCTGCCAGTGTGGCAGAGCACTGAGTTAGTAATAAGTCTGCCTCAGTCCACCTAGAGTGTCAGAATCTAAGGTATTTGATAATTTAATTAGCTACGCAAAAATATAAATAACAAAAATCTGTGACCCGTAGCGAAGAAGCCACTGCAAAAACCGTTTTTTTGCTTCGATACTAACTTCAATCTACAAGGTCTTGCCACATATTTCAAGTTCTTTACAACATCCACGGCCACATTAAGAGGGGGAATCATATCAGACGATCAGAAATTACAGTGAAACCTTCATAAGTATGGGAAAAAGCCGCCATTTTGTATGTAGCCTATGTTTGCGTGTTCCGAGGTAATCATTTTCATCGTCATACGGTTTTTTAAGAATGTTGGCATGCATAAGTATAGGTAATGCTGATATATGATTTTTAGATTACTCAAGCAAGAAGAAGCAAAAATAACGTATGTGAAGTACAGTTGATAAAATAGATCAGTATGCAGATACTTTTGTTTTACATGGGATGTCATCAAATGACTTTTTTCGTGGAGCAGTGTCAGACTTTTACTGACATAAACAATATTGTTTCTTTAGAAGTCCGCATAGATTATTCAGACAAAGGTATTTTCAGTGCGTTTACCTCAAGATAGTGAATGGCTTTTTATTGTTTATCCAAGAAATTATATGTACATAAGCGGTTGTTACATAAATATTTTGACAAACTGCAGTATAGTTTTTTTAAAGGCCAACTGAAGGAACACAGGTAGCTTTTAGTCAGTATTAGTCTGATACTCTCGCTCCACCCTAAGCGGGAGAAGTCAAAAAATTCGACTGTTTTTTTGGGTACAGTATTTTTTTTAATAGCTTATTGTATGTCCCACAGCTGGGCTAAAGCCTCCCCTTTTTCCTTCCAAACTGAGGCGAGGATTGTCAATCACTGGACACCTGAAGGAGGTAAATGCCGTCGAGGTCGACCGCAGCGAAGGTGGTGTGCTGATCATGTTCGCGGGGCAAACTTAGCTTGAGATCGCTCTAGACTTCGAGGTTCGGAAGGGTATAATACACCCAAAAAAAAAACCCAATCGCGTAACCTAGAAAAAAAGCGATATTACGTAAAATAAATTAACATTATCTATTTTACGCACTATATGTTTCCACAATTCTATATTAATTAATGTAAATGGGTATTTACCGTTCTAATTAACTACCTACATATAGAAATAAATAATAATTCAGATAACGCGTTTAATTTTTCCAAGGCCAATTAAATTAGGATCAAATTCTTTAATTTTAAAATGTTTCCGTATTTGAGAACATACTTATATTTTGTTGACTGGCTAAAGATTTATAATATTATTAGTATTATTTCTGATGTTTGTACACTGACAACCCTAAATCTATCTCCTTTCTTTCAGTCCATCCAAAGGTTGTCTGTAAGAGATCGCCCTGTGCGATAAGACCGCCCATTGTACACATATATTTTTAAATGTTTGTCCTGTATTTTTGTTTATTTGGTGTACAATAAAGATAAATATGTAATAAATTAATAAATATGCGACACATTAGTACGGAACCCATACACAAAGAACCAGCTACATAGCGAAGTGTGCACGTACCTAATAGAAACTCTTGCGAATGACATAGCGTAGTTGCAATGTCACGGACCGAATGACCATGGTCGGTACAGGGCATTGCACTACTTTATGACATAACTGTGACTGTAAAACTCTACTTTATGACATAAATGGGCCTCATCAGAAGGCTTAAAGTCTGCCAAAAAGCAATGGAAAGAGATAGCCTTTAGCTCGGAGCTTCCTTACGTAATCGCTTCAGAAATGAAGATAACCGCAGGAGAACCAAGGTTGCCGATACAGCCAGAAGAATCGCAGAACAGCTGGCCGATGGAGACCAAAAGTTCTTGAGTGGTGACTACGTACAGTAAGCACAACGGATCTTGATCGCTCAAGATCCGTGATGGCAACTGTACACCTATTCCTTCACTGCCCTTTGCGTTCTAGAACCACGGGTTTCTTTTTCGAAAGTCAACTCTTGGCCCCAGTAGGTTTTGGCCTTGCTGGACCCATGCAGTTTGCTGACATCTCTTTGAGGCAGGCGTGGAACGCTACGGGCTCGGTCCGGACGGTTACCGGATAGCCGAACCGCGAGCCCATGTCTACAAATATTAGCATTAATAAGACATTATTTTGTGTATATGACCTTTCATATTACTAATTGTGTCATAATTGTGTATGAAGTTATGACGATAATGCACGTTTTAAACAACAACATGATAAATTCAAAGAAATTAAAAGATCCGACACGATTTTGTCGAAACCTTTGCGAAGATGATTAGTAGGAACCAAATGTACCTGAAAGTAAAAGTATTTCTAAAGTAAATACTAAATTCAAAGGCTGTTGTAAATAGGGAAGCGATTCCCGAAATCCGCTAAATTCCTGTGTAAATTAATTCCGAAATTAAAATGTCAGTTTAAAAGTAAGTACCTAGTCCTCTTTGCAATCCAAATCATCCCTAAAAGTAATTACTTAAGTACGTTTAAATAACTGAAGGAACACAAGTGGGTTTTAGTCAGTAAAAGTCTGAGGCCCTCACGCTCCACCCAGAGCGGTAGGAAGAATTCATTTGTTGATTTCCTCAAAAAGAAAGAATGACTCCTCTTAGTGTCGTTTGTTCTCAATGCTAAGGGCCGTGACCTCGACGAATAACTTTTTTGTGAACTATATTCCGTCATGTAAGTCAAGAGTGAATAGATTGCTTCTAGGCAAGCGTGTTCCATCGTCGGCCACATCATCGCTTACCATCAGGTGAGATAGTGGTCAAACGCGAGCCTATCAATTATCAAAAAAAAAATGTAATTGTCCTATCTTCGGCGATTTGGATGGCGTTGATGACTGTGGTCTGCAATTAAGCAAGGAGTTTGGTTTTACAAACTCATCGGCTACAGTCAGCAACAAGATTTTCCAGGTAATCACCTCTCTTTCTAGTAAAGTGGCCAAAGAATTCAAAGATTATTTTTTGGTATATGATGGAACTTAAGTGGCAGCGGGCAGGGTACATTGCTCGCAGATCATAGTCGATGGGGATGAAAGTTCTGGAGTGGCGACCGCTTACTAGAAGACGCAGTGTTGGAAGGCCTACCACATGGTGGACCGATGACCTGATGAGGGTAGTGGGCATCCGATGGACGCGAGACGCACAGGACCGGTCATTATGGGGGAGGCCTATGTCCAACAGTGGACATCCTTCGGCTGAAATGATGATGAAGATATATTATTGTGATCTTACAGTATTGTTATAATGTTAACAATGATCTAACGAAGAGCAATGCTGACGTTAGTGAATTACCTTTCACTATATTGAGTCATATTAGGTAAGATTTAGAATGTTTATGTTGTCCGCAGTGGTCAGATACAAGGCCATTGCAATTCTTATTCTGATCGCAAAATAATTTACTTATGATTACACAGTTTTGTAAGACATTATAATTTTTTTTTTGTTGTAAATTCCTTGAGAAAATGTGTGGTAATATCTTTTTTATGTGTTAACTGAAGAATACAACAGAAAACTTATAGATCTGTGAATAATAGTTTTTTCTTCGCACTTATAAACAAAGGAGTTCATTGTAGGTGTTTATAGGATCCAAAATGTAAGCAAAATTTGCCAAAAACACCAAAATTCCATATTTCTCCCGACCGAATTTCGATCACGATGACCAATCTCAACGGAGATCAGGTCTTCTTCTTCCTGCCTTTATCCCATATTACTTGGGGTCGGCGCAACACGTTTCTTTCTTCCATTCTGACCTGTCACCCGTCACACTATCACTAACTCCCTTTTCTTTCGTATCACTCCTCACACAATCCATTCATCTATTCTTTGGCCTCCCTCTCTCAGGTACGCCAGTTGCTCGACCTGGCAATTGAACCCAGGACTTAGAATTTGTGCTTACCATGACGTGTTAAAATGTCTGCCATGTGATCGAGAAAGTGGGAAGGAGCTATAGCTTTTACAGTTCAGCATAGGTAGATCATCTAATCGAACGCGTTCAACAGGAGACTAACAAAAAACAAAACCTAAAATAAATTGTGTTCACCGATAGAATGTAACCTTGTAAGTAAAGAGTTCTAGATAGTTCTCAGTCCTATCTTTACTAACAACAAACTGTACCAATCTGGATAATAAACTTTTTTGTTAAACTATGTGTTCTTAGAAAAGTTCTTATTATATACTTTAATTTATTCTTATATTCAGTAGCGTAGATCGATACCTGTAATAAAAATTGACGTAAGGAACATATTTACATTTTACTAAAAAAAAACTCTTACGTCAATCGTCGTGAGGTACATTTTAAAATTCCAGTTAAGGGCCAAGCGCCCGAAAAGTGCCATAAAACAGTGATTTTCTGAGGCCTACTCCTCCATAACGGCTAGGTCAATTGGTTTGAAAAAAATATATGTTTATTATAGGTTCATGAACAATAATATCAACATTTGATTTTTTCGTGCAATTAATACTTTTGTCAAAAAAAAATATTTAGCAATTTCGCAACTTTTCGCAACTTTTCCCTACTCCTTCGAAACGGCTTGGACCTTTAGAAACATTTTTACACATAAAAATTGGTGGTTAAATATTCTTCAAAGTGAACATTGCATATGTAAATCAATCAATATCTCGCAGAGAAAATGGATTTAAAGCGCTTTCCGGGCGCTGCTGGCCGCAAATAAATGCACAGATTTGCGTACTGCCGCCTAGGCGAGTGCGAGAGTTGCGTTCACATAATTTCGGCCAGATGGTTCAAGGAACTATACGCCTTAAATGTCTCTTACGTCAAGTCTTATTACTGCCCCCCTAGCCAAGTTACACCCCTTTTGCTTGCGTCGATCGCCTCGAGTTGGTAACGCCCCGGAATCTTTTGTTTTGACCACGTGACTCAGCGTTGAGATGACGTCATTCCCGTACATTTAAAGTTTTTACTAGCGTGAACGATTGCAGATTATCAACTTGGCTAGGGGCACAGGTATCGAGATAGGCGTAGGAGAAGTGGGCCCTACAGCCTCGCACCCAAAGGGGTCTTGCACAAGCGAGGGCTCTTTAAGATGTTTTTTTTTTTACAATTAGTAAGCTCGTTGACTACTATTTCACCTGATGGTAAGCGACAATGTGGTCGAACACTGGGTTGCGACAGTCGCTGTCTCATTTTTGAATTTATAATAAGGCCTTTGAGCAGTGGTGGCCGAGTGGTAATGGCCCCCGACTTACGAGTTGTAGGTCGCGGGTTCGAACCCAGCCAGGCGCATTACTTTGTGTAATTTATTTCATCACCACTGCTCTCAAAACGGTGAAGGAAAACATCGTGAGGAAACCGGCATGTCCTAGAACCAAAAATTCGAAGACATGTGACATTCACCAACCCGCACTGGGCCCGCGTGGTGGATTACGGCCCATTTCCTCTCCTAGAGAGGAGGCCTGATTCCTAGCAGTGGGAATTAAAAAGGCTGATGGTGATGATGATGAATGGTCTCACATGTGCCTTTGCCCAGCCCTAATTTAGTCCACGCTACGCCTCTGCGTATATTTGATGATATGACGTCAGCCAAATAAATATTTGTTAGTCATTGATATCTCAACTACTGACTCATTCTCACGAACATTTGTAACTACCTAGTTAGATATATTATTTACTATATATTATATTATATACAACTGGTAGTACTGACCGGCTATCGCAAATGGTCAGTGTCCCTGTACCCTTCCCGTTCCGTAGGAAAAATACTGGACCAGTCATAATATTATTGTTTTTAAGAAAAATAGGCTATCAGACTTGCAATATGGTGCATCTACACGGTAAAACCTTACGTAGATTATACATACATATACCGACATTTATCTGTAATACTGATATATTGCGTAGACATTCTGTAGAAATTTTCATACCTATAGTCTGCCTAATAAGTCAACCGACTTGGGAATTTTGTATAATATTTAAAAAATACTTATATTCGGTACTTTTCATAAGGTTCTTCTGTTAGTAAACAATGATCTCTATCTCATAATCAACCATGATTATTGAACCCGTGTTGACTTCATCAGATTTCATTAAATCCTAATAATTACCCAAGTCGTTTAACTTATTAGACAGACTCTAGACTTAAATAGACAACTGGACCCACTCAAAATGGACCCGCAAGGATCACTAAGGTCGACGACACTTAGCCTGAGACACTAAGTTTTGTACAGTGTTATTTACAAGTGCATAAAGTTAATAAATAAATCACTCAACCTAATCATATTTTGAACAGGTCGATTGGGTGAAATTGAATAGTGGGTCTGTTCAATTTTATTACTAGCTCAGTCACGGAACAAAACCTTTTAAACAATTTTTCAACGGCTGAATTAAGATTGTCCCTTAGAACAGTTACTGTTTTTTTGTCAGAGGAATACTAGGTTCGGGAATCAAATTACATAGGTAAGTTGTAAGCTACCCTTTGTGGAGCAATTTGTTTTTTTTTTAAGTGTGATTGTGGGTCCAATAAAATACAGACAATAATTTGTAGTCAAATGGACCCGTGGGTCCATAGCACCAATAAAAAGGTAATGTGTCCCACATAAAGTTCAGGTAGCTATCTGGGCGTAAAAGAGGTTTGACGATTTCTAAAAGCCTTATTGAATTTTAATCTCTTGCCTTATCTCATTATATAAGTCGAGGATTTTTATTGGCTATCCTAATTTCAGTACTTCTGCAAATAGGAATGGTTCACTGACAGTATTTTAGTTAATTTAGCCAACTGAAAGGCCATTGTTAAGAACGATTTGTAAACAGAAATATTTACATACAGAGAATTATGCAATGTTCCACCCTAATTCTTTCCACGATTCATTCTTACCTAGTTTCGGTAGTTCCTATATTATATTAATTAAAATATTATATACATAAATAGAAGACAGTAATACTAAAGATATCGTTAAATTAACACAAAGGACAAATATTTAAACATTCTATAGTAGACAGTCTTTCAGTAATGACGTCACGGATAAGGAAATGACCACAAAAGCATTAAGAACTTACCAATGATGGTGTATCCATCCAATCTTCTAAATACTTTCCTAAACATGACCTCCAGTCTGGCACCCATGTTTATGACCGACATTTTGGCGACAAAATTAAGCGAAATACTATGTTATTCACAGAGAAGTAAAAAGTTTATTTAATTCAGATTGTTAGAAATGTAACACTTCGTTTGGTAGCTACACAAAGACTAAGTAACAGCCGAGTTTTCTATGAAATCACGGAACAAACGTTTCCTTATCAAAAAAATTCTCTCATTAAATGGAATTCACGAAAAAATCTCTGGACAAACGTAATTTGTGTGTTTACTCAACTATCACGAAACGATCTTATGTGATTATTAATTTAACTGATAATTTTCACTTCACACTGTTTTGCCGCGCAATATTTAAATAACACAAATTAAAAAGTCACATTTTTATAGGCATAAACAAAATCAAATTCTTTTTTTTTAAAAAAGAACATCAACGCAATTCGAATTCAGAGCGAAGAAAACAAAACTCATTCCGCCATGACACGTAATTTATTTATGTTCCATTTTTTTTTTAATTTCGAACGTAAACAAAAACAAAGCAGTGTTAGGTTTCACGACGCGTTTGTTCACACTCAAAACTTCTTGTTCCTTTCACATTTTCGAGGGTACTGTTCAACATAAGGCACAAACGGTTAATGCAGTTATCATTACTATTATAAATGATATTTACTTCGTAATGAGGGTAAAGTTGTAGACTCTGTTTACCGCCCGGTTAGTGATAATGTTTTATTTACGACATTAACTGTATTTACTTAGTGATGATGATAAATTACTTGTACCTATTTAGTGTTACTTCAAATATTAGTGGCTTGGCAATGAAGGCCAATGGGCATTTCGTTTTGTGTAGGCGTCTTGTGTGCAAGGTTAGCAGATTTCTAAATGTGAAATAATAAATATTATGTAAAACCAAAAAAAAAGTGTGGAAGTTATTCAGGCTGACATGACCATGTTATGTACCTTGAATAAAGGTATCGTAAAATTAAAAAAAAAAAAATATAAATCACCGATATTAGGTACATTTGTGGCAGGCAGGTATTAAGAGATCTAAGTACTAAGACATAGCGCGCACTGGTGACTTTGACCTAGACCATGACGTTCAAAGTAAGATTGTTTTAATCTTGTTTCAGTGTGGGTAAGATACAGAGCTATACAGGTTGTCTAGCGCCATCTCTTACCCACACCGAAACAAGATTAAAAAAATCTTACTTTGAACTTCATGGTAACCCCGTTAGTCACCGTGACTTTTGACAAAAAAGATGCGTACGGTGGCCTGAAATCGGGATCGCAATCCCAGCGGCGGCTAGGGCGCTGTGAGCGCCGTTGCCTGATGCGGTTAACCTCCTCCTTTGCTAGCATCACTGTTTCGCAGAAGGAGGCGACCGCCTGCCACTCCTCCTCGCTCCGGACCATGGCCTGTACCAAAGCCCGGCGCGAGAGATCGCCGCCGCCGATCAATGCTCTGCCCAAACGGGGCACACCTCTACTGTGTGCTCCAGTGTCCTTCGGGCGTTCCGCACAGCGGCGCCACCAGGGCGTCACTTCCGAAAGAATCCGGTGTAAGTACCTCCCGAACTTACCATGTCCGGTGAGAACCTGCGTCATGCGAAAGGAGAGGATGCCGTGAGGTCTTTCCAGCCACGCCTCAAAGAGGGGACTTACCGCCATCATAATCCCACTTCAGAGTTGCAGCTTTTCGGGTAACACCTGAGATTAGCGCATTATAATTAAATTCTTCAGCTTTAATCAGTAGATATATAGATTTATAAACTGGATATTTTTAATCGGACGGTCCTTGCGCTTTACGACAGACACGCTCCTGTCAAGAGGGTTAAGTTAAAACGTCAACCCGCACCTTGGATGACGACAGGTGTTCGTATGGCGATGAGGCGGAGGGATCGGGCCTTTCGAAAATTTCAAAAGGACCGCAGTGTTGACAATAAGGATCTTTTCAAAGCTGCAAGAAATCGGTGTAATCAGGTGATACGTAACGCTAAACGCCGCCATATTCTTGAAAACATATCGTCTTCATCTCCTGCTGATACCTGGAAATTCCTCGGAACTCTAGGTATCGGTAGGCCACGTCATGTGGAATTCCCTAAAACTATCGTCCTGGATGATATCAACCGTCATTTCACAACCTCCTCTCATTTGGATTCCCAAATGTTGTCTCAGACGGTTGATTTCATTTCTGGCTTACCAAGTCCTATCATTGAACCGTTCCACTTTTCTCCAGTTACTTTAGATGAAATCAAAAAGATCATCCTCTCCATCAAATCCAAGGCTGTGGGTCATGACGACATTAGTCGTTATATGATTATCTTGGTCCTCGAATTTCTTCTTCCTCCGATTACCCACATTATTAATTATTCCCTTGATTCCGGACAATTCCCATCCCTGTGGCGTATGGCTTACGTACGTCCACTTCCTAAAATCTCTAATCCTTCCCTACCTAATCATTTTCGTCCAATTTCTATTCTTCCTTTCTTGTCTAAAGTACTTGAGGCCTGCGTCCATAAGCAGTTTTCAGGATTTGTTTATCGTAACAACCTTGTTAACTCTTTTCAATCCGGATTCAGGCCGGGTCATAGTACTACCTCTGCTCTCCTTAAAGTGACTGGTGACATTAGAGAAGCCATGGAGGATACCAAGGTAACTATTTTGGTTTTAATAGATTTCTCAAATGCCTTTAATGCTGTCAGTCACGATATCCTCCTATCTATCCTTTCCCATCTTATGGTTTCGTCTGAGGCGCTGGAATGGTTCTCTTCCTATCTTCGGGGACGTCAGCAGTCGGTTCGCGTTGACGAGAATTCCTCGAGTTGGCGTGATCTGGATTCTGGTGTTCCACAAGGCGGTATTCTTTCTCCCTTACTATTCTCCATCTTCATAAATTTTATAACTCTTTGTCTTCGGTGTTCGTATCATCTTTATGCCGATGATCTTCAGTTATATACGGCTGCGCGGGTAGAAGGTTTGTCAGACGCTATAGATGATGTAAATCGGGATCTGGAAGCTATCAAGGATTGGTCTGATAGATTTGGGGTGTCCGTAAACCCCACGAAGTGTCAGGCTATTATTATCGGAAGCTCGCGCATGATGGGTAAAGTGGTGGTTAACTCCCTTCCTCCTATTATTTTTAATGGTGCCATCATCCCCATCAGTCCCAGTGTAAAGGATCTCGGTTTGCATCTCGACTCGACGCTTGGCTGGCAAAGTCAGGTTTCTAGTGTCTGCCAAAGAGTCAACGGGACTTTGCGGTATCTGTATCGTCTGAGGAACTTTTTGCCCGCGAAGACGAAGACTATGCTTGTGCAAACTTTAATTTTCCCTATAGTCGACTATGGTGACGTGTGCTACTTTGACCTGAACGCGGTGTTGCTGGATAAACTAGACAGGCTCCTCAACAACTGCATTCGGTTCATATTTAACCTTAGAAAATATGACCATATTTCCACTTATAGATCTGAACTTAAATGGATGCCAATTCGCCAGAGAAGAAATGTGCGCGCACTGACTACACTTTTCTCTCTGCTCAACTCTCCCACGCCTCCATCCTATCTCATAACTCACTTTCAATTTCTTTGTTCTTCACACGCAAGGAATCTGCGTTCTTCAAACAATCTCCTTCTGCTCTGTCCTTCTCATACTTCTGATTTTGTTCATTCTTCCTTCTATATACAGTCCATCCTTCTGTGGAATGCGCTTCCTCTCGATATCAGGACGGCCGAAAGTCGGTATGCATTTAAGCGGAAGTTGCGGAATCATTTTCTACACCAATAGCAGAATCGTCTCAAAACTTCTGTCCTTACTTTATATAAATATATATATGTAGTATATATATTATATTAAATATATATGTATGTGTATTTTATCTATAATTATGTATAATTTTTACTCTTGTTTCAATACCAAAATTTTCTTTTTGTGCGCCTACCATATTGTCTCTTCACCACCCTAGGTTGACTGGTAGAGAATGCCTAAGGCATTAAGTCCGCCTATGTACTTTGTGTTGCATGAAGAATAAATAAATAAATAAATAAATAAATTTATTATGTTTATAGGTAAAAGGAGTTTCCCCTGTTATCTTATGATCGCTACACTATCTACATGCAAAATGTCAAAAGGATATCTAAGAATATTGGTAATTCCGATGCCTTTTGTTATGTAAACTATTACGAAAGAATTTTTCCCAGCAGTGGGACTGCATAGATAGGTTTAATAGTTCTGTCTCACCAAGGTGTGTTCACGACCGCTTTGTTTCTATGCAGCCAGTGAAGCTGGGTGCGTTCGGTGTCAGAATAGTACATTTTGATACAAGTGCAGAAAGTTTGTCTTTGCGACTGAGGAGGAATTCGCGAGGGTTGCAGTGATAAATTTGCACGTGTATCTAACGACTTTTTTCAATAAACTTATGAAGAAATGGGGGTTTACCTGCGACTCGAGGGGGTAGACGCGCGCGCTTTAATGTAATAACATTGTAGCGGGGTGAGCACGCGCACTTTTCTGTACCAGTGCCAAAAAATGACGATTGCGTGCCTAAAAGCGGTGGGATAAGAGCAGGTTTTCTAGTAAGTGTATTGAAAATTAGTTTGCCCGCACAGAAAGAATCTGTACAATCACACACAACGATCATACAACGATCACACACATCCAAGACCCACACACCCTGGTGTATTCCACCTTCGGGAAATATAATGTCCATGTCTAGGTATTAAAGAATAGTTTAAAATAGAAAAAAACTTGTAATCGGAACAGACACAGCATAACATTATAAAACACAAAGTAAAAAACCAGGCAAGTGCGAGTCGGACTCGCGGACCAAAAACAGTTCAATTCCCGAGTTGAGTTACGAAGATTTTTCCGAATAAAAAAAAATTTTTTTTGTGACGTAACTACAAAATTAGTTTTCAGATTTTTTCCTATAGGTACTTGTGCTATTTGACCTTGCTTCATGCCAAGGATTGTAGGTCAACCGGAAGTACCCTATGTATTTTGGTACCCTTAAACACGTTGAATAGAAAAAATTGTAAAAATTGCATTGTCATAGCATCCGAGAGAGATCGTCGATCGCATCTCGTGTTTCATGAATGTGCCGCTAGATGGCGCTATTGCACACACTAGCACAATACAATAGTATTAACACATGCTCAAACTAAGCCTGAGTCCCAACAGTGGGAACATTATAAGGCCGACTGTGATATGCTATGCATGCTCAAACTTGGTACGATCAGATCATGGTTAAATTGGTTCGTCTCCGAACTAGGGTTGGCAGGTCTTGAAACCGAAAACCCGGACAGACAGGACAGTTTAGCCGGACATTTGGGTAAAAAGTAAAGGCTTTTCTAATCTTTTTAAATTGTAATGAAATAACAATAAAATTAACTGGTATACTCGTAAATGGGGAGAGGGAGGCCAAAGAAAAGATGGATGGATTGTGTGAGAAGTGATATGAAAGAAAAGGGAGTTAGTGATAGCGTGTCGAGTGACAGGACAGAATGGAAGAAAAATACGTGTTGCGCCGACCACAAATAAAACGGGGCTAGGGCAGGAAAATGAGGATGATGATGATGATGACTCGTAAGTGCAAATCCGCTTCGCTTGCGCTAGCGATACAGGCAAGGCAGAACACATGATAAATCTAAAAAAAATAGTCTAATTTAAAAAGCGTAGATAATAAAAGCCGGACTGGCCGGATTCCACCTGATTTGGCCGGACAGACACGCAACCAAAAAACCTGACAGTGTCCGGCTTTATCTGGACGCTTGGCAACGCTACTCTGAACCAAATCAATCCATCTGTAGAGTAGTTCGGTGCCCTATAGATTCAAATAATCTGTATAGGTCCGCTAGCGGACGGCGTACGCTTGAAGTGGTATGCAATTACAACTACGTACAATACAGTCTTCAGATTTAGCCTGTCGAACCAAATTCGAACACTTTTAATGAATTAAGCAGGTATTATACCAATGGACCTATAGTTTATTGTTTATGTACCTTTTTTAAGGTGGGAAATCATCAAATCTGTGTCCAATACCTATTCCTGGTTTTCGGAATTTATTGAAAATATCAAAGATATTAGTTATAAACAATATACAATATTTTAATGTTTCCAAACAAAAGACATAAACGCCCAAAAATTTTTGTGATAACCTAACCTACAAAACCAACACCACGGTTATCTGGCACCTACCTTAGCAAAGGAGACGTATGCGTGAGGGCATGGACATCCTGACCCAGACCCCGACTACCAGCTACGATAGACGCGAGCTTGCGGACGATGAGCAATGAGTAGCTCGCCGTCCGGCCGTCCAGTAATCGTTCTGACCGGGCCCAAATTGTCATTGGATGATTTACCACCATAAAAAAATCATCATCATCATTTCAGCCGAAAGACGTCCACTGTTGGACATAGGCCTCCCCCAAGTGTCGCCACAATGAACGATCCTGTGCGTCTCGCATCCATCGGATTCCCGCAACCCTTACCAGGTTATGGGTCCACCTTGTAGGAGGCCTAAAAAATATATTAAAAAAATATAATGCCTCAAAGGCTAATAAGTCCCTAAGTTTACTTCTAAATAATTAACTTAGATACCTATCATAAAAGGCGATAACTTGTCAATCAACCTTGTTAAACGAAGATCATTGACTTTACAGAGTAATTAATGAATCCACATCATAATACTTGAGGAAACTCATCGTTTTTCCTTACATTTGAACTCAACCTTCCTTACTTCCTGGTTTTTCATTTGTATGTCAAGCGTGTGAACATTGTTGGTTTTTTTATTTACGTTATTGATTCTTTGAATGACTTTCTTTTAATTGTTTTAATTGATTGTTTGTTTTCTGAGGTATAGAAACTGTTGGAACTAGTTGGAAAGAGTTTTTGATTTATTGATGTTTTGACCGCAAGAAAATTTTTTAGAGACACAACAGAAAAACAATGAGAGAGCGAACACCGGCGTTTGCTTGAGGTTTAATGAATTAAGATAACAGGGGAAAAAAATCTTAGAAAATCGCAACATTTTTGGAACTACTATTTCGATGGCCTACTAAGCCATATAAATATTTCGATACCTCGCATTTCGATTCTCATTCGAAAATCGAACACACGACACGCAGTGTTGCAGCTAATCACTCAACCACAGCGCCAAGGAGATATATCGCCGCGTCGAGGTTTCCGAACAGCGCGTTGAAATGATTCAAGTTTATTATCAAAACGGCAGGTCAATTCGTCAACCGTTTCATGCGTTACGAAAAACTTATTCAATCATTTATATGATTGATGATATGATTCTATTTCGAGCGAGAAACAAGTGTTAAACTTTTACTAACTTTTTTTTTATTATTTATAGGCTTGCGTTTGACCACTATCTCACATGGAAAGCGATGAAGTGGCCAACGATGGAGCACGTTTACCTAGAAGTAACCTATTCACTGTTGACTTAAAGACCCCTAGGTTATAGCTATCAGGAAACACAAACTCCGGCAGGGAATTGCACTACTTAGCTGTACGCATAATGAATGTGTTCCCAAAACGCTTTGTAATTACGGGTGGGATGTCTACCATGTACCGGTGGCGCAACGCCGCAAGTCTGGTGGATGGAACTGTTAGGATGGCGATCCGTGGGTCCTTTTAAAAAAAACACTTATTGCTGCTAAAAGAATATTTAATTAACAAAGGTTACACACTAGGACACACTGGTTACACAACTGAACTCTCGACACGGAATGTACAATATGTATTGCGAAAAATGGCTATGACTGTCGGTCTGAGCACATGGAAATGCCTTTTTATAATATTGGTAACAATATGGAAGCGGCGGGGTTTTTACAATGTCAGCATTTGATGCGTTACAAAGTCCGTTTATAACAGAACGAACTAGGTGAAATTAAACTGTGCAATTCCAATGCACACTCTCCGAAGTGTAATAGATAGAAAACCGACAGATTAGCAACTCGGTGTCGATGCTCAAGACTTTGGACCGACAGGCCAGCAACTCGGTGTCGATGCTCAAGACTTTGGACCGACAGGCCAGCAACTCGGTGTCGATGCTCAAGACTTTGGACCGACAGGCCAGCAACTCGGTGTCGATGCTCAAGACTTTGGACCGACAAGCGAGCAACTCAGCGTCGATGCTCAAGACTTTGGACCGACAGGCCAGCAACTCGGTGTCGATGCTCAAGACTTTGGACCGACAGGCCAGCAACTCGGTGTCGATGCTCAAGACTTTGGATCGACAGGCCAGCAACTCAGCGTCGATGCTCAAGACTTTGGACCGACAGGCCAGCAACTCGGTGTCGATGCTCAAGACTTTGGAAAACTAACTAAAACACGCCCTTGTTATTTCAATTTGCCTTTGTGTTATAAGTGACTCTTTCTGATAATACTGCAGCCTGGTTTACAACTGGTTTTACGTCTAAGTCTTAGCCGTAAAAATGCGGTAAAACTTGAATGAACACTAGGCAGCTTAACTCGGCACTAGACGTTTATTCTCTTTGAGTTTCTTTCATAAATGTTCTCCTGTGTGTTTCATAAGTGTTCCAGTGTCACTTATTTTTTTAAATGTTTGTCCTGTATTTTTGTTTATGTGAAATAAATAAATGTTCCCTCCTAGAACTCTGTTTTTAGGGCTGGTTTAATAGCGAATTGGTCTTTTCAGATTCATTTTCTCACTTGTATAAATGGTATTTATTTTGTAAATAGGTTTAAAAAAAAACACTTTTACATTTCATTTTTTTTGTCTAGGTGAGGCCAGCCCCCCTAGCCAAGTTACAATCGAATTCCGTTCTCTAATCGGTAACGCCTCGGTGACAGCAATTGTAGAAAACGATAAGTTGGTAGCCATGTTGACGCGCCTGAGTCGGCCGCTCGTTCTACGATGTAGCCTTTGTATAACAAAGGATGTAGCGTTAAATATTGTAGAAACGATTTTTAACGATGTGAACTTGGCTACGAATTGTCTATTCGTTTGTTCTTACCACGCGACTTTACGTTGAGATGACGTCATTCCCATACGTTTCATCACTTTTCGATAGCGTTAACGATCGCAGAATAACAACTTGGCTAAGCGTGCAGTTTCCTAGCTGTCTACCCTGAGAAGAAAAACCAAAAAAAACTCAGGAGAACTTTGGATGCGGAACCCTAAAAATCAGATAACCGGAGCACTAATCAGAAGGTGATGAATGAAGCCGGACACGGGTATTGAATAAAATCCTATTCTACTTACTCACAAAGACGTCACTAAAGATAATAATTACCAAATCATGAATCATACGCACTTATTATTACAATAGACGAAATGATTAATTTATTAAAAGCAGGTATTTATTTAAACTTCGTATACAGTAGTTGTATATATAATAAATAATTCGAAACGAAGCGGTCGTAACTTGGCTAGACCTGCTGGACTGCGGCACAAAATATATAGGTACAGAAGTCAATCTACATGTAAAGCGTACTCAAGCAACGCACACATAGACAGTGCTCATGGACACGATACCTATCTCGGAGTGCCTCGGCCCACTCGTCGAACAGTTCCGGCTCAAATGCTCATTAGTGTGCGTCCACCGAACGTAGGTATAAAAAGTGAAGTACACATGAAATTGTCTTCTGTACGGTCCATTCCCACAGCCCTGGTTCTATTATACTCTGAACTCTAATTGCCTAACAGTCTTTTTTTCACAATAGGAAAGATTTTGAAGGAAATTCCTAAAGATAACGAACAACATTGCTAACATATGTGCCACACACGCCGATCTGGGCGCGTCGGTCTCCATACATTTTATATAGAAACTAGACTTGTAGAGCTACACTTGATCCACGCCACGCGACGTCGTTCTACGTAAAATTACCGGGACGGATCTTGAGCGCTGGCTTCAAGTTGCGCAGAAGTCAAATATTCGGTCTCTTTAGTGGTGGCGGGGAGTGTCAGTGATTGGCTCGCCGTGCCATCGTGTCATAGACGTCACTCGTGATTCGTTCCTACCTTGCGCATGTATCTAACAACGACGACGATTGGCTTGCCAATGTATGAAATGCGCAAAGCGATCCCCACTCTGACCCCGAGCGCTCAATATTCGTGTTGGTAGTTGTACAAATCAGGCGTGTTACACGTGTAAGTCGGTCTAATGTAATCCTAGCGTAACTTATTGAAAATGTATTCTTCTTTCGTTTGTTAAACATAAATAAATATCTGTAGTTGGAGTGCCGGTATAAAAAGCATAACCATCAATTATATGCTATCAGCTATGCAATTCCATATCAACGATCACACTGTCATTTACTAGATAATGATCAGAATATGAAGTACTTAAATAGGGGTTTTCGTTGCATGAGATCGAAAATGTCATCAATAATACCTCTAACCAATTTCTTATCAGAAGTAGATATAGGCGAAGTGATAATATTGTCAGTGATGACATATGGCACTGAAACGCTTATAATGGAGCTCATCAGACAGGTTTAGGCTTATAGTCCTTTGAACATCAAGCCGAAATTAAATGGTCACAACTCTCGTATCCGCCTAGGCGACAGTACGACTATCTGTGCATTTATCTGCGGCCAGCTGCGCCCGGATAGAGCCCTGCTGACTTTTAAATCCATTTTCTTTGCGAAATATTGATTGATTTACAAATGCTGTGTTCACTTTGAAGAATATTTAACTACCAATTTTTATGTGTAAAAATGTTTCTAAAGATCCAAACCGTTTCGAAGGAGTAGGGAAAAGTTGCGAATGTGAATTGTTGAATGTAATATGTTTTATAGACAAAAGTATTAATCGCACGAAAAAATCAATAGTTGATAATGTTGTTTATGGATATATTATAAACATATATTTTTTTCAAACTTATTAACCTGGCAATTACCGAGGAGTAGGCTTCAGAAAGTCACTGTTTTATGGCACTTTTTGGGCGCTTGGGCCTTAACCTGGCATTTACCGAGGAGTTGGCTTCAGAAAATCACTGTTCAGGCGCTTCTCAGGCGCTCATGCTTGAACTAGCACACTAAAAACCATTCTGTCAACTAGCCGAGGTACTGGGGAGAGAGGTACTGCGTTCTGATTGGTACGGAAGAGCAGGGTGCTGTGTTCTGATTCGTCGAGACATCAGATCTATAAGTCATGTGTGTTGACAGACATGCGTCGCCTGTTATTAGATATCTAGATTCTATTGGCTGTAAGGTCGTTGGCTTAAAGTCAACCAAAAAGAAAGAAAGAAAGAGTAGATGAGATAGGAAAGATCATATATAAATAAAAAAATAAAATAAAAAGCATTTCATTCAGGCAATCAAAGGCACCCATACAGCAAATACACAACAATACATTCAGTCGAACACAGAACCTCCTGCCCTTAGAAGTCGGTTAACACAACAAAACTCATTCACACACATACATATGTCCGAACATTACTGAAGCAACATGGCTGCTACAGCAATGTCCGATATAGGGACAAAATCTGCCGGCAAACATCATCGCCAGAACTGTATCGGAGCTTATCTTAAAGTTCAGAGTTTTCTTGCGTGTTAGCATCATATATATATATGTATCATATATATACATAAATGAATTTCTTGGCAGTAGTTAGATGTCGGGGTTTGAAAATGGCGCAGTAGCACATCCAAGTTTCGGAAAGCACGTAAAACCGTTGATCCTGAGCATGATCTTTCCCAGTCGAGTCGAATTGCTGTTCTATTATAGTTACTTTGAGAGTAAACAGCAGAGAAAGCAGGGGAGTGACGCTAGTCGCTAGCTCTTCTTTTGTTCGCTCAAGGTAGCTGGCTTTTAGGTTTGCCTTAAAGTGATGCATAATTAATTAGTTAGGGCCCGTCCCCATCACCACGACGCGGCGCCACCACCGTACAACGGCACGGAGCCGTGCCGTCGCACGGTACCGCGAACAGTGCACCGCACGCGTTTTCTCAAATTTCTCAGTCGATATTTTGCAGTTGACGTGCGCGCATGTGTGTAAAACAAAATGATGGTAAATATCGATACAGACTTCATTGTTTCGTTAATGGAGGCACGTCCAGTCATTCTATAATATTTTAAAAAAATCTCATTCCCAACCAACCCCCCACCGCGCAAAGGCACGGCGCCGTGCCGTTACAATGATGGTAAATATCGATACAGACTTCATTGTTTCGTTAATGGAGGCACGTCCAGTCATTCTAAAATATTTAAAAAAAATCTCATTCCCAACCAACCCCCCACCGCGCAAAGGCACGGCGCCGTGCCGTTGCACGGTGACGGCGCCCGTGTCGTTGTAGGGTGGTGGCGCCGCGCCGTGGTGATGGGGACCAGTCATTATGTATGATGTTAGTCGACTGCTGAAAACATAACGGCATACTGGATCGTGTGTAGCTGGCATTACCAATACTCTAGCTTCAAGTGACCATAAAACTCCTGATTTTGATCAGGTTAATACGAGTGTATTTCCAAGTATATACTACGTCATTATATACATTGTTTACTATCGATTTTGTTGTTTTATCAACACTTTAGAACGCGTACAAGGCGAAGATTGTGAGACGAAGTGTTTGCACACGCTATTGATACATAATTGATAAGAAAAAAAAAACGATTTATCAAAGAATCGCTTACTAATGCACTTGTATTCTTTATTATGTACATATTGACGTTTGAAAGGCAAAAATTACTAAGCGGCATTGAGCAAACTTTACAGGAGATTGATTTAAAGTTAAAGTTTTTTTCTCTGTGCGATTAGAACATATACCACAGTCCATAATCATCTATCGGGCGGTTGCCCGGACTAAACAACACCCCTCTGGTCGGAGGATTTCCCTTTTTAATAGAGATTTTCTATAGACCTGAAGACCATAGTTTAAAACAGGTATTTAGGGTATTATCGAGAAAGAAAAGTTTATAACCCCACGCGTTGTATTATAAACTGACGGTGTTTACAATAACCCGGTGACATTTCTAGTTTTGTTTATTCGACCTTGTGGAACAGGTGGCGTAATATTTGATTATTTTATCTGCTTAAATCTTTCACAAAATAATAATAATCTAAAGTCTCACTAAGTACTCATAAAGCGAATCGTAAAGTTAATCTTTTATGTTTATTACATTATTATGTTTAGTTTTTTTTATATTTATGTCGTAAATTAATAAACTGTTTATTGTTTTGCTTCTAGACATTTTGTCTCGTTCTAGTTAATTTAAATAATTGAGCAGTGGTGACCGAGTGGTAACCGTCCCGAATTACGAGTACATCACGGGTTCAAACCCAGCCAGGCGCATTACTTTTGTGTAATTTATTTCATCACCACTGCTCACAAAACGGTGCAGGAAAATATCGTGAGGAAATGCGGCATGTCCTAGAACCAAAAATTCAAAGACAGGCGACATTCACCAACCCGCACTAGTTTCGAAAGATAGCTCGAGCCCCGGTATGAAGGCTTGAAGGAACGGAGTGGGTTTTTAGTCAGTAAGAGTCTGACACTATCTCCCGCTCCGCTTAAGAGGCCGGCGAATGTCACTCGCAACTGCAAGTTGACGCGTATTCAAAATTCGTTCGTGGAATATAGCTATCTCTGTTTGACAAAAACAAGTGACGGAGTGCAGCTGTGTGTGTGTATGTGAGCGTCTTACAATTTATTGTTAGTAAAATGAGGTATATTCATTATTTGCTTTATTTTTGCCGAATACTTCGGGAATTGTTTGTGAATGTACGAACTAGTAATGCGTTTTTTGGAAATTTTATTACCGCGCCAATATCTCAACATATTATGATAACAATAGCAGATATGTCATACAAAGGTGGTCTTTTTTTACGGTGGGAAAATCATCTAATGATATTCCCCGCTCTTGGGTGGAGCGGGAGATAGTGTCAGACTTTTACTGACTAAAAACCCACTCCTGTTCCTTCGTTGTCTTTCGTACCGGGGCTGAGCTACCTTTCGGAGCTAAACCTGGCCCCAGTAGGCTTCGACCCGGTTGGACCCCTTCTGTTGCTGACAACTCCTTGAGGCGCACGGGAACAGTTCGCGCAGTCGATGACTTGTCGATGTCGATGACAGCGAGATACCGATTGCTCGCCGTCCGCAAGCCCGCGCCTACGGTGGCCGGAAATTGGGATCGGAATCCCGGCAGCGGCTGTGAGCGCAGTTGCCTGATACGGTCGGCCTCCTCCTTTGCTAGCATTACTGCTTTGCAGAAGGAGGCGACTGCCTGCCACTGATCCTCCTCGCTCCGAACCATGGCCTGTACCCGTCTGGCACGAGAGATCGCCGCCGCCGATCACCTCCACGAGGGCAAGGCGATGCTCTGCCTAAGCGGCACACCTCCACTGCGTGCTCCACCGTATCCTCCGGGCGTTCCGCACAGTGGCGACACTCGGGCGTCACTTCCGTACGAATCCGGTACAGCCCGAACCTACCGAACTTACGTGTCCGGTGAGATCCTGCGTCATGCGGAAGGTGAGGACGCCCGCGCCGTGAGGTCTTTCCAGCCATGCCTCCAAGAGGGGACTTACTGCCATAATTGTGGCGTGCCCAAGGTGGTCTTCTTGTGGTCAAATCAGAAAATGTTATGGAGGCGAGAGCTTTTTTCATAGGTGGGAAATTATTCAATGACTTCTGCCGCTCTTTTAGTGTCAGACTTTTAGGGAAATGAAAACTGTTCTTTCGTTTCAAGGCCCCGATGTTCTCTTTCGCTCAACCCTTGGCCTCAGTAGACTTCGAACCTGCTGGGCCCCTACGGTTTTGCTGACATGTCCTCGAGATGCGAGTGGAACACTATGCAACATCGACGTCTCGAGCTCGGTACGGACGCTTACCGGACGGCCGGACGGAGAGATACAAATTGCTCGCCGTCCGCAACCCTGCGCCTACGGTGAGTGGAAAAAGGGATCAGGATCCCGGTGGCTGGGGCGTGAGGAATGATGTTCCCTCACGTGTACGACTGTCTCCTTTGCTAGCATAACTGCTTCGTAGAAGGAGCCGACCACCTGCCATTCCTACACATTCCGGTCCATGGCTTGTACCAGGGTCACTCCCACGAGTACACAGCGCGGCGGCAGTGCTCCGCCTGAGTGGAGCATACCATCGCCGTATGCTCCACCCTGTCCTCCGGGCGGTCTACACAATGATGACAGCCAGGCGTTTCTTCCGAACTTACCACGAGGTGAGGTGTCGTCATGCGGAAGGTGAGGATTCACGTCTATTCACCCACTCCTCAAAGATTGGATTTATCGCCATAATTATGGCTTGCCCCGAGATCCCGCCGGTACTCTGACCGCCTTCGTCAGTGGTTTTTTACCCCGGCGTTGCAACTCCATGCGCAAATTGTGCATGCGTGCAAGGACTGTTGCCTCTAGATCCCATGGTGGCAGACCAGCAAGGAGGCTCGTCGCTTCGCTGGAGAACGTGCGTTATCCCCGCACCATTTGGATGGCCATGATCCTCTGGGATGCGTTCAGCTTTGCCCCCGGTCGCTTTCACAGCAATGGGGCCAACACCGGCGCTCCGTAATGAGCCATGGACCAAACAATGCTGCGTGGAGCCTCCGGCAAAGGGCTAAGGACCTCCATGTTGGGTAGTAGCCGCTTCAGGGCAGCCCCAGTCCGGTCCAGTTTGGGAGCCAGACGTCCGAAGTGTTCTTCGAAATTCCAACGGCTGTCGAGGACAAGTACCAAAAACAGTCCGACCCATATCTTGGTACCGATCCTTGGGGAACACCGCACGACATCTCTCGGCGTTTCCATTCTCCACGGTGAGCGGGGCAGATAATGAACCTGTCCTTCAGGTAGGCCTCGATCACACGAATGAGGTAGACCGGCACCTGGTGATACCGGGGTCCAAATAGAGCGCTCCCTGCAAAAGCCAAACTGGCCATCCGCAAGATCCGGCTCCACCCGTACCAGGTGCGTACGAGGAATAAAGAACAGCGAAGCGCACCCTCAGAGCGGAGATACGGCTGGCCAAACTGGAGGCCCGCGACGTGTAGCTGGGGACTCTGGACAGAGACCCGTGGGGACGACCCTACGAAATGGTGCGTAACAAGCTCCGTACCTGGGCTCCCCCGCTGACACAGAGTACCGGCCCCTGTTTATGAAGGGTGTGATGAACGCTCTATTCCCGTCAAAAGGGGAGCATTCTCATCCGCTCATGGCTCCGCCACTAGTTGTAGTGTAGTTTATATTTTTATGTCACCGTTTTTTGTAGCCATATTTGCATACTATGTGCTATGTGACCTCCCCAACGGGGTCAGCGTGGTCTATTATACAGACGACACGCTGATCCTAACGAAGGGAGAGTCGTAACAGGCGGCGGTCGAACTAGCGGAACGCAGGGTTGCAACAACCTCCAACCAGCCTTGGCCCCACCGACATCATGTCATATGGGCCGAATCGAAATGAGACGGCTGCGGACACAGCCCACCCATATAAATATGAGCGCGCTATCACCGCAGCCGCTTCTTGACTCCTTTACAAATTTCTTCGTCTTGTCCCCATGTTGCCTTTCTCCCCATCCTGGGGCGGCGTACTAACGGTCCCCCCTCACGTGGGTAAGACAAACACACAGTACGGGTTCGCTGCTTGCTTACTCCTTAGTCTGTGCCATTCGTGTTCGAACTCTTTTGAGGCCATGAGATTGCAGTAGTAAGCCGGTCTCTCATCCAAGCGAGTGATCCCGTCCATCACATTTCGTCGCTGTTCGTCATAAGGGGGGCATCGCCACAGAACGTGATCAAAATTTTCGTCCTCATCACCGCAATAGCACACGCTAACCTCACATAACCGCATATCATACAGTTTCTTCCAGAAATATCCATGTCCAGTCAGGATCTGCAAGACTTTGTAGTCCGGCTCGACCCAAGTTGCCTTGAGCCTAACCGCCACGTCAGGGAGGAATCGATGAAGTTTCATCGCCTTCTCTACCTGCTCCCATCTCCGCTGCCAATTAGCCACAGGCTCACTTGCAAGAACCCTGCTCCCTGTCCTGAACCGCAACGCAGAGTTGCATAAGTCGTGAAGAGGATCCAGCAGTTGGGACTCGAGGTGGCACTGCACAAGTCCGAGAGCATGTGTTTTCATGGCCCTCGGAACGAGCCACCGCCGGTTTCCCAAATTACAATAAAAGTTCACAAGTATCTGGGACTCGTCCTCGACAGTCGATGGTATTTTGAGGAGCACTTCCGACGTCTGGTTCCCAAACGTGTTACTTATTGTTTATTTTGTGTTGCGTCTTGTGCTGTACCAATTAAATTATTTTTCTTTCTTTCTTTCTTTCAAACTGGATTAGACTGAAGCACTCAAGCGGCTCCTGTCCAACCTGGGGTGTCCAGACGCCTCCTGCTGGAGGCTCTACGCAGGCATCGTTCGGTCCATGGCCCTTTATGGAGCGCCGTCGCTGCGAAAGTGATCAGTTGCCAAGCTGAACGCATGCCAGGGAGTTATAGCCATCTTAATGGTACAAAGACAAAGCACGGTTTCCTGCAATATACCTGCATGGTTTCCTGCAGGCTTGCTACCATGGAATGTGGAGGCAACAGTCCTTTGCACGCATAAGCATGATTTACACGTGGAGATGCAACCCTGGGGCGAAATTCCGCTGCCACGACAAGTCGCTGTAAGGCAGACAGTTCCGGCAGGATCTCAGCGACTGTCGTAACGCAAATACTCACCGGACATGGCAAGTACGGGAGGCTCCTGCGTCGGATTTAGGCGGAAGAAACGCCTGGTTATCACCATTGTGTGGACGGTCTGAAGGATACGGTGGAGCATACGGTGGAGATGTACATATGTGCCCCGTTTAGGCGGAACACCGCCGCGTTCTCGTGGGGGCCATCGGTGGCAACGACCTCTCGCGCCGAGCCCTCTTTTGCGAAACAGTAATGCTAGCGAAGAAGGCGGCCGCATGGACGAGGGAATACCCTGACGCCCCAGCAGCCAGGATCTCGACCCAGATTTCTAGCCACTCTGGGCTTGGAATCGCCGTCCAGCCATCCGGTAACCATCTGGACCGAACCCAAATCGTCAACAGCGCTTTTTTTTTTACTCTTTTTTTTAAGGGGTTTTTGACGGCGCTTTTAGTCAGCTAAAGTCTGACATGTCCTCAAGAGTTCTGTATTCCTTTTATTAAACTTTAAATGCTTACGTACTATTTTATTTAAGTCAATAGTGTCAAAAATATTACAATAAAATTTATAACTCGACCTATGAACGCAACTGAAGTAATGACAGCACGCACACAATGACACTGACATCCCGCTTGCCGCGATAGCACTAGTAACTCTTGGAAATTTGCGATAAATTGGACGTGTTTCGTAATACCAAAAATGATGAATGAAAACTTAATGTTTTTCCAATTTGTTTTCTATCATTTGTAAATTGATAATATAATCTGTGTTCCTACATTGAGAATATTGGACATTTTGTTATTTTTAATACAGGAAAAGCCAAATGAAAACATGCCATTTACGTTGTAAAAAAGTGCGAATTATAATTCGCTTTAATTTCGTTTTAGGCAAGTTTTTTTTTAAAAGAAAGATGTAGGAACCTAGATAAGTATCGTCTATAACCGAATAACATCATAATATGTTGGAAATATACTCCAATTGCAAATGAGCGTGGTATTACGTTTGTATGAAAAATTCAACTGTCGCCGTGCTCTTAAGAGCGGGGGTTATCATTGATTCCCACCATAAAAAAAAGGCCCGCGTGGTGGATTACGGCCCATTCCCTCTCCTAGAGAATAGGTCTGAGTCCTAGCAGTTGGAAGATTCTATGGCTGATTATGCTATGCTGTTCAGGTTATCAGTGCTAATGTACTTACTTGAAATACTTTGAAGACACACTAGCAAAACCGGAAGGCTATAAGAAACCTTTGACCAGATGATAAGATCGATTTAAAAAAGATACACTTTGATAACACATGAAAAAAACAAGGAATTCTTCACAATGTATTTTTAGTCTTATCTGTACCTGTTTATCTCAAATCTTCGGTACCTAATCGATTATGTATTAGATATTTACTGTGAACTGATATTTTTTATTGCTTTATTTATGAGTACCTATATTATTAGAGGAAATGCTTAATTTATGACTATAATGAGGAAGTTTGTGCCCTGAAATAGTGAGACGGGGTCGCGGCAGACCACGAAGGAGATGGCGTGATGAACTAAATAGATTCCACCAGAACTGGCAAGAAGAAGCCCGGGCGCACGAATGATCGAAGGAGTGGAGGAAGGCTTTTACCCAGGAGTGGGACAGAACAGGCTAATGAAAAAAAAAATGATGAAGTTCGAAAGTGGCGCCAGTGACTGAAAAAATTAAAACAGAATCGTTGGTCATGTGAAGAAGAGGGATTAAACGCAAGTTACTTTACTAAAATTAAGCAAATCGGTCTATAAACGACAGAGTTCTGAGGAATAAAACATTTAAAAAAAATACAACTGAATTGATAACCTCCTCTTTTTTTGGAAGTCGGTTAAAAAGAATCATGAATATGCATGTGGATGGAAAAGAAAAGATGGATGGAATGTGTGAGAAGTGATATGAAAGGATAGGGAGTTAGTGATAGTGTGACGGGTGACAGGATGGATGGAAGAAAAAAACGTGTTGCGCCGACCCCAAATAACAAGGGACGAGGGCAGGAAGATGATGATGTGTAGTTTAACGATACCGTAGGTAACGCCGTCAGTTTACAATACAACGCGTTAGATTATAAACTCTTCCTTCTCGATAAGACCCGGATATTTCTGTTTTAAACTTGCATAAATATGATTAGATTAGATGTACCTACTCATGGCTTTGCAGAACACTGGGCGATTTTCAAGGTTAAGCAACGGGTGCACAAGGTCGGATCGTAGATGGGTGACCATGCACTAGAAACTGAGGTTATTATTGATAAACTAGCGCTTGACCACTATCTCAAAGTTTTCTGTGATCTCAACTAATGAAAAGCGACGATGTGGTCTAGAAGTAATCTATTGATTCTAGACTTAAGGCGTATAGTCCCTTGAACCATCTGACCGAAATTATGTGAACGCAACTCTCGCACTCGCCTAGGCGGCAGTACGCAAATCTGTGCATTTATTTGCGGCCAGCAGCGCCCGGAAAGCGCTTTAAATCCATTTTCTCTGCGAGATATTGATTGATTTACATATGCAATGTTCACTTTGAAGAATATTTAACCACCAATTTTTATGTGTAAAAATGTTTCTAAAGGTCCAAGCCGTTTCGAAGGAGTAGGGAAAAGTTGCGAAAAGTTGCGAAATTGCTAAATATTTTTTTTTAACAAAAGTATTAATTGCACGAAAAAATCAAATGTTGATATTATTGTTCATGAATCTATAATAAACATATATTTTTTTCAAACCAATTGACCGAGCCGTTACGGAGGAGTAAGCCTCAGAAAATCACTGTTTTATGGCACTTTTCGGGCGCTTGGCCCTTAAAGACCCCTAAGTTGTACTATCAGACAACACGCACTCCAGCAGGGAATTCTACTCCTTCAGTTGCCATGGTAACTCTTTCGAACTCCCTCGCAAAATACTTGACAGCTAAATTGATATTCGAAAAATCGCCAAACTTAAGTGGCAGCGGGCAGGGCACATTGCTCGCAGAACAGATGGCCGTAATTGGGGTCGAAAGGTTCTGGAGTGGCGACTGCGTACTGGAAGACGCGGCGTTGGAAGGCCTCCAATAAGGTTGAATGATGACCTGGTGGGGGTCGTGGGAACCTGATGGATGCAAGACGCACAACTTGGCAAGGCCTATGTCCAACAGTGACGACTTTCAGCCGAAATGATAATGATAATATTGATATTCTCGTACCTAATTATTTAAAATTACTATTTTTCGTTGAAAATAATAATTCTCATGAACTGGTTTTATTTGGAAAACAAATACAGATGGTACGTTCTACGTCAATGTTGTTATTTTATATTTCCAAGTAAAATTTATTGTTTTTACTGTTTTTCATCGTTACAAAACTACCATCAACCGTGAGGTTTTTTTTGCGGTGGGAAAATCATCTAATTACATCCCCCGCTCTTGTACGGAGCGGGAGATAGTGTCAGACTTTTACTGACTAAAAACCCACTCCTGTTGCTTCGTTGCCTTTCGTACCGAGGATGAGCTATCTTTCGAATTAACCCTGGCCCCAGTTTCCTTCGACCCAGCTGGGCCCCTGCTGTTGCTGACAGCTCCTTGAGGCGCGCGGGAACAGTGCGCGCCGTCGACGACTTGAGCTCGGTCCGGAAATCGGGATCGGAATCCCGGCTGGGGCGCTGTGAGCGCCACCGTTGCCTGATGCGGTCGGCCTCCTCTTTTGCTAGTATTACTGCTTCTCAGAAGGAGGCGACCGCCTGCCACTCCTCCTCGCTCCGGATCGACTATGAGGTCCTGATTTCGATACCCAGGCCAAGCATCAAAGAGCGTTACGGCTCTGTCTTATTTAAGGCCAGGTTTTATTAATTTTAGCTTTTTTTTGAACCTCTTGAAATCCACAAATATAAAAGAGAACACCGTGAAAAATTATTACTTTATTAATATTGACCAGGATATGACCAACTGCTGGGTAAAAATAAAAATATGATATAAAATAGTTGCCTCATTAAAAAAAAAATCACGAATTTGACCCTTACTTACGATTTCAAACGTGTATATCTACGAGATTACGTCTTAGAAATATTTGAAAGTTACACAAAATAATTAAACTTGTTTTTAAAAAGGGTCTGACAAAAACAAAAATTTTGAATAAGTCAAAGTCAAAGTCAAAGTCAAATCATTTATTTCAAATAGACCATTTACAGGCACTTTTGAATAGTCAAATGTCGGTCAGTCCAAGAAAAGTGAAGCTAAATTGCACGTTCCAAAGAGTAGGTCTCTATGGAGAAGAACGTACAAGAAACTCCATGGACACTCTTTTAAATCATATTATGTGTTACATATAATGCTTGGTTACATATTACTTGTTGCTTCTATCATGTGTCTAATAGTCTTGAGTAGTTACTTACGTTTTTTTTTGTATATAAAATCGCTGTTACGAAGCCGCGAAACTGACTCGTGATCCGGGCCAGTGGCTACAAAATACTCAGTCACTACAACCGGCTCTTAATACCCACAAAATAAAGTGCTCAGCGCTCCTAACACAGATTTTAATTGTTATAATAAACTTATCTGGCTTAAATAAATACTTGCATTATTTTATTACACAAAATAAAAATGGTAATCCTCGTAGATTAGTAATCGCTGATCTAGACAGTACTATCAGTATACCTGGAGATCACGCTATCAGGGCGTGATGTGGCTACTAATTACGCAGGTACTGTATTTTGAAGGTTTTGTGAGTCCCTCTTTAGTGCATTAATTTATATTTATTTATTATTGGTCTAACGTTACGCAGCCAATACTCCAGAAACTTTCGGCCCCATTACGGCCCGTTCACGACCTTGCCGCTGTAAGCGGTAGCTAAGCGCGGGGCGGCGAGCGGTACATTTTCATACATAGATCTTCAAATATATGAAAATGTTTGAAGTGCGCCACGAGACGCCGCTCATAGCGCCGCGCGCCCGCTTACCGATGCCATCCCGCTCGCCGCCGAAGATGACGAAATGATGATGATGATATAAATAGTGAAAGTACTGGTCCGAAAATTCTTTAACTGATTGAAAACTACACTATTTTTTTATGTGTTTCACGCTTGACCGCTATCTCACCTGATGGAAAGATCACCGTAGGCGCGGACTTGCGGACGGCGAGGTTAGCTCACCGTCCGCCCATCCGGGAACCGTCCGGACCGAGCCCAAGTCGTCGACGGCGCGTAGTGTCTAACACGTCTCAAGGATATGTCAACAACCGTAGGGGCCCAGCAGGGCCGAAACCTACTGGGGCCATGGGTTGTGCGAAAGAGAACCCCGGGGCCATGGAACGAAGGCAAAGAAGGAACTGGAGTGGGTTTTAGTCATTAAAAGTCTGACATGCCCTCCCGCTCCGCCCAAAAATGGGACATGTCATTAGATGATTTCTCACCTAAAAAAAACCTGATGGAAAAATGATGTGGTCAAAAACGCGGAAGGACACACTTTCCTAGGAGTAGGTTATTCACTCTTGACTTAAAAATCCCCAGGTTTTAGGTATCAGGAAACACAGACTCCGACAGGGAATTCCACTCCTTAGCTGTACGCACAATGAATGTGTCTGTGTTTTGTCACGAACAAAGCTCAGCTCTAATAAGGTTGCCGACATAGCACGAAGAATTGCTAAACTTAAGTAGCAATGGGCAGGGCACATTGCTCGCAGAACAGATGGCCGTTGGGGCCGAAAGGTTCAAGACGCAGCGTTGGAAAGCCTCCTACAAGGTAGACCGATGACCTGGTGAAGGTTGCGGGGAACCGATGGATACGAGACGCACAGGAACGTTCGTTGTGGCAACGCTTGGGGGAGGCCTATGTCCAACAGTGGACGTATATTGGCTGAAATGATGATGATGAAAGCTCAGCTCGTATATCGTAGGGCAAGGAAGTGAGACCGCTGTCAAAATACATCTAGAAAATCCTACTTACGAGTACTATTGCAATGCTGCCACTCTCAAACCGTCTGCTGAAAGTCTGGTGCAAGAACTGAACAAATGTTTGCTGAACAGCACCCTCTATTTGCACTGACGAGATTAAATTGCTCCACGGAATGACAATACACAGTCGAAATGCAGAAGATCCACTAGAATCATATTTGTATGCTTTAGGAGAAACATTTTTGAAATAATAAATCATACATAGCTTTTGCATAAATTATAGCCTATCCTAGCCCTCACTCAGAAATAAAACGGTTTTTTATCTGTGAAAAAAAATAGCAATCGGACCATTACTTTCTGAGATTACCTCCTACAAACAAAAAAACAGACTTTCTTTATAATGTAGATAGCACGTTAAATAATTTCCGGTTTCAGAACAATTCAACTCGGTCTGCATAAGGGGTGACAATGACAACGTGAAAAACGGAATCCTTATAGGATCACTTTGTTGTTCGTCCGTCCGTCTGTCTGTCTGTCAAGACCCTTTATCGGGAACGCGTGGAGTTATCGAGTTGAAATTACCAAACCATATACTCAGGTCTGCGTACTCTTGAAGCTGTACAACAATCAAACTTGTAAGTTAACGAGAAAAAGATATTTCGGTTAATGTGGCAAAAACGTACCTCTCGAGGAAATCAAACTTCATAGGGTACTTTCCGTTGGATGATTGGGCAAATCAGACTTTTACAGACTAAAATTCTAGAGCCACAGTAATTCTATCTATCTACTATCCTTGAAATTAAAAAAAAACAAATTGATTACAAAATGTTTTACAACCCTAGAGCCTCTGTAACTCTTGCAAACGTTTCCGTAACCCGAAACTAATCCTGAAATTAAAAAAAAAAAAAAAAAAACTAGAAAGGCTAAGTTTAATTTGAAACTGATTAAAACATATTTTACTACCCTAGAGCTTCTGTAACTCTTGCAAACGTTTCCGTAGCTCGAAACTAGCCCTGAAATTAAATAAAAAAAAACTAGAAAGGCTAAGTTTAATTTGAAACTGATTAAAAAATATTTTACTACCCTAGAGCTTCAGTAAATCTTGCAAACGCTTCCGTAACTCGAAAGTAATCTTGAAATAAAAAAAAAAAATAACTAGAAAGTCTAAGTTTAATTTGAAACTGATTAAAAAATATTTTACTACCCTAGAGCTTCTGTAACTCTTGCAAACGTATCCGTAGCTCGAAACTAACCCTGAAATTAAAAAAAAAAGACTAGAAAGGCTAAGTTTAATTTGAAACTGGTTTCAAAATTGTTTCAATACACCCATTAAAATAACCTATTTCAACTGTTGATATTAACGTAAAGAATTAGTATTCGTAATCTTGAAATGTTCTATTGATACTGTAATATAACTATCTATTTCCATCAGATGTTGAAATGACATTTCACCATGAATTCAAACTATTATATTTGATTACATTTTGCTCTTGCGTTGCATTCAGTTCGCAATCCGAAATGTGTACGTGAGTTCAATAAAACGTAATATTATGTAAGTGTGACTGTTCTAATGATTTCAAATATTGAATAAAAAAAAAGTACTAAGTCTAATAGTGTTTTATGATTATAACGACACTATCGTTTTTTTTTTTTTTTTTTTACGAAATCTATCGTGACTGATAAATTATGTATGATACTTTTAAAAAGCGATATTTTTAACTGTGCATCAAGAATTTTATTCTTCACTAAAGATACTAATTGTAAATCAAATATTAATGGACTGTTTACAATTATGCCCCAGGCTCCCGACTCGGACTGGTTAGGTTAGAAGGGGATCTAAGTTCGCTCGCTTTGCTCGTTCGTAGACCCCGCCATCTCCTTCGTGGTCATTTTTTCAAAGAACCCTGGAGAGTATATTTTTCAGTAGAAAGCAGAATTAAATTCAGGAACAGTTAAATACTACCCATATAAAAAAAATACCTACCAATAAAAAAACATGTTATTTTGTAGTGGGAAATTATCAAATTACTCATCCTGCTCTGTGCGATGCAAGTGTATGATTATTCAAGAAGTTGCTTTGCTTAAATAGTGTTACAGTACTTTCAAAGTGTTTAAAACGTTTTGAGGGAAAACCACGTCGATGACTAATAGTTTTCTAATGAACCATGCTATTCAAACTGATAACAGCTTGACAGGTGTTTTACAATTACTATTATCATTTAAACTAAAGGTAAGTAGTAATTTGAAACATACGTTGGTTACGCTAAGTAGGTGGAGAAGAATCATTTATTAATTTATCTACACTAATATAAAAAAGAGGTAAAGTTTGTTTTTTTTTGTTTATTTGTTTTTTTTTTTGTAGGAGGTAATCTCTGGAAGTACTGGTTCGATTGCTAAAATTTTTTCGCCGTTAGAAAGCTGCTTTATTCCTGAATGACATAGGCTATATTTTATGTACGCGGGCGAAGCTGCGGGCAAAAGCTAGTTACTTATATTTTGCGACACATTTAGTAAGAATAAAGCTACATTAGACCGAAGCGCACTTGGTCCACGCCTAATTTGTACGTAGAACGATGTCGCGTGGCGTGGATCTAGTGTAGCTCTACAAGTCTAGTTGCCATATACAATGTATGGAGACGGACGCTCCCAGATTTATGCGCTGTGTAGTTCTACCTTAAATGATGTTATTGCAGAACATTTTTTTTTATATTTCTGAATAGAAACCGTCTATCGTCGATCGCATCGTCGCTACTTCTTCACGATTTAACGGCTGAACAGTTTTGGGTGAAACTTGGCACGGGAAGACCATATCCTGGTATCGCACATAGGCTTTATCCCGGGAATATGTTCACATGCGACAATGTCCTATTTTCAAGATGAAATAAAAGAATAATTACCGTTTTTTTTTATTGTTGACTAGTATGCCCACGACTTCGTCCGCGTACATAAATTGTAGCTTATGTCACTCAGGAATAAAGCAGCTTTCTATCGGTGAAAAAATTTTAGCAATCGGATCAGTACTTCCAGAGATTACCTCCTACAAACAAAAAAAAACAAACTTCCTATTTATTATATTAGTGTAGATAGGATCTCGTTTGACCACCATCTCACCTGATGGTAAGCGATGACTTGGTCGATGATGGAGCACGATTGCCTAGTAACCTATTTACTCTTGACTTAAAGACCGCTAAGTTGTAGCTATCAGGAAACACAGACTCCGGCAGGAAATTCCACTCCTTGGTTGTTCGCACCATAAATACGTTTTTAAAACGAAATAGAACACATAAATTCGAACTTGCGGGCCCCTTATCCACAAACGCAGTGTCCATCTGGGCCCACACATTATTCGCCCGGAGGAGATTAAAACTCTAAAAGTTAGGAGTATTCTAAATTTCTTGGAAGCCGCCGGGCTAAAAGAGTTACTCTAACAATGTGGCGAGTCACAATAGATCATTTAGGTCGCAGTGACTACATCCCCTACACTACGGGTGATGCATTGCCCCTTATCTTCAAAAATAATAAATTCGAACTTGGCCTTCTGCCACCGAACTGCATAATGCAGATAAAACATTATTCTACACAATTCATTAACATTACTGTCAATGTTACATACATATAATAACTAAATTAGTTTATTGTTTTAACACGGGATTTTCCTCAACTCACTACATTAAAGTTATCTCGTAAGTAGTTCTAAGTAATGTTTTTTGTATTTTATAACTTCTTTCTTGTTATTTTTAGGGTTCCTTACTCAAAGGGTAAAATCGGGAACCTATTACTAGGACTTCACTGTCTGTCCGTCTGTCTGTCACCAGGCTGTACCTCAAGAACCGCGATAGCTAGACAATTGAAATTTTCACAAATTATGTATTTCTGTTGCCGCTATAACAACAAATCATCATCATATCAGCCGATAGACATAGGTAGGATAGTTGAACATAGGCCTCCCCCAAGTGTCGCCACAATGAACAATCATGCGCGTCTCGCATCAACAAATTCTAAAAACAAAATAAAATAAATATTTTAGGGGGCTCCCGTACAACCAACGCGATTTTTTTTGCCGAATTTTCCTAAAGACGGTACGGAACCCTCGTGCGCAATCCAACTCGCACTTGACCAGTTTTTTTTTTAATAAAGACTTTTCTGTTTACAGAGCAAATAATGTTTTTGTATTTTATAACTTCTTTCTTTTTTTTTATTTTAATAAACACATGTTCGTTTACACAGCAGTAAATCTTAATCTAAGTATTTGACTTTAGTTTCCTGAAAGTGATTGCAGTCAAGCTGTCGACAAATATGATGAAAGATTTTAACTGTACAGCTGTGAGACACACAATGTTGATATATGTATTTAAGTAGGTAGAATGGTTATTTCATTATAGTGCCTGTGTGCTAAATAAATGTGTTGTCTTTCTTTTATTTCTGTATGTTTTTTGGTGTTACCGTATTACTGGTCAATGGACCACATAAGCGAACATGTTGATGACAGATTTACTGAAACGGAGGATTTATTAAGATCTTTGTAAAATGCAATTACTGCTAGATGGCCACTGCTCTCAAAACGGTGAAGGAAAACATTGTGAGGAAACCGACATGTCCTAGAACTAAAAAATCGCAGACATGTGACATCCACCAACTCGCACTGGGCCCGCGTGGCCCATTCCCTCAACTAGAGAGGAGGCCTGAGTCCCAACAGTGGGAACATTATAAGGCCGAATATGCTATGCTAAGTGTATTTACTGCCAAATTAAGCAATTAACTGTTTCTGTGCCAAGAAAATACAATAATTCATTCGTTTGCCCACAACCCGCCTACCGTCGTTACTATAGCGGACCTGTACCCCTAGCCAAGTTGCTAATCTGCAATAGTTAACGCTTGTAGAAAGCTTCAAATGTACGGGAATAACGTCGTCTTAACGCTCAGTCACGTAGTCAGAACAAAAGAATTGGTGGCAATGTCAACTCTAAGTGTTCGGCGCAAGCGAAACGTTTGTAACTTGGCTAGGGGGGCTGGTTTTTTGTGAAGTGTGAAATCGTCCAATGACTTCTCCTGCTCTATTGTGGAGCAAGAAAGCGTATTAGACTTTTACTAATTAAAATCCACCTTGTTTCCTGCAGCTGCCCTTTACGTTCCGGGACCACTTCGAAATCCCGTGACCCTAGCGGGCACTAGCTCTACTAAGTCCCTACGGTTTTGCTGACATCTCTTTGAGCCGCGCGTGGAACACTACATGAATTCGACGACTCAGACTCGATTCTTACCGGACGACGAGTTACGCATTGCTCGTCGTAACCGGGGATCGCCCTACGACTCTTGACACCCAAGGCGTCACCTGTGGCGACGACTGGAGCGTGAGGATGTTCGTTTCCACATGGTTGCGGTCATCTCCTTCGCTAGCAATACTGCTTCGCAGAATAAGGCAACCGCCTGCCATTCCTCATGGTATGAACCGGGTGTGAAACTACGGTTCTACGAGGACACGGCGGTGCTCCGTCTAAACACCTCCACTTTAAGCTTTACCGTGTCCTCCATGCATAATGGTGGTACCGGGGCCCTGTGTTAGGTACTATATAATAGGTTTAGTAGTTTCTGTAAAAAATATAATAAGTCCGTCTTTTAGATTATTCAAAAATAAGGGACACGTTTTTTTATGTGTAAATTAAACCAAAAATGACAAAGATATAGCCCATTAAAGTTACGTGTAACGTCACGTCGTGCTGCATTTTTTCGCACGGGGAGACGTCACACGTAACTTTAATGGGCTATATCTTTGTTATTTTTTGTTTAATTGAAAAAAGGAAAAATGCGTGTCCAATATTTTTTTATAATCTAAAATGCGGAATAAATAAAATGTAATTATTTTGATCCTGGAAACTACCCTATTATCCAGTCTAGAAGAGCTCTTGGCTAAAATAATAACAGCTACACTCATGAATTGATACCTACTATCAAAGTACATAATCCCATTGTTGACACACATAGTCACAATGTCTCATATTCCTTTTAATTGTTGATCTAGTAGTTATCAGTCAGTGCTCGGCCATTACAACTATTGATACAGAATCAATCACTATAATGAGTCAGTAAGGGAAAGTACAATATCCAAAACAGAGTGTATGTAAACATATTAGTAATTATTAGTTCTTACTCATCATCTTCCCTTGTCCCATATTACTTGGGGTCGGCGCAACACGATTCTTTCTTCCATTCTGTCCTGTCACCTGTCATATATCACTAACTCCCTATTCTTTCATATCACTTCTCACACAATCCATCCATCTTTTCTTTGGCTTCCCTCTCTCTCTCCATCAATCCCCATGTATACTCATAACTCTGTCAGTGACATGCGTTTCATCCCTCCTCTTCGCATGGCCATACCAAGACAACCGATTCCCCAGGGGTGAATAAAAGTCTTGTGGAAGGTTGTTCAGTTTCGTCTACTGAGCTGGCTCTTAAAGTTTGTGGAGGGCTGTCCCTTACACCCTGTATAAGGTACCTAATCTTTACAGGAAAAAAGGCTTTCAGACAACTACTTATTGAAATAAAAAGTTTAAAGTGGCTACTTACTAATCGTCATGTTTTGAGGTTAACGATCGACTCATAATAGGTTAAAGTTGATTGCAATCAATCGGTGTACACAACATTTATCGAGAGATAATCGCAAGCGATAGTAATCAGTAAATGACAGCATGCATTGTACTTTTCAATGAGTTTTTTTATTATTGATAGGCTCGCGTTTGACCACTATCTCAACTTGATAGTAAGCGATGAATCAAATCAAATCAAATCATTTATTTCAAATAGACCATTTGCAGGCACTTTTGGATAGTCAAATGTCGGTCAGTCCAAGAAAAGTGAAGCTAAATTACACGTTCCAAAGCGTAGATCTCTATGGAGAAGAACGTGCAAGAAACTCCATAAACACTCTTTTAAATCAAATTGTGTGTTACATAATTATAATGTTTGGTTACATATTTCTTGTTGCTTCATTGTGAGCACAATGTAGACAATAAAATAAAAATAATAATTAAAAGAAAGAAACTGAATTAAGCCACTGGTAGCTAAGAGATGACCAGTCTCAACTGACGGCACCCGTTCACGAGCATGACGCGTGCATCAGCCTCACTCAACTCAACCATTCTTAACGGAACTGAATGACCCAATAACACGTGCCACCAACAGCGAGACATTTGAGTGAGCATGACAAACTCTCAATAATAATTGCCATGCTCGTAACGTCAAAAAAAAAAGTTGTATTGTGATGTGTCGATATAGGAACACACTGGCCTAGAAGTAACCTAATCACTCTTGACTTAGGGCCAACGCCACGTTAAGCGGACGCACGCGCGGGCTCCCGTCGCGTGATGTCGCGCGTTTCGTGTGCGATGGCCCCTGTAGCGGAAACCGACACCTGCACGCTTAGCCAAGTTATTATTCTGCAATCGTTAACGCTGTCGAAAAGTGACGAAACGTATGGGAATGTCGTCATCTCAAAGTAAAGTCGCGTGGTCGGAACAAACGAATAGAAAATTCGTAGCCAAGTTCACATCGTTCAAAATGATAGAATGAATTTCTACAACGTTTAACGTTACATCCTTTGATAAACAAACGCTACATTGTAGAACGAGCGGCCGACGCAGGTGCGTCAACGTGGCTATCCACTTATCGTTTTCTACAATTGCTGACACCGAAGCGTTACAGATTGGAGAACAGAATTCGACACGATACGGTTATAACTTGGCTAGGCTGCGCAGTGTCGCTATATTAACTATAACATTGTATATGTAGTCATGTCGATGGAGAACTTTAATCTATTATTAATAAATGGCGTATGATCCTAGGGTCAATTTTCTACATTCTCGCAGGTGAAGCCGCTGACAGCAGTTAGGAACTTAATAAAAGGAAATAGAATGCGAGAGGAATTATAAGATAATTACATTTACATAATACAGTAACTAAATAACGTGATGTTACAAGGTAAGGATTATAAATATCATTATTATCCTTACATAGCAAAGAACATGCTGAGCATAAGGCATATCACACAAATTATCTTTTTTTCGATTAATTACGGAAAAAGAACTTTCCTTGTCATTGTCCTTTGGGTTTTTTTTTTCGCGGTGAGAAAATCGTCTAATGACATCCCCCGCTCTTGGGCGGAGCGGGAGACAGCGTCAGACTTTTACTGACTAAAAACCTACTCCTGTTCCTTCTTGCCTTTCAGCTTTCGTACCGGGACCGAGCTTCCCTTTCGCATAACCCTGGCCCCAGTAGGCTTCGACCCGGCTGGGCCCCTGCTGCTGCTGTGGGTGACTTTAAACTTTCTGATAAGGACCATTCATAGACCATATTCATGAGTAATTTCACCCTCTGTATTTAAAAAAAATCTTATATTAAGTATATTGTAAATGCTGTTTGATTTTACTTTTTTACTCGACGACAAAATAAAAAAAAATGTTTATTTAGTTTTAAGTCCATCCTAAAGTCTGGTAGATATCGCAGTCAGCGATAAGACCGCCATTGTACCCATATATTATTTCGTTTGGTAAAATTGTATTTCTATTTAGAGCAATGATAACCGAGTGGTAACGACCCCGACTAACGAAGTTGTAGGTCGCGGGTTAAACCCCAGCCAGGCGCATTACTTTGTGTAATTTATTTCATCACCACTACTCTCAAAACGGTCGTGAAGATCGTGGATAGAAGAATGAACATCGTGAGGAAACCGGCTTGTCCTAGAACTAAAAATTCACATGTGACATTCACCAACCCGCACTGGGCCCGCGTGGTGGATTACGGCCCATTCCCTCCCCTAGAGAGGAGGTCTGAGTCCCAGCAGTGGGAACATTAAAAGGCTGATTAAGCTTTTGCCATATATTTGTAATCTAACAATTGGATAATTGCCTGTGCTTTTTTGTACAATATTTTTTACTATTAAAGAACAAATAACAATTCAGCACACGTAACCTAGATTGGCAGTGACGTCACATTTCAGTATGTGCATCCTTATACTGTTATTTGACTGTTTCCCCTTCCACTAGATTTGAAAGGTGAACTTGATTTGAACAAAGAAAAATACTTTTTATTTGAAATTTTGGATGAAGTGTACTTTTTGATAGAAACATTGAAAAAATTAGTTAAGTGCTCGATTGACAAACTACCCTGTATTACACATTTGGAAAAAAAACTGTAACTTTTTCTTTCACAAAACATTTTATGAACGAATGTCAAGATTATGTTAATGTAGAATCTCGTGAAGAAATAAAAATAAAAGAAAAACATTATTCTTCAACGGTAATACCGTCTAGACGCTATAAGAGTTAGGTCCCGTACGTGACGACACACAGCATAACATAAACCAGTGTTATAAGTTTTGGTATACTGTACTTGAATGTACCATTATTTTATTCTGTGCCTTTCAGCCAAACTTATGTTCAGCTGTTTATGTCTGCTGAAAGAATTACCGCTGCCAGAGAACGCAAAGGGCAATAGGCTAGTTGCCTTAAAAAATGTAATTAGTCCGTCTTTTAGATTATTCAAAAATAAGAGATACGTATTTTTTTATTTGTAAATTAAACCAAAAATAGCAAAGATATAGCCCATTAAAGTTACGTGTGACGTGACGTGCGAAAAAATGCAGCACGGCATGACGTTGATCGAAAAAAGAAAAAAATACGTGTCCAATATTTTTTTATAATCTAAAATACGGACTAAATAAAATGTAATTATTTTGACCCTGGAAACTACCCTATTGTATTTTGATTCCTAATTTAAAATTATTTTAAGATAGTTTTTCTTTATATATAAATCCTACATAATATATTAATATAAAAAAATATTCAAAATGTCATCGTATATTATAAATATGTATATAAAATAATCGCAATAATACTAATCGTAGATTTTTTTATTTTGGGCATTGAACTCGCGGCAAATTTCTTTCAATACTGACATAATGCATGCTCACCTTCTTTATTAAATAGCGTGATAATATATAGCCTATAAGTTGACCAGACTTATAAGGATTGCACAGTTCAGGGGTCTTAGACAAGTGGCATTCGCTCCGTGTCGATTTCGTTTAGTAGTTCGATTTCGCCTTTGCGATGTCGATTATGCGCCAACTGTTAACATCGCTCTACATTTTTACGGTTTTATTATATGTACTTACAGATAATATTGTTCTAATAATATTAAAACATGTTATTCATAAATCTCCTGATCTATTAGAATAGGCACTGTTTCCAAGTTATCACAAATAATTCAATGTTTAATAAGGAAAGAAAAAAACATTTCCTGCAAATTTTGCGAATTGTCGCTTACAATGTTCTTCCTGAAAAGGCTCTATGTGGATTTGTAACAGCAGTTTGCTTCCATAAATTCCACATGTGTTTAATTATACCGGATTATATTTTAATCCTCTTAGTGCCAGTACATTGAGTATTTCCAAGCATGATAAATATATACCAATGCCATTGAGGCTGCGATAAAGAAAATGTGAATAAATAAACAACAAAGTAACATAATGGCGACAAGTAAAATTGGGTTTACTATGTGAATTAACACGGTTTACCTATTTATGTACATAGTTAGGTTTTAATATAAATAAAAAACCGAAAAAAAAGGTATTCCTCCATGGGATAGGGGCAGGAAGATTCTAAGGTCCAAAAAAAGGTTGAATTAGACACTTACCGCTGATTGTGTAGACTGGGCTGCCGTTAAGGTAGGGTGACTGATCTTCGACCTTTTCTGATGGTTTGACAACATCCGGAGCTCCGACCATGCCTGGGAACAAAACAAACGGATATGTTAACATCGTTGTATTTAGATGCTTTTCAACATAACTAACTAAGAGTGCAGAGGTAACTTATAAACAAACGTGCTTCATCGTCAACTCCATCATCGCTTGCCATCAGGTTTGATAGTGGACAATCGTCCACTATCACACCTGATTCTGTCAGTAATACAATAATAAGTTAAGCATAAGCTATAATGCTCCTAATCCTGGAACTCTGGCGTAATCTAGGTGAGAAGGAGCCAACTCATTGCTAGATGGTAAATGAAGAACTATTGACCGCTTTGACAGCAATGATCAATTATCATCCTTTATCTCAATTTATTGGAATCGGCGTAACACGTTCTTCCATACACCTTATGCCAAAATAACAATAGTCATTCTATTTCAATCCATTCATTGCTTCATTTCACCATTTCAACCGAAAAACGTCCACTGTTGGACACAGGCTTACCCCATTTGTCGCCACAACGACCGGTCTTGTATATAGCTCTATCAGATTTCGGCGACTCTCACCAGGGTCTTCGGTATACCTTGTGTGTCGAGTCCAGAATCTTACGGCTTCATTGATATCTATTCTGAGAGCAACGAACTCTGCCCACTGTCACTTACGATTGGCGATACATTGGGCTTTGTCGATAGCCTTGATTCTCCTGAGGATATCTTCATTCCTGATTCAATTGTTTTACTATTATTCCAAACGCTTAAAGCAGTGATTAAGAAATAGTTTGCTTGAAATTAAAATCACGACTGTAATGTTTGAATAGGTAGTACGAAAGTTAGAATATGTTCGCATAGTGCAAATAAAATGAGCTAATATATAACCTTGACCGGACCTTGACTTGAAATCATAACTGGAATAGAACCGGTTTGAAATGCAATGAGTAAAACACATTTCCTTTCAAAATAAACAAACAATGAATACGCGAATATATCAGTTCTATTACGTAATTTTTTTACTTGTCCACTTTTGTCTCACTGGTGGGCAAAGGCCTCCCTCCATTCTTTGCAACGGTCCCGATTTTTCGACTCTCCATTTCTTAAGGAACAAGTCCAGGTTGTCTCGCCTTCTGCTTCGTGGTCTGCCGCTGCCCCGTGTCATTGGGTCAGGCCACCAATCCTGTGTTTTATTTATTTATTTTTATTTTATTTATTTATTAGACTTACATACACCTATCATTACAGACGAATCCAATGCGATAGTGTAGTCAAAATTATTAATTACAATTTTAATTTCATAGTTATTAGGTAAATCCAATTTCACTTCAAGCCTAAAATAACACTTTCAAATACATAAATAACAGATAGGAACAAATCAACCCAGTGCGACAAAGTTGTCAAAATAATAATAATAAATAAACAATAAGAACAACAAGCCTACAACCCGTTAGACGTTTCGGCAGACAGGTTCTGCCTAGTCCCATTTAAATTGGGCACGGACAACCTTTGATCCGATGGATGCGTGATGCACAGGACCGGTCGTTGTCGCTTGGGGGAGGCCTATGTCCAACAGTGGGCGTCTTTCGGCTGACATGATAATTATGATGATGAGTCTTTGAAGCCACATCAACGATTTGCATTTCGGAGCGCAGTGTAATGCTTATGAGTTTAATTTTACACATGTACAATAATATCAATAAAAGGGGTAGGCATTTGTATGATTTTGTTAGTAAGTAGATAGAAAGTAATCTCTGGAAATTCTGAACTGAAAATCTGTACTGATTTTGAAAATTCTGTCACCAGTAAAAAGCTATATTATTATTTGACTGGCCTGTTGGTCTACTGGTTAGTGGCCCTGGCTGCTACGCCGGAGGTCGGGGGTTCGATTTCCACCCAGGACAAATGTTTGTGTGATAAGAATTATCGCATTATAAATTTATCATTTGTTCTGTGTCTGGGTATAATTTATCTATACTATCTATTTAGAAATATATAAGTATGTTTATCAGTTGTCTAGTACTCATAACACGAGCTTCGCTTAGCTTGGGACTAGACGTTGTGTGATAGTTGTCGAATTTATTATTATTTATTTATTACATTTTTTTTCCACAACTATCACACAGCGCCGTCTAGTCCCAAGCTAAGCAGAGCTTGTGTTATGGGTACTAGACAACTGATAAACATACTTATATATTTCTAAATACATACATATTATAGATAAATTACACCCAGACACAGAACAAATGATCGTGCTCATCACACAAACATTTGTCTTGGGTGGGAATCGAACCCACGACCTCCGGCATAGCAATCAGGGTCACTAACCACTAGACCAACAGGCCTGACAATTTGTTATTATTTTTCCTGAATGTCATAGTAAAACAAAAATAAAATTGCACTATGAGATTTTAAGAAATTCACTTGCCAGACCCTTTTTAACAATAAAGGAGTGTTTCCTTTGAGTAAAGTTTTCTATTTTCAATATTTAGAGTACTTTTCCTACAGGTGGCGTTACAAAACTCCATTCTGTAGAATTTCGAACTGTTTTAATGTCGGTCACGTTTACCAAAACGTGTGGCTTTTCATTACACCGAGCGTGGGGCTGAAGCCCAATAAGTAGGATACATTGGTGCATATAATCGGCGGTTTGACCCAAATACTAGTTTGTGTACAACCTGCTTTATATAGCGATAATGTTGTAGACTTCATTGAATGTTTGGGAAGTGTGCGTTCTCTGTTATTTTTCTTTTTTACCGAAAATCGATCAGAATAAAAAAAAGTGACAGAGGTTTATTTCGTCCATGCTATTATGTACGAACGAATGTATGTTTACGCGTGTACGAAATTAATTTCTTTAAGAAAACGTCAGCTGAGCGAGTCCAATGGCCTATAGGTAGTTAGTACGCAACGCCGACTACTACATACAGGTCATTGGACTCGCTAGTCCATAAAGAATAGTATGAAGTTTATTTATTTTCTAAACTAGATTCCTATACAAGGCGCCAGATAATCACCCAGAGGTTGACTGGTAGGGAATGCCTTAAGGCATTAAGTCCGCCTTTGTACTCTTTTCTACATGAAGTATAAAATAAATAAACTTAAAATAGAGTTCATTTACTTTTCCTAATATCTCCAATATATCGAAGGTACTTACTAGAAAAACCATCAATGAACTGTTTTTCAGAAAAGGATCACGATAGATGTCGATTCAAGACAGCTTTATGTCTTTTGAAATTAAGAATGTCAATAAATGTAGGAGGGTCAATGACCGTCACTTTACGTGTATTTGGCGCCTACTTTCGTAGGGGAAGCTCTCAGAAATAGGTAAGAGTTATTCACACAAAGTCGCGGGTAACAGCTAGTAGTTAACATATTTTAAGTTAATTCATCATCATCATCACCAGCTTTTTTAATTTTCCCACTGTTGGGACTCAAACCTCCTCTCTAGGAGAGGGAATGGGCCGTAATCCACCACGCGGGCCCAGTGCGTGTTGGTGAATGTCACATTTCTTCGAATTTGTGGTTCTGGGACATGCCGGTTTCCGGTTTTTAAGTTAATTGTATTCATATAATACAATTGAATTGAGATAATACTTTGTCAAGTAAGTGGTCTGGTGGTTTTATTTGTAAGTGTTGTTTTTTGTGTGAACGTACAGTAAGGCCGCAAAAGTCCATAGGAACGCTAATGATTACATTGCTACGAACCGAGCGAGCGCGATATTTCCGTGCGTATGTGTGCGCATGTATGAGTATCCACATTCCACAGATAACACACACTAAGGAACTGTCGTCGCACTGAGCTTACCATAGCATTGTTAAAATTCACGCAAATACGTCATGTGCTGGTAGCCGTGTGAACTAAGTGTTGGATTCGCAAATCACGTAACCCGAGTTCAAATCATGGTCGGTCCGTTGCAGTTATTTCTTACTTTGAAAATTCCCAATCTATATTGATATAGTTGTTTTTTTTTATTTCTATGAAAAATACTATTGCATTTTTTGCACTAAATAGTTGCAAATTACGAATGTGATCTATTAACCACAAGAAGAATCACATTCGTAATTTGCAATTATTTAGTTGTTACATCTTTTCGATGTTATAAGGTGGAAATAAAAAGACGTGTTTAATAAAAATGTTTATTCTTTATATTTACAAATTAAACATATATGAGAATTGTGACGTCGAATTATTACCTAGACAAAAAGTTATCTTGTAACCGTTATCTATGTTACGCCTAAGATTGTTTGTTGGAAGTATACCCACTTAGACCATTCATAATATGAATAACGTAACAATGAACGGATATTCAAATTTTAATAAAATAAAATATATGTAGGTAATTGTTTATATCCAGTTATTTATTGAAAAGTGATATATGATTTGGACTTTGTAAACATTTTATTTTTGTGTAACGTCACAATGAATGTATTGAGGTCATAGCTTAATTGTTCATTTTCTTGACGAAAAGAAGATTGAAACCAAACCTCAATTTCTGTTAAAAGAACTTTAGTTCTCACAAGATAATCGTCAATTAGATGAGAAAATTAAATTGAACTATAGTATTATGTTAAAACAGTGCGGGTAGAAGAATAAAAAACGAAATAGACTCATGATTATTGTCAACAAAATTGATAGCGAGTTCACTGCATTCTTAAGATGAGGCGATGGCACAAGTTAAAAGATATAGCTGTTTTAAACGAAAGTAAACACAATATAATACAGTGTTTGTTAACGAATAATCACAGATATGTTAAAATAAAATGGTAGGCCATTTAGTTTAGTTAACATTAAATATTTAGTGCGAAACGTAATCGTTCTTGTTTGTGCCTCTCTGTCAAGTACGGCTTTTTAGCAGGTTTTCTGTGATGCACGCCTTCAGCGTGAAGTGCACGGCGAACAGTATCCATCGAGGTGTCATATAATTCCGCAAAATGTCTCGTTGGTGCGAAACCATTCGTTTCGTATACGTCCACCATATGTCGTCGCTGCGCCTCGCTAATAAGCTTCGATCTCCCACTTCTCTTTCGACTAGCAAGGCTACCTTCTTCCTCATATCTTTTTAGCCAAAGATTTACAGTATTTTTCTAAAATAAAAAAAATATATATATTAGGCAGCTATACCTACTTCACTTCATTTTCATTATATAAAATGTTAATAATCATAATTATTGAATATAATTTTAAAATAAAACTGCATTTATTAATCCAATAACCAATCCAATAAACCCAACGATTTACGTATTTCTCTTTTAAACCTCATAAAGATACGATGAATGGATTCATAAATGGCATACGTTTTAATTAGAAGATTAATTTGTAATAAAGTTACAATTCATTAATAGCTATTATACTCACATTCAGTCCGGTTTCTTCAGATATTTGTGTTTTATTAAGACCACTTTTATGCAGCCCAATGATAGTCGCCCTCACTTCAATACTAATATTAGCCTGCATTTTGCGAATATTACAATACTGTCAACCTCACGTCACTAACCAACAACTACAACCAAACGACAGTTCATTTCGGTTAAGTTAAAACTCGTGTCTACCTCGCAGAAATCTAATTCTTTATTTAGTTTTTTTTGTGATCTACCTTTCTAACTCTAAGAAATGTGTGAACAAGTTAAAGAATAATTTAATATATGTAATGCAAATACATAACTTCCAATCGGGTAAGAACTTACAAAAAGTCAATAATTGCGTGGGATTTGAACTTGCGGCACGCTGATTTGCGCTTCAATCTGTGTGCCTATACCACTGGGCCATCTTGACTTATGATAAGTTGATGAAATTGTGAATTTCAATCATTTGTTGGCGAAACTTGAAAATAAAAGGTCGTAAGTCAAACTAAACGTCAAACGAATAAGTTTTAAGAATTCTTATGGACTTTTGCAAGTGATAGTACTTATTCAGCAACAAGCTAGTGTGACGGAGGCGTATGTCAACCACTCCGCCACACAAATTAAAAAAAAAAGTAAAATATTATTACCCAATTTGAAGCCTTTGTATATTTTACTAATAAATCTCAGATAAAAAATTAATCTATTTAACGGGTCAAGCGATTGTTGGTCAAATAGATAAACGCCCCACCTTAGGTAGATTTAACAGTTTCACTTTGATAGATTATAATCTACCGAAAAATAGTGCGTTAAATTAAGCAGTATGTTATTATTTATTTATTTATTTAAAGCTATAAGCACAAAAATCTGTACTAAGGCGGACTTAATGCCTTAGGCATTATCTGCCAGTCGACCTTAAGGTGGTGCAGTAACAAAACATGGCAGGTGCAACTTAATAAATAGACAAAACAGAAGAGAAACAAATATATACAATAGTAAATACATACTTAGATACATACATATAAAAAAAACACCGGCCGGCCTTTGACTACATCAAGTATCCTACATTCAGCCTGAAGTTAATTAGCTAATTTATTCGCTGACCATAAATGGACGTGTCATTCGACACGTCTATTTATGGTCAGCGAATGGATGTGCCATTCTTTTGACAAAACTGTAGTAATAAATAGTACTGTTAGTTCTAAGTTATCTTTTGTCGAAGCACAGTTATCTATACACCGGTTAACAACAAGTTCAATTACGTTTACTCTCCTTTTATATTTAACCGTTCGGTGGCTACTTGCAATCAATATCAAGCCTTGATGACTCAGGCCTCGTAATCCACCACGCGGGCCCAGTGCGAATTGGTGATTGGCCATCAGAAATCCTCCGGCAGGGAATTCCACTCAAGCTATCGATCATCAAAACTTGATCATTTCTGCGCCCCTCCAGGGCCTCTGCCTTGTGCCTGGACACCTCTGGTCCTGCCTTAGTGACGTAAGTCACTCTTATTTTTATTAATAAGGCACACTAACCATTTGCTTGTAAGTTTTTAGACAAAATATTCAGAAATTGGCTCCGTGGCGTGTGAACAAATCGATTACAGGCGTACACATCACTCACAGATTTCGACTACAAACTCCATCGTTTTAGGTAGTTCACTAAAGGTAAACAATCTTGATATGCATGTCTTTTTATTTAAAACAAATCTCAGAAATACAAAGATTATTAAATTTAGTTAATTACGTAACATCGGTGTAGGTAAATATCTAATTGTAAACATATGTTCACACTATTATAAATTAATTAATTATCTACACTTATCTAACTTAATAACTATAATTACAGTAAATTAAAAAAAAAAAAATTAAAACCCTACGCTAAAATACACTATCTAAAATATGGCGTCAAAAAATTCTTCCACTTCGCTGTCGACTGGTAATGTGCCCAAAAGACTGGCGGCATTGCCACGCTGTATGGCAATGCTTATCCTCTGTCCAAGGTAAAAGCCAGCCTTTGGGTCACGCTAAATAAATTAAGTCGAATTAAAATTGTAAACATTTTTAGATAAATTTTACACGCTATATAAATTAAGTCGAATTAAAATTGTAAACATTTAGTTGTATAGTTTGTTTTTCTCTGACAATGATTAGTGATGGTGATTAAGATTCATTTATAACTAAGATTAAATCGGTGGATACATATTTTGGAATTTTGTTTACGCCTGAATTAGTGGAATCGATAATTTTAATCTATTGCCGGATATGACTGAAATAGTGCGCAGTCTGAAACTTTTTTATTTATTGATTATTTAGAGAAAATGATTAATTATTATACTATATTGACATGTTTAGAGAATGAGAATGATAAATGACGGTTGTAAGTCGCAGTATTAAACCCAGCCAGGTGCATTACTTTGTATGATTTATTTCATTGTCATTGCTCTGAAAACAGTGAAAGAAAACATCGAGAGGAAACCGGCATGTCCTAGAACCAAAAATTCGAAGGTCAGACATGTGACATTCACAATGATGACTCTTGAAGCCTTCTGATGAGACCCAGTGCACTACAATCTATTTTTACCTATCCAAGATCTATAATGACCAATGATGATTAGTCTCTGAGTACGCAACATGATTACTTCATGATTCGAGATTTACGACCTAATCAATACCTCCCATCAGTTTTTGTAGTGGAATTATGGCCATATTATTGACCATTGTTCGGAAAATACGTAATTTCGCTTCTAGTTTCTTTTTAGGGTTCCGTACTTCAAAAGGAAAAACAGAACATTTAAAGGATCACTTTTTTGTCTGTCTGTCTGTCTAACTCTGCCCCTGATAGTTAAAAAGACGTATCTAACAAAAAGTAAAAGCGGAGAAAAAAATGTTTTAATGAATGAAACGGGAATTCGTTTGCTGTCTTTGACTAAATTTAAATATGTAGTTACCTAATAAAAGTTGAAAATAAAGCTGAATATGAGCTTTAACTTGGTTTAATAATAATATGAATTTAAAATTAAATCTGGAAAAAATGTTAGATGCGTCTTTTTTACTAACAGGGGCAGAACTGTCTGTCAAGACCCTTTATCTCGAGAATGCGTGGTGTTATCGAGTTGAAATTAAAACCATATATTCAGGTCCGTGGTTTTATGTAGCTGTGAAAAAATCAAACTTCTGAGTTAACGAAATAAAAAATACGGCTGTTTATGTTGCAAAAAACTCTCTCAAGGCAATCAAAATTCATAGGGCTTACTTCCTTTTGACCTTGAATCCTGAAATTTGACATGAAGCATGGTCTCATAGTATAGGAAAAAATCTGAACACTGTAAATTGGTTGTTAAGTCACAAAAAAAAGCCTTTTAGCGATTCGGAAAATTCTTCGTAACTCAATTCGGAAATTGAACTGTTTTCATTAGTTTGTATGGAACCCTAAGCAATTTGCACCAAAAGTATATTTACAATACACTTATAGCTGCGCAATAGTAATCAGAACAGTCATTATCAAAGATAAGGTCTTTTGGAGATAAGGTAATTCCCATTTATCAAGCAGAAGATCAGAAATTTATTTTTATTTATTTATTATCTCCCACAGGTAGGATAGAGCGGTCTTAAAAGTAACATATCTACTTTTATTAAAAAGAATGATTAAGTAATCTCTCTATTCTAACCTACATTTTTTGACGTGACAACGTCTTATAAATTGGTTTGCCGGGTGACACTTCAAGAAACTGCGTTACGCTCCGCTCACGTTATGCGCTCACAATGAGAGCGAGTGAGAGGCACGCGTCCCTTCCACTCGGGCATGGTTAGCCCGCCTAAGAGCGAGAGAGACAGACATAAAAAGTCGTTGTCACGTAAAACTTTCGCCCGTATACCGACTTTACAGGCAACCAATTTTTTTTTTTTTTTTTTTTATTAATGTTAGGCTTGCGTTTGACCACTATCTCACCTGATGGTAAGCGATGATGTGGTCGACGATGAAGCACGCTTGCCTAGAAGAAACATCACAGTTAGTATAATTGTAATACTACATACTAGAACCTTTCGTCCCCATCGACCATCTGTTCTGCCTACAATGTCCCCTGCCCTTACTGTTTATGAGATACAGCCCGCTGACTGACGAACTAACACACGAACGGACAGAGGGCTTAGTCATAACCTAAAAAAAATATTTCAAAAAGAAGTCAAGCTCAAGGAATGCAGAACAAAATAAATGAATAACGTTATTTGAGATGCTCACTTTACCACAGGACACAGTTCCTTCAGTATCGCGTTACTTTGTTAATGGCCTTAACACGATTATGAGTTAGAGGTCGTATGTTACAGTTTTGGATAAAAATACCTTGTGCCCCGCGACTGCGTTATTTTAAAAAACGGAATGAGCTGGCGTTCCTTTTTTAAATCACAATGACTTTAGAAAAAAAAATCGAGATTGATTTTTATTTCTCTATGAAACGTCATACGAAAAGTGATGACACTTTTGTTTTAATTGTTTTTTTTTATTGTATCTTGTCTTGAATGTATTTTTTTTTTTTTTCGTTAAGTGACGTAGATGGCGATAAATATTTCAATAACACTTAACATAAAATGCCATTTATCTTATGTTCATTCATAGATTAATGGTTATATCATCCCTCTTTATTCACTAAGAAGAATAAATCAGTACAATTACTGCGCAAAAAACACCGGCGAGAAAAGATTAAATTATTAAGTGTCTTCATAAGTCACCATTATTATATACCGGCGAAATAATTTACTTAGTTTTATCTAATTAAGCTAATGGCCAGTATATGTTTCGCAAAAAAAAATCATAAATATAATGTAACTACTTACATCAATAGACGCTAAAAAAATATTCTAGCAAAATTCTGTTCGAGAGTCTGCTATCTCTTTTTAAGATTTTTTTAGAAGAGACGGTAACCAACTATAAGTTTATTAATTATTGTATAATTATAATACAAAATAAAACATCGTTGATTAATCGATATCGTCCAATTCTTTCATGAAACCGCTTCAATGCCATCAGCTATGTCAATAAACTGTGTGGCGGTACTTTTCCGATTAAAAACAATTACAATACTGAAGATAACCTCATTATAAAAAAACAATAATAATCACTTTACATCCGGAAAAAGAAAAACACTCTCAAGGTGAACTGTTGACCTGGTGAGGGTGGAGGGAGATAGATGCGAGACGCACAGGACTGGTGGTTGTGGAGGCGCTTGGGGAGTTCAGTCGTGGACATGGTCGGAGGACACGGTGGAGCACTCAATAGAGGTGTGCCCCGCTTGAGCAGAGCATCGCCGTGCCCTCTTGAGGGCGATTGGCGGCGGCGATCTCTCGCGCCGGGCCTTGGTGCAGGCCATAGTCCAGAGCGAGGAGGAGTGGCAGACGATCGCCTCCTTCTACGAAGCAGTAATGCTAGCAAAGGAGGAGGCCGCATCAAGCAACGGCGGCGCTCACAGCGCCCCAGCCGCCGCCGGGATTCCGATCCCGATTTCTGGCTATCGTAGACGCGGGCTTGCGGGCGGCGAGCAATGGGAAGCTCGATGCCGGTACGAAAGGCAAGAAGGAACAGGAGTGGGTTTTTAGTCAGTAAAAGTCTGACACTATCTCCCGCTCCGCCCAAGAGCGGGGGATGTCATTAGATGATTTTCCCACCGGAAAAAAAGTAGTAGACATGGAAATGATGGTCCGGAAAACTTGAACCTGCTATAAGCTAAGGTATGCCCGAATTATATTATTTTAAAACAAGTTATTTCTCACAGTTTTGCTCTCGTAGTCAAACTCACAGAAACCATGCATATTAGCGATAGATAATGTAGCTTTTTATCAATAAAATTTTAGTATTTACATCAGTGCTTCCAGAGATATTAACAACGCAGACTTGTGGGCGACGAGCAATAAGTAGATCGCCGTCCGGCAGTCTAGTAAGGATCAAGCCCGAGTCGATGAAGCGTTGTGTTCCACAAACGCCTCGAAGACTTAATTCAGTTTAGTCTTGAACACACCTAAATATTATAATCGGACCGCAGCAGGCAAATTGTTCCTTTCTTTCGATGTGCAAGTTAGACTCGCGCACTGAGAGTTCTGTATCTATGGAAGAGTTTAATTCCCGAATAGAAGATTTTTCCGAATCGCAATTTTTTTTTTGGTGACGTATCTACAATTTCAGTTTTCAGATTTTTCCCTATATTTGTGCCATGAGACCTGGCTTCATGCCTTTCAGGATTTTAGGTCAAAGGGAAGTGCCCTATGAATTTTGATTACCTTGAAAGTGTCGAAATATACGTTTTTTGCAACATATACGGTCGTATGTTTTTTGTTCGTTAAGTTAGAAGTTTGGTTTTTTTACAGCTTCAAGGGACTGCAGACCTAAACATATAGGTTTAATTTCAACTTGATACTTTTACGCGTTTTCGAGATATAGGGTCTTAATAGAGAGACGGACAACAAAATGATCCTATAAGAGTTCCGTTTTTTCCTTTTGAGGTATGGAACCCAAAAAAGTATAGTTTTTACCACATTTCCATATTACAATATCAATAAATATGAGAGGACAATGTTTCTTTATTTCAATACAATTATTCTGAAGACATTGTCGTTTCCAAGTGACGCATACCATTGCACAATTTATCAGAAAGGTCGATCTGGTTGCTAGGCAACGCTACCATGTATAAATAAACAACAATATCAGCTGGGTTTTCGCGTAGGCGAGTCTCACCGTGGCCGTCTGCAATTCTGCATGCATGACAAAATGCACGAGATTGTCTCTAAACGTTATATCCTTTAGACGGGAAACAAGGAAGCTTATGTTTCAAATTCATTATTAGATCATGTCTATATTATGGGAAGTTTGAAAGTGGCGCCAGATATATTTAATGTCTTTGGGCGCCAGTGACTGAAAAGTTGAAAGGGAATCGTTTGTCTTGGTATGGTCATGTGAAAAGGAGGGACGAAACGCATGTTGCTAAAAAAGTTATGAGTTTACATGTGGATGGACGGAGGAGAAGAGGGAGGCCAAAGAAAAGATGGATGGATTGTGTGAGAAGCGATATAAAAGAAAAGGGAGTTAGTGATAGCGTGACGAGTGACAGGACAGAATGTAAGAAAAAAACGTGTTGCGCCGACCCCAAATAAAACGGGACAAGGGCAGGAAGATGATGATGATGATGATGATGTCTTGCTATAGTACATTTTGATAAAGTGGAGAAAGTGCGTCATTGCGATCGAGGCGGAATTTGTTGGAGTTAATAGAACACCAAAGAGAAACTTCATTTTAAAGATTTCAATCACAACTGTTTATTATCCTTTTCTTTGTATTGGAAGGTGTGTCAGTAATATTACGTGAGACATGTGCTCCTCCTAAGCAAGGCTAAAGGAATACAGTAACAATAACCGATTATGGATTTCAGTCAAGTGCTGACGAGGGGCTCAGATCAATTAAATACAATATTTATTTTCGTAAAAAACGTGTTCTGCCGACCCCAAATCAAATGGGACAAGGGCAGGGGAAGAAGAAGAAGATTTATTTTAGTAAAACAGCACAATGCCGTTTAGTGATAATTTGAAGAAGTTTTTTTTACGCGGATTCCTAATTAAGTCCTATCAAAATCGGTACAGCTGTTTCGGTATCTATCCGGAACATAAAGACAGATAGACAGAATGACAGAAAAAAAAAACATTTTTGCTGTAGGTCTTGAATATATTCAAGCATTTATTACAAAAACATTTTGGACAATTCAATTTTATTTATATTTATAGACTAGCTTCTGACGGCGGTTTCGCCCGCGAGAAATTTGGTTTCTCCATACAAAATTTGGACTCGCGTTTTACCCCCTTAGGGGTGGAATTTTCTAAAATCTGTTCTTAGCGGATGTTTACACCCTATAAGCACAAAATAGATAGCTACTGTTTGTACTTCACTTTTTATACCTACGCTCGGTGGACGCACACTAATGAGCGTTTGAGACGGAAGTTCGACGAGCGGGCCGAGGCGCTCGAGATATCATGTCCGTGAGCGGTGTCTATGTGTGCGTTGCTCGATCGCGCTTTGTATGTAGATTGACTTCTGTACCTATCTATTTTGTGCTATAAGGAACCTAAGGTGCCAAGCTTTAAGTTTGTAGGTGTTATAGTTTCTCAGATTTCGTGATTAATATGATTTAAAGAATGGCCATGGAGTTTCTTGCATGTTCTTCTCCATACTCTCCATAGAGATCTACGCTTTGGAACGTGCAATTTAGCTTCACTTTTTTTGGATTGACCGACATTTGATTACCAAAAGTACTGCAAATGGTCTATTTGAAATAAATGCTTTTGATTTTGATTTATCAATGAGTGGTATTTCGCATTTATGTTAATAGATTTTATCAGCTAGAAACCTTGACAATTTTAAATTAATTTTCTCACCCATGAAATCAGTTAATCTTACATTAAAATTATCTGAAACGTGTGCGATCGGGCGACACACGCCATTGCTGAGGCGAGACAATTGATTTGCGCCCCCTTTAATTGATTTAATTCCTTCATTTTTATCGTTTATTAAACCATCAATTTAATTAAGTTTTTATAAAGTACTTATTATTTATGAACAACTTTTCTCCTGATAAGAAAAATCTGCGTAGGTATATGAAAAAACTTTTATACAAAAAAATACAAGCCACTTCAAAAACAGACTAAATAATTTCAATTTCAGAAGTCGGTTTTTCTAGTTTTTTTTTTTTTTTTTTTGACACAACCGGCAGAAAAACTTTTTGAAAGAAACAAAGAATCGTCAAAATCGGTTCACAGTTGGCGAAAATATTACTTAAAAAGATACTAAAAAAACAGACGACCTGAGAACCTCCTCGTTTTTCGGTAGTCGGTGAAAAATAAATTGACGTAGATAAGAAATGCCACTAAATTCCCAAAATTAAAATATATAGTCTGTCTAATAAGTCAACCGACTTGGGAATTTTGAATATTTAACCATTTAAAAAATACTTTTTATAAGGTTCTTCTGTTAGTAAACAATGATCTCTATCTCTTAATCAACCTTGATTATTGAACCCGTGTTGACTACATCAGATTTCATTAAATCCTAATAATTACCCAAGTCGTTTAACTTATTAGACAGACTCTAACTATTAATATATAACTGGGAGACATTTCTTTTTTAACTGTCAAAATAAAGCATGGATATGGGAAACTATTATGGACAAATTTAGAATATAAATTAAATATTTTATTCATATTAACTTATTGATAAAGTGAGAAATGAGTATAGGTATTAGAGGAAGTTTAAAAGTAGCGCCAGTGACTGAAAAACTGAAAGGAAATAAGTTTGCCTTGGTATAACTTACATAATTGGAAGAGGAAGGATGAAACGAATGTTACTGAAACAGTTATGAGTATACATGTGGATGGATAGAGAGGGAGGCCATACAAAAAGATGGATGGATTGTGTGAGAAGTGATATGAAAGAAAAGGGAGTTAGTGACAGCGTGACGGAAGACAGGACAGAATGGAAGGGCTTGCGGACAGTGAGCAATGGGTAGCTTGTTGTCCGGCCGTCCGGTAACTGTCCGGACCAAGCCGAAGTCGTCGACGGCGCGCACTGTTCCCGCGCGCCTCAAGGAGTTGTCAGCAACAGTAGGGACCCCGCCGGGTCGAAGCCTACTGGGGCCAGGGTTATCCGAAAGGGAACTCGAGCCCCGGTATGAAGGCTAGAAGGACAGGATGGGTCGTTTAGTCAGTAAGAGTCTGACACTATCTCCTGCTCCGCCCAAGAGCGGGGGTTGTCATTGGATGATTTTTCCCACCATAAAAATAAAAAATAAGGACAGAACGGAAGAAAAAATATGTTGCGCCCTGTCTCAATTAAAACGGGTAAAGGACAGAAAGATGATGAGCTTATTATATAATTCTTCATCATCATCATCCTCATCATAAGCCTTTTTAATGGGTTGGTGAATGACCCATGCTTTAAAATTTTTGGTTCTAAGACACGCCGGTTTCCTCACGATGTTTTCCTTCACCGTTTTGAGAGCAGTGGTGATGAAATAAATTACACAAAGTAATGCGCCTGGCAAGATTTGAACCCGCGACCTACTCGTAAATCGGAGCCATTACCACTCGGCCACCACGGCTCATATAATTCTTCTATAAGATGAATAAATAGTAATGTTAACATGTATAATTAAAGACAGTATATGTTTGTGGTTTGTAATACCGCGTAACGACATTGCGATATAGCACAGTTATGTTTTTTGAAACGCAATGTTTACCGTTTCGAACGATTTCGCAGTTAGCTATGGTTGACCAGAGTCGATTTCGTAATATTGTTCTTTTATTACTCGATTTACTAAGACTCTAAGTGGTAAAGAAAGACATCAAAGTATGCACTATTAAAAATTACAGGCTATAAGTGTCCCTATAAATTTGTACGGTTCCCAAATGGTGGATTATGGGTATGAGGACACAGTCTTGAGCATCGATGTCGAGTCGGTTGCATTTAGAGGAATGTGTGTTAGAATTGTCTATCTTAATTCCACCAACATCGTGAGGAAACCGGCATGTCTGAGAACCAAAAATCGAAGATATGTGACGTCCACTAATCCCCATTGAGCCCGCGTAGTTGATTACGGCCTATTCCTTTTCTTAGAGAGGAGGCCTGAGTCCCAAAAGTGGGACATTATAAGGTCGACTATGCTATGCTAATTCCACCAAGTCCATTCCATCTATAGACCAGTAGTCTAGACACTAGAAGATATAATATGGTGGTCACTCCACCCGTAAGTGCAAAACGTTTTGGGATCACATTCATTGTGCGTGTGGCGTAGAATCCTAATGGGTATTATAATCAAGAGTGAATAGGTTACTTCTAGTCAAGCGTGCTCCATCGTTGACCACACCATTGCTTACCATCAGGCGACATAGCGGTGAAGTGGAAACCTATTCAACCATATTTAAATAGCAATTATAGTGACAACATATCAAAGATATCGACATGGTTTTTTTTATACCCGTTTTATGTGTACCAAAATTACTTTTAAAACGGTTGCTTGGAGAGAATAATGAGATACCGATGTTGGTACAGTATTCGATCTGAATTTCGTAAATTTATTTCAAAACCAATCGAACAAATTGAATGTTTTACTCTGAAAACTTTAGAATCTTTTTTGCAATCACATTCGAAAGGTCAGTCTATCAGCAATGAGATTTGAATTAAGAGTTGCAACCGCGTGTAAATTGAGTAACCTGTTGCATGGCATAGTCGGCCTTATAATGTTCCCACTGTTGGGACTCAGGCCTCGTACCTAGGAGAGGGAATGGGCCGTAATCCACCACGCGGGCGTCACATGTCTTTGAATTTTTGGTTTTAGAACTTGCCGGTTTTATCACGATGTTTTCCTTCACCGTTTTAAAAGCAGTGGTGATGAAATAAATTACACAAAGTAATACGCCTGGCTGGGTTTGAACCCGCGGCGTATAACTCGTAAGTCGAGGCCGTTACAACTCGGCCGCCACTGCTCCGCTGCATATTACATGAGCATATCTAATCAATGTTTCGCTTTTTTCTTTGATACGTATGTACTTTATATGTTAATATAAGCCCTTAAGAGACTGACATTCTTTCTCATTGTGAAAGTCTTCTGTTGTCGCAATGACCAACGAACCGTGGACTTGCATCACGACAACTACGACCGTTTTTCGCTGGTTTTATTTCAAAAGTTTATTTGTGAATTAGGCTCGGTTTACTTGATTATTATACTTCAATGATTGATGTGACACGATTTCTTTCAATGAAAAAGTTGTTTGTCTGTTTTGGTAACTAAGTTTTTGTGGTGTTTGAACTTTGATCTTAGGAAATAGGTACAATAATTTTGTTCAAATAAATCTGGTATCTCTAAAGCTTGTTCCAAAACTGATACAGTTATATCCTTGTTTTATTAGTGACGATCAAAGAGATAGTTAGATTTAAATCTTATTATACACAATGTAATTAAACGTAAAATTAATTTATGTGTTTTACCCTACATTAGGAACTCCTGTATCATGGGTTTCCGATTTCCGGCCACCGTAGGCGCGGCCTTGCGGACAGTGAGCAATGGGCTGTCCGACCGTCCGATAACTGTCCGGACCAAGCCCAAGTCGTCGACGGCGCGCACTGTTCCCTCGCGCCTCAAGCAGTTGTCAGCAACAGCAGGGACCCAGCCGGGTCGAAGCCTATTGGGGCCAGGGTTAGTTCGAAAGACAGCTCGAGCCCCGGTATGAAGGCTAGAAAGAACGGGGTGGATCTTTTAGTCAGTAAGAGTCTGACACTATCTCCCGCTCCGCCCAAGAGCGGGGATTGTCATTGGATGATTTTTTCCCAACATAAAAAAAAATGGGTGCGTTCACAATCATGTAAATTTACACAAGACATTCAGACCCAGAACTCCTCTCTACATAAATCTGAAGGCCATTCAAATACTCGTTTCGTTCAGGAATCGAACCTGCGATACGCAGTGCAGTACCCAATCGCTCAACCGCTGGACCGTTCCGTCTAATTATGTTGGTGAAGTTTTTCTTTAGATGCATTTTAAAATCATCGCTAGTTATTACTCAAACTGTTTTTATCTTTTTACTCAAATTGTAACAAAAAATTGGAAATAAAGACTTTATGATCTAGACCATGACGTTTAAAGTAAGATTGTTTTAATCTTGTTTTAATGTGGGTAAGAGACAGAGCTATACAGGTTGTCTAGCGCTATCTCTTACCCACACTTATACAAGATTAAAACAATCTTACTTTGAACGTCATGGTAAGCCCGTATGTCTGTATTTCCGTTTTTCGCTGTCTTGAAATAACATGTATCGTGATCCTTTACTTGATCTAGTAATGAAAAGCAGTTCATTGTTTGTTTTTCGGGTACCTACGCAGAGATGTTAGGAAAAGGTCAATGTACTTTATTCCACGTTTATCTGGCACCTTCTATAATTTTTTTATTTTTTTTTATGGTGGGAAAAAATCTCTTGGGCGGAGCGGGAGATAGTGTCAGACTCTTACTGACTAAAAGACCCACCCCGTTCCTTCTAGCCTTCACACCGGGGCTCGAGCGCCCTTTCGGATAACCCTGGCCCCAGTAGGCTTCGACCCGGCAAGGTCCCTGCTGTTGCTGACAACTCCTTGAGTCGCGCGGGAACTGTGCGCGCCGTCGACGACTTGGGCTTGGTCCGGACAGTTACCGGACGGCCGGACAGTGAGCTACCCATTGCTCACTGACCGCAACCTTCTATAATATGACTTGCATTGATTTATGACACGTTCTAATCAATTGTCATTCCGTATCATAATTGCCATTGAACTGGTAACTGGCACACAATACCTAATGGCCGACACGAGGGGAAGTGCTCTTTTCTTTTTATGGCGCTTCCTTATGTTTCACAACGCGGAACCACCAGTATGTTAAGTGGGTCTTCTGCTTATCGCTGTTGGGGTTCCGTTGCATTTTACTATTGATTTATTGGTTCTGTTATTGGAAAATTATTTCTATGGGGGTTGTTTCATGGTCTTTTTTATTTTTATCAAGAATTGGAATTGAATAGTGGACTCATTTTTCATAAAGTTACTTCATCTAATACGTAAATAGAAACACTTTTTTGTTTTAATCCGCTCTTTAATATAATAATAATATTCCACAACTATCACACAAGGTCATCTAGTCTCAAGCTAAGCAAAGCTTTTGTTATGAGTACTAGACAACTGATATACATACTTATATATTTCTAAATACATACATATAGATATATTACACCCAGACACAGAACAAATGATCGTGCTCATCACACAAACATTTGTCATGGGTGGGAATTGAACCCACGACCTCCGGCATGGCAGTCAGGACCACTAACCACTAGACCAACAGGCCAGTCAAAAATATGTAAGTTACAATCGTTTGAAATGTAGTGGTAGGGGAAAGTGTCAAATAAAATAGAAGAAAAAAGATGATCAATCAATTTCCATTTATACAAAGATTTTAAATGTTTTATTTTTTCTATTACCGATAAATTCGCGCTTGACCACTACCTCATCTGAAGGTAAGCCATGATGTGGCCGACGATAGAGCACTTTTGCTTAGAAGTAACCTATTTACTCTTGACTCCCTGGTTGCATAAACATAATCGGCCTTGAAATGTTCCCACTGCTGGGACTCAGGGCTTCTCTATTGGAGAGGGAATGGGCCGTAATCCATCACGCGTGCCCAATGTGGATTGGTGGACGTCACATGTCGAATTTTTGGTCCTAGGACATGCCGGTTTCCTCACGACGTTTTCCAACACGGTTTTGAGAGCAGTGGTGGTGAAATAAATTACGCAGAGTAATACGCTTGTCTGGGTTTGAACCTACAACCTACTACTTGTAAGTCGAGGTAGTTACCATTGGGCCACCAATGCTCATGTTATAAAGTTAAGTACTTAAATTTTCCGTTTTGTAAATCCTTAATTACTTTGTTTCACAAAAGAACTGACAACGGACGGAAACAAGATAAACTAATCTCTACTAGCAAAAACTGTATTTCATTGCTAAACTAAATATATCTTACAAAAAAATTACCAACTCAAATGATTTCTAAAAATAAAACAACAATTTATACGGAACCGATCTTAATAAATCTCATGCAGAACCTTCAAAGCAAAACAATTACATGAACTGGTTGTTTCGGTCAATGCCCGATTCAATACCGGTATCGAGTACTTACTTAAAATGGTTAGAGTAATATAAACAATACAAATAAACTTGTAAACGGTGCATTTGCAATACACCGCTAAATTTTGTTCGTTTTAATCCCGTGGAGGGTCAAGTAAAGATAAAATTAAAAAATAAAGTACCTTTTTTTCAAAACTCGTATTAATTTACGCATGTACGAAATTAATTTCTTTAAGAAAACGTCAGCTGAGCGAGTTCAATGACCTGTAGGTAGTTTGTACGCAACGCCGACTGTTAACTACAGGTCATTGAACTCGCTCAGCTGACGTTTTTTTAAAGAAATTAATTTCGTACATGCGTAAATTAATACGAGTTTTTTAAAAAAAGGTACTTTATATTTTAATTTTATCTATACAAATCGATAGTGTTTCATGTACCGGATCGACCCTCCACGGGATTAAAACGATTAAAATTTAACGGTGTATAACTAATAAAATAAGTGCGTCGGAATTGCATAGCCTAATTCCGCCTAGCCCGTTCCATCACCGGACCACCAGGCGTACGGCGCGCGGGCGATTCGCCACCGGTACATGGTGGATATCCCACCTATACACACAAAACGTTTTGGGAACACATTCATTGTGCGTACAGCTAAGGAGTGGAATTCCCTGCCGGAATCTGTATTTCCTAATAACTACAACCCGGGATTGTTACACTCTTTAAGTCAAGAGTGAATAAGTTACTTCTAAGTAAGCGCGCTCCGTCGTCGACCGCATCGTCGCATTCCGTCAGATGAGATAGCGGTCAAGCGCAAACCTATCAACAATAAAAAAAGTTAACCTATTCACTATTAATACAGAACACACACTAGAAACACAGACTCCGGCAGGAAACGAGGACCTACTCCACATAAACTGGTATTTTATAAACGAATTATGGGATTATGGTCATTATCGGTTGACATAGTCCAACGTGACTTACATAAATACTTGGAGCCATCTTCAAAACACGTATACAAACACACAAGTAACATTAGTTTGTCCTGAACGTGATATTTCCTTCGTCGCTCACTGCCAATGCCAATAACAAACATCACGCATAAATACATAATTAGCTGCTAATTATGAACGTAAGTATAGTATTACTTGTGGGATTTTACTACGAAATAATGACCGTCTATGATTATTTTGATAAAGTTATTGGAAACTTTTCTACCATTTGTATTTTATTATAATAATTAATTTAGGGCAGTGGTTGCGGGATATCTGATTTTATATTTGTACTAGCTTTTGCCCGCGCGGATTCGCTCCCACTCTTCCCTACTATACCCTACTCTACCCTACCCTATCCTACTCTACACTACTCTACCCTACTATACCCTACCAAACTTCACATAAACCATCTACTAAATAGTCCGAACAAAGCCTAAACATTTGGTTTGGTTAAGTGAGCCCGTTCTTGAGTTATTAAAATTACAACGAAAAGTGGCATTGATTTTTATAAATATAGATTTATTTTTAACGGAAATTACATTTCATTTTTCAAATTTATACTTTTACTAGCTTTTGCCTTCGATTCCCCCGCGTACATAATATATAGCCTATGTCAATCAGGAATAAAGCAGCTTTCCATTGGTGAAAAAATTTTAGCAATTGGACCAGAACTTTCAGAGATTACCTCCTACAAACAAAAAAACAAACTTTACCTCTTTATTATGTTAGTTTAGGTTACTCCAGATAAACGAAGTTTGGTAGAAAACCACCATTTAAAAGATGTAAAATTGAGAACTTTGTTTTTATAAGCAATCAACACGTACTTTATGATGTACCAACTTATAAAAAAAAAATAAGAAACTTTACCTTTTATTAAATTAGTGTAGATTTCGGAATCCGGTACAATAGATCGAATTACTGAACACGGGACAAAATGTAACATTTCGGGACAATCCCGGAAATCCCGGACATCTGACAACCTCAGCCTTGGCAAGTATCGGTACTAACTGACCGCGTCAAAATTATTGCGAAATCATCACTATCAAAATCCAAACCAGTTAGACTGCAGTCAGGTATAAAAATAAAACCAATGTTCGTTTCTAAAATTGAAGTTCATTGCCAAATTCCTATTCCGAGAAATAGAATTCCGTTAAAACCGGTACCTATGGTAATAGAGTTTGTTTTCGTCAAATTTCATTATTTTACGATATCAATAAAACAACGTATCTCATAAAAAATACCAGTGGTTTCTAGAATCAAAAGTTGATTAAGGCCAGGTTCTACTCATTTTGAACTTTTTTAGACCTCTGGAAATCCACAAATATTAAAGAGAACACAATGAACAAATTTATTTTATTAAAATTGATTACTTATATGACCAACCGCCAGGCAAAAATCAAAATAAGATATAAATTAGATCGCTCAATTAAAAAAAATCGCGAATCTGACCACAAGGGTCAGCGATTTCAAACGTGTATGTCTACGAGATTACGTCACGGAAATATTTGAGAGTTACAAAAATAAATAGCTTGTTTTTTAAAAGAGCCTCGCAAAAACAAAAATCTTGAATAGTTTTTGTTTTTTTTTTTTTTTTTAATAAAACCGTTGTTTCGGGGCCGTGTTATCGACATAGACCCAGGCGAAGTTCATACAAAATACTCAGTACTACAACCAGCTCTTAAATGTATGTTTGTTCAAGACACATCTAGCATATTATGCGGAAGTGGTCATACTTTTGGTACAAAAGTGTGACCACTTCCGCATAATATGCCAAAGTGTGACCACTACGTACGCCCGGCGCATTCTGTAGGTACTATTGTTTTTAGGGTATTTTTATCACTCCGCTGTCCGCCTGTATGTCACCAAGCTGAATCTCATGAACCGTGATAACTAGACAGTTGTTCACAGATGTTTTATTTCTGTTGCCGCTTTAACAACAAATACTAAAAACAGAATAAAATAAATACTTAAGTAGGGCATCCATACAACAAACTTGATTTTTTTACCGTTTCTTGGTACGGAACCCTTCATGCGCGAGTTCGATTCGCACTAGGCCAGTTTTTTTATTTTTATTTTGTATTTCTAACTGTTGTGCTGTGTCTGTCCCGAAAAAAAGTATTTCATTTCTATTCTATGGATTTTAAACAGTTACACCTACTCCTAACCTATTGAGCTAAATACCTTTGTAACTTAGATTTTTTGGATGATATATAATATATATATATATAATAATAATAATAATAATTGCCAAAAGCTTCGACGACCATCTGTTTCGACAGAAACTGCCACTGAACTGGCTGTCGTTTCGCGGTTGGATCAAGGGCCTGATACAAAAGGCAGTAGGTACTCCTCGATACGGCTCGCATTGTGAGGAAGTTCCTGTCTCTGGAGCCCTAACCACCGGTAGCTTGGACCCTACTCCCGACATCGGTGGACTACTGTTTTTATATTTTTAAATGTTTTTTTTTTGTATGTATTTGTTTTACGAAATATTTAAAAATATGTAGGTATAGAAGAAAAAAAAAGGAAATATTAATAATAATATCTTTTATTTCATCTTTTACACAAAATAATTACATGTATCAGCCACAAGTAAACCTTGACCAATTACGAGTAAACTAGTGTCAAAGATATGGAACTGATTTGATGATGGAGTCGGATGGTGACCACAGAAACTACTGAATGCAACAATATAAACCTATCGTGTTTGGGCTCTTTGGAATGATGAGTAAGATAAAAGCTAGTTATGAAAAAAAAAAAGACGTGTGGCACTCGGGGACTGCCGCGGTAAAGCTATTGCATAGCATTTTTATCAACTTATGCAATTATAATTATTTATTTATTTTATTTATGCAGTATTTTTTTTCCTTTGTTTTTTTTTCTTTGATATTAATTGAAGTTACACTTTCACACATTGAATTGAATTTTGATTGATTGTTCACTCATTTGTTTTCTTATCGGTCACCACGCTCAAAAAACAAATGAGTGGGGGGTGTTAGGTTATTTTCTTTACGGAATTTCTGGATTCGGTCTCCACGCTCAAGGCCCGCGATAGAAGCTATGCAATAGCTTAAAAATCCATTGAAAATGTTACTGTAAAATTACCCACTTATAAATACCGTCAAAATTACCCAAATACAAATGTACCTAACTCTAAAATTACCCATCGTCTTTGGTGTGGTTGTTAACGATTTCACGAATTTATGAGAAATCATCACTATTTTATTAAATATCCTTCTGTCTGTACCTTAGCCATATTAAAATTTGCAGTGTGTAGTTAGCTTGATGCTATGTCAACTATACAATGTAAAAATATATACTAATGGTCACTACTTTTGTACCCGTCTAGGCGACAGTACGACTATCTGTGCATTTGTTTGCGGCCAGCTGCACCCGGACAGAGCCCCGCTGACTTAAATCCATTTTCTTTGCGAAATATTGATTGATTTACCTATGCTATGTTCATTTTGAAGAATATTTAACTACCAATTTGTATGTGTAAAAACGTTTCTAAAGATCCAAGCCGTTTCGAAGGAGTAGGGAAAAGTTGCAAATGTGATGTTGTTGTATGTAATATTTTTTTGGACAAAAGTATTAATCGCATGAAAAATCAAATGTCGATAATGTTGTTCATGAATCTATAATAAAACCTACCGTCACCGAGGAGTAGGCTCCAGAAAGTCACTCTTTTAGAGCACTTTTCGGGCGCTTGGGCCTTAATGGTGAGGCGCACTAGTTTACGAATTGAAGCCTATTCACTCTATCTTTGAAGACACCCAAATTATAATCGGACAGGAAGGCCGCAGCAGGCAAATTGTTCCAGTCCTTCGATGTATTCGGTATAAATGACGAAGTTTCCAATATTTCTACATTTCTTCGCTTTAAACGCTATTATTTTCACGTCTCACGATCGTATTATCTACTTTACGACATTGCACCAACCGTTACACATTGCTTTATCAGTTTAGATTGTATAGAACAATTCTATTGCGAAATTATTACATAATATCAGTATCGAAGTTTTAAATGGATAATGTTTTGTAGGTTTATAGATTTAATATCATCATCATCATGAGCCTTTTAAATGATCCCACTGCTGGGACTCAGGCCTCCTCTCTAGGAGAAGGAATGGGCCGAAATGCACCACGAGGGCTCAGTGTGAGTTGGTGGATGTCACATGTCTTCGAATTTTTGGTTCCAGGACATTCCATGGTTCCCTTAAGATGTTTTCCTTCACCGTTTTGAGAGCAGTGGTAATGAAATAAATTAGGTACACAAAGTAATGCGCCTGCAAGGTTTGAACCCGCACCCTACAACTCGTAAGTCGGAGCCATTACCACTCGGCCACCACTGTTCTAGATTTAAATATTTATAAAAATACAAAGTAGGTTGGATAACAGTGGATCATGGGGTATAGTGGATCATTCAATGTAACTTAGTATGTGTTACATACGCTTACGCACACAAACAAAATAGTGTATCCTTTAACCCCGTACTAGTTGTTATCCACCATGACATCAAAGTGAGAAAAATTGCTTTTTTTAATTTTAAACTAGCTTTTGCCCGCGCGGCTTCGCTCCCGCTCTTCCCTACTTCAGCCTACTATACTCTACTCTACCCTACTCCACCCTACTCTACCCTACTCTACCCTACCCTACTCTACCCTACTCTACCCTACTCTACCCTACTCTACCCTATACTACCCTACACTACCCTACACTACCCTACTCTACCCTACACTACCCTAATTTTCATTTTTTTTTCCATAAGAACCTTTTCCTCATAATAACGAACAAAACAAAAAAAAAATTAGCGAAATCGGTCCAGGCGTTGTTGAGTTATGCGCTTACCAACACATTTTGCGATTCATTTTTATATTATAGATGAATTCAGCCACATCACGTACATTTCGCGTCCAAAAAACAATCTCAAAATAAAATGACTAACGCATAAGACAATTAAGGCGTACATAGCACTCACTACAATAATTTTGCTGTCTTAAAAACTATAATCTAACATTTCATTCATAGTACAATCAGATTAAGAAAAAATAACACAAAAAATATCGAACAAATTACATTAACACTAAAACCTAAAGGAAAAAATCGTGAGGAAACCGGCATGTCCTAGAACCAAAAACTTCGAAGACATGCGACATGCACCAACCCGCACTGGGCCCGCGTGGTGCATTACGGCCCATTCCCTCTCCAAGAGAAGAGGCCTGAGTCCCTGAGGGAACATTACAAGGCCGACTAAGCTAAGCTATTAAAACTTACAATTTAAAATAAATTAAAGACATTAAGAATTAATTACATAATCTATAATTCTGTACATTGAAAATAAATGGCAGGGGGTGTTACTAGACCGACACCGAACCCAAATATGGGATTAAAAAAATTTTTGTCTGTCTGTCAAAAACTACCGGTTCGATTACGATGAAACTTGGTATAATTATTCTTTAATATCCCGGGCACCACACTAGGTACTTTTATCCCGGAAAGTATATACAATAAAAAACAAACTTAATTTTGCGGTTCGATCCCTAGACCCGGTTACTGTACCAACCGCAAATAATAAGTTTGTCGTAGGTAACGTCACCTGCAGTGGAGTTCACTAAGGGGCGCTGCATACGGCTAAGATCCATAATCCATATACTTTATACTAATATTATAAATGGGAAAGTGTGTGTGTGTCTGTTTGTCCGTCTTTCACGGCAAAACAGAGCGACGAATTGACGTGATTTTTTAAGTAGAGATAGTTGAAGGGATGGAGAGTGACATAGGCTACTTTTGGCTCTTTCTAACTCCCCACAGGAAGGGGAACCGTGTTACCCTGAATTTAACGCGAGCGAAGCCGCGGGCAAAAACTAATTTTCAAATAAATGTTGTCACATTCCGGTCAGTATTTAGTAACAGTACTTTTTTCACGTGCTTTTAAAACTTGTTTCATCTAATATCCGTTGTAAACTTCCTTGTTGACTTAGTTTTTTCTAGGTTACATTTTTATAATAATTCCGTTTTGGGTCACAATGGACTGTTATTGAGTTTAAATACTACTACTAATACTAATACTAGTATACTTACTTTTGATTAATAATAACCATTTAATTTTAATTATTTACTATTAGTTTTAATCATTAACACTTTGACAATGATCTTATAATGACTACTATATTTATTGTTTACTTTTTGAGATCATTTATTTGTAATAATTATATAAAATTGTTTTCATTATACAATAAGTATCTTTAATATAAATAAGTTGGAAGGGTTAATGGAAACGGTTATCTTTCTTCGACATGTATTCAATGTAACCCTATCCCGGGTCACAGTAGATATTTTCCTAATTAACTTTAAAGAGGTAATTGCCAGTTTGAGTAAATAGGTACTTTGCAATAAATGCCTTTTTTTAGAAGCTAAGATAAAAGTATTGTGATAAACACAAAGATTAAATTAAGGTACAAACTTTGGAACTGCAAGGCTCAAAAATAAGTGATCCATTGTTACCCAATCTTCCCAAGCTATAATTTTTTTATTGATATAAACTAGTGCTTGACTCCGATCCGACCTGATGGTAAGCAGTAATGCAATCCCTGATGATGAGGCGCTCTAGTTTATTGTTTGTTTTGTTTAGAGTGTTACTTAAATTAAATGTGATTTCGTTGATTAATTATTCACGGCAAAGGATTTACCACTGATATCCTAAATATGGAAAATACCATTATCATGGTTTGGTACCGTCTAGGTAATTTTCCGAAAGATAAGTTTATCAAAAGTTTATCTTGTACTAATGAATTAATCGGATGAGATACATGTGGCTTCAATAAATCAATCAGATTGACACTAATATTAGTATTAGTATGACTAAGAATACTAATATATATGACTCTAAAACAATTCATTTAGCCCACAGTGAAACCTGGATAACTGATTTTTTATTACACTAAAATAATAAAATGATAAACGATATTTATTATGCAAATAGGTTTTATTTATAAAACAATTTTACACGTCAATTTTTTTGTCAATTTAAACTAGGCCAGTGTTTCCTAAGTTACTACCCTGAGAAGAAACACCGAAACAAACTCAGGGAAAAGCGAAAGTTTATCAATTTATGTGTATGTTTGTTCCTGCTTCACGTTCGAACAGCTGGGCGGATTTAGATGAAATTTGGCTCACGGATAGATCATGTCTTGCAATAAGACATAGGATACTTATCCCAGGAGTATGTCCAGGAGCATATTTATGCCAGCGAAGCCATTGACACCATCGTCAATGGCTTCGATCAAGTCTTTACAGTAATCTATAAAGACTTTTTCAATACACTCACCCGAAAACCCGCTCTTATTCCACCGCTTACAGGCACGCAATAGGCTATTTCCCGCACTTGAGTGCAAAAATGTGCGCGTGCTCTCCCCCGCCTTAATTTTATTACATTTACCGTATTAGGATGGGTGCGCGTCGTCCGTTCCCCACGAGTCGCCGGTCAACCCCTGTTTTTTCATTTCAGTGAGTGTATTGAAAAAAGTAGTTTGAAACACGTACAAAGTCACTGTAGCCCTCGGCTCCATAACACAAACAAACTTTCTGCACTTGCAAAATGTACTATTCTAAGTGAAAAGTCTTTATAGATTACTAGATGATGAAATTGCGGTCTCTCACACTTTGTTACTTCTCACCCGAAAAATCATAAAATTACGCCAATTACTCCATTATTAAACAATTCAACACTAAAACCTAATGCAATATTGGAAACTTCATCACTTGTACTATACTAACAATAAGAAAGACGTATCGTAAACAAATCCTAGTATTTAGAGAGACGTATGATCGATGAATGCAAAACATCGAAGAGAATAACAATAGATAAGCGTAGCCGACCAGTGCGTAATGGATGGCCCGAACGTAAACACAGAAATAACGATCTTATTCTGTAACTAATCAGGTACTCGATTCGTTCAAAGAGATTAAATTGATTCTATTGAATTATTCAAATCCGTCCAAAATTAGGTAAGTTAGGAATCTTTCAAATATGGTGGAAGGGGAAACTATCAGATACTTAACAGAAAAAGTGACCTGTGTCCTTACACTATACTTTAAAACAAAAAAAAAAAGTATCTACTGATTCTTTTTCAATAACGAAAACGTCGACATTTAAAAAAAAAACTTAAAATAAAATAATTACCAAGACGAAACTAAGCTTGAAACTTTAACGTAGTAGTTTCAAATTTTACACTTGAAGGACATTTACTCTCAGTTTTTTTTTTTAAGTTCTTTTATTAGATATCTATGCTTAAATCGTGTCTTTGAACTCTTTGAGTGACATCTAAGGCCTGGAAAAAAAATAAAGGCGATAAAAAAAAATAGCCGTGTATAGAAAAATTTTAAATATGAATAGGAAGTTTTTGGCGAAATTTTTCCCAGTTAAGTGCAGTGGTTGTTTTAATTTTTCACAAATTGATATTGTTATACATATAAAATTGGTGTAGTTTTGATCCCAAGTGTCTACACAGTTAGACAATACGTAAAATCTTTGAAACAGACGCAATTTGGACAAAATGAAGCTGAGAATATAATTTAAGTATTGACTGCTTCAGCGACCTAATCGAGGCTTGCCGATAAGCAATCGATACATTTGCTGATACGTATTTTAAACATAAAGGCCTATTACACTACGCGTTATTCAGCGCACGATATTCAGACTCGTCTTATTTTTCAATCCGAGTGAGATAGTCTGACCCTTATACACGACGCGATATCGACTAAGACTGTCTGAACATCGATTAGTGGTGCAATAGGCCTTAACACTGGCTATATGCACAAACAGAAATCAAAACATAAAAACTAAGAATTTGTTAAATACAAGATAAAGATAATAGTATCAACGCGAAGAAAAGTCATAATAAAAACAAAATACGCACTTAATATACTTTACGGTCGCACAATTAATATTTCCGTTCGTCACGACTTAGGGTCAACTCACACCGAAAGAGCGGCGAAGGGCAGCGCAGTTTCAGTGTCATATGAATTTTAACTTTATTTTCATTTCTATAATACTTATTATCGCGACCCGTTTACCGTTTATAGAATTCGCCGGAATTCCCGCGGCCCCGCGGGCATCCGCGCGACTCGTTCGAGTTTCTCATGCGATAATAAGTATTATAGCAATGAAAATAAAGTTAAAATTCATATGACACTGAAACTGCGCTGCGCTGCCCTTCGCCGCTCTTTCGGTGTGAGTTGACCCTTATACGACATTTGATATGCAACAGTCACTCCTTAATTTACGGAATCATTGTATTCCCGATTTATGGACGCTTTGACGTCAGGGATACAGTATTCTTTTTTTGTTTTGATTTATGAGTAATTTGGCAATTGTTTTCTTTGCTTGGTAATCGAGTGATGAGATCATTACGCGTGTCTTGAATGATTTATTTAAAATCATCTTTTTTAATTATAATGGAAGGAATATTGAGTAAACTTATAAGAGATGACAAATAAAACTTTAAAAAAATATTTGTAAATAAGATTAATTGATAGGTACTAGTGAGAAAATAAAAAAATCATATTTAATAACAATCTGGAGGTCGGATGTGTGTGCTCAAACTCAAAAACGACTTGACCGATTTATATGACTTTTGTTTTGTTTTATTCGCTTTTAAATATATAGGGGTGGGACTGAGCCCGAGTTGTCGAAGGCGCATAGTGTTCCACACGCGCCTCAAAGAGATGTCAGCAAACCATAGGGGCCTAGAAGAGCCGATGCCTATACAAGGTGTAAGGGACCCCTCCGCAAACTTTAAGGGCTTGCTCAGTCGACGAAACTGAACCACCTTCCACAAATAAAGTTTGCGGAGGGCTGTCCCTTACACCTTGTATAGGTGTGGTTCTAGTCAGTAAAAGTATGGCACGCCCTCCCTCTCTGCCCTAGAGCGGGAATGTCTTAAGTTGATTAACACACACATATAAACAGAGGTGGTTTAAAGAAAAAGATAGGGAAAATCCACGGAAAATCTGTTGAAAAATTTAACATTTATTAAAAAGTGGGAAGTAATTTCACAGGGGCGGAGGCGTGGGCGGCAACTAGTGCCATATCTAAGAATCAATAACCTTCAATACACAACAAGTTTGCCTGTTATTATTTTCAGTGGAACTTTGAAAGTTTCTTAGTAATTTATAACAAGGGAACTAAAGTCGGAAAACTTAGTGCCGCAGTATCCGCGGCACGAGGTTAGGGAGCGACACGACACTGTATACAAATTATGTAAGACATTATTTACCTAGGTTATATAAGAAAAACTTAGGATTCTATATTTTACTAGCTTCTGCTAATGGCGTCGGCCGCGTGTAAAGAGTTATCTCAAGGGATTATACGTGGACTATACCTACTCTCGGGGTATATCTATTTAAGGTGACTGGTAATTAGTGACCGATACTTTTTTTTTAAACTCATTTTTTTTATCCTGGAAAATATTTGTAATATGTTAGGCTTAAGTTTGCGCCTTTTCCGTCAAAAAAGTTTTTCTTTCTTTCTTTACATTCGTTTTATCACAATAACAAAACAGCTGTTTAAAATTGGCGAACGCGCGCCTGCAACCGATCAACTATTAGCCGCGTTTTGTTATTGTGATAAAACATAAAAAGAATGAGTAAAAAGAAAAGTTTCTTTAAGAAAGTTGTTTGTAATCATGAGTACAATCACGTGTTTAAATATCGGTCACTAATCACCAGTCACCCTGTATACTTACTCGTACCTAGGGGCCGTTCAAGTATTACGTAAGCAGATTTTTTGCAAATATTAACTTCCCCCTCCCCCTTGTCAACAAAAGTAAGCAAAGCTCTCACCCCCTCCCCCCAGGCTTACGTAAACATTGGTACAAGTATTTGTTAACGTGTTGGTTTCGTTATTAATTTATGAGCATTAGTTGTAAGTCTACAAATAAGGAATAGGCTTGAAATAAAGGAAAAAAACAAACTTCATTTAAAATTTAGACATATTAATTAAAATTAACAGTCCCGAGTCCATGATACACGAATCCATGTCTCTAAATCTTCAACGACATTGGATGTTTGCTGCAGTGATGTGTATCTGCTCAGTTTCTTGTGATTTTGGAACATCGAGATTGTTCTCTTAAAAACTAAGAAAAATATATACTGCTGACGTAATCACCATCTAGACCCCCCCATCCCCCGTGTCATCAAAAATAAGCAATGCTAAAACCCCACAGTGCTTACGTAATACTTGAATGGCCCCCTACTAGAAGACTCTGTAGTAAGTGTACCAATATACAATGTATAGTATGGTTAGAAGAATCGCCAAACTCAGTGGGACAGGACACATTGCTCGCAGAACAGATGGTCGATGGGGCCAGAAGGTTCTGGCTGTCGCGTATTGAAAGACGAATCGTTGGCCTCCCAATAGATGAACCGATAACCTGGTGAGGGTTGCCGGAATCCGATGAATACGAGGCCCACATGCCTGGTGGTTTTGGCGATACTCCGCGATACTTAGGAGACGCCTATGTCCATCAGTGGACATCTTTCAGTCGAAATGATGATAATGATAATACATAATATGTAGTTCATCAAGAGTCGCCACGACATCCGATCATATGCATCTTGCATCCTTCGGTTTCCCGCGATCCTCACCAGGGTCATCGGTCCACCGTGTGAGAGACATGTGTCGGACATATAATTATGTAGTTAGATAGTTGCGGACGAGTTTTTTGACGCCATCTTTTAGATTACTTTTAGTTTTATTTAGTGTATATTTAGAATGTTAGTTGAGTGTTTTATATATAAATAAATAAAAACTGTACCTAAATTTTATGAAAATAAAGTTCCAGCAGTTAGATAGTTAAGAATTTTAATAATGTTAAGTTGTTTATAACAATTTGTTGTACCTAAATATTTTATTTGTTTACTAAAAAAAAATATATAATTATAGTAAATGAACGTAAAAACTCCACACAAGTACCTACCTACACGAGTAACAGTAATACTTCATCAGAGGCATTATCGCACGTTTAGCGGCGAATGTTTTCAAAGCAAAACGCGACGCAATCGTAACACATACCGATCCGATAACCGTTATATTTATCAATTACTCAATCTGCCTAGCCCCTAGTCTTTTCCTAACTGTGTTTCTTTAAGGTGGGTAATCATTCAATGACTTCTCTCGCTCTAGGATAGAGCGTGAGGGCGTTTCAGTCTTTTACTGATTATGACCCTTTGTATGTCTTTCAGTTGCCATTTAAGTTCCGTGTTACTGACTAAAACCCACATTTTTTAATTATTTATTTATTACGTCTTGGAGGACTTACAGCTAAAACAAACTAAAAATAAAATTTGACGACAGCGAGTCAATTACAAGTCCTCACATACAGTGTCAGAATTAAAATTGAGAAGTGACCATAGCATCCTTTTAAATATTTGATGGGCTCCCGTTTGATCTTATAGTAAGCCATCGCTTACTATAAGTTGAGATAATGGTGGGACGGGGCCTCCATCGTCCACCGCATCATCATTTGTAGTCGACGATGGAGGACGCTTACCCAGAAGTAACCTATCCACTATTGACTGAAAGACTCCTAGGTTGTAGCAATCAGGAAACAGAGTCCGACTCGACTCCGCAGCTGTACGCAAGATGAAAGATACGTATGGGTGGGAATATGTTCACCATGTAGGTACCGGTAGTGCATCGCCATACGTCTTTTAGACTGAATTAGAAACGGGTTTGGCTTAGAATAGAAACTTGTACCCCTAGCCAAGTTGACAATCTGCAATCGTTAACGCTTGTAGAAAGAAAAAAAAATGTACGGGAATGACGTCATCTCAATGCTCAGTGACGTGGTCAACTCGCGACGTTCGACGCAAGAGAAACGGTTGTAACTTGGCTAGGGGGGCTGGTGCTATTGTGATCACAACATCACGTCTTTACTCCTCAAAACAGAACACAGGTGGGTTTTAGTCTATAAAAGTCCCATGCGCCCTCTAGCTACCCAGAGCGAAAGAAGTCTTTTGATAATTTCCCACCTCAAAAAAGGAAGTATTAAAGCGTAAGCTGACGTGTTCTGGAAAATGGAGACATATAAAGCTAATTTTCGCTCAAAAAGTCAAAAGTCAAAAAAATATTTTATTTCACATAGGCCTACATGGGCTTATAAAACGTCAGAAGCTAGTGCACGGTTCCAAATTGGTCGTTTCCTATGGAGAAGAACCGGCAAGAAACTCCATGGTTACTCTTTTTAAAAAAAGTGGTTGGTATTACAATATTGATTGAGACGCTGTGGGAATCATCATCAGATAAGTATGATGATAGATGTTTCATGTCCATAACAAAAAAAATACATTTCAGAACGATGTACGTTCATGTGAAATTAAATATTTAGAATAGAATCGAATTGAAAAATTACGCTCGCGTGTGACAACTGTCATGACATGTGATGATTACTAAATGACGAAAATAATATAATAATATCGTCATCAGGTGTCATTTTGGAAGTTATCTTGGAATGTTGTCACAATGGGAATTCTCACATTTACTTTGTAATTTAGAAACTAAACGGCGCTATTAAAAACTCGTTAAAAACGCGTCGAGTTACTAAACTGATGATTGTCACCTAAATGCTATGATTTTACTGTGGGTCACACGTTTACCTAGGAGTCAATAGATTTTTTTTTTGCGAGATTTTTAACAAGCGATTCTGTTCCCAGTATGGTAATAAGGCTTGCTGTCTATGAACCATAATATTAGTGTATCCAAAATGGATGGCATGTACTTTTTTTTTTGTTTTTCAAACTGCCTTCTTCCAGCGGCTTCAGCTGCGTATAAGTAGCTTGCTTCATACAAAATTTTGGGCCCATCCCCCTTAGGGGGTGAATTTTGGGAAATACTTTCTTAGTGCTCGCCTATATCATATAAGGACATTGTGCAAAATTTCACGCTCCTAGCACAAAATAGATAGGTACAAAAGCCAATCTACATACAAAGCGCGCTCGAGCAACGCACACATAGACCGCTCACGGACACGATATCTCGAAGCGCCTCGGCCCGCTCGTCGAACAGTTCCGGCTCAAACGCTCATTAGTGTGCGTCCACCGAGCGTAGGTATGAAAAGTGAAGTACTACATGAGATTGTGTTTTGTGCCTATCTATTTTGTGCTCCTAGTCTCAGTACTTTAGCTAAGGAGCGGAATCCCCTGCCCGAGTCTGTGTTTCCTGTTAGCTACAACCTTCTTCAGGTCTTTAAGGTCTTCTTTTTCTTTCTTTTTTTTAGTCAAGAGTGAATAAGTTACTTCTAGGCAAGCATGCTCCATCGTCGGCCACATCATCGCTTACCATCAGGTGAGATAGTGGTCAGTGGCGTAACTATATCATCTGAGGCCCGTGGCAAATTCATTAGATGAGGCCCCCGATAAATCACGTTACGTTTTAAATATTTTGGGTTACTTCTTCTGAGCTCGCGGCCTCTAAGACCGGGGGCCCCGTCGGCCCTGGGGCCCGTGGCATTTTGCCAGCCTTGCCACCCTACAGTTACGCCACTGATAGTGGTCAAACGCGAGCCTATCAATAATAATAAAAAAAAGTTTCGGCTGTGCATTGAATAGTCAGTCAGTTTCTTCTTTTATATAAGTACTAGCTTTTGCCCGCGCGGCTTCGCTCCCGCTCTTCCCTACTTCAGCCTACTATACCCTACTATACCCTACTCTACCCTACTCTACTCTACTCTACCCTACTCTACCCTACTCTACCCTACTCTACCCTACTCTACCCTACTCTACCCTACCCTACTCTACTCTACCCTACTCTACCCTCCTCTACCTTACTCTACCCTCCTCTACCTTACTCTACCCTCCGCTACCCTACACAACCCTAATTTTCATTTTTTTTTTCCATAAGAACCTTCTCCTCATAATAACGAACACAACAAAAAAAAAAATTAGCGAAATCGGTCCAGGCGTTGTTGAGTTATGCGCTTACCAACACATTTTGCAATTCATTTTTATATTATAGAAGATATAGGTTAGGTATAAACAAAAAAGTACAACAAAAACGCAAGACTTTTCAGCAAAATGAAGATAATATTTTCCTGCAATGGAATGGAAGCTGGTAATGTGAGAAATATGCGAGTTTTATATTTTTTATCAATTTAGGCCAGACCCTCGATTAATTTAACTCCCTCGACCCTAATTTATGATAAGAATATTTTATTTTAGGCCGGTATACCTTATTATTTCGATCAGCGAAGTTCAAGGTTGACCACATTTCAACCATATTACTTTTTCACAAAGATCGTAAAGAAGAGTGGTTAACAACCAATTTTGTCGAGTGTAAGTATATTCAAGAAATTTAGCGACGACAAAAGTTACTTTTGACCAGGGGTCGGATTTAGATAGAGTTATAAATGTACTGTAATTGACTGGCCTGTTGGTCTAGTGGTTAGTGACCCTGACTGCTATACCGGAGGTCGTGGGTTCGATTCCCACCCAGGACAAATGTTTGTGTTATGAGCATGATCATTTGTTCTGTGTCTGGGTGTAATTTATCTATAATATGTATGTATTTAGAAATATATAAGTATGTTTATCAGTTGTCTAGTACTCATAACACAAGCTCTGCTTAGCTTGGGGCTAGACGGCGTTGTGTGATAGTTGTGGAATATTATTATTATTATTACTTGTACTGATTTGATACAGCAAAAGAATATAGGTAGTGTATATGCCCGAAATCCCGAGATTCATTTTAAATAGGAGATTTTTTATGACCGAAAAAATTCTTCCTACATTAACAATGAGGAGAAAGAAATGTATAAATTTGTTAACCTCACCTCAGTTGACGTAGAGAGCTTTTTTCAATGAAAAATTTGTAAATATCTTTGATTTAAGTACTTGTCTTTTCTATCTCTGAGGTTTTTATTCTTATTTATTTGTAATATTGTTAGCCACGGGATTTTTCTTTAGAAATCCCGGGAAGATCCATATCAATATCAACATTTCGATGAATGTACATGAATAACTCTTTAAAAAACTCTTTAAATTCTAACCTCTGCTAATGACAGAAGGGTAAAGAGTGGTCAATAGTCAACTGTTTCGAGTGCATATACAAATATGTTTGGCTACAACAGTAAAATTATAAGGTCGAAATCGGATGGGTAAGAAGTGGTCAGCAACCAATGTTGTCGAGCGTACTTTAGCTACTACATTAAAAAGTACTTTACTACTAACGGCATAAGGATTAATATTATTCAACAGCCAACTATAGCAACAGTAAGTACTCACATACATGACGTTTAGCTACGGCATTGTTCTAAGTGTCCAATTAAAAATTTACGGCATTTTTATTAAGTATTTGCATTCTTTGCGTGTTGTTTTGGTGACCAGTGACCAACAGCTGGACTTTTGTTTACCAACATGACGATGAGGTGATTTGAAGTAGGCCATATTTTGTATATTATAGGTACGTTGGTATATACTTAAATGCAATATAAAACTGGCTATACCTACGTAAAGTTATATATATACCTATAGCTTTCCTCGTTATATGGACTTTGATAGGCCTGTTGGTCTAGTGGTTAGTGACCCTGACTGCTATGCCGGAGGTCGTGGGTTCGATTCCCACCCAGGACAAATGTTTGTGTGATGAGTACGATCATTTGTTCTGTGTCTGGGTGTAATTTATCTATAATATGTATGTATTTAGAAATATATAAGTATGTTTATCAGTTGTCTGGCACTCATTCATAACACAAGCTCTGCTTAGCTTGAGACTAGACGGCGTTGTGTGATAATTGTGGAATATTATTATATTATATTATTTACCGCTAAAATGCAGTATTTTTTTAATGTAAATTTTTCGTGTAAATAAATTTAATATAATATTCTAAATAAATATTTTAAGAGATGTTTTAATTTTATTTATTTGTCAGATAATTTAGTGTAGAATAATATATGTATTTGCTTTATTTTATACCACAACTTTTCTCTGATCTGCATCCAGAAATCATATGGCACAATTACAAGGAAGAATCATTAATTAACCGTTTTAATAGTGTTTTCCTGGATTAATTTTATAGTACCTACGACTATATGACTATACCTAGAGCTAGAACATTATTTTTGTCTTAAATAAACTTATTATTTTTATAATAATAGTTCTGGTAGACACGTTAGAGTACCTACATAACTGTCAAAGTTCTGTGTATAAAAAACTAGTCATTGTTTTTATTTGTAAATGAACTTTTTAGACCGATGTTTTATTCACACTTATTTTATTCTTATTTCTTGACCAATTTTTTTTTTCTTATATTATTTTATTTACCTAAGTAGAGTGTACTGTTTTGTTATATAATAAAAAAAATAGTAGAATTTAATTTATGAAATTAAATTATTGCTAATGTGTCTCTCTTTTAGTATTCAAAGTTTTCATGAAAGCAAAGCACTCGACTGAATTTTATTTTAGAAGAGAAAGAGAACTAACCTAAAAGTAATAAATTTAATAACTTATAGACAAACTTTTTACTGGATACAAGCTATCAGCTGGTCAAAATAATAGTTGTTCGAGAGTATTTTCACAAAATTAGTAGAAAAAAAAAACTTGAATTTAGATATACAATATGTAAACATAATAAACGCTGAATCGATTTCAGTTAATTTTAAAATCAGAAATTATTTTAGGATAAAAATATAATATAGGTACTCATAGGACCGGGACCGCGGTCCTAACTTCCACTTGAAAAAAAAAAATCTTTTTCAGTAGTATTTTGGGACCACAAATAAAATAAATACAGTTTTTTTAGTAACTGTACTTTAATGCCTTTTTCTATGTGGTCCAAAATAATAATAAAAATTAAAAAAAAAAATGGGTGGAATTTGGGACCTAAAAATATTACGTAGTTATATTTCTTGATAAATCTTGATTGCTTGATAAAGTTTGATTCGTCACTGCTTTGGAGTGCGTGCGTAGATGCAAGTGTAGTGCATCGATGCCAATTTTATTTGCCTACTTACTTACTAATTTCATAAAAATCACTACGGTGCATTCAGTACTTAAATATGATTATAACTTTACTTTTTTAGTTGTGGTGTTCATGGATCTTCTTCTTTTTTAATATGTGTAATATTCCAGTTATATATTGTACGTATTTCCATCATTTTTTATGTACCTTTAATATTATTAGCCGTGATTTTATTACTAAAGAATTTCTTTATCATTGCACTGTAGGAAAAAATACATGCTGCTTGATTTATTGTTTATTTTAATAGGTATTTAGTAAATACAATTGTTATTATTTCTTAAGAGAACGATATAATTGATGCGGAATGAAATCGATATTAGTGTTCATTTATTTATGATTGTATTTGTAACGAATCATATTGTTGAATATTGTTTTATTCTTAAATAAAAATTATATCATATCTTACTATTGACCTAGTTTACACTAGTAGCGAATATCAATGTCAATTTTAGTTTAGCCATTTTATTTTTACTACAGTAATATGGAGAGATGATGTACAAATGAAACCTGAAACTGATACTAATTTTTTTTTTGTTTTTTTTTTTTGTGTGTTTTTTGTTTTTTTTTTTCTAGCCTAGTAAAATATTTTTCTTTCTTTTTTTATAATTATATAAACCAGTGTTTGACTGCGATCCCACCTGATGGTAAGCAGTGATGCAATCGTTCATGATTATTTTTTTCGTTTCTATTATATTTTGATATAAATTGTGATTTATTTATTTACTAAATCTTTATGCACATAAAACTGTACAAAGGCGGACAAAAAAGGCTAAGGCATTATCTGCCAGTCGACCTAAGGTGGTGCAGAAACATAACATGGCAGGTGCAACTTAATAAATTAATAGACAAACAGAAGAGAAAACAAAAACAATAGTAAATACATACTTAGATCAGAGAATTTAGAGAAAAAATCCAACCAATCAGTGCTGTGATGATTTACTACACTCTTAATAAAATTAGAGCAGGAAGAATATAGGAATGGGGTTTTGGGACGTCCTCGCTTCTAGTTTAAGTAAAAATTAGAGATTAAGCATTGCCATACAACGTGGCAATGCCGCCAGCCTTTTGGGCACACTTCCAGTCGACAGCGATGCGGAGGAGTTTTATGACGTCATATATAGCTAGGCATTTAGTGTATACTAGTGTATACTATTATTTTTAATTAATTAAGTGTATTTTATTGTTTATTTTGATTAATTATTGTTAACTAATTTAAGTATTTTTTAACTATGGTCTAAAATATATTCATATCAGTTCATGTCATTATAAAAAAAAAGTAAAAATTACTTCAATTCCTAATTTAATGAGTATTTCACAAAAAGTAGGACTAGTTTTTCTTGACTTGTGCCAATTAAAACTCGATGTACGTATTATTTACCATAAGAATTGTATCAATGGGAACAAACGATTAAGCAAGTATGTACTTAGCTGTTTGTACACGTGTTTTTAATAACCTAATTTATTTGGCGTTTAATTTACAACCTCTTTATTTATTTGCAATAGAAACGGTAAAAACGATTAAAATTGCTTCAAATATGTAAATGTATTTTAATTAAGTATGCCATAGGCAATTATTACAGTTGGTAAGATACAATAAGGAAAAAAAAGTATTCTTAACTATACAGAAAAAGGAGACATTAAAAATACTTTTTTTTTAATTTTTAAAATCAGCCGTGCATAACACACATAAAAAATAAAGTTAAAATACTTACTGACTGTTTTTCTTCCACAGGACACCTTAATACTAATATCACAGGATTTTATAAAATACAAAAAATATTTTTTTACTAAAATATTTTTTTATATTTACACACACTTATAACTTTTTTTTTAATATTTACATTCAATATTTACACGGTAGTGTTTATTTATAATTTACATTAAATTTGCTTAGTCCGATTACATTTGGCATTTAAACTTATTACATTTTTGTTCGCGTGTTGCGGGATCGCTGTCGTGTTTCGAATGCGCGCGACGGCGGCAGGTGCGTTCGGAAGCGTGTCCGTCGACCAACTGTTCATTCAGGTAAGAAATCTTTAGCTTTAATATCAAGTGGGCAACTCAATCAGTGATAATGATAAGATTACAAAGGATAGTCCCGTCAGCAACAGACTACAGACGGCGTCGTACCTCGCCTGTCTGCGACCGGTTCTATTCGGTCAATGCTCGGCACAATGAATTTGTAAAAATTTATTGGGGCAAAAATACGTATGCATAGTTTTTTTTAACGTTTCGAGAATTTTGTCCCTGTGACTTGCGAGCGAAACTCGTTTTAAGAAGATGGTCAAACTGTTTTATTTTGAGAAATTTCTCACTTGCGTACGCGTGCACCAAGTGACATTATTTTTTAAAGTGAAAATATAAATTATATAACTTATAAATTTATGTCTATACCTAAGTATACAAACTTTTTATAGATTGAATAAAATGATATTTGTGTTGTAATTTATACTGTTAATTCATGTTACTTATTTGAATTATTTATTTTTGATAGATATTAACGTTTGAAATTAACGCATACGCATTTATTTAATTTAAACACGTAATACTAGATTTATAAATCTATTTTTTATATTTAAATCTTTTGAAATATATTTTATACGTCGAGATGAGCCTGTTTACCAAGGTCACTGGACCTCTCAAGCCCCAAAAATGCGAAAAACTCGATATAATGTGACGATATGACTCTGACCATATAATAAATGTATTTTTAGATTTGTATAACAAAATAACAAGGCGAGGACGGCAGAATATTTGAAAGGCTGTTCACATCTTGCAAATGCTTCCGATATGCCTTTTTTAGTTTATATTATGGATGGGCTTGCGTTTGATTTTCTTATATCTATGCTTTGACCACTATCTCACCGGATGGAAAACGATGATGTAGCCGAAGATGGAGCACGCTTGCCTGGAAGCAACCTATTCACTCTTAACTTGAAGACCTCTAGGTTATTTATAGCTATCAGGAAACACAGACTCCGGCAGAGAATTCCACTCGAAATATATGTGTTCCCAAAACGTTTTTTACGTTTGAGTGGGATGTTCACCATGTACAGTTGCCATCACGGATCTTGAGCGCTCGGAGTCAGAGTGGGGATCGCTTTGCGCATTCCGTACATTGGCGAGCCAATCGTCTTTGTTGTTAGATACATGCAGCAACGCAGGGAACGAATCAGGAGTGACGTCTATGACGCGATGGCGCGGCGAGCCAATCACTGACACCCCCGCCCCCGCGTCTCACTTCGCACCACTAAAGAGACCGAATATTTGACTTCTGCGCAACCGTCAAGATCCGTGATGGCAACTGCAAGTAAGTTCCGGTGGCGCAATGCTGTTCGTCTTGTGGTCCGACGATGGTACCGACTTGGCGGAATTGAATTGTGCAATTCCAGTGCACACTCCCCGAAATGTACCTACCTAAATAAACGATAGAAAATCGATAGTCTAGCAACTTAGCGTAATCGTCTTCATCACAAATCACAGTAGATAATTACTTATAAAAATTAAATTTTTGTATGTCCGGTGTGCAAAAGATTATCCCGTTATAACGTTAGTTTATTACAGTTTTAAAAATACTCAAAACTTCCTGAAAAGATTCTTCCCCAGAAATGTTATGGCCTGATACATAAAAAGACTTGTTATTATTAGCTGCAGCATTGTAATATCAAAAGGAAGGGATACTTATTATCTTCGAGATCTTTAAACCATTTATTTACAGTCAAAGTATGAAAGAGACAGATCACAGAGAATCACAGGTAATTACCAAAACCCGCTAGAACAAAAGCATAAACCCACCGACTTTTGCCGACTACAGATAATGATATGACTTTTGCTTGGAAGATGCACTTCCAAGCAAGAGTCATAAAGCAACAGTCATAAAGGCTTAAGCTTATTGTAAAACTTCTAGAAACGAATTTATTATTTAATAACCACTTAGGTACTTATTTGCACGGAATTTAAGTAAGTAGGTTATTTTGTTAAGTTATATACAGTAAATATTATTTAAACTACTTACTTATTTGCACAGAATTTAAGTAGGTTTGTTATTTTGTTAAAAACTAAAAATATAGAGTAAAACATCAAGATCAACAAGTTACAATAGCAGTAGGTATTTATTTTTTAAATCATAGCACTTTTCCGACATTGTACCCTTGGAGCTAACAGTCATAATAAAAAACATTAAAAAAAAATTAAACCGACTTCAATGTTAAAAAACACTGAAAAGTACAAAATAACTTTAATTTCGGAAGTCGGTGTTTCTATAATAGATAGTTTTGTCTCTTCGTTATTTAACACCGACTTCCGAAATTAAAGTTATTTTGTACTTTTCAGTGTTTTTTAACATTAAAGTCGGTTTAATTTTTTTCAGTAAAAAGTTTTTTGTTTTTCACTTTTTAGTTATGGTACCACCACTAAAAAGTACCACTCAACCAAACTTAAATAGGTACCTTGTAGCCAGAGTGCATCTCATAACAATTCTACTAATCCCAAACATGGTTAGATTACATTAATTTACCTTCCAGCTTCATCACCAGATCAGTTCGATACATCCCCCTTTTCTTTCAGTAAATCATCGACTACACGTATAAACAAAGCAATTTTACTTGTTACGACTATTCTGCTGTGATCCTATGAGGAGTGCTGTTCCATATCTTCGAAGTGCATGATCAGATCATAACAATATTTCTATGGGACCAACTTGGAAGCTAACCTTTCAATCAAAAAAATAATTTTTGAGATATCAGTGAACATACATAAAAAAATACATACATTCAGCCGAACATAGAACCTCCTCCTTTTCGAAGTCGATTAAAAATTCAACCGAATTGAGAACCGCCTCTCTTTTTTGCAGTCGAATAAAAAGTGGGTGAGTTAGGACTGGAGACGAGTATTGACTAAGCACCCATTCGCGCTTTTTTTCTTTGAGTGAGTTTTTTTTGGTATTTTTTTGAGTGTGAGCCTAGTTCAGTACGCCTAAAGCCGCTTTCAGTTTCTGATGTAATTTTTATTTTTGGTATACAATAAAGAATCTATCTATCTATATAATTTCAGGCTGTACTCAAATGAGTACAGCACTCTTAGAGATGCTCAGGTTTATTTTCCTTGTCTTTTTTCTTACTTTTATTTGTATATATTATTGTAAGGAAATAAGTTTTTCGTAAATAAAATATAACCAGTTCATGCTTGGTGTTTAATAGGTTAAATTAATATACAGCAGAAACTACTAATTATTATGATGAATGATTTTAATCTTCAAAGTTAAAATTTGCGAGCACATTCGTATGAAGTTGGCAGTAGTATCGTCACAAAGCTATTTTTTTTTTGCTTTCATCTGTTTATAAATACTAAATTATTGAAGTATATTCGTACATTTAGTTTGTGTATAATAGAGTACTTTCCAGGGTCAAAATAATTACATTTTATTTAGTCCGTATTTTAGATTATAAAAAAATACTGGACACGTATTTTTTCTTTTTTCAATTAAACAAAAAATAACAAAGATATAGCCCATTACAGTTACGAGAAAAAATGCAGCACGGCGTGACGTTACACGTAACTGTAATGGACTATATCTTTCCCATTTTTGGTTTAATTTACTCGTACAAATACAATAATACGTGTACCTTATTTTTGAATAATCTAAAAGACGGACTAATTACATTTTTTACAGCAACTACCCTATATTGTATTAATTTCTGCCAGACTTCACCTGCATAAAAGTAGATTTCTGCGGTTTCTCCATGTACAATTTAGACTGTTTCATCTGTTTCACTGTTTCATCCCCTTAGGGCTAGAATTTAAAAATATACTTTGTTATCCTTGTATTACATCATAACATGAACTTCTGTAAAATTTCAGCGTTCTAGGACCAAGAGTTTTAGCGTAAGTCTTTAATTTATTCATAATCCTAAAAAGCCTGTACAGTATTTTCATATAAATTGAGTGACATTTTGGGATATAAACAAACGCTCATAACTTTGTGGTTTATGTATATTATTTATTGAGACTTTATTTAAATGATAACAAGACCTTATCTAATAAGCCCTTTAAGTATTTGTACTAATTAAAAATTAACAGTGTATACGTCATCAGAAAATTGAAGACTCCGTCTGATTGTTATTATAAATATATTATAATTAGATTATGATTTCTCAATATATATATATGAAAAAATCGTTTTGTATACGATAAATCTCATTTAAAGTCATCAGTTTCCAACATAGACGTGTCTTATTTAGAAAATATAGTTTGCAGCGTTTGTAATTTTCCGGTGACATATAATTATACAAAATATCTATGTGTTATCTCTATCGTAAATAAAATGTTTAATATTAGTCGGCATCTGTAACATAGCCTACTTTTATGAGTGAACTACCAAATAAATAAAAAATAATTTTATTTTATTTACAACACTAAACTTGGGTAAGTGCTCCAGTGAATGAACACACCCCAGTAAATGAACAAAACACAGTTTTATCAAAAAAATAAGAAATTGAAATATTTCTACCCAATGACGTATTATTTTTCGTAATTACAGCTCAATTTTCTATTATTATGACAATCTTCACTTCATATGTTACTGTTCGTTTCAAAACGGCAAGCGTTTAAAGTTAGCAGTGTAGTGTAAAAATATTTTTGTTCGGGCAAGAATTTAGGACTCGGGGTAGACATAAAATTTTTGATATCAAATTGTGGCCGTAATTTAAATATGCCCTATAAGTTTTTTATTTATTTGAATAATAGATAGTTTTAATATATGTCTGAAATCTATTACAATGCCATTCTAGCCAGTTTTATGTAAATTATTCGACGTCCCAGCATTGGAAATACAAAACGTTTGAAATCCAGTGAATGAACGGGCGTTCATTCACTGGACAAATGCAAATTTCATATTTTTATTGAAATATGTAATTTATTTTTATGCCACAATGTTCATATTTTGGGAGCCGTATAAACAATCTATTTCTGATCTTTAGGCCAGTATTGGGACAGGTGTGTTCATTTATTGGTTCATAAAATCCATTGAATGAACTAACATTTTTCACCATGTTCAATTATTAGCTTTCGTCGTGATAATGTAACCATTAAATGAACACAATATATTCAGTAAGAAATCATCCTTTTAAGATCTATTTATTGTTACATAAATTTTTCTTTTATTGTACCTTTATATCACCATAAATTTCCATAAAAATAAATGCGAAAGGTTTCGATATACCTACCCAAGAAAATTTAAAAGAAGCTCTTAATTCGGTCACCTTCCGTCTTGCTCATTTTAACGCAAGATACTGATTTAATTGTTCCTACTGAGCTGCATTGACTGATTTTAATTATATTACTAATTTATCCACTGCGAATCTAGGAAACGACCCAAAAGCTGGCTTGACTTGTCGAGTCAAGCCAGCTTTTGGGTCGTTTATCGATTCGGGTCGGTTATCGTTCGGTCTATACCGAAAATATCGTGCGAGACTAGGTTGGCTTTGCAGCAACGTAAAAACCACAAGGCATTGGGTGAGGAAGGAATTACAGCCGAACTCCTAAACGCGGGTGGAAAACCGATCCTTAAAGCTCTTCAGAAGCTGTTCAATTACGTCATAATCAAGGGGAAAACGCCACAGCAATGAAGCAGAAGTGTAGTAGTACTCTACTTTAAGAAGAGCGATAATGCCTTGTTTAAGGATTATTCATACATCCACATCTGAGCCATGTCTACAAGCTGTTTTCCGGAATCTTCGCGAATTGATTCGCGCGCAGGTTTGGCGACTTCTAGCCTCAGGATGGAAAAGGTTTCAGCACCGTAGACCACATACATGCACTGCAGCAGGTTATATAGAAGATCGAGAAGTATAATCTGCCTCTCTGCTTAGCGTTTGTGGACTACGAGAAAGCCTTTGATTTGATCGAATCTTGGGCTGTATCGCAGTATTCCCCAAGTCAACGATGCCAGGTTGACTATAGCGGTACATCGAAGTACTGAAGTATTTGTACGAAAATGCCACCATGTCAGTCCGACTTCAGAAACCTCTAAACTTATCCTTCTGCTGCGGGCTGTGAGACAGAGAGGCGTCATTTTTCAGAAACTATTCACGGCATAATAGAGGAGGTCTTCAAGGACCTAGATTGGAGAGAGATAGGCATTAATGTCAATGACGAGTGACTCACCTTCAATTTACCGACGATATACCTAATGGTCATAGCTGAGGCTATGGAGGGCCACAAGGCAAAAATTGAAAAAACGAGTAGAGCTTCAAAAATACTGGGTCTCAAGATAAATATGGACAAAATCACCAAACCCTAAACCTACCACAGTGATCTCTTTTTTTAACCCAAAGGTTGACTGGGAGAGAATGCCTTGTTGCATTAAGTCCGCCTATGTACCACTACTGTACATGAAGTTTAAATAAATAAATAAATAATAAATAAAATCAAAGTCTTGGTAAACAACCATTTAGAACCCGCTCATAGCAAGATCAGAGACTCTAAACTCGTAAATTGTAGACAATTACATTTACCTGGAACAGATGGTTCCAGGTATCTACATGGTTCTAAAACGTGGTCACTCACAATTGGCCTCATCAGAAGGCTTAAAGTCACTCAAAAGACAAAGGAGAGGGCTATGCTCGGAATTTCTGTGCGTGATCGAATCAGGAACGAAGATATCCACAAGAGAACTAAAGTTCCCGACATAGCCTGAAAAGGCAAGTCACATTGTTCGTAGAACAGATGGTCGATAAAGCTGAAATGGAACCTTTCGTGGGCTAGAGCGAGTGGCTACTGTATACTGGAATACGCAGCATCGGTAGGCGTTCCACAAGGTGGACCGATGACTTGATGATTTGAAGGCTTTTACTTTTATTTAATAATGTTTGTAATAGATTTAGAGGCAGAGGACATATGTTCGTTTTTTAACTTTTTCTGGGGCTAAATATGTTACAAAAACAAAGATTTTTTGAACTATTACACAAACAAAAATTGTGTTCATTTACTGGATTTACTCTGTTCATTTACTAGAAATTTTCGTTCATTCACTGGAGTTTTAGGGTATTTTTCAATTTATTGCTAAATATCTAAAAATGTATCCAGGTTATATCGTAAATCTAACTTAAAAACAATTATTTAATATATTTACATTAACAAAATATAGATTTGGACCGTATACCTTAGAGTTAACATAGTTTAATTATTTTTTGAAGTTCGAAAATCGCTTAAGTTTTCATTCACTGGAGCACTTACCCTTGGTTTTAAATAACAAAAAAATAAAAATTATCAAGCACAACGACCTTGCATAAGGGTAGGATAAAACGCAAAACCAGATCAAGGTCAAGACACACGACACATAGGCGCGGGCTTGCGGACAGTGAGCAATGGGTAGCTCGCTGTCCGGCCGTCCATTAACTGTCCGGACCAAGCCCGAGTCGTCGACGGCGCGCACTGTTCCCGCGCGCCTCAAGGAGTTTTCAGCAACAGCAGGGACCCAGCTGGGTCGAAGCCTACTGGGGCCAGGGTTAGTTTCGAAAGACAGCTCGAGCCCCGGTATGAAGGCTAGAAGGAACGGGGTGGGTCATTTAGTCAGTAAGAGTCTGACACTATCCCCCGCTTCACTCAAGAGCGAGGGTTTTCATTGGATGGTTTTTTCCCACCATAAAAAAAGACGTACGACACATCACCAAATAAAACACATGGGAACACAGAATGACCTTCCTCCCAAAAAAAGGGGGCTACCGAATCTTCCGCAAATATTTAAAATACTGTTGTACCGCGTCCAGTGATCCGATGATGGAACGGACTTGGCGGAATAAGACTGTGCGATTCCACTGTATACTCCCCGAGATGTAAAGGATAGAAAACCGACAGACTAGCAACTCGAAGTCGATGCTCAAGACTTTGAAGCTTCGACTCGACGAGCGCATCTTTACCGATGATCTTCTTGGCTCGCTTCTCAATCGACTCTAGTGCTTCAAGCTGATATTTGGCAGACCCATCCCAAAGATGAGAGCAGTACTCCATACACGTCGAACTTGCGCTTGATAAAGGTTGAGCAGATGTTCCGACGTGAAGTACTGTCAAAAAATTGGGGATCTTAGCTAAGATAAGCTAAGATCCCCAATTTTATGGCAGCCTGTTGAGTTTTTGTCTCTATGTATGAGCAGAAATTGAGGGTTGATGACAATGATGAATTACGGCCCATAATATTCCCTCGACCTTGCTTAGGGGGAGATCGAGGTTAGCTCAAGCTGAACACAAAATAAAAAACATGGAAATTCAAAATGACCTTGCTTCCAAAAAAAAACCGGGCAAGTGCGAGTCGAACTCGCGCATTAAGAGTTCAGTACAAAACCTATGAATACAGTTTCATCATTCCCAAATTGAGTTACGATGATTTTTTCGAATCGCAAAAAGAAGTTTTCGTTTTGTGACGTAACGACAAATTTATTTAGATATTTATTTTATAATTTATGTACACACAAATATACAGAACAAGAAAACATAATAAAACTTAGTACAAGTAGTTTTACTGTTTTCAGATTTATTCCTATATCTGTGCTATAAAACCTTGCCTTATGCCTTTCAGGACAGTATCTTGGACGGAAAGTTAAAAGGAACTACCGCAGACCTGAGCATATGGTTTTAATTTCAACTCGATACTTCCACGCGTTCTCGAGATAAAGGATCTTGGCAGACAGACAGACGGACTACAAAGTGATCCTATAAATAAGGGTTCCGTTTTGTTCCTTTTGAGGTACGGAACCCTAAAAAGGGGCCATGATCTTCCGCAAATATTCGAAATACAGTTGTACTACGTATGAACGTTTTTTTCTTAGAGAATAAATGAATCACTCATGTATTTTATTTATAGTCATAACAAACTCTGTCCGATTTAGAATATTCTAGTCAGTCATTTACATTTTAAAATAATTACGTAATATTATAATTTTAATAATTATGTATCATAAATTATATAATAGGTGTGTTAAATTATGGTTTGTTTGCTTTACCAAATAGGTACAGAGAAAGTTTGTTTACGAGTAGAAGGTTCGGAGTTCGATGTCTTGTGATGTGAAATGTTAAAGCAATTAAAAAAACTTTGTTTCGTCGATAAACGCTCTTTCATTTTTAGAGTTCCGTACCAAAGGGGTAAAAACGGGACCCTATTATTAAGACTTCGCTGTCTGTCCGTCTGTCTGTCACCAGGCTGTATCTCAAGAACCGCGATAGCAAGACAATTGAATTTTTCATAAATTATGTATTTCTATGGCCGCTATAACAACAAATACTAAAAACAAAATAAAATAAATATTTAAGGTTTAAATATTTATTTTATTTATACAACAAACGCGATTTTTTTGCCGAATTTTCCTAAGGAACCCTTCGTGCGCGAGTCCAACTCGCACTTGGCCAGTTTTATAATAGTAGTGTATTGGCTGTACTAGCCAAGGGAGACTTCACTAATTAAACTTGTTTATTACTGACTTAATTTAATATACAAAACTATGACAATTAATTAAGTATTTAATGAGCAAACAGCGAGAAATATTACAACTGCTCCGGTTGACAGCCGGATGGCGGCTGACTGTCAAATATATTATGTTAGTGACGCTTGATTCAACCAACAGTGCCAATACACTTTAATAATGTTTTTGCTTATATTAAAATCAGAGAGAGCAGAGGTGGCCGAGTGGTAACGGCCTCGACTTACGAGTTGTAGGTCGCAGGTTCAAACCCAGCCAAGCGCATTACTTTGTATAATTTATTTCATCACATCATCAAAACGGTGAAGAAAAACATGGTGAGGAAAGCGGTATATCCTAGAACCATAAATTCGAAGACATGTGACATCCACCAACCCGCACTGGGCCCGCGTGGTGGATTACGGCCCATTCCCTCTCCTAGAGAGGAGGCCTGAATCCCAACAGTGGGAACATTATAAAGCCGACTATGCTATGTTATGCTAGATTAAATACCTCTAGATGTTGCCACCTCCTGCACATGAGACAGCATTACAAAACTTCAATACGTAAACTTTTCCATAAATATGACAAAAAAACACACTAAAACTTAACTATTGGAGTCTACGTCTCGTACATACACTAAGGCCCGTATTACAGAACGTCACTCAAAACTCAAGCGTTACTTATAACTAGATTCAAGCCATTTGATTGGTTGAAACTAGTTTTAAGTAACGCTTGAGTTTTGAGTGACGTTAAAACTATTACTTTAATTGCCAAAAAAATTCTAGCTCGGCTTCCAGCGTCAGAGTCCATATAAAATGTTTACAGGAAATATGCCAATGGCGGCGATTTGTGGTTGTGGCCGGTATGCGGCGACCCTTTGAAGGGTCATCAATGCGGGCTTGCGGACAGTGAGCAATGGGTAGCTCGCTGTCCGGCCGTCCGGTAACTGGCCGGACCAAGCCCAAGTCGTCGACGGCGCGCACTGTTCCCGCGCGCCTTGAGGAGTTGTCAGCAACAGCAGGGGCCCAGCCGGGTCGAAGCCTACTGGGGCCAGGGTTATCCGGAAGGGAACTCGAGCCCCGGTATGAAGGCTTGAAGGAACAGGGTGGGTTTTTTAGTCAGTAAGAGTCTGACACTATCTCCCGCTCCGCCCAAGAGCAGGGGTTGTCATTGGATGATTTTCCCCACCAAAAAAAAATGGAAAAAATGGGTCATCAATTACGTATCGAAAGCATCGACATTACCCAGCGAATTTGTTACCTGATACGATTACACAGAATCCAAAGAACTGAAACTGGTTTCACTGGTAGCCTTTAAGGTCAAGGAAAGTTGACATAATTCTTAAATTAGGCGTACGTTTATTAAGATTATGAGTTTAACCTTGAGACAGAGCAAAATGTGACGCCATCTTAAAAAAAAATGGCACCAGCCGAAATGACTTTCGCAAATTGTTTCGTTTTCCCTTCGCCAGCGGCCTTGCCCGCATGAAAATAGGTTTCTCCATACAAACTTGTATGCCCGTTTCATGTTCTTAGGGGGCGAATTTCGGTAAATCTTTCTAAGTATTCATCTGAGTATTAAGAAAAGATTTTCCGAAATTCGCCAGTTCCCTTTATTTGATTCGACAGTTTACAGACAGTTTATTTATGGCGTATGCAAAATTGCACCCTCCTAATCTCATTATTTTCGGCTGTGAGTTGATATGTTAATCATTCCGTATTTTTTTTCTTTTTGGACTCAGGCCTCCTCTCCAGGAGAGGGAATGGGCCGTAATCCACCACGCGGGCCCAGTGCGGGTTGGTGGATGTCATATGTCTTCGAATTTTTGGTTCTAAGACACGCCGGTTTCCTCACGATGTTTTCCTTCACCGTTTTATGAAAATAATTCAGTAAAATCACATATTATATTGATAAGGTTTATTTTAATTACTATTGAGGAAAGCACTTCAAAGAAAAGAGAAATACGTGGATTCGTTCCGACTTCCTGATGCGTGTTAACGCAATAATTCGGGTCTCCGCACCGATGAAGCGCTTCAACGAATTTCAGGAGGTCACCTAAGAGACCAAAATGTTATGTATATATATTATATTACAATGCCAAGCTTGCGAGCGAGAAAGAGGGATGGAGCTGTACACCCTATAGAGCTTCATCCCTTTAACAAATCAGTTTAGGTTGTAGAATGGATCGCGTTAACACCTCGTGGTAAGATCTCAGTCTACGTGCTTTCTGAGGGACGGGGTGATAGTTAAGCCTTAATCATTAGGCCACTACGACAGACACACCAGTGAAAAGAGTCACTATATCTGTATAACTACAGGTGTCGTCGCAAATGGACCACATGCAACAACCACAAACGCCACAACGAGAGCCTAGAAGCGGCCACAAAGGAAGCTGAAGCACGCGACAGCCACTTGTGCCCGATGTCTGCTTCTTTTTTTAACCCATACGCACAGTATCATAATGGACTCTGACGAAGAAGGTTTGCGCGAGTGTCGTGTGATGGCGTTTTATATCGGCATTTGGTGGCCACAAGAAGCGAGCAGCGGCGATTAGTAGCGTGTGGCGGCCACCGGCGTCAACCGTGTGCGGCCATTCCATATAAAATTTATGAAACCTACAGGAATTATACCGCGTTTCGTGGTTGTGGCAAGTGGCCCGTGTGCTTTGACCCTGAAATCCATTGCATTGGATTGTCATGGTCATGGACAGCCATAATGAATCGTTAAATCCTTGGCGCACTGCCGAACGACCTTCGTGAATAGCACAAGGCAATGGAAAAGATTATTATATTAAGTAACCCGTCAGGTCTATTAGTGATATATCATAAGCCACTTTAGGGGATGTTTCTTTTCAACTTTGTCTCCATCTCCATCTAGTCTAAGCTCCCTCCAAAAAACAGGTTAAGTCTCCTAGGACGTCCGTAAGGGAATTCAGAGATCTTAGGGTTTGTTTTCGTGTATCGGTGAAACCCGTACAATCAAGGAGCACATGAGCAATTGTCTCCTCCTTCTCCAAGCATGCTCTGCACAGGGGACTGTCTGTGATGCCTATTGTTTGAAAGCCCCCTGGGACTGTCTGTAATGCCTATTGTTTGAAGAGCCCCTCAGTCCTAGCGCGCATCAGCAAGAACCAGCTTCCTTAACAGCATTGTCGAACTGATTGCGATCAGAATCCGTTTAAATTCGACATTAAAATATCACATTCTATTATTAGGTTAGCTAAACGTTAGCCTGTTCTTTCCCACTCCTGAGCAAAGTCCTTCCTCTACTCCTTCCATCTTTCACAGGCCCGCGCTTCCTCTTGCAAGTTCTGGTGGAATCTGTCTAGTTCCTCATGCCATCTCCTACGTGGTCTGCCGCTACCCCGTCTCACTGTTTCAGGGCACCAACTTTGTGCTACTTTAGTCCACAGTTTATCGGGCATGCGGCAAACACATTCTATGATTGATCATAATTTGATTTGATCAGCTGTTTGTTAAACACCTACGGGCATCAATTACTGGGCGTGGCCTAAACGATGAGCTACCAATCAGCGTCCGTACAGACCTGCGCTGGCGCAATACATATTTATAAAGCTAATTTAAAATTTAATAAAAAAGTAGTGGGCAGGACTTTACATCGAGTTTTAACAATATAGGAAGGATTCATTTTATGAAGAATTGTAAGTAGTAGGAATGGGTTTTCTTTTCCTTGTTTTAAAAGTATCTTTCTAAATAAAAAAAATATTTAAGTACGTATGTTAGTCACCCAACTCCACCTTGGGACGGCTTGACCGATTTGAAAGTCATTTTGCATGTATATTTGAGTAGGACTCTGGAAAAATCATCCAATGACATCTTACTGACTAAATCTCACTCCTATGTTATTTCTTTGCCTTGCGATCCAGGGCCCAGGGTTTTCCTTTCGAGAAGTCATTCTCGCCAATCGACCCCACGAGGACACGGGCGGCGGCGCTCTGCCTAAGCGTGGCATATCTCCACCGTGTCCTCCGGGCGGTTCATACGATTGTGACTCCCGGGGACTTAAAGACCTCCGCGATTGTAGTTATCATAAAACACAGACTTCAGCAGGGAATTTCACTCCTTAGCCACGGAATAAGTAATAGTACAAGTAGCTGTACGCACAATAAATGTGTTCCCAAAACCGTTTGGTGCGTATTAGTGGGATGTCCACCATGCACTCGTACTACATGCCGATACGAGTCTAGTGGCAAGTAGGTATGTTACGATATTCATGGTTACGATGGCAAGCGTAACTTTACCCGCACTCCATCGGCTTAGGTAGTTATGATTATCGGCACGGATCTTGAGCGCTCGGCGTCAGAGTGGGGATCGCTTTGCGCATTCCATACATTGGCGAGCCAATCGTCGTCGTTGTTAGATACATGCAGCAAGCGAAGGAACGAATCACGAGTGACATCTATGACACGATGGCGCGGCGAGCCAATCACTGACATACCCCGCCCCCGCGTCTCACGTCGCACCACTAAAGAGACCGAATATTTGGCTTCTGCGCAACTTGAAGCCAGCGCTACACTTTATTACTTTTATTACTCCTTATTACATCAGCTACCTGCCAAAAAAAGTCCCGTCAAAATCGGTCCAGCCATTTCAGAGATTAGCCCGGACAAACAGACAGACAGACAGACAAAAATTGTAAAAATTGTTATTTTGGTGTATGTACCGTATTTATATTCAAATGCATGTAGTTAAAAGCAGTTATTTCAATATTACAAACAGACACTCCAATTTTATTTATATGTGTAGATGTATAATAAATCGTATGAAAGACATGCAATGATTATTTAAATTTAGTTCATTACTTAACATCGGTTTAGGTATATCATCACCAGCCTTTTTAATGTTCCCACTGTTGGGACTCAAGCCTCCTCTCTAGGAGAGGGAGTGGGCCGTAATCCACCACGCGGGCACAGTGCGGGTTGGTGAATGTCACACGTCTTCGAACTTTTGGTTTTAGGACGTGCCGGTTTCCTCACGATGTTTTCCTCCACCGTTTTGAGAGCAGAGGTGATGAAATAAATTACACAAAGTAATACGCCTGGCTGGGTTCGAACCCGCGACCTACAACTCGTAAGTCGGGGCCGTTACCACTCGGCCCACACTGCTCTCTAAAGAAAAAAATGTATAAAATGTATCTGAAAAACATTTTCAATTTTTCAGATACATTTTTTAGAAAATTTTTCAATAGAAGACATGTTAAGATTGTTTACATTTAGTTAAATTTCTAAACCGATGGAGTATAAATGGAGTATTTTTCCAAGACAGTTAACGCTAATAATTACATAATCTAACCGAAACACGAGCTAGTTATCTAATCAAGCGCAGCTTTAACCAGTTTCAGTATTAATTAACAATTAAATTGTATTATCTAACAAGGCATTAAACTAATTTGATTCAAAAGGTCTTCAAGTTAAGATGGAGAATCTCGTTTAATTATAAATTTAAAATCAATCAAGTTTATCTCTTGGTCCGTTACCGGGAAATCGATATTAACGGGTTAATTTCAATATTATTACTGTTTACCTTATTATTTTATTTATGTATTTTTCATTGACATAGTCAGACTTAGAAATTTTATTTTATTTATGTATTTTTCATTGACATACGCAACATGTAAATGGATGGAGAGAGAGAGGGAGGCCAAAGAAAAGATGGATGGGTTGTGTGAGGAATGATATGAAAGAAAAGGGAGTTAGTGATAGTGTGACGGGTGACCTTATTATTTTATTTGTGTATTATTTTCATTGACATAGTAGTCGTAAGGACAGGACTAACAGCGCTTTTTTCTGCTACTAATTAAGAAATTGGTCATCATTCGGGAGCGGTCGGCAATTTTCGAGAAAGTCGTATGATTTTATATCACAGACGAAGCCACGCTTATCGATTGTATGACATGCAACATAACTTTCACCATCAACGATTGTATCTCTGCTTACCATCAGGGGCTCAAGTCTACTATTTTTATAAATTCGTTATTCCAACATGATCCCATTGTCATTTTGCTAAAAGTTCCTAATCTGCTAATTCATAATGATCGATCACTGAATGGTCTCGAAATATAGTTGTGGTGGAATGAAAATTTCGAGGTGTCTCGTTAATTAAAAGCAATGACTACACAATGACGTTCTAATGGTAGGTCACTGATCAAAGGAACTGTCAAAATTATAGCAGATTACCGCATACGTCAGACATATATACATATAAATATATATATTTTAGACATATAACATATATATAATATACCCTATCTATTTACACATTATATTTATATGCACACCAGGGATGTTAGGGTGCTCCATAACCGTAACCGAATCCGAAATAAAAGTTTCGGATAATATCGGATAGGGGCAGAGCCTAATTGCGACACGTTATGATATGACAGGTTGTTTTGTTGATCGGCCGGGCAGCGGCCGACACACGCGCGCATTGTTTGTTTTCTTCTGTGGTTCCTATCAAATAAAACCATTTTATTAGCTATTTATATTTTACTTCTGAAATTCCTAAAAATCTAATATCCGTAACCGAAATTATCCGAAACTAACGGATAATCCGAAATAATTTCATATCCGTATCCGTATCCGTGTTTCCAGTGATGACATATGGCTCCGAAACGTGGTCGCTCACAATGGGCCTCATCAGAAGGCTTAAAGTCACCCACAGAGCAAAGGAAAGGGCTATGCTCGGGGTTTCCTTGCGTGATCGAATAAAAAATGAAGATATCCGCAGGAAAACTAAGGTTGCCGACATAGCACAAAGAATTGCCAAACTTAAGTGGCAATGGGCAGGGCACATTGCTCGCAGAACAGATGGCCGTTGGGGCCGAAAGGTTTTGGAGTGGCGACCGCGTACCGGAAGACGCAGTGTTGGAAGGCCTCCTACAAGGTGGACCGATGACCTGGTGAAGGTAGCAGGAAACCGATGGGTGCGGGACGCACAGGAACGTTTGATGTGGCGACGCTTGGGGGAGGCCTATGTCCAACAGTGGACGTGTATCGGCTGAAATGATGATGATGATGATGATCCGTATCCGGTATAATAATCATTTCTATATCCGTATCCAATCCGTATCCGAAATTTCATATCCATAACATCCCTAATGCACACACCCATGCACACATACGCACGTTGATTATTTTCAATTTGTGATGTAATGGGCCCCCCCATTCAAATAATGGGCCTTTAAAATACAGGCCTAGGCTTAGTTTAAACTCCAGATCTCCCACAAATTACCTTCTGTCTCTTGTCAAACTACCTGTCAACTAAACTGTCTGAAAAATGCCACGAAAGCCCTATCGACCTCCAAATCAAGCGTCGTAAGTAAGATGGATTGGTCACACGCTTAGGAGGATTCCGATCACATACCTAAACAGGCGTTGGACTGGAATCCTCAAGGGAAAAGAAAGCGTGGCTGACCTCGGCAAACCTGGCGACGTACCGTGTTGGCAGAAGCGACGGCCATCGTATTGACATGGAGCGAGGTGAAGCGTAAAGCTCAAGACCGATCGCGATGGGTGACTACTGACAACGCCCTCTGCCCCAGCTAGGAGACATAGGATCTTAAATCAAGACTGGCAATTTTGGTAGCCACCATATTTATATTATAAAGTCTATCTAAATCTTTATTGAGCCTGAAAAGTCTACGTGACCATTAATCATTCAAATCAATAAAAACAACCTACAGATATTGTACAAGTTCTTTTATCTCACGAGCGCGGGTGAGCCATAGTTGTAGTTGTAGTGCGTATAGACACGCGCGCTTGTGTGCGTAACTACAAGTATCGTTAGCAAGCTCATTCATTGTTTATGAACAAAATAATAAAGGTATTATATAGTGTGGTTTTAAATTACTTCTTGATACCAAAACTGGTAATCGCAAAATGAAAATTAATAATAAAATAAAAGCTTATACTCATAAATATTTATTTTTTATTTTTTAATTACATATTTATTTTGACACTAATTTTTAATAAAATATTATTTCAATCAGAATCATAACTTGACTCTTCTTCAGAGTCAGTTTTGTCGTCACTGTCATCTTGTAAATTGATTATTAATTCAAAATCAGTGTTAAAATATTTCATATATTCAGTTTCTTTCTTAATGACACTATTGCATGTATTACGCCATGTGTCTCTCGTTATATTTTCAATACTTTCTTCGATAAGTTTTTCTGTACTGGTTACCTATATTTTGTTCCACATTTCTCTCTTTCTTCGGTTTTTCATTGGTGAATGTGCTAGCTACATCTCTTTCATTAGACATGTCTCGTTCTTCTTTTAATATTTTCTGCAATGTTCGTCCACTAACTCCCGTCGCTGATGCAGTGCGCTTTGTACCTAATATTACGCAAATGTGATACATCACAATTTGGTTCTCGATGCAATTCAGTGAATTCATATTCTTCTTTGAGAAAATGATAAACATTTGCAATTATTTGACGACCTTAAAATAAACAATAGATTATTAAAATCACGTTTATTTAACTAACTCAATACACAACGTAAATACACACCAAACATAAACATTAATTTGCCTTACCTCACTGCGAACAACTTTTCTTCGTTTACTCGTACCTTCCATGCTGACGGTATTAGTCAAATAATTTTGGCGCGAACTGTGTAACACTACTGACTCAGCCGGCGACTCGGCCGAAACTGAGCGCTCCCGAGCGTACGCAAACAAAGACAATGTGCATGTACATTTACCCACACAAGTATGGCGCACCCGCGCTCGTGAGATAAAACATCTATACTACTCAATCAAGTTAATGTTATTATTATAATCTGTGCTGACGAAAGACGAATGCGCTTCACCATCTACGATTGCATCACTGCTTAACATCAGCTGGGATCGCAGTCAAGCACTAGTTTAAATCAATTTCAAAAAAAAAAAACTACTGAGGTGTCAAGGGACACCCGGATGGAACGAAGTTCCGTTCTGGCTTGCTTTCTATAAGAGAGAGAGAGAGAGACAGACAGAGAAACATGCGCACGCCCCACGGCTTACAATAGCTTACTATAGCAAAAAGTATCGTTACAACTTTTCGTGAGAATTTTTTCCGTCCAGCCAATACAAGATAACTAAAAATACTATCCCATTTTATGTACATTTTGACAGCACTATTTCAACATCTTCGAAACCATGAAAACGACACTCATGACGAAAAAGTTGATAATTTCTGACAGCCGCCATCTTAAATTTACATTTTGACAGCACTATCGGCTTCAACAACCTCGAAAACCATGAAAAAGACACCCATATCGAAAAAGTTGATAATTTATTGCAGCCGCCATCTTAGATTTACATTTTGACAGTACAATCGGTTTCAACACCCTCGAAAACCATGAAAACGACACCCATGACGAAAAAGTTGATAATTTCTTGCAGCCGCCATCTTGGATTTACATTTTGACAGTACTATCGGTTTCCACGCCCTCGAAAACCATAAAAACGACACCCGTGACGAAAAAGTTGATAATTTCTTGCAGCCGCCATCTTGGATTTACATTTTGACAATACTATCGGTTTCAACACCCTCGAAAACCATGAAAACGACACCCATGACGAAAAAGTTGATAATTTCTTGCAGCCGCCATCTTGGATTTACATTTTGACAGTACCATCGGTTTCAACACCTTCGAAAATCATGAAAACGACACCCATGACGAAAAATTTGATAATTTCTTGCAGCCGCCACTTTGGATTTATATTTTGACAGTACCATCGGTTTCAACACCCTCGAAAACCATGAAAACGACACCCATGACGAAAAAGTTGATAATTTCTTGCAGCCGCCATCTTGGATTTACATTTTGACAGTACTATCGGTTTCAACACCCTCGAAAACCATCAAAAAAGACACCCATGACGAAAATTTGATAATTTCTTGCAGCCGCCATCTTGGATTTATATTTTGACAGTACCATCGGTTTCAACACCCTCGAAAACCATGAAACCGACACCCATGACGAAAAAGTTGATAATTTCTTGCAGCCGCCATCTTGGATTTATATTTTGACAGTACCATCGGTTTCAACACCCTCGAAAACCATGAAACCGACACCCATGACGAAAAAGTTGATAATTTCTTGCAGCCGCCATCTTGGATTTATATTTTGACAGTAAAAGTGTCGGTACAATTTTTCGTGAGAATTTTTTCCGTCTAGCCCCCTTTCACAACGCGCGATAAGGAACTTCGTTCCAAAAACCTTTTTAGTGTTTTTGGTAAGTTACTACTTTATTGATGATGCTAGCGTTTGAACACTATCTCACCTGATGGTAAGCGATGATGTGACCGATGGTTGAGCACGCCTAGAAATAACCTATTCATTCATGACTTAAATATCCCTAGTTTGTACTGTCAAAGAACACAGACTCCGACAGGTAAATTTACTCCTTCATCATCATTTCAGCCCAAAGAGGTCATAGTCATATGTCCCAAGTGTCGCCATAAAGACCTGCCCTGTGAGTCTTGCATCCATTGGATTTTCGTGACCCTCACCAGGTTCGGTCTCTGTGAGAAGTCTTCCAACGCTGCTTCTTCTGTTATGTGGACGACACTCCAGAATCGTTCAGCTTCATCCACTATCTGTTTTGCTACCAATGTGGGCTGCCACTAAATTCGGTGATTCTTCGGGTTATGTCGGGAACCTTAGTTCTCCTGCAGATATCTTCATTTCTGATGCGATCACGCAAGGAAACTCCGAGCTCTTTCCATTGCTATTTGGGTGACTTTAAGCCTTCTGATGAGGTTCACTGTGAGTCAGAGCCATGTCGTCATTGGCAATACGGACTGGTCATAGACTTTCGCCTTGAAACCCTTTATTTGGTTTGTTGAACGAGAAAATACCGCGTAGTTTTCCGGGCGCTTCCCAGCCGAGTCGGATTCGACGGTTGACCTCTTTCTCGAAGTTAGACCTACCCAATTGGACCATCTGTCCCAGGTAAAAGTAGTCGTCCACAACTTCGAGTGTAGAGTCTCCGATCTTGATAGGAGTGGGTGCTACATGGATGTTAACCATGACTTTGGTTCTGTCCATGTTCATTTTATGTCACACTCCTAACTGGAATGTCTTGTAATAGTATAGAGTCTCCGATCCACCCCTTAGCTCTTCATTAATTGATTAAGCTATGCTATATCGTCGACCGTAGGTTCAATTGAGGTAAGGGACAAAATACCCAAAATGAGTTAAGTATACAGTTTTGTTCAGAATTTTTCGCTCTATCGAATGGTGTATATGAAAAAATTCTAGCTTAAGAAAAATGTCCCTTACCCTAATGATTTTTGGATCCAAATTTCGAATCAGCCCCATAATAACAATGTATCTGAAAAACTATGCAATATAGGAACTTGAAATGATGTAATTATTGCCGCCAATCCACTTGAAATAAGGTAAGGGTCTTCCCAATCAATGAATTTATTAATAAATTGAATCCAACGCAGAGTTCAATTTAATGTAAGGGACGAGACTACAAGATACTTGGTCAGTAAGGGACATTACTAACAAAATACGTTGTTGTAAGGGACATCTATTTTCTTAAATAGCTAATTTATTTAAATAAATGTTACATGTGTAGATAGAGCACTAAAATACAAGATTATGTGTGAAATCAGACCCGAAAAAGGTTAATAGGAAAAAAAGTTATAGGCGATTTAGTCCGAAATAAAACTTTGTCGGCCTCTCCTGAAAAATCGTATTTTGTCCCTTACCTCAATTGAACCTACGGTCGACGATATTTATATGCTTTTGTAAAATTATGTGAAAGATCGAAAGAAATGCCTGCCCATGGCTTAAATAGTACATTTTGATACAAGTGCAGTTTGTCATTGCGACCAAGTCGGAATCCGTGTTATGGAGCCGAGGACTGCAGTGACAAAGCACGTGTTTCAAATGACTATTTTCAAAACACACACTAAAATGAATAAACGGGGATTGACCGGCGACTCGTGGAGGACGACGCGCGCCCAGCCTGATGCGGTAAATGTAATAAAATTATGGCGGGGGAGAGCACGCGCAAATTTTTGCATTTGTGCGGGATATAGCCTATTGCATGCCTGTAAGCAGTGGGATAAGAGCGGGCTTCCGAGTGAGTGTATTGAAAAACAAATAGCAATAGGATTTCATGATAGGTAGGTCTATCTTAATTAATATTTTTAATCGACGATGTTCCATCAGAAATTGATTATCGAAGAAAATAATTGTTAATTAATTATGATAAATTATTTAATATCAAGAAGCTTTCTCGTGATAACATTGTCTGAAAAAGATTATCAGTTTGACTAGTTGTGCCCCGCAGTCCACCCGCGTCTTTGACCACTACTCCGCTCTTATAGGTCTTAGCGTAATTTCAGATAATTATATACAAAGTGTAAGGGACAGCCCTCCACAAACTTTAAGGGCTTGCTCAGTAGACGAAACTGAACAACCTTCCACAAAAATTTTTTTCAGGAAACGAAAAAAAAAATCCGCCTCACCATAGAAAATTATAAACTTGATTGGACAGTTGTATGGAGAAGCCGATTTTTTTTTTCGTTTCCTGAAAAAAATTTTTGTGGAAGGTTGTTCAGTTTCGTCTACTGAGCAAGCCCTTAAAGTTTGTGGAGGGCTGTCCCTTACACCTTGTATAGCCTATAGCCTACCTCGATAAATGGGGTGTCCAATACATAATTTTTCAATTCGAACCAGAAGTTCCTGAGAGTGGCGCGTTCAAACCAAAAAACAAACTATTCAGCTTTATAATCCTAGCTTTATTTGACTGGCCTGTTGGTCTAGTGGTTAGTGGCCCTGACTGCTATGCCGGAGGTCGTGGGTTCGATTCCCACCCAGGACAAATGTTTGTGTGATGAGCACGATCATTTGTTCTGTGACGGTAGACGGCGTTTGTGTGATAGTTGTGGAATATATTAATATTATAACGGTATATTCTTATAATATGACCAGCGACCTTTGCGACGATGCGGTCGACGATGGAACGCGCTTACCTAGAAGAAACCTATTCACTCTCGATTTAAAGATTTCCGGGTTGTAGCTATCAGGAAACACAGACTCCGGCAAGGAATTCCACTCCCTAGCCGCACGCACAATGAATGTGTTCCCAAAGCGTGTAGGTGGGATATCCACCATATACCGGTGGCGTATAGCCGTACATCTGGTAGTCCGATGATGGAACGGGCTAGGCGGAATTAGGTTATGCAATTCCGACGCACACTCCCCGAAATGCAACCGGTAGAAATTGATAGACCTGCCTTAGCTTCGCTAGATGTAACAAAAATATAAAATACTCGGCTTTATTCTTCCGTAACATGCATGTATATACACCTAATCATTTCATGGATTATTCTGTCTATTATAGAAAATTGCATGAAAGCCGTTCAATCGTTTTTCAGACGATAGATTGCGTCAATCTGACGATGAAACGTCAAACTGACGCGATGGGCAACTTAATTTATATATAAAGACTATAGCTTCTGCTAGCGGTTTCGCCTGCGTAACAGTAAGTTTCTCGATACAAACTTTGAACCCCCGTTTTATCCCTAAAGTGGGTGAATTTAGTAAAATCCTCTCTCTCTGTGCTCGCCTACGTCATATAAGGAACCTTTGGGCTTTTTCACGCTCCTAGTGTCAGTAGTTACGGCTGGTATGTCAGTCAGTCAGTTTCTCCTTTTATATATATAGACTAGCTTTTGCCCGCGCGGCTTCGCTCCCGCTCTTCCCTACTTCAGCCTACTATACCCTACTCTACCCTACCCTACTCTACTCTACCCTACTCTACTCTACCCTACCCTACTCTACCCTACCCTACCCTACTCTACTCTAATAAACCTCACGGAGCCCGAGACCTTTCCAACGAATGCAAAACCGTGGGAATCGGTTCGTGCGTTCTGGAGTTATAGCGTCAGGAAGGAAAACCCGACTTATTTTTATATAGTAGATTAGTAGGTATAGATTAACGTTATCCTTGTTTTCCTTCGTCATTTTGATAATAATTTTAACGAGAAAATTGCCGTCGTATGACTCCACGTCACTAATAAGTCATAACTTATGAAATTATGACTCACACAATCATAATAGAAAATATGCTGGAATGTATTCCTGTCCTTTTTGCCATTTTTCCAGGGTCCCGGGGATCTCTTTCGCATCACCCATGGCCCCAGTAGGCTTCGCTGACAACTCCTTGAAGCGCGCGTGGAACACTACGCGCCGTCGATGACTTGGACTTGCGGGGTTACCATGACGTTCAAAGTAAGATTGTTTTATTCTTGTTTCAGTGTGGGTAAGAGATGGCGCTAGACAACCTGTACAGCTCTTACCCACACTGAAACAAGATTAAAACAATCTTACTTTAAACATCATGGTCTAGGTCTCGGTCCGGTTAGACGTCCGTAAGCCCGCGCTTACGGTGGCCGGAAATTGGGTTCGGAATCCCGGCGGCTGAGACGCAAGAGCTATTGCTTCGCGCGTGCAGCCACCTCTTTTGCTAGTATTAATGCTTCGCAGAAGTAAGCGACCGCTTGCCTCTCCTCTTCGCTCCAAGACCCGGCGCGAGAGATCACTGCCGCCGAACGCCCCACGAGGACACGGCGGTGCTCTACCCAGGCGGGGCACACATCTATCGTATGCTCCACCATGTCCTCCAGGCGGTCCACACTATGGTAACACTCGAGCGAGGGGTAGGTCTACGACAAGCTGTGGTCGTCTTTTGACTGAAATAATGACGATACGTATCTACTTTTAAATATATAGTTTAAATGATATATGTATATCATTAAGTAATCTACACTAATATAATAAAGAGGTGAAGTTTGTTTTTTTGTTTGTAGGAGGTAATCTCTGGAATCACTGGTCCGATTGCAAAAATTCTTTCACCGATAGAAAGCTGCTTTATTCTTGAGTGACCTATGCTTATGTACATTTATGTACGCGGGCGAAGCTGCGGGAAAAAGCTAGTACATAATAAACAGTTAAACAGGTGTTCAGTGATAGTGTCTACATACACTATCACTAAACACTTGTTTAACTTTTTAAAAACAAATGCTGTAACAGCAAAAAATTCACAACAGAAATAACCATTGCAAACTGGAAACTTATTAACCACACTGTCATGACCGACTGCCAGTACCATGTATCTTCCTTACGTGTTACGTGTATTAATTTCTAGTTTTCCTAAGCTCAAGAAAACTCAAGGCTCGACCAATGACCATTATCTTCTGCCGAGGTGAATCCCTTTAACCTAAGATTACAATTTTCCTCACCACATCAATCCTGACCAGAATTGTAATTAGAAAGGATATAATCGAATTTGAGACAATGGAAAATCGTCTGCGGTTTCTGGGTCAGTCCCGGGATGACGCGTGACGTATAGAAATAAATATATTTTTAGGGTTCCGTATATCAACAATTTAAATTTGGCTATTTGCGCATGTGCTCCTTGACTGCACAGGTGTCACGGATATGGGCACACGAAACTTAGGATGTCCAAAGTCCCTCACAGATGTCCTGATAAACCTGCGAGGCCTAATCAGTTTTTGAAAAAGAAGTGGGCTGGTATGAATAAGCCCACCAAAGATTTTGGACGCCATGATCCACGCACAATCATGTTCCGCATAAGACTAAGCGCGGAAACCAATCTCAAACTGAACTGAACTGAGCTATTCAAGTGACTACATTTTTATCTAGACTAAAATTGACGCAAGAAACTGCTGTCAACGACAGTTCAACTGCTGTTCCGATGTCGCGCCATTTGTCTGTCAGACAGTCTGTTACAGGAGTTAGCCTATGATTTTAAGCGTACTAACTAGAAAGCAGTTTTTTTAAACAATATTTTTTTTGCTATTGGTTCTACAAAACTACGAAATAGCGAAGAGACAAAGAACCCCAGAACAGAGGCCTTACCACAAGCTATTAACACCATCTATTTGACGCCCTAAACTGAACTGTTAAAAGAATGCAGCTATTGTGTGTATAGCTCTATCCCTCTCTCTCGTTCGCACGCCTGACATTTTAACACGTCATGGTAAGGTCTTAGAAGACGGAAAGTAATTGCGAAAAAAAACAAAAGTATTTTATAAGTAAGTAAAGTATTATTTTTAACTTTAACTTTTTCAAACTGCAAACTGTAATTTTACTATGGGTTTTCTAGCCTGAAATAAATGAATTTATTTATTTACTAGCTGAGCCCGCGACTTGGTTCGCGTGGACTACAGGATCTTGAATTTATTTTTCCTAAAATAAAAGTAGCCTACGTTACTCCTTATTACATCAGCTACCTGCCAAAAAAAGTCCCGTCAAAATCGGTCCAGTCATTTCAGAAATTAACCCGGACAGACAAAAATTGTAAAAAATGTTATTTTGGTGTATGTACCGTATATATATTCATATGCATGTAGTAAAAAGCAGTTGTTTCAATATTACAAACAGACACTCCAATTTTATATATATAAATTATGCTTTTGATGGTACGGAACCCCTAGTGCGTAAACGACTCGAATTCGAACGGTTTCTACCACACACTAGAAATCCCTGAGACGTGACTGCAAATCAAAATCAGCTGCTCATACATATGTTATATTCTTACCGATTTTGGAACAAATAATATCGGTATTGTTATTATCGGTTCTTACCCGTTTTTGTATGAGTTTATGACTCAGAGTACTGAAAACATAATTTAGTACGGAAGATGCATCATGCCAAACAGTTACATTATGGGTTAAACCATATTTTTTTTAATGACAAACTATTGCTTGACTGCGATCCCACCTGATGGTAAGCAGTGATGTATTCGTTTATGGTGAAGCGCACTAGTTTTTTAAGAGCCTTCTCTGTAGCCTTGAAGACCACTAAATTATCATCAAAAACAGCAGGCAAATTGTTCCTGACCTTTGATGGTAGGTACGTACGTGGTATAAGCGACGACGCGAAACGCTTAGTCCGGTACTGAGGCACAAAATAGATACAGAAGACAATCTCATGTATGTACTTCACTTTTTATATCTACGCTCGGTGGACGCACACTAATGAGCTTATGAGCCGGAACTGTTCGACGAGAGAGCCGAGACGCGACCGAGATATCGTGCCTGTGAGCGGTGTCTATGTGTGCGTTGCTCGAGCGCGCTTTGTATGTAGATTGACTTCTGTACCTATCTATTTTGTGTATAGTCGGCGTTGCGTACAATCTACCTACAGGTCATTGAACTCGCTCAGATGACGTTTTCTTACAGAAATTAATTTCGTACATGCGTAAATTATTACGAGTTTTGAAAAAAAGGTACTTAATTTTTTTTATTTTATCTTTACAAATCGATAGTGTTTCATGTACTGGATCGACCCTCCACGGGATTAAAACGATTACAATTTAGCGGTGTATAATAATATTTATTTATAATTTTATTTAAATTGAAAAATCATATAGAGCATTAGTTTTAGTGTGTACAAAATTTCATAACTGTATCATGAGAAATCACAAAGTTATAAGCTTGTTATGTCAACACAAATACATAGTCAGGCAGACAGGTCTGTTGGTCTAGTGGTTAGTGGCCCTGACTGCTATGCCGGAGGTCGTGGGTTCGATCCCCACCCAGAACAAATGTTTGTGTGATGAGCATGATCATTTGTTCTGTGTCTGAGTGTAATTTATCGATAATATGTATGTATTTAGAAATATATAAGTATGTTTATCAGTTGTCTAGTACTCATAACACAAGCACTGCTTAGCTTGGGACTAGACGACGTTGTGTGATAGTTGTGAAATATTATATTATATTATTATATTATATTATAGTCACCGGGCCATCCAGGCGACTGATAGGTTGTTTTGCACTTGCACCAAGTTTTTTGCTGGCGGCAAATACCCGTTATGACCTTGTGTGACCTGTGTTATAACTTAATGTCGGTGGTGTCCAACTTATGACCTTTTAAAATATTTTTGGGAAAAAATATAACCTTGTGTAAAAATTGTTGGAATCGATTCAGTTCCTGATTCTGAACAAACTCTATTCAGTCATATAATGTTCTATATAACAACACTATAATCTGTATACAGTATACCCACAAGACGTTCTTTCTGACTTCCTTATAATAAATTGCGAAATAAAATTACAATTACCCCTGAAAAGACCATTTCTAACATTCAAGCTTAACCACACTTGTGACGTTAAAATAATGCGTATATGTATAGGTACAAACGGTTTCCTATTTTCCTTCCGTTCTTCAATAGTTAATTTTAATTTCCTGCAGGGAAAAACTTACCATACTGGATAATTTTGTCTACGTACATAGTAATGAGTAAGTCTTAGGGTAATTTTTCGTTACAAGTCGCCTGTCACTTCAAAAATAAGAGAAATTATAAACCACACATTTCGTCATTGGCCACGTGGTCAAACTTCTCATTTTATAACTACGAACGAGAAAACAATATAGCCTCTAATAAAAACTAGTTCGTCTTTTTCACAACGCCTACTAAATATTTTTAGTTGAAGAACTCGGAATTGTAGGCAATCCGACACAGACAGGTTAAGTTAGAAGGCTAAGGTAGAAGTGGAGCGGAGCTTCTACCTTAACCTTCGTGGTTATTTTTTTAAAACCACCCAGAAAATGGTTTACTTATTAAGATAGTATCATTCAAACGCTCGTTAATTGTGACTGCCTTGGTTATTTAGAAGGCAATGTAGATTTTTAGAAACTAGAATAATGCTATTAAAAAAAAAGAACTGTTAATTAGCACTCTGAAACTAATACAAATATCCGGATATCTATGCAAATATCGTCTTTAAGAGTGCACTTCCCAGTCAATTTATCGTCAACGTGGGCACGGGGAAGGAAGAACGTGTTACTTCTTCCAACGCAATGGTTGATAAAGAGGCAAGGTAAAAAAAGAGGTCGCCTGTACGCTCGGGTAGCATTCGGGAAATGATAAATGATATTTATTTTGTAAATAGGTTTAAAAAACACTTTTACACGTCAATTTTTTTTCGTCTGTTTATGCTAGATGAGGCCGGTGTTTCCTATCTGACTACTCTGAGAAGAAACACCGAAACAAACTCAGGGGTCAAAGTCTCTTTTAAAGTCCATACAGTAAATATGTAATGGTCAAATCATATGAGAACCATGCAGATTTGTCTGAGATGGTCTTTTGAAGAAAGAATCATACAAATTTGAGTGGACCTGTCCAATCAGTGTAAGCATTTGTCAGTATTCGAAAAGCTCAACTTAGGACTACTAAGGAGCTCCACGACTTGACGAACAATACCAAAGAAAGGACATTTGGGTAGGCCGCAGAAAATACTCAAATTGCCAGACATACGTTAAAATTACTGAAAAGAAAAGAAAAAGCAATCAACATAGTCCTCAGTGGTAATTTTCGACTCTCACTCGAACATTTCACAAAACTTGTTTCAGGAAATACGGAATATCATCATTCAAAATCTCGATTTCATAAGGTTTCCTTAAGGTTTATTTCTTTGCTTTTTTAATTCACGAGTACATTATGAAAGGCGTTCACGTAAAAGTGCAAAATAGAAATTTTCACGCCCCACAAGTGGGTGGTATACCACTAGTAGGTGCCTAGTAGATGGATTGCAGCGAAACTCGTACTGTCGGTCACTGAGGAAATCGTTACCTTCCAGGTATGCCACCATGAGGCGCGAGTTCAACACACGCTCCATAATCTTGCAGAGTATGAAGGCGATTTCAATCGGCCGATAGTTGGCAGGATCGCCATCACTGCCCAAGGGTGTGGCGTCATATATTGCATATGTGAACGTACCTTTGATTTAGTGTTGGAAGTTAATACTCGTATTTAAGTCAGTGTTGTTGAGTTAGTTAAGCATCACAAGGCGAGGCTTTTTTTGAAGTGCCATCGTCCCCAGCAACCGTTGCGAAACACGGACTAGATTATTTACCATAACGTCATTAGTCCGATACTTCGAGTTAGTAATAAAATTGACTACATCATTTGTGACTACCAATATTTATAAATACAGTAACACTGCAAGTTGGATTTTTACTTTTGGCTCCGATCATCACCTCATCGCAAGACACACAAAAACGGGACCGGCAGAAATGACTTAATTGGATTTTTTTTTACCCAGCCTTTACTGTCCCACTGCTGGGGTAAGGCCCCTCCCAAGTCCTTCCAGTATATTAAAATTACTTATTTTTTTAAATTTACGTTACAGAGTGGACGAAATACGCCTCCGTAACATTTTTTTATATTGATTAATTGTCGATAAAAAAAAAGAATATCTCACTAACCGTTTTTTCTTCTTGTGGATGAAGATCGACGAAGAAGTTCAACGTCTTTTCTTCTAAGCCTAAATCTAAAAATTTTGAACCAGAATTTCCAAATTGTATCTACAGTTTCTAAGTACCAATATTAGTGCTATTTATTGTAAAAAATTAAACATGCTGTGAATTATAATATAACACTTATAACATATAACAGTGGCATTCAATCAGATACAAATTTCGAGGGTGACAAGATAAAGTTTTGTATGTTACAACTTACAACTGTGGTCACAACGAAGTCAAAAAAAGAAAGACGAAAAGAAAAGAAAAGAAAAAATAAAATAAGAAAAGCAGAATTAAATTAAAAAGTGGAAACGACAAAAAAAGATAACATTGTACCTCACGGCGGCGCCAAAAAAGATTAATTTCAGTAATTCTGCTTTCGAATAAGTAATCAGCGATTTTCACACCGAAAATAAAGTTGTTTTTCAGCAGATGTAAGCAATTACAACCAAAGGCCCCTATAAACAAAATTTCGCTCACGAAATTCATTAAAGAAAACAGATAAGTAAGTAAATGACGAGACGAGCACTCTATTTCTACTCAAAAACCTAAAATCCTTATCTAAATCTAATAAGCAAGAACACTAAAAGCATTGGTTGCCCGCTGGCTTATTGATCCAACAGAATTTGGCCTGGGCCTTCGTAAGGCCCCTGGGCTTTTAAAGTTTATGTTAATGGGTGTCTAGGTAGCCGTAAACCTGAGAGCTTTCAAGTCTCGAGCAAGATACTCCTTGGTAAGTGAGTAGCGACAT